>OY796889.1:27431721-28161849 GCA_963680785.1 Diplosoma virens
AGATGGCACCATTGAGTCATCATTGTAAAGGGTGTCAGCGCAGATTTCTATGGTTTTAGCAAGCGGAACATTGTTGAAGAGAGTGGAAATGTCAAAAAAACAAAGAAAGACAGAGGAAGGAGAAAAGGTAAATTTTCTGACTTCTTTTACAAAGGTAAAAGAATCAGACACACAATTAGAAGAAAGGTTTTGAAAAACAGGTTGAAAAAGAGAAGTAAGTCATTTAGCTAACTGCCCATTCGGCTGATCCGGTCATAGACAATATCGGACGTTCATTAAGAATTGTCAGGTCATTAAGAATGATCCGGTCATTAAGAATTGTCTTCATCTTGTCGTTGTAATCATTTTTGTTGAGAATGACAAAGCCAGCATTTTTAATGAAAATATTTTTGTTGGCTACCAAGAAGCGAAACTTTTCAACATCGCCTAAAAGCCGTCAGCGTGCTTCCGGTACGTTGACAAAACTTTCGTCGTATTCAACAATGAAGAAGACTGCAATACTTTTCTCACCCACCTCAACTCCCTTCATCCCTCATTACGCTTCACCTACGAAAAGGAGTCTAATCACTCTCTCCCCTTCCTTGACGTGTTTGTAGAAAGGCATGATTCGGAATTTCTAACTTCAGTGTACAGGAAACCCACCTTTACCGGCCAGTATCTACGTTGGAACTCTTTTAGCCACCAGAAACGGAAAATCAACCTAATTGGTACTCTTGTTCACAGAGCTTTTATGATTTGTTCTAAAAGCAAATTGGACCCGAGCTTTGGAAAAATTTGTTCAATTCTATTAAAAAATGGCTACCCGGAACATCCAATCAATTCGGTTTTCAACGAAAACTTCAACAACTAAATTCTAACCCGGTTCACACAGTGGAAAAGTGCCCTGTCTACCTACACATTCCATGGATTGGAAATGTCTCGATGAAGTTCCAAAAACAGATTACGTCTGCTGTGAAACGCTGCTTTTTCTCCGTCGAACCACGTGTTATTTTTAACACCCGACAGCTCTTACCAGCAATTAAGAAAGAAGTGCTACCTTCCCATCATCACAGCAATGTTATTTACCAGTTTGTATGCCACTGCAATAGTCGGTACGTTGGTCGCACGTCTCAACGCCTAGAAGAGCGAATTAAACAACACGTTCCTAGATCCATCGCCAATCCTCCTACCTCGCACAACCGCCAAAGCCTTTCCCGCTCTTACAAGGCCATCATACGCCAGCAACAATTTCACGAATCCGCCATTGTTCAACATCTTCTTGACAACGCCCAATGCGCCTTCACTACAACAACGAAAAAATTTTTATTCTTGCTCGAGGTCGCTCTTCTTTTGACCTTTCTGCTCTTGAAGTGACTTTCATTAAATCTCTCAATCCCCTTCTGTGTAAACAAAAAGAATTTGTCTACTCTTTGAAAATTTCTTAATCTTTTCTCTCATTGGCTAACTTCTTTCAGCCAATGAAAACTCTGCTTTCCCCTTTATAATTCAGTTCGGTTTCAATTCGGCTTTGTTCTAACGATTTCCCCTAAAGAGTGTCAGATGAAAAGCTTTGGGAAGAAAAATCATTTACTTCACGCAAAGAATTCTGTTATTTGTTAATCTGGCAAACGGACGTGTTTTTTGAGTAATCGAGCAGGCTTTTCTGCTGCAGTTTTGGCAAACAGTTTTCTTGATTAAAATTTAAGTTGCGTAAAATGGCTAGTGTTAAAGATACGCAAAAAATTACAGTGGAAGAAAAATTGAATGACGTGCTAAAAGCTATTAATAAATTGAGTGGAAAAATAAGCAGTTTAGAAAATAAATTTTCAATATTTGAAAGTCGAATAAATAATATTGATGATAAGTACTTAAAAAAATGTTCAGAATTAAAGCGGAAATTAGTGCATTAAATTTGAATGTTACTCTATAAAATGCATATCAACAAAAATTTAAACTGATTTTAATGCTAAATTTGGAAAACTGGATGAAAAAAAATTAGTAGAAGCAGAGAAATATGACGCACTAAAACAGAGAGTTGCAAAACTTGAGAGAGACAGTATAATGCGTAAGTCATATGACAAAAGCTTAAATGTATTAATCCATAGGTTAAAAGAAACTGAACGTGAAAGCAAATAGCAAAGTAAAATAATTTTTGAGGCGTTTCTGAAGGAAGCGCTTAAACTTGAACACGATTCTATCAAAATAATTGACTTGCACCGTTTATCTCAGCGCGCGGTCAAGAAAGCAGATAAAAAGGTCATTCGACCAATTATAATTAAATTGTTATCAACTTATGACAAAGATAAGCTGTATGAAAATATTTCCAAATTGAAAGCTTATAACAAAAACAGAGCAACTCCGATTTTTATTACTGAGCATCTACCTAAAATATTTTACAATCACAAAGAGTTGCAAATTCCACAGTTCCAAGCGGCTAAATTTCATATTAATGAAAGTAAATTTAAATTTCTAAATTTTTTAAGCTCAATTTCGCTTCGTCGTCGTCGTTCGAAGGGTATCCACTCCAGGTCAGACACAAACAGGACTGGGGCCGAGGGTTTATCCTTTTACTACCCCAGACTGCTGTACTGCCTGAATCACATGCTGGCAGTGATGTCATTAAGCCAGCATCGAGTTTCGTCATCCAAAACCGTCAGACCTCGTGCTCCATGTGGTGCCCGATGTATAGGGCACGCTGTTAGTACATGATCTGCGGTTTGCTCAGAGGCCCACACTCGCGATTCGGTGGGTCTGCTCAATTTCGCTTAAATTTTACTTTATTCTATGCGTAATGTTTATATGTAAATATATGTATTTCATATTGATGAAGGCAATTTTTTTTTATTTATTTTCATTTTTTTTTTTTTTTTAAATTTCTTTATTTTTTTTCTGCTAAAATTTCTGTTACTTCCAACTTAAACAAACTAAGCGCAACTGTTAAATTTCTACTAATTGTGTGTTTGTATTTTACTGCTTGCTCGTCTGCCGATAGAATTTGCCTGCCGCTAAGTTGTACTGAATTAAACAGTAATGGCTGCAGGTAATGGTTTGATTGTGAACAACAGAGAGCTGCTTGAGCTTCTCGGCGCGAGTCAGCTGAAACTTGACCATGAAATGAAAAATAGTGAATTAAGTGAATTGTTTTTTAATTCCTTGATTAGCAATATCAATGAATGTTGTTATTTTGACATACCTTTTATCAATCTCCCTCATTCATCTAATAATTGTAAAAATACATTATTATTTCCTCACGTAAATATGAGGTCATTAAATAAGCACCAAAATTTTGACGCACTTTATGAATTTCTGATCTCGCTATCTTTTTCTCCCGATGTCATATGTATATCGGAAACGAGGTTAAGAGGTGATTCATTGACTAATATTACAATACCAAACTACAACTTTGTTCACGCTGACTCTATTACAAACGCGGGCGGTGTGGCCATATACATCTCTTCAAACTACAACTTTGAATTAGATCCAGAACTTGACATGAAAGTAAACGGTTGTGAAGAATTATGGCTCAATTTAAAAACGGGTATAATTCCCTATAAGCATATTACAATTGGAGCTGTATATCGGCATCCAAACAACAATAGCAATTATATCGAAAATTTTACAGGAGCCCTTGTTAATACTATTAGTAAAATAAATAAACGTAAAAGTACGTTTTATCTTCTTGGCGATTTTAATATTGATATAACAATTAACAAAAAAACATCGAGTAGCTTATTTTTCCTCGACCATTTAATTAGCTGCTATTCTCTTCCTATTATTACTATTCCAACCCGTGTAACTAAAACCTCCTCCACTATCATTGATCATATTATAACCAATGTTACTTCACATATTATAAATCCAGGGGTAATCCGATGCGATAATAAACTTTTTGATTACTATGCTATATTTTGTACTATAAAGAATTACCCTACAAAACCGCTAAATAAAACTTTTTACACTATTCGCGACAAGTCCAAATTGAACACAGAAGTATACTGCAATGAAATGCATAAATCAGTATATAATTTTATAACTAATATAAATGAACTGAATGATATTAACTTTAATAGTACGTTCGATAACTTTGTCTCGTTAATCCAAACGGTAATTGAGAACCATCCCCCGCTCAAGCGACAATCGCGTAAACAACCACAACTAAAAAATAAACCTTGGATTACTAAATGCATTTATACATTCATTTTCGTAAAAATAAGATGCACAGATCTCATTACATTTTAGGTAATGAAGCCATGAAACGTGAATACAAGAAGTATTTAAATAAATTAACTAAAATTAAATCCATAGCAAAAAAGCAATATTTCACTGACAAATTAGAAAAAAATAAAACAACTTCACTATAACAACGAATAACAACTTCCACACCACAGAGGAAAACTCATTTAAAAAATTTCTTCGAAACCGAGTATCAATGTATATGAAACCACCACGAGTGAATGAAGTCATAAATCTAATTAATTCGTTAAATTTACGTAAGTCGGTGGGTCATGATAATGTTTCGCCTTATTTTTTGCTGGTAGTTTCTAACATTCTTGCACCAGCTTTATGTTATTTTATTGAAAATGCTTTTCGTTTGGGTATATTTCCGAAGAGTTGCAAAATTGCTAAAGTTACCCCTTTGTTCAAATCAGGAAATAGTAATAATTTAACCAACTATCGACCAATTTCGATTTTAACTTGTTTTTCCAAAATCTTTGAAAAATTAATTCATCAACGTATGACAAACTTTTTCAAAAAGAACCTTGTTTTGATTGATTCTCAATATGGCTTTCAAAATAATATGTCCACAACCCATGCTGTTTTGGACGTCCTGACTACCGCCTATGACCAAATTAACGATAACAATTACATTGGATTAATATTATTAGACTTTAAAAAAGCCTTTGATACTGTTCGTCACAAAACATTATTAAGTAAACTTGAGCATTACGGAATTCGTGGTGTCGCCCATAAATTTATTAGCTCCTTTTTATCTGACAGACAGCAATACGTTGCATATCAAACATTACGTTCCGAAACAATTATTAATTCTTTTGGAGTGCCCCAGGGCAGCAATTTAGGACCACTCTTATTCTTAATATACATTAATGATATTTTACATGCCTCGTGCTCTACGCCTAGATTGTTTGCAGACGATACATGCCTGGTAGTGCATGCTTCTAAGCCATCGACTTTGCATAAAAAAATAAATTATGAATTGCTTAATGTGTTCGAGTGGACTAAAGCAAACAAAATAACCGTTAATCCTCAAAAATCCTCTGTCTTAATAATTCCTCCAAAAATTACCGACCCGATACCAGATATCGAGGTGTTTTTTAATAATGTCTTAGTTTTTATCCATGAATCTGTGAAATATTTGGGGATTACAATTGATGCAAGACTTAACTTTGACAAACATATTGATATTTTGACAAAAAAATATCTAGATCTGTAGGTGTTTTGTCAAAACTTCGACACATTTTACCTACTACAGCATTACGAAACTTGTACTACTCAATGGTTCATTCACAATTACTTTACGGCATTGCAATTTGGGGTAATACGTATGACAAGCATCTGAAAGAGTGATTTTACTACAGAATAAAGCCGTTATAATAGTCGCAGGAGGACAGTGGCGAGATCGAGTTTCTCCATTCTATGAACAGCTACACATTTTAAAACTAAAAGACTTGTATACATATAAGGTTGCTAAATTAATGCATAAGTATACACAACAAAAATTACCACACCGTTTACTATCTTGTTTTACACCAGTCAGTAAGATACACTCACGAATAACGAGCCTCGCCTCATTTGATTTTAACATATAGATACCAAGATATAAAACACAAAAATTACAAAGCAATTTTAAACATCAAGGAGCTAAAATTTGGAATTTAATACCGCACGAGCTAAAAACATTGTCGTTTAATCAATTTAAAATGAAGTATAAAACATATTTATTGTCAAAATACAAATGAATTTTTTAAAAATTAGTCAAAAACTGCAAATAAAAATAAAAAAATAAATAAATAAAAGGATTGCTAAAATTGTCCAGTAGCTTATGCAAATAGCCAAAATGGTGGCTGCTTGACTCGTAGACCGAGAGGTCCTTCGCAGCTTCCTGATGCAATTCATATGACCGTTCATTTATTATGCTGTATTTTTGTTGTATAATTGTTATCATTTGAATTGTACAAAAATAAATTGACTGACTGAAAGATTTGTTAATAGATTCCAGTAGTATTTCAATTTAACCTTGGCAGAATTTCCAATTAAAAAAAATAAAATGAAACAATTTTGCAACAAAATCAATAATTTTAAAATAATACGGTA
The DNA here is from genome assembly GCA_963680785.1 of Diplosoma virens. Taxonomy (NCBI): domain Eukaryota; kingdom Metazoa; phylum Chordata; class Ascidiacea; order Aplousobranchia; family Didemnidae; genus Diplosoma; species Diplosoma virens. The sequence goes on from OY796889.1 coordinate 27,438,034, forward strand.
AGAACATATGAAATTAAGGCTCTTTCCACAATTTATATACTTGGTGTGACCATATAGTTTTTTGGTTTGCAATTTACTTACATGTTGATTTTTTATTAATACATATTTACATGGGGATTTACTTGCAATACCGATTTATTGCAAATATAAAATTCAAATTTAAACATAAAACAGTAACCGAATACCTTAGTTTTAGGATTCCGAATGTAAAACTCTGCTGTTGACTGACCAGCTTATGTTGCCATTCTTAAATTTTCAATTTTTTCAGAAAAATTGCTGTCGAGAGTAGACACAAAGAATGGTTTTGTAGTGCTTGCAAGTGTCTAACTCAAAAAATGAAAAATTTAAGAAATGCTAGCATGAGCAAACGTGACACCCCCAACAATCAGACAGCAGTCAGTCGACGAGTTGGTTCTGTGTGTCAACACTATGATTTGCAAGCAGAAGGATGCGAGTTCGATGCTTGGTCCATCTTTGTAATTTTTGTTATGCCTTTGTTTGGGAAAATTACTGAGCAAAATTTTGGGAAAATGTTTTTGGGAAAATTACTGAGCAAAAGTTTCTTAAACGTTGACTACGCTTAAAACAAAAAGCAACAACAAGATTAATATCCAATTGCACTTTGCTATTCGAAAAAGAACAAAACAAACTAAAACTATAAAGACTAAGAGGCGCTGCTAAAAAATGCAAAAAACAGCAATCAGATCAACCAAGTGCTAGTTTAAAAACTCACAAAAACATTATTTTTTTCTTCTTTATACTTTTTCTTCGCTATAAGTCACAAGGACAACGCACAAAATTAAAGTAGCACACGATACAATCTTTCACAACTTTTTACTTCACTGGGACAAAGATTAACCATGATTCTTTGTATCTTCAAACTATTTAGTTCTTGATCTTTCAACAGGCCTCTTACCAAATCTTAATGCAAATAAAAATTCTTTCAATTCCAACAGCAATTTTTTTCTTTTTCTTTAACATAATGGTTTTTCCAAAGTGCTTTTTTTTTCAAAACCGTGTGGCAACATTCTAACTAAGTAAAAATACCCCGAGGAACGATCAGACAAGGCAAAATTAGGGTGCTAATAAAAAAATACCCGCAGCAACACTTTGAAAAGGTAGAATTAGGGCGCTAATTAATAAATGCCTTTAGCAAAACACTAAGAAAAGGCAAATTTAGAGTCAAGTTTAATTTGAAGAAAAACCAATTGGAGTGAGAGTTAATTTTAGGGAGATACAGGGTTTGTTTTTGAGAGAAAGTAGTTGGTTTAAAAAAAATTAACCTTATCTTGAGCATCTTGACAAATTTTTAAAAATTCAAAAAATTTTGGGCCCATTTTGAGCCCGCAAGAACAATTTGGAGGCGTTTTTTTCTCTTTTTATCTCTTATAGCAGGGTTTCTTAACCAGGGGTGCGAGAAATGTTCCTAGGGGGTGCGGGGATGCTGAATCATTAATGTTGATTAGGCCTACTCTTTTAAATACAAAAAAACGTTATGTTACAGACTTCAAATTTACAAGTGGAAAATAACAGAATTGAGTGTTGTTACAGACTTTAATATCACTAAACTTTGTTTTTGGTATGTCTAAAAAACGAAAGTGGAATGATGCCTATGTTCAGTATGGCTTTACATTTATTACCGAAAAAGATGGTACACAACGTCCGCTGTGTGTTCTGTGCGGCACTATGTTCTCAAACTCAAACTTGAAACCATCAAAACTTGATGAACATTTCAAGAACAGACATGGTGGTGTGAATGCAGGAAATGACATTGCGACATTACAAGTCAAGAGGGCTAGATTTGACCGTGCCGGCACATTACGTATGTATGGGTTTTTACCACCAGAAAAACCACTATTGCTAGCTTCTTATGAAGCTGCATACCAAATTGTTAAGTCAAAGAAGCCCCATACCGTTGGAGAGGAATTGATCAAGCCATGTATTCTTAAAATAGCAGATATTGTTCTTAGTAAGGAAGCTGCAAAATAGTTGCAACAAGTATCTTTATCTAATGATGTTATCCACAATAGGATCATCGATGTGACTAAAGATATTTTGGAGCAGGTTATTGCTGACATTAAGGCAAGTCCAGTAACGATTTCACTGCAGCTTGATGAATCTACTGACCTGTCAAAGTGTAGTCAGCTAATAGCGGTAGTCCGATATGTGAAAAACAAGAAAATTGAAGAAATTTTTTTGTTTTGTCAGTTACTGGAAACTACAACGAAAGCCAAAGACGTATTTGATATGATAAAAGAATTCTTCATGAAACACCAACTTCACTTAGACAAGATTCTGTCGTGATATAATTATACATAAATTCAAAATTATAAAAATTGACATTGCATGACGTTACGCTGCTGTTTTGGGACGGAGATGTGTAATTAATTAATAAATTCTGTTAAAATAAGTTTTGCATGTGATATTGTGTTAGGGTTAGTTCAAAACCAAACTCCTAATCCTAACAATTCGTTCGATATGCACTGATGGAGCGCCAGCCATGTTGGGCAACCGTTCAGAATTTGCTGCATTACTAAGAAAAGAAATTCCCAGTCTGAAAATTACCCATTGCTTTCTTCATCGGCACGCTCTTGCAGCAAAAACATTACCCCTCAAACTGAAGAAAGCTTTGGAAATTTGCGTTAAGGTTGTGAATACGATTCGTGGCCGTGCACTGAATCACCGACTGTTTCAACTGTTTTGTAAGGAGTTGGGTAAAGAACAAACCGTGCTTTTATATTACACCGAAGTAAGGTGGCTGTCACGTGGTCGTGTGCTATCTCGTCTGTTTGAATTGCGAGATGAAATTAAAGAGTTCCTCTGCAAAATGGGAAATGAAATGGCTGAATATTTTGAAGACCCTGAATTTATTCAAAACCTTGCCTATTTGGCTAATGTGTTCACAGCACTCAACGAGCTCAACCGCTCTTTGCAGGGACAAGAAATCAGCGTAATTCATGCATGTGAGAAGCTGTCTGCATTTAAAGAAAAGCTTCAGCTGTGCATTAGACGTGTAAAGAAAGAAAACTTGGTAAATTTTCTCTTCAAGAAACACTTGAGGAAAGTACATCGTTGCATCCACCCCTTGTTTCAACAATTGCTGAACATTTACAAATACTTAGTACTGCATTTGATGGCTACTTCTCATGTGGAGAGATACAAACCTGTGACTACTGGATTCGTCATCCTTTCAAGGTGAATTTGGAAGAAATTGATGATAATAGCGACATTATGGAAGATCTCATTGATATGAGAAACAATATTAGAATTAAAATGGAATTTTCCGATGATAGTCTGGAGAAATTTTGGGCTTCTCAATTAGAAACATATCCTGTTTTGGCAAAAAAGGCTCTTACTGTGTTGGTGCCTTTCACAACAACTTATTTGTGTGAAACAGGATTTTCTTGCCTGGTTCACATTAAAACAAAATCTAGAAATCGTTTGGATCCTCAGCACGACATGCGAGTAGCACTTAGCACCAAGACACCAAGATTTGATGTCATTATAAATAGGAAGCAACAACAAAAGAGTCACTGAGACACTCTTCTAAATGTATTACTGTAATTTCTTTCTTTGCTGATTTTTTTTTTTTTTTTGAGCTTAAAAGATGGTTCCATCTTACATTTTTTGAAACTTGTTATATTTAACCAATTCTAAAAGGGGGTGCGAGAATTGGTTGGTGATTTAAAAGGGGTGCAGCAAGTAAATAGGTTAAGAACCACTGTCTTATAGTAACTAGTTTTGTTTCTTTTTACTCTCACTCCAAACGGTTGCAAATTGTCTCAAACATGAGCTGGTTATCGTAAACAACCAAAGTCATGGCAATTGTCACGTGACGTTCAGTTTTATGTTTATTTTTGATTCTGAATATTTGACAACTTAGTTGATGCAAAATTACTTAAAAATTAATCAAAAGCTACTTTTTTGCTCAGCACTAAACACTTTTGTACTAAAAAAATGCTTATCTCTTTTGTGAATTTTATGTAACTTAAACGTTGTAATTATTGATAAATTCATTCAAAATACTGATCATTGATTTTTCATTTCATCTTTGCAAAGGCATCATGTGTTTGCACATATCTGATTAAACATTAATGTGGTGTTTAATCTTGTTTGTTTACCAAGTTAGCTTTATTAAACCTAATGGTTAGTCTTCTGTAACTAAAAACACCAGTTGAGCTATTGTAAAATCTCTATAAAAGAAGTTGAGAATACTTTGCCCGAGGCAAACAGTTCATTTAGCCCATTCAAGTCAGATATTAGATCTTATAAAAATTTTGAATTTATTTTATTGTTTCGGTAGCTGCTGGCATTCTATTAGGGCATTTTCAAAAATATTTTTATTTTTTCCACAATAAACATGATTTTTGGGGTGATGCATTAATGTTGGAACTTGACAAAAAATGGTCCAAAAATGAAAAAAGTTCGGATAAAGAAAACTTATGACTTTTGGTTGTTTTGTTTGTTTACAATTCTTTATGCTTAACAAGATTAAAAACTGCTAAAGTTAAAATAGACATGAAAATTGAGTTGCGATGACATAAAAAGAATAAGCTAATTTTGAATAAGCCCTTAAAAATAAAAGCGGTTGTTGTAAATTCGTTCTATGTGCCAACATTTTTTGAAATCTTGCATAGCAACTAATTTTATTTAAATAGAAATATCTTGAATAAAGCTGAAACAAAGTATACATTTGATAACAGCCTTGACTTAGGTGGACCAGGTAAATTCGTAGGTGATGCAAAAATGCACCATTTTACTTGAAAGGGTTAGAGGCACGTTATTGGATTTCTGCATTAATGTGCAAACTTCAAAGTACATTCGATATGATTTTTTAAAAAATTTTTTCGTTTGGATTTTGAAGATTTAACCAATAATTAATTTAAGTACAGTACTTCAATAAAATAATTAGTCACTCTTCATCGCAATCATCATCTCTATTTTAGTTTTCTAACCAGCAAATGACGTTGGAGCAATTAAACTTAAAACAATTAAAGCAATTACTTCGACCAGCTTTAGAAGATCTCAAAATATTTTTATTAGGTTTAAAGTTTTTACTTGGTTTGATTGTTGTATACAGTTATGTGACCAAACTTTCAAGTTGTTGTCTAAGACCACATGTAAAATGAAGTTATAGGTTTTTTCTAAAAAACATTTGAATGACGAGAGTAAGAGTTGAACCCACACCATCTCAATCGCATGCATTAGCATCAATTGAACAATTCAACCACTCTGCTGAAAACATATTGCGCTCTTAGTCAATGTCGTTGTAGACTAGTTTTCGTATTGGGTTACAGCGTGATTTCCAACAGAAGTTTTTTTCTTTTGTTTTCTTCTGTTTGAAGTTGCAGATAATATTTTTATATCCCAAATTCCTAGCAATTATAAATAAAAATAGAAATCATCCATCTTTAAACAGTGGTTTTCAAACTGTGTCAGATAGTAAATGTTTTATGCTGTTCTGAGTTTGGAATAATGGTAGGCTCTGATCAATATTTACAGTTAAAACAAAAGCTTTTCCAAAACATGATAACAAAAAAACTTAAAAACTAATTAAAATTTTTAATAACAAAAATTCTCTGCTAAATACCATCCAATTTACAAGCTTTTGTTTATTAAAATTTTTTCAGATGCTTAATCATAGTATTCTATACTATTTAAATTAATATCTGACGAAGTTTTAATAAGCGATAGCTTATAAATTAAATGGTATTTAGCTGAGATTTTTTTTTTAATAATTTTCCCTGTCTATGTATTCAGAGATGGCTTTACAAAAAGGGGTTCTCTAAAAAAAAGGTCTTCAGTTTAGGCGGGGCACTATTGAGTCTTCCAAAGCATGCATAGCCACTTTTTAGTGTCTCAAAACAATGTAATCTCTAAAAAAATAAACGTCTTTACTTTAACAAGCACAAGTGACACAACCTAACGAGCAGAAGCCGAGCATGCTGCTGATTCAATTTTTTTTCTTTTTTTTTTGCAATGCCATCGACGTCCCGATGTCACTATGAAGAAATAGAGTAATTTCTTGCGTAGAGAGAGGGTCACTTTTTGATGTATTTTAGACGGGAATTGGTGCGGCTGCACCGCTTGCACCCTGTTAAAGTCATCACTGTATGTATCCTATTATGGATCTACTACTTCTTTCAAGTTTAAATCTAATTTGGTTTTCAACAGTTTTGGATTATTATAGCGTGTAATGTTGATTTTTATTTTTTTAATTTTTTAATTTGAAATACAAAATAAATAAAAAGTTGGGCTAAAAAAGGGGCTTCCACGGCGACCTGTGCGTGTGGCACAAAGAAACAGACAAATGAGCACGTAATATATCGTGCCCTATTTATCCTCATCCAAATGGAGCCCGTACTTTCTTAGATGTCAATAAGAGCATGATGACCTGGCTGACGGAAACATGTCCGGTCATTTAGAGGACCATCTAGCTTCAGTCCATCCCCTCCCCTACCAAATAATATCTAAAATGCTTGTTTATACAAGTTTATACTTGTTTATACAAGCGCTTTTCAACCAAGGTCCCCGCGAAACATAAAGGTTTACTGAAACATTCTCTGGGTTGTATGAGTATTCAATATTATCTATTAATTTTCATTAATGGATAAAGGGGAATGCAAAATCAGCTCAAAGATTTTGTGCTATTTTAAAGTATCAAAGAATAGACCACTGGTTTAAAAAAAAAGCTAAACCAAACTTGGGCAGACTTTCTAGCTCGATGGCCGAATTGAGTAGTTGATTTTGATTGCAGGCCGCACTAATTTTTACAACGTAAACCCGTATCTCAAACTTAGACCAAAACAAAAAAAAAGGATCTTCACTTTGGTTTGTAGCACCATTTTTGGAAGTGATGACAAAAACGTGTTCACTTTGTTTTGATTGGTTTATTTTACTCATAGCCGGTTGAGGTGGAGACCTTTTTTTAGAAATCACTACTTGTTTAGGTCGAAAATTGAAAATTCCGAGACTGATTCAAGGTTAAAACCTTTTTTTGGTCTTCACTGTAAATTTGAGACAAAATTTTTTCCCATTTAAGAAAAACTACCAAAAGATCTGATACCAAAAGATCTGAGCAAACGTCACAAAATTTGGGCAAAACTGGATTGCCCTCCAAACATTTATTCGACTGGTACATCTCTGGTTTCACCATTTATGGAGATAAAAACTAAAAAACGTCTTTATTTTGTCTTTTTGCATCGTTCATATTGAATGTTCAACGGACCAGATAAAATGGTTTGGCGGACCGGATTTGCCCCGCAGCTGTGGTTTGCCCATGTCAGAGCTAAACCAGGGGTTCTGGTGCAAAATGTGCTCTTGTCGCCATCTTTCTCTTTTTTCTTAGAAAAAACAACTTTTGAGAATATCTCTGCTTGTTATATATGAATAAGCAGCAAAATTACTTTTATGCCATAAAACTTTGAGCAAAACGAAATAAGCTGATAGATTTTTTTATTTAAACTTTCTATAGTGTTTAACGCTTTTAATAAGCTTTAACATATTTTGCAGAATAAATTGTATTTGTTGCATCTAAAACCAGCAAAAGCAGCAAAATAGCTTTGAGTAATTATTATTCAGTCAATAATGTCAAAGCAACTTTTACTTCAAGGAAGAGTGTTTCGAATACTTTCAACTTGTCAACAACATTCACAAGCATTCCAAAACCTTTCTGTCAGTAAACCGAAGCCTTTCTCTGAAATTCCCCAGCCCAAAGGATTGCCCTTACTGGGAACAACTCTCGATTACACCAAATATCGAAACTTTGATCCTTCATTGGCGCACGAGTTTTTCCAGAAACGTCACAAAGACTTAGGATCCATTTACAAAGAAAATCCAACTCCAGGTTTAACAAATATGATAGTTCACATTTCCGCGCCTGAAGATATCGAAGCTGTGTACCGCCATGAACAAAAGTGGCCTTTTCGTCCTGTTCTTGAACCAATTGAACGCGGTCGAAATCTAAATAACATGAATCCTGGCATAATCAACGCCCAAGGCCAAGAGTGGTATAACATTAGGAAGTTTTACAATGAACACTTGCTCAAAAACAAAGTCGTTTTTGCTTACACAAAACAACATTTGGAAGTTAGTAATGAATTGGCAGATTTCATCGAACAAAACAAAGACGTTAACAATGAAGTTCCTGACTTTGACAAGGTTTTACAAAAATGGGCCTTAGAATGTACGACGGTTTTTACAATGAACGCAAAAATTGGTGTATTTAAAGGACAAATCTCTGATGAAGGTAAAAATTTTATAGAAACTGCAAAGGCTTTATTTACATTATGGTCAGAAGTGATAATAAAACCTCCAACTTGGAAATATTTTAATACAAAAAAAGCCAAAGAATTAAAACAAAAACAAAAGGAACAGTTTGAAGCACTCACTCGTTACGTTGAATTGCAGAAGTCGAAAACCGGTCTCAGTCACTTTCAGAAAGTAATGGAAGAAAGCGATCTGTGCCAAAAAGATAAAGACACAATCTTTACAGACGTTCTTGGAGCAGGAGTGGATACCACAACTAGCGCAGCATCTTTTGTTCTTTATTGCCTTGCAAGCAATCCTGACAAACAAGAAATTTTAAGAAATGAAATAAATGAAGTCTTTTCATCTGGAGAAGAAATCTCAGGGAGAACTTTACAACTCATGAAGTACATGCATGCTGTTAACTTGGAGGCTCAACGTCTATTCCCATTGATTGTATTTTTTCAACGAAAGTTACCAGTTGATTTAGTGCTGTCTGGATATCAAGTACCAGCCGGAACAATTGTGCAATCCAATGCCAATTTTACAAACAGTCGAAATCCAAAATACTTTGAGGATCCGAATAGTTTCATTCCTGAACGATGGTTGGACAAGAGTCTTCATAAAGACAACAGATTTGTCTTGTCGGGAAGCTTTGGAATGGGTTCAAGAATGTGCCCAGGACGACGATTTGCAATGCAAGAAGTTGAAACCCTGGTCATATCTCTTCTCAGAAGATTTAAACTTGAATATCACCATGCTCCATGGGATGTCAGGACAAATCTCATTGGTGTTCCTTCAGAAGTTCCGAAATTTGCATTTTTGCCACTAAACAATAATTAAATTTGTTGGTTTTTATTTTTTAATTGCTTCAAAATGCTTTGTTTTGAAAATATTTTTTATGATGATTTAGTATTTGAGTATGCTGTGGAATTTTCTGACAAACGGTTTATCAAAATTGAACCTGTTTATAACTTTTGATTTTGGTTTTGCATTAGTAATTTTGTTTGTTAGCTCAATGTAAAAAGTAAGTAAGTAGAATTTTGAAGAACATCATAATTGTTTCTGTACATAGACGAATAGTATTATGTTTTTTTTAAATGTTTTGCCATGCATGTAAATTTAGTAATACAGTGTAGTAATAAATCCTTTTATAAATATGACATGTAATTGTAAATTTTCATCAATGCCTTATGATTAAATAATAAAATCCCTAAAACAATTTTTAGCTGTTTTACTTCATTTTAATAAGAAAAATAAAAAGAATTAGTCCATGGGCATCATCCCTCAGGTTCATTCGCTTCCTTTCTAAATAACTGCTATGTAACTGAGCCAACGTAGGTTTGCGGATTTTTCAACAGAAATGTCTTTACAGGAATTATGATTAAGGATTAAACCATCAGGAGTGTTCTTTTATATAGATCATAGGTCTGCTGATATTTTTGGCCCGAGCCAAATATTGCTTTTAAAGTTTTCGTGATAAAAATACTTGTGTGTTTGTGTGTGTGTGTGTGTGTGTGTGTGTGTGTGTGTGTGTGTGTGTGTGTGTGTGTGTGTGTGTGTGCGTGTGTATGCGCGTGTGTGTGTGTGTGTTTTTCTTAAAGTAAAGTGAAGATTAAAAAAATATTTATCCCACATTCCAAGCAAAATATAATTTGGATATCAATAAAACAAAAAGTTTTTTAATTTTGTTTTTAAGTTTTTATTATCTTTAAGTTTTACTATCTTTCGCGACCCAATCGGTTTATACAACAACCAAGTTTTGCAATCCCCGCATTAAATTCCGCATACAGTTCATAAAATTTATCAAAATGGTTTGAACATTGATTTTCTTATCGGAATTTAAAAAATTGTTATTACGCTTCGAAAGTGGCTATAGTCGAATTATTACCGATAGTTGAATCTATCTCGATTGAGACGGTAAAAATGAATCAGAATGAGATGGTCAAAACGCAAGTGGTCAAAATGAGACTTCGTTGAATAAAAAAAATAATTTAATTTGATTTTATGCTAAAACGTATTTTTACTTTTGTAGTAGACTGTGCTTAGTAACTACAGTAATATTATCCTCAGTTGAAAATAAAATATATAACATGAGTATTGATATCGAAAAAAACAATCACTTTTAAATAAAAGTGAAATTGACCAACATTCAGAAAATTTCAGTACTACAACATTTACCACAGCGCAGAGAAATGGCCGAAATTACCGTTCCGGTAACTCTACGGTTCGTCGTCGTCGTCGTTGTTGCCGTTTGAAGGGGTATTCACTCCAGGTCAGACACAAACAGGACTGGGGTCAAGGGTGTTTCCTTTTACTACCCCATACTGCTGCACTGCCTGAATCAGATGCTAGCAGTGGTGTTATTAAGCCAGCATCGAGTTTCGTTATCCAAAACCGTCAGACCTTGTGCTCCAGTGGTGCCCAATGTATGGGGAACGCTGTTAGTACATGGCCCGTGGTTTATTCAGAGACGCCACACTCGCCAGTTCGGTGAAGGAGCGAGACCCCATTTGTGCATGAACGAATGGAATAGCCCAACACCAGTCCGCAGGCGGTCGAGCTTAACCCAAGCTGCTCGGGGTAAGCCCATCCCAACAGGCCTGGCACCGGTCCCGGGCACATAAGCACGAAGCCTGGAAGCATTTTCACAATACTCCGTTTTCCATTTGTGATTTATCCATTCAGAAGCGCGGATGCCAAGTCTGACAAGGTTGTCCAAAAGATTCCGCGCAGCTGGCACAAACGGGCGTCTGGATCTTAGTCTCACTTGGCGAGTATCTGAGGACCCACTTAAGAGACCATACAAAATATGATCGGGGTCCAGAGATACACGGTGAGCCAAAGAGAGTGTCGCTCCCAGTCGGCGAAGCTCAGCTGGATGGATGCCTGAGAGTACAGGTAGGTGGTTTGTTGGAGTGGGACGCAGGCATCCAGTAACTATGCGCAAGGCGTCATTCAAGACACTGTCAATAAGGCGAGTGTAAGTACTACAACACCAGACCGGCGCACAGTACTCAGCTGTTAAATAGACTAGAGATAAGGTGGCTATGCGTAGTGTTTTAGCACCAGCACCCCATCCCGACACGAGTTGCCTCAGCAGTGTGACACGCGAGGATATTTTTTTGCGTAATGCTACTAAATGGAACGAAACGTGAGCGATCTGTCCAGTCTACTTTTCAAGAACACATCTATCCGGTAAGCGACTGTTTGGACCTACGCTAGCGAAAGCTTGATCTGGATTGGTGCCAGTGTTCCAGCGCCCGGAACAAAAACTGCCAGTGTCCTTTGCATTATACTCGTATAGGAGGACAAGACAATTAATACTTGCCCAGTCAGCCAAGCACTCACCGTCCGGACTGTTGTCATTGTAAACCCAGTCAGCATAACGACAGTTAAAGTCGCCAGCGTAGAGATAGGGGTGAGGAAACACTGGGAGATCCAGAGTTCGCAATCGCGTTGGCGGTGTTTGTAGACGTTGACTATTTTATAATCATCAACGTCCACACACAGCCACTCGATCTCCGATGTCAGTGGAGGTTGGTCCAAAAGCGTCTATCTCAGTCGCTCGTGGACAAACGTGGCGAGGCCATGTTTCCTGCTTAAAGAAGACCCAGCTAGTTGGTAGTTTGAAAGTACCAACTTCTCTGCATCAGTGCAGTGGGTCTCCTGCAGTAGGATGACGAGTGCCTCAGACTACATAGCGAGGTGATGAAGAACGTTCATCTTGCTTGCAGTGAGGCCTTCGATGTTCAACTGAGGAATAGTGGGTCTTCGGAACTTGTTGGCAATGTGCCCTAAAAAGGGCAGTTTTATCCAAGCATTGCCCCGTCCTGAAAAGGACGTTTGCCAATTAGCAGACCCACACTGAACATTGCCTTTTGTTTTGGTAGGTTCGGTTTCGGTCTGTCATCTTTAACACCAATGAACAGACTTACGGCCCAGGCTGCGAGAAAGCACCTACCATTCTGCGGTTAAAAGTTTAAAACATTCCTTTTCAATGCAACTTGCTTTTCCTTTGTCTAACATTGCAGAATTTGCTGCAATATCGATTTTAGCAAATATTGTGTTTGGGATAAACAGGACAAATAGACAAATTTAAATTGATCAAACAAAAAGTGTTTGAATTTTCTTGTTGCACAACTAAGCAAACTAATTGTTTATCAAACTGAATAAACAATGGCATTATTATGTCGTACTTTTGGTCAAAAATTAACGCAAGTCAACAAATTTTTTATCATTCATAACAACGCTACGGCGCAATGCAATTTAAAGGTTGTTTACTAAGATCAATTAAGTTTGAACTTTTGTTAAAATTTTTGTGCGATCTACTGTTTAGACAATAAGTTATATCTTAACCTTGTCAGAGTTGAGCAATTTATGACTACCAATCACATTCACTCTTTAAAATCTTTGGCAGCAAACTTTCATAGAAAAATATTGTAATGAAATTGTTGGTTCCTTTTCTACAAATTGAACTGAAGCTCAAAAAGAGTTAAGGCCCCACACAAAAAATACTCATCAGACCAAGCCTCTGGGATTGAAAAAATACTCTTTAACTTTTTGCACTTCAGAAGAGAGGTCGATAAAATAACGTTTGTCGTCCCAAAGTTTTATAATAAAAAAAAAGTTTTAAATTGCACTTATGTGAAGTAATTTACAAAAATAAAAAATTAAAGAAAATTGTTAAAAACATTTTTATGGATAAAAATAACGATGACCATTAGGTTCATCCCAGCAGAAATATTTATGAGGGTCTAAGTAGTAGGCAAACTTTGTCTTACAAACTCAAATAAAGACAAAAAAATACATTTTTTTCACTTTGAAAGTTTTTTGTTTTTGAAAGCTAAGTAGAGAGGCTTTGTAGAGTGGTCTAAAGAAGGTTGCAAAAATTATCAAAAAAAGAAATTTATTGGTGGACTGCATCTTTTCACCACTAGATGACTACCCCTACGCTTTTCATATAAAAATATTATGTCAAGCAACACAAAAGAGCTTAGTAAGTAATTTTTCCGAGGTTACCAATTATCATTTGAAAAATTTAAATGGAATGTTATGTCGAAATAGTTGGGTGCTTGAATGCTTTGTGATAAAGTTTTATTAGTAAACGATGTCACGTGGACAGCTGTCAACCAAATTCCTCGCCGTTATACTGGAATCACAATTATTAAAACTGCATCCTTTAACTCGAAATTAATTTAATCTGAAAGTCCAGGTCCGAATACAGCCATGAGAAGCCTGAACCAGTTCCGTTAAAAAAGGCTCCCTTTGTTTTGCGGATTAAAAAATCCACGAAATAAATTCTCGCCAGTTTTCCAAAAAGGGTAAAAGGTATGCCGCTTTCGAGGAATAGGTCCGGGCCAAGAAGCCCCGCAGTCTCCTCCCCCTGTACCCGATTCTACCAAAGCTACGCCTCAATAATTTTGGTTTTATTTTGATATTTTTTTAAAAACATTGTAGTACTTCATTGTTGCTAAAGTTTGAATTAACGTTTTTTACACACTTTTAAGGCTTTTCAATGTTTTACTTCATTTCTAACTCTATATAAATTTTTGAATTTCATTAAACCTTTTTTAATATCTTAATAAAAATCAACATTGAATATCTAAAGTCCATGGAACTTAAGGAATTTAGAAAAGAACTTTGAACTAAGGAAGGAAACTTAAGATTCTGCGGAACCGCGGTTGAAGAGCGTTTATTGACAGCAAAAAAATTGTCATGTTTGAATAATTTTAAACGTATGACGTAACAGATAAACCTAGACGTAAAAGATGTAATATTCAAAAAAAAAAGATTAAGTAAAGGCATTAAGGAAAGCAAAACCTATTTTTTTAACAAATCAACAAGTGAAAGGTAAAAAAATAGAAATGAGTTTTTCTTATGTGTTCGCATATGGTTTAAGGTAAAAAAAACTAGTTTTATGTAATACGAGATAAATACGAATCTATTTGTTAAAGAATTTTATTTTTGCTTTTCCACAAAAGATTTTAAAATAACAATACCTTAAAGTATTTGGCTTTTGGTGACTGTTTCCTCCAAAGAATTGGCTATAAATATTTTTTGATCTGGCAATCCTACTTATGCCCTTTTTCATTATCTTTGTTGTTTGATTAGTGGCAAAAGAACTGTTTTGTTTCTTGTTTGATCATAATTATTCTTATACTTAGCGCCTAGAGATTTTCAACGTGGATTAAATGAAAATCAAATCAATTTAGAAATAAAAGAGAGTTAAGTAAGTACAAGTGCTGAACAGCACTGACGATTGAAAAGAGTTTTTGTTGGGCCAATAACTTTATATTTTTGCATTCAAAAGATGTTTATTTTTGCAAACACTTACTTATTAAATAATATTAATATCATTTTGTTTATGTTTGTAGCTCAATAAAAAAAGAGTTGTACGTTTTAATGCATTGTGTTTTGGATTTAGTTTGTTTTTCGGGAATCTCTCTCTCCACTTTAAAAACTTGATTGACAAGTATTCCTATTTTGTCTTGTAATCCTATAAATAATATATACGAATAAGTCACTGAAATAGCTACAACGAAATTCATGCAACAACCAAATAAAAGGTACTCACAAAAGTTTGGGAATGTGGAGAGCCAAATAACTTAAATTGATGATTGCGATTCCGAAGTTCGAAAACAATTAGCTGCACTTCGGCCAAAAATTATTTTTACAACTTAAACGAAAAATGAATGAATCTTTTCTCTGGCGAGCGTTATTTATCTTCTGAGGGCCCCCTGCTAATCAATATTTGAAATAAAAAAAAAGCTAAAACGAGAAAGTTCACAAGGGCCAAAAGGACAGATAAGCGCCAAGCCGCTGCGCGTAGAACAAAAGAAAGTTAAGAAGAGCGAAAAGAGTTCAGACGAATGACAAACCACTGCGCATCAAATAAAATTAATATACCGATGGGAATTGGTCGCACTTGCACGTTCAGCGATATAGCGGGTTTAAAATTAGATCACTTCAAAACAGAAATTGTCCTTTGCTTGAACTCAAAACACATTGTATCCAATTCAAAGTAGGCTTTTGGAACTAATACAAATTATAACGGAAGAAATTAAACTGGGATAAACGACAAAATTTTTATTTAAATAATTCGTTTAGTCATTACAGTACAAAGCCAACCAACAAAACGGTTCATTACGCTTGCTAATAGGTTTAAGTAAGCCCCTAAATTACGGTGCTCATTAGCAACATTGAGGCACCTGTCGTTAGCAATGGGATTGTTACTAAATGCTTTCTTGGAAATCGAACTCAGAACCAAAATCAAAAATCGCTGACATGTTCACTACCTTTTCGGTTAAATAAAAATCAGTTAAATACAATCTTAAACAATAAGATATTAAAAAACAAATAAATCTTTATCTTGTTTAATACTGTAAATAGTTGACCATCCTAAAAGTATTAAAAATAATAAATAAAAAGTAATTTTTTTACTTTTCTCTATAAATAAATGAAAATATTTTTATTCTTCATCAAATAATATGTGCATCTTAACTTGTAAACTAAGCTAAGCAAAAACGAGAAAGTTTTTTTTCAAAACGTTTACAGAAGTGTTAAAACTCGGTCATTCTTTAAAAAAGTTTAAGAAACGAAGACAAAAGTATCTTAATGTTAAAAGAACAAGATTAATTTAGTAATATCACCTTGATTACTATTCTTCTGGCTTGCAAGACAGCGTCGAATGCGTAAAACTTAAGGCCACAAACACACATCATTACCCCGACTGCTTCCGGAGATGCCTTAATATTGTTGTCCAGTTGTTTGAAAAGAAATTATAAATTCAATTTTTGTTAATAAAGAAACTCATAAATTTAATATGTTGTTAGAAAAAAAGACTCGCGATTCTTAAATTCACTTTTTGTTAAAAAAAGATGCTGGCTTGTACGATAATTTAACGGAATTCAATTGAAGGCCCTATTTCTAAAAGTACCTGTAATATATTGGTAATTTTAATGTGGCAACACGCAACACATAATTTGTATTTCTTAGTAACTATCACGGACTAGTCAAGAAGACGATGTATAATAAAGAAGAGCAAAACATATAAGACTGACTTGTGCTTTATAAGAGAGAAACGACAGAATATCACATGGCGTCGTCGGCAGTTAGCCATAAATAAGTCAAAAAATAGTCTTAAAGAACTTCAAGTAAAATTATCAATTTTAAAAAGCCAGTCTCAGTTTATCAGATATATTTTGTTCAATTCCATTAAAAGATCATATAAAGTAATTGTTGAAAAGATGGCGCGGTCAATTGACTGGTCTTTAAAGAAAGTTTTTATTAGAGAAGATTTAGATTTATCCACACACTCCGGAGAATTCTTTTTGTCATGGAAAAGACAATTTAACAATTTTATCAGAGAATCTGGCATTAAAGCTGAGGCAACCCCTTGGGAGACCAAAATGGCAGCCATTGAAGCGTGCGTCACGAGCGCAACTTTCGAGAAAATCACTGCCGCTCAACTGCAGTTGCCGCGCGAACAACGGCAAAACATCGATGCCGTGCTCGACGTCATTGCCACCGTTGCCAAGGCGAAAGATAATGTTTGGGTTTACAGAAAAGCCTTTGATGCTTATAAGCAACAAACTGACCAAACCTTTAAACAATTTTATGCTGAAATTGTGAAACTTGCGTCTATGTGTGAATTTGGTAAAGATTTTTGTGAAGACGATAAAATTCGTGCAGTTGATCAATGTTTATTGATGAAGCTTGTGCTTCACACAAGCGATTCAATTGCCCAAAGAAAATTAATGGAAGTGCCGGATTTAGATTTACCAGCCGCCGTGCGAATATTAGACACCTATGACTCGCTACAAAAAACTACCAACGCTCTAACTGAAAATGATTTTAACGCAATTGAACGAATCGCAAAACAACCGGTAACACAAACTTCAAGTGGTTATCGATCAACTTTATCAAATCAGGAACGAATACGAGTATGTACACGCTGCGGTTATATACATGGTTCCTTGCGTACATGTCCTGCGAAAGGACAACGTTGTAATTTTTGCCGTCGTGTTGGACATTTTGAGAAAATGTGCTTCAAAAAGAATCGGAGGCCGACAACTAACACCTTTTCATCAAAAATCAGTGAAGCAGAAGCCCAATCGGGAGCAATAGTATTGCAAGTCGGCAGTAGGACTGAAACAGTTCAGGTACGCGTAGCCATTGACAACGATTGTTCCGGTATTTTGCGCTTTATAATCGATACAGGATCTGATTGGACGGTAATCGGACTTCATCATTTGACTCTGTTGCATCTACTGCCGAGCCAATTAAAAAAGCCTACAGCAGAAATGCAAGCCACTGTTACAGCCACAGGCGAAAAAATGACTCCGGAAGGTTATGTTTACGCCAGATTTTATTTTGGTCAATCATATGTTGATTCAGAATTGGTTGTTTTTAGAAACATTAAAACCCCATTGCTTTCCATCGATGTTGCTAAAAAGTTAAACATTGTTCATATCAACACCAAAGGGTCCCCAGGACACCCTGAGTTTGAAGCAAAGAAATATGCGGCGGGTGCTACTCAGAATACCAAGTCAATTTTAACTCCGTTTAATAAAGGTAAAATCTTTTTCAACTGTGAAACCCGTTGCTCCTCGAGCACAATTGACCCAGAGGGCGGTTATACCAAACTATTGAAACAGCAAATCCTTCAAGAGTACGACGATGTATTCGAATCCCAACCACCAATGAAAGGTGAGAAATTTAAAATTGTTTTGCGCGATGATGCTATACCGTGTTGTATTTCTAAAGCACGACAAATTCCTGTTGCATTTCAACAAGCTCTAAAAAACGAACTCGACGAGCTCTTAGCAGAAGGCATAATAACACCTGTCACAGAGGCAACAGAATGGGTTAATCCGATTGTTGTAGAGCCAAAACGCGACCAAAACGGGGAGTTTAATGGAAAAGTTAGGCTATGCGTTGATTTTCGACACTTAAACAAATACTGCTTACGTGAGCACTACTTCAGCCCTAGTGTGCTTGACGTAGTTCAAAGTATTCAAGCAAATGATGCACATTTATTTTCTAGTTTTGATGCATGGAAGGGGTACCACCAAATAGAACTCGCTGAAGAGAGTAAGCATTTAACTACTTTTTTGACACCTTTTGGACGTTTCCGTTACGAACGCGCCCCCTTTGGCATTAATTCGATCAGTAAGCATTACAACAGAAGAATATCTGAAGAGTTACATGGTCTGCCAAATACTAAAAAAATTGTTTATGATAATATCGTATATTCTTCAAATAGTTTAGAACAACATACTGCCCTTGTAAAGAAACTTCTAACCCGATGTCGAGAAGCAGGTATTCGCTTACAGCGCAATAAATTCATCTTTGCTCAACCAGAAGTTACTTTCGCTGGCATAGTACTTAATCATAACGGTTATAGAATGCAAGATAAAGTGATCAAAGCTATTCGCGACTTTAAAAAGCCAGAAAGCTTGACCGATTTGCAATCGTTTCAAGGCATGGCTAACCAACTGGCTCCCTTTAACCAAGATTTCGCCACCGTTTTGCAATCCTTAAGACCTTTGCTGCAAAAAAATGCAAAACCCTTTCACATGAATGATGAACAAACATTAGCCTTTGAAAATGCTAAAGCAATTCTCACCAGTAACAATGTGATTGCGTATTATCAACCCGGAGCGCCATTGCGATTGTTCACTGATGCTAGTTTAAAACATGGTTTTTACTTAAAGCAGCAACAAACCGACAACAATTGGAAAACGATCCAAACGGGGTCAAGAACCCTAACACCAGCTGAAACAAGATATGCTCCTATAGAACTTGAACTGCAAGCAATTGTTTATTCCACGAAAAAATGCCACAATTTCTTACCCGGGACCAAATTTAATTTATTCACTGACCATCGTCCCCTTGTAAGTATTTGTAATATGCGAAGGCTGGATAACATAAACAACTCCAGAATTTTACGAAGCCTCTTAAAATTAATGGATTATAATTTTACAGTAAACTACATTCCAGGTCCTCAAAATAAAGTTGCGGATTCATTTTCTCGCAACCCTGTTGATAACCCTGATGAAACTGACCAACAGCATGTCGATTCACAGGCATTCTTTCTTCGAATTTGCGGTTTATCCCAAGCTGAAATGGCAAATTGTTCGTTTCGATTAGAACAGCTTAAAGAGATTGTTGACAACGACGTGGAGTATCAACTTTTAAAAGCCCAAATTAACCAAGGTTTTCCCCAAAACAAATGCGACCTCTCCGATTTGCTGCACCCTTATTGGAACGTTCGTGAAGACTTATTAGTAAGTGATGATGGCTTTGTTCTTAAAGGGACACGCTTACTTATTCCTCATGAATTACGAAAAAGCATATTGTCAGATTTGCATGCTAGTCACCGGGGGATCGAAGGCACAAAAGCAAGAGCCCGCTTAATAATGTACTGGCCTGGTATGGATAACGACATTACTAATAAATGCAGAAGCTGTCCCAAATGCGAATTTGACAGACCGAGTAACATCAAAGAGGCGTTGCAACATCTGCCAGTTGGTAAATATCCCTTTCAGATTATTTCAGCTGATTGGTTCGACCTAAACGGAAATAAATTTTTAGTAATAGTAGATTGGTATTCGGGATACTTTGACGTAAAAGCTCCATTTATCAACTCTGATGCAGCTGCGATAATTAGCAGTTTGCGAGAATGGTTTATAAACACTGCAGTTTGTGATGTATTTTGGAGTGATGGTGGCCCTCCTTTTGGCTCATCAGATGTTAACGACTTTTTAAAAAGGTGGGGAGTTGAGTGGCGTCCGTCGTCCCCACGGTACCCTCAAGGCAACTCTGTGGCTGAATCAGCTGTTAAGTGGGCAAAAAGTCTTCTTTGAAAATGTTGGCGTGGCAGAGGACAGCCTTTGAGAACAAATGAAGAATGGATCAAAGGAATTCTGCAGTGGAAAAACACACCTCACAAATCCACAGGTCTATCTCCAGCCATCATGTTGTATGGTCATTCCGTACAGGACGCTATCCCCTGTCACAAAAGTTCTTTATCACGAAGTTGGCATGACGAAAAACTTCGAGTTGACAGGGAAGCAGCAAAAAGAAAATAAAAATTGGAAAAATACTATAACAGAGGCACAAGAAACCTAGAACAGCTTAAAGTTAATGATCCAGTCTGCATACAAAATAATCGCACTAAGAGGTGGGATAGATATGGACGGGTAATGGAATGCTACCACCAATCACGCCGATACTTGATTAAGCTCGAGTCAGGATTAATGATTCGACGAAATAGAATTCATCTTCGAAAGAGATATTCTCATCCCAAGAATAACACTAATTCCACTGAACCAAGCAATTACCTCGATGATGGTGACGTCAAAAACAATGAACTGAACGATGATTCTGATGACGAAGTCGGAAACAACTTCAACCGAGCAGTAACCGAGACTGTGACCGAGACTCATGTGATGAACTTAAACGATCTGACCGTAAACATCGGCGACCTCGTCGTTTTGATGATTATGTGATGGAATAATTCAAACATTTACCTCGAAAGGACCTTTTATTTTCATCACACAACCTTTTGCTTGCTTATTTGTATGTTTTCTTATTTGTTTATTGCTTATTTATGTGCTTTCTTAATCCTTTATTGCTATAACGGGTTTATCAATCTTGAAATTAATTTTTACGTTAAAACTATATTAACTCTCGATCATTTATAAGCCTTGATATAAATAACTTTCAATATATGGGGGGATGTAATATATTGGTAATTTTAATGTGGCAACACGCAACACATAATTTGTATTTCTTAGTAACTATCACGGACTAGTCAAGAAGACGATGTATAATAAAGAAGAGCAAAACATATAAGACTGACTTGTGCTTTATAAGAGAAAAACGACAGAATATCACAGTACCTAAGTCATATATTCGAAAACATGAGATAAGTTAAAAAAATTGTTTGTTTACTCGCCAGAAATATTCTGACAAAAAGTCTTTTCTGGAAATCACTTTTTGAATAGCACAGAGGTTTGAAATCTTAGCGTATTTCTATTGTAGAAGTAGGGTTTTTGAAAACTTTAAACCTCATTTTCTCAAAATGACATTATGTGACTTAGGTACATTTAGAACTATACTCTTCAATTGCTTTATCCGTCCTCGAGGTGCTGAACTTGTTTGAATAAGATCAGAGAAATCCCCCCAAGTTCCAAACTACCCTTATATTTAAATATGCGTAACTATGACGCCCGATCAAGAAAAAATATAGTTGTAACTTAAATACAAAGGAGGAGTTTATATTTTACCTGCGGTTTTACAAGCGCAGCTACTTAGCACAATACAGCAAACTTCTTCAACAAAAAATAATGGTCACCTGACCATTCAGCAAAAATCACGGTCACTGTTCTATCAGCGAAACTATGGTCACTATTTGATGAGAGCGATGTCTCTCTATTTATAGTAAACTTGAATCGGTCCACGTGGCTCGGACGACAAACTTTACCATGAAATCGATTTCATACACTAACACAGATCACTGCCCAAAGCGAGGTCACATTACTACTATTTAATTAGGACGATGCATTTAGATCATTAAGAGCGGAGATAGGTCATCACATCTAATTTAAAAAAGTCTATAAATTGATCGATCTGCTAAAAAACTCCTCGCTATTGGTAGCTGCAAATTTTGCATTGAGAAAGGTTACGAAAATAATCCAATTTTTCGCCGGAAAAGCGATTTGCATTACAAAACATCCAGTTGTAAGTTTTTTATGGATATTTTACTTTTTTAATTTAGTTTTTCGTGAGTGCAATTTAGAGCTGCTTTCTAAGACAGCAGTGACCAAAAAAATGTTGTAAATGGTTTTTTTTCTTGACGCAACGGAATGACGAAATTTGGACTGGAACCCCACTGTGTTGATCGTGTTCGCCAAGACACATAGCTCCCACCAACTAGGTTACAGAGCTGTGATTACAATTCGCAGGAACAATACATACTCGTATGTACACCTTTAAAAAGACTCGATTTTTATTTTTGTAAAACTTGACAATTTTCAATTTCTCGTGACGCATTGTTGTTATAATTTATCTTAATTTTCCTTAAAAGCGATTAAGAAGCCGAACGATTTGAAAAATTTATTTAATGACTTTTTACGCGTGCTGTTTACTGTTAAAACATTAACTTTATTGCGATAAAAAAATTATAATCCAGTTTAATTGTAACAGTATTTTTTTTAAGATGCTTAGTAAGGTACTTCTGGTATAATCAAATTTATATAAAAAACTAAACTTCTGAAACGAGCATTAGGATTTTTTTCAATATAATATCGATATGTTCTGTCAAAAATTATATCTCGTTAGTTTATTAAAGTGAAAAAAGTAAACAACTGGTGACTAATCAACTAGCAACTTCAAAACGTGGCTTCTGAGTTTATATTTTGTATAAAAACATCAAGATACATACAAGGAATTCTGACATACAGTAGTTTATAACAGTTTTTTCTGTGGTCCAGTGTACAGTTCTGTGTTTTTTAATCAATTAAGCTTATTTAACAGCGCTGTTAGAGAGTCTGTACGGCCTTGGAAGTTACTCACCGGTTACAATATAATTACATGGTAAAAAGTACGAACAGTACAAAAGATAAAAGTTATTCGAGGAAACGATTAACTAAACATGAACTAATCTAACACTAAAGATTTTTAACGTTGCATGAAAAGATATAAACTTAAGAAGAACAAATACAGTATAAACAGCAGTTCCCAAAAAAAGAGCAAATTTCGAAAAAGTATTTAGTTTAAAAACATCATAAATAAAGTCAAAATTGATATTAAGTACAGTCAACCATATTGCATTGAAAGTTTAAAATGACAGTCGAATCTGTTTCAAACTAAACTTTTTAATTGTCATTACTGCAGTAATTTTAAGTTGGCAAAAGATGTTAATAGTCAAAATTAAATTAGCCTACGTCAATGTTTTTAATGCATTAAAATCAAACTACTAAAACTATATCTCGTATTGAAAAGTCAAGGTTTTGATTTAAAAAAATAAAAAAGCGTATAAAAGTTTGCACTCAAATTGACTTTTAAAGGGGTACAAACGTAAATTTTGACTTTTGCTCTGGCTTGGCAACTACCTGAAATAACATTTCAAATGGCTCGTATCGGTAAGTGATCTTATATCTGGTTAATAAAGCAATCACAAGACATCCGATTTCTTGTGCCACAAGCTTACGACCAGGACACATCCTGGTTCCCATTCCAAATGATCCTGACATGACAAATCTGTTTTCCTTACTCCTATCCAGCCATCGTTCAGGAATAAAACTGTCATTTACGATCTCGGTTGTTCACGATGTTAGCGGTTAATTCTATTGAAGTGTTTGCCGGAACATGATAACCGGACAGTACCATGTCAACTGATGTTTTTCTTGCAATTCCCATGGTCAACGGATAAAGACGCTGGACTTCCAGATTGAAGGCATGAAGGTAGGGCATCTGTAGCAATGTCTTTCCTGTTATATCATTACTTGAGGCAAACACATTTTTTATTTCGTTTCGTAGAACTTCTTGCTTTTCGGGATTTACAGCGAGGCAGTAACAAACGAAAGCAGCTACGTGTGCGACCGTGTCGATCGAGTCCGTAAAAACATCATAAACAATAACTTCCTTTTCGGCCGGGTCTAAATCGCTTTCCTCAATGAGTTGTTCCAATTTGCTTTGCACCATTTCGTTTTGGAGGCTTTTATAATATTGCTGAAATGCGCTGAATTGCTCCATTTGGCACTTTTTAAGCTTTGCAATGTCTTTTCGATTAAAAAAGTTCTTTAAAGGTGTGGAAAACATTATAGAAGTCCAATTAGTAAACAGCTTTGCTGTAGCTTCTATAAACATTTTAGTGTTTTGCGGTAGATCTTGTTTGAAAGTCTGTTGATTTTTATTTAATGCAAAAGCTGTTGTAGATTTTAAGGACCACCAGTACAAAAAAAAATCAAATTCTTTTACTTCGTCGTTGTTATTTTTGTTTTTATCAATGTAGTCCATTAATTTAAAAGATATTTCCAAATGTTTATGTAAGCTATCAAACAAGATTTCGTTTCCGAGAAGATGTTGGTTGTAAAACTTTCTTATTCTTTTCCACGTTTCACCCTGGGAATTAACCAATCCTGGGTGAATGCCCAAAACATCCCGACTTTTGGCGACAAAATCTAAAGTCGGGCGAAAAGAGTTTTTACTCTCGGCACGAAACACAGTTTCAACATCCTCTGGCGCTGACGTATAAACAGTTGGTCGAGTGACTCCTGGAAAAATGTTTTCTTTGTAAATCGGACCCAAAGCTTTGTGGCGCTTTCCAATAAAATGATGAATCCGAAAAGGATCAAAATTTCGAAATCTTGTGTAGTCAAGCACTGTGGCCAAAACAGGCAACCTGTTTGGTTGTGGAATTTAAAAAAAATGTTTCACTTTAATCTTACTTTTGTCAGGCTTTCTTGCTTTCGAACTTTGCTGTCGCACAGAATATCGCATAAAAGTAAAAATTCCAAAAACTTTGCGATTCATTTTAAGATTGATCAGAAGAGAATTCTTTGGATGAATGAGGAGTCGGTAAGAACCAAAATTTTTTTTCCCATTTCTTTCTTTACCATAGTTTACGGCACGTTACAATTGATTGCATAAAAACTGGATTACTTCTTTTTTTTGATGTTTACCAAAAGCATGACGCAAGTAAGTTGTTTATTTACAGCCAAGATTACTTCAATTAATTCACTTTATTTTTAAATTATTTGCTGTATTTTAACAGCTGTATTAACTATAAAAAAAACATAAAACTGTTAGTTATAAATAGACTGCATTAAATTTGCCATTTTTATCCGCGGTCTTCAAGGACTCTCGTGATCTTCAAGGCTTTATCTAAACAATTGAAAAAGCAATCAAAATAATTAATACACTGGCGGCTCTAAAGTAGGAATTCTCAATGGGGTCCACAGAAAAAAAATTAAATTGAGGATCCATGGGACTAGTTAGTAGGTCCACAAGACAACTCAGTCAACTTGAAAGAAATCGTGCCGCAAAAGACAGAAAGATTTACACAAAGTTGTAAAATTACACCATGATTCTATCACAAACCAAGGTGAAGGTTTTATTTCATTTTTATTTTTTGGTTTTCCACTAAATTTAAGGACGATATATGTGTAAGGGATCATCGAAAAATTTTTTCATCCAAATCAACCAAAAGGGGTTCACGGAGAAAAAAGGTTGAGAACCCCTGCTTTAAAAGAATATTCTAGCTCTTTGTGGAGCTAATTGACATTCGCTGCGTCATTCAAAAGCAGCATACTTCTGGTGAGAGTAAATTTCCCTTATGACATTAGTAGGAGATATAAAAGGGATTAATTCATAAACGCCGACGTGATTTATTTGAAATTTAATGCTTCGAGATAAAATATTTTTAATTCTATTTTCATTTTATTGTGTTGCGATACGACAAAATAGAAATGACAAAAATAACAAATTTACAGAAAACAAAATTACAAGTATAAAATAACATGATTGAGAATCACTGCCTAAAATGACAAAAAAATAAAAGCAAAAAAAGAAATCGGTTTAAAGCTCATTTTTTATTGATACATATCAACAGGATAAAATTTAATTACATTATAAGTTTTGTAAGGTTGTTTTTTATTCACAAAGCTTTGTAAAAATTATCATATATTTACAAAAATTATTTTATTGCCAAGTTAATTAGTTTTTAGTAAAGACCGCTTTAAAAAATATAAATTTTTTTTTTAATATACTAGTTAAAAATTATTTAAGACAATTTTAAAAAATAAACAAATTGATTTAAAAATGTTGTGATTGTGAATGAAAACTTTTCTCATATTTGTAACTTTTTGATTTTGAATTAAATTTTTTTGTTTAAATCATAAGGGCAAAAGGGGGTTTGAGAGATGTAACCCTTTATAACATTTTTAAAGTATTTAACCTTCCATTTAAAGCCCTCTACAAGGCTGGAATCAGAGTTGTAAACGGCCCGACAATTCAGGCCCGAAAAAGCCCGAAAATTAAATTGAATCAAAAACACGTTTGAGTTTTGTGTTTTGCGTCTTTGGTTCAACACTTTTGTGTTTTTGATTGAATCACTGGAACCCACTGGAATCAGCGACGGCCCGTTTACAATTCTGGCTGGAATGACCTCCAAGTTGAGTTGAAAACTGTTTGAAATTTTCACTTACGTTTGTAAAGTTTTTGTTTGAGCTGCTCTTGGTCACACTTACCTTCCTTCCCTTTCATACAAACAAAAGAGTTAAACCTATTGCATAAACTTTTTAAACATTTGTCTGGAAAAATATTGGCTTTGTTACGTTACTGTAATAAACAAAAACGTTTTCTAAGTTGTTTGAACATTTTGAAGTTCGGGCTGCAAAGAATACGAAAATGATTTTTGAGTTATTGGTTTTAAACAGCAACTATATGCTGGTGTTGGTTAGTTAATCAACTTGTGCCTGTCACTTAAAACAACTAAAATAAATTAACTTGAAATTAAAAATAATCTAGAATAGAATTAATTTTCCTATTTTCTCTCACTTTATAGCTTGGGTATTTCGAAATAAGAAGCTACGTTTTTCAAAAAATGTTTTCATTCAAAACTTTCTTTCATTGAGTTGAGCTTCTTCAATTTCGTCATTTACGTAGCCATCGTCACCGTGAGAGTCACGCTTGGATGATTTAGAATTATGTTAAGCAGTGCACTGATGTGATTATATACCAAACTACTTAGGCCTGTTTTTATCACTTTTATGTCAATATTTAAAAAAGATGGTTTGTTTTTATCAATCCCATGTAGTTTTGGTTAATTTTTCCACCGAATCAAACTTTAAATAATCATTAAATAAAAATAAAACGTTTCTTGCCTTTGCCAAATAACATAGAGCATGTAGTAAAAACAAACCTTTTTACTGGTGATAACGATGCGCATGTCTGTGATCATTGCTCGACCATTCTTAACAAACACTTTAACATTCAAATGGTAAATAGTACGTTTACGGTTTTGTTAGAAATCGTTCACAGAGACAGTAACTCGGTTCAAAAGTGAAATTTTTAACTTTGTTTATTATGACATTGTTTGACCGAAAAATCTCTAAAATTATTCCTAACCGTGCCCGACCAGTTTTCAAGGGGTTCCGATTTATATTTTGTAAAACTTTTTACTCAGGGCTCGTGTTCCGCTTTATGGTTGGCAATTTTGTCGTCACAATACGCTTTTCAATTAATCCAAAATGCATTATTCTACCCTAAATACTTCACACAATTCTAACGTGACCACGTTATCCCTCAATTCAAGGGTAGCAAACCGGGGTACATGCACCCTAAGGATACAATTAGACTTCTCAGTGGGTACATTACTATGTGAGAGAATATCCTTATTTAAGTTAAATTCTGTGTTCGGAAATAACTTTAAAATAGATTTAAATGTCTGGAATTTTCGAATCCAGTAGATCGTAAACACGTAAAACAGGACAATTAAGAGAGAAGACTTTTTTTTCTTTTAGTGATCAACTTGATTTTGGACATGAATTAGAAAAATTTGTTGTTGAAACTAAGTGAAGACTTTTTTTTTTTAGGAAAACGTCACAAAATTTTGGGGATACATGTAAAACTGTCAAAGTGTCCAAAGGGTACCGGTGAACTAAAAGTTCGGGAAACACTGCCTTAGTTATTGGTTTTACCTTCGACTTGGAAATGCGATCAGGTGTTCTAAATTTTGAAGGCTGTCAAATCGAAAAGTCGGCGTCAGCAAAATGATTCTTTGCATTGACCAACTTGTAGAGAAAAACCAACTACATCCATGCATCTAATTAAAACGGTTTAAAGTGTCTATGTTAATTTTTTACTTTTTCATTTTTTTTTTAACCATGATTTGATATTCGTTTTAAAAAGATTTGTGCATTTTTTTTCCTTGCTAGAATTCCAAATTTTTCTGGTTTGGGCTCAGGTGGTACGGGAACATTTTATAAAACCTTAGAATGGTGAGCATGTAGGAAAAATTTGGGAACCATTGATTTATGACATAGAAAAATTTACTAGAAACCTGTGCGAGTACGGGTCAGCCGGTCAGTTCGTATCCGGCTCGGCTCGGTAAGCAGGTACGGGCGAGCTGACTTATGCTTAAAAATTGACGGAAAGGCAAAGCTATGTGTTGTAGTTAATAATCAAAAAGTAAACATTAGAAAATCGAATCAATTTCAAAAAAAGAAGTGAAGAAACCTATGCCTTTCGATTGGCAAAATCCTGCATAATTTACTTTCGATTGGGAAAACAAATAATTTACGTTGCTAGAGATGACTTTTAAAGAAACGATCTCTGTTATAAAAACCAACAACTGTTTTTTACATTTGGCAAATTATTTTTCCTTTTTCGCAGATTTTGATTCAGATTGTTAACATGGGTTAAAACAGCGTTCAGCAATCTTTCACACTTGCGGCACATTTAGAAACATTCTCAAACTTTGGCTGCACACTTGCACCGTCGTGAAGACATTTTTGCTTCTACAAATAAAAGTGCTTTTCATTATTTTTTCAACAGTTTTCATGACTTGACTGCATATCAGACGGATCATGGTATATGTGTGGCTTTCCCGAACAAAAAGTTACCGGTCTCAATTGGAATCAAATACCCTATTCATTTCTGC
This sequence comes from Diplosoma virens, assembly GCA_963680785.1. Lineage (NCBI taxonomy): Eukaryota > Metazoa > Chordata > Ascidiacea > Aplousobranchia > Didemnidae > Diplosoma > Diplosoma virens. The sequence goes on from OY796889.1 coordinate 27,466,955, forward strand.
CAATGTTTTTTTTCTTTTTTTACCACATAAGATGATGTTTATAAGTTTTTAACGGTTTACCCATAGATTAGCGTTTCAATAAAAACGATAGAACAGTTTAGAAATTACTTATAGAAAGCAGAAGAGGTAGGCTAAGCTCGCTTTATAAAAAAAAAGCTAATAATCTCAGAAATCTGTTTGCCAACAGCACGCTTAAATTAAACCTGAACGTTTATCTGTCTCCTTTTATCACAACTGCTACAGTTAACAATTCGCACAGCACAGCAACATCGTTATGATCAGTTGTTATTGACTACAAGACATAATCATCTATTCGTTTTGTAACTGTTTATGACATCGCCACCCACATTGTTATTTAATTTGTCGCCATATTTCTCAGAATTGCTTCTGCTTCGCTTCAATATAAGCCAGCATAGCCGCCCAAACCGGTATTTTTTAATTGCATGTGCAAGGGAACACAATTTTTAATCGAAACCGCATATGAAGGTCAACTGCAACATATTACAGGTGAGAGTGGCTTAGATTAGTGGTTGTCAAACTGGGGCGATGTCAAAAGCGGTCTGCTCGAGAATTTTCTCGGGTCGACTACTGCTTGTTGTTTTAAAAGCGTTCTTCCTTTAATCATTTTGCAAATTTTCTATAAAAATTTGCGCGATTGTGAGAGCACATACGCTTGGTAGTTTTTGGAAACTAATCTTTTACGCAATTTTTTTGTTATTGCATAATATTTTGCAATTGATTAATATTCACCTTATAGCCTATCTCAGAATGACCTAATCAAATAGTTTTAGTAAGTATGCTTTGATGATCCGTTTTTCATTAAGTCATATTATGTCAAATAAGAAATTTTAACTTTTTGGAAATTTAAGTTCTGTTCAATAAGCGTTAGGGAAACACCAAAAAGGTCAAAAAAACCCTTTCATAACCTTCTGCTTTATCTTTATAGTTTTTTAATTCTAATTTTTTTTATCTTACCCAGATACGGTGGGAAATAAATTCGTTTTGTATAATAATTGTTTGTCACCATTCCCATTTTTCATTCCACTGTTTTGTGATAATACAAACTACTTTTACAAACCGTTCAATAAACCATAATACTGCAACACCAAAAACTCAAATCAAAAACCAAAAAACAAAACAAATTAATTTCTGTACTACACCATATCGTTTCGTACAAAACATGTTAAATACAAATAATTAAATAAAAAATAATTAGTTTACATGGTGCGTATAAAAGTGCAGTAAGAACATATAATATAAACATATAGCAAAGCGAGCAACAAAATTAAAGGAAATTAGATGGCTAGACTGCCTTGTCTGAACCAAGAAAAGCATGACAATTCTTTTTTTTTTTTTATCTCTATATTTATCCTCCTGACTCGCAGGAAAGCGACCGAGGCGCTATACATAGGGTAAGCAGTTACCCCGACCTGCTTCCGGAAATGCCATGATATTGTTGTCCGCTTGTAATTTAATAGAAATATAACTGTAATTTAGAACTGCTTGCCAGAACCACCAAGCAGGGGAAAGTGCCATAAAGTGTCTTTCCCAAAAACACAACAGAATCGCGCAAGTGGGTTTTAAACCGAGACCATGTTGATCATCAGCCCTGTACTTTAAGTCGGCGAACATCCCAGCGATTGTTCTTCGTTAATTTTTTCAAGCAAAGCAAAAAACAATAAGCAAATAGAAATCGCCCTTTTTAAATTTTTATCTTTATGCACATTTATTCGACACAAACTTACAAATTTGTGTAAAATAAGTTTAAATTGATAAAACTTGTTCAAAAACGTTCATTAATTAGTGATTCTTACAACAACATTAAAATCAGTTAAAAACTATATAACTAATAAAATTAATATTTTTACATGTATATCTACAGTAGGCAAATAAGCCTATTTGCAAAAGGAAAACTTTCAGACATGAGACAAAAAGAATGACCAGAAGAGAGGCTTATGGATGTAGAAGGATGAAATATCCACCTAGTTTGTATATTATTGTTGGTTGATGTGAAGATTGAAAATGTAGAGAAAGAAAATGGAAAAAGTTGTCTATGTGCAATTATCAATGAAAAATAAGAAGAACCAATGTAAAAATGAGCATTAAGCTTTTGTTAGCAAAAATATGACTTGAACTTAAAAAAAATATAAATTGAATTTAATATAATTCATAATCAAGCAAGCTTGTATGAAATTAAATCATTAGATCTAAATGTTAAAAAGTAAATACTGTTTAAATTTTGATTGGTAAAAAGGTAAATTGGGGTTTTTGTGCTGGCTTTGACACTAATCGAAATATCATTTCAAACGGTTCGTAATGATATTCAATTCTGTATGGGCTCATTAATGCCATCACTAAGCAACTAACTTCCTGTAAAGCAAATCGACGACCGGGACACATCCGGGCTCCTATTCCAAATGATCCGGACATCACAAATTTGTTTTCCTTCCTTCCTTCCATCCAGCCATCGTTCAGGAATAAAACTGTCTGGATCTTCAAAGAATTTAGGATCTCGGTTGTTCATGACATTTGCAGTGAGCAAAACGGTAGCTCCAGCTGGTACTTGATATCCAGATAAAACTATGTCAGATTGAATTGTTCTTGCCAAGCCTAAAGACAATGGATACAAACGTTGAGCTTCCATACTTATTGCATGCAAATATTTCATTTGCTGCAAAGTTTTTCCAGTTATTTCTTGTCCAGAATCCATAACTTTTTTGATTTCCTGTCTTAATTTTTCTTGTTTTTCTGGATTGGTAGCGAGGCAGCACAGCATAAATGATGCAGCGTTGGAAGTTGTGTCAATTCCAGCACCAAGTATATCTGAAACAATTACTTCCTTTTCGTCTTCTCTCAAGTTACTATCGGTAACAATTGTTTCAAGTCAACTATGACTTCCTTTTTGAGAGTTTCTAATAAAATTCTCGATTTGGGCTTCTTGACAACGCTTTAAATCTTCCACTTGTTCTTGGCTGACGCTATCCCAAGATGAGGCTTTGTAAAACAGTCTTGACCAAACTTCAAACAAAACTAAAACAGTTTTGACCAAACTTCAAACAAAACTCACTGTCAACGTATGTCAATTTGACCGGCTTAGTCAAGATTGCGGCTATGAATGACCTGACGTCAAAAATAATAATGCTTTCTTCACGAAGGTCCTGCACCGCTTCAGAAAGTCCGTCTTCTGGTTGGTAAATGTCTTTGGGAGAGTTCGTTGGATGAATCTCTCCAATCCTACCTCTTTTTTATAACTTACTAAATTCACGACTTGTAATTATACACAGCCTTTATTCAAGCGAAATTAGTCATTATATAGATCCATAGAACGTAGAATTTTTGGTAAGTATTTTTCCCAATTTAACCAACTATGAAATTCAAAACACCGACAGCAAAAAACAACTTTACCGGGCGATTCAAACGATCTTTAAATGTCCTTTACAAACAACGTAATTGTGTCTTACGCGAAAGACCTCAACTGAATGAATTCCTTTATGTCAGCTCTCTAATTTATAGAGAGAAGCGTAAGAAGTTACACTCCCAAGTTATGGCGAGCGAACAAAGCATTTGTGACGTAACATGCAGTTCTGTCGATTAACAATAACAAAAAGAACAATAGAATTTTTGTTACCGCATTTAGCAATCTTAAATACAATACGAACTAATTTGGCGCTACTGAATACAAATGAACCTGAATCGAATACAAATATAAATGAACGTGAATTGAATTGAACAGAACGTGAATTGAATACAATAAGACTTCGATCAAATTCAGGACCATTCTTAATTAATTTCAATGCTCCGAAGCCAAACAACGCTGATGGAATTTTCAGAAACAATAACTAATTACTCAATTGAATTTTTACCAAAAAACGGCCGATTATGAAACAATCAATTGGTGTCAAAAAATGAGTGGAAAGCAGGGACGTGCCGTCAGGGGAGGCAAGTGAGGCAGTGCCTCACCTGTAAAAATTAAATAAAGCAGATATAAATTATTGAAGTCATAGTCTTTGCAAAATAGTTGCAACATGCTATTAGTTTAAAAAAATAGTAAAAATTATACCGTACTTGTAGTAGTTTAATTAGTTTTGCTTTTTAACCCTAATTTTGGACGGTTTAATCATTGTATTTTCAGTGCAGTAATCATTTCGTCAACCGTTCTTGTCAACAAAATGGCTAATACGCTAGTGAGGCAGCTTCAAGACTGCCTCTCTTCAGAGAAAAAAAAGAAATAAAAGTGAAACAATACCGTGCTTTTTTCTCTTTTGGTTAAAATATTTGTTAAAATGCGAGAGATTTGAGGCATGCCGCAATTCTGACTTCGTGGAGAAAAAAAGTTTTTCGAAATTTGCTAAAACAAGATAAATCAATTTGTTTTCAGTAAGTCAAAATACACGCATTGTGCAACTGCAAAGCAATAAATTTATTTTAAGTTGTAGTAATGAAAGATGATTTTGTATTTAATTTAAGAAAACTTTAACATTAAGCATTCAATTTCGTTTCGGTATATTTATAATTTATTTTTTGAACCTCAATTTTTGGCAGCATTTTTATATTTATAACATACATTTCTAGCTAATTGTGCCTTACCTTTGACGCATTTTTGTAGTCAAAATCGCTGATATAGGCGAGGTGCAGCACTGACAACCTTGCCTCTCTTTAGACACTGAAAGTTCCATAAACTGAATGAAATGTGCCTTTTTCTTATTGGCAAAATCGGCGCAAGTCAATGCTGAACAGATAGGATTTGAGGCATGATGCATATCTGACGTCATAAAGAAAAAGACAATTCGCTTTATTCTCGCCAAGTTGGAATAAGCGCATTGCAGAAGTTTCCGACTACAGTATAAGTTTAAAGTTTAAGAGTAATGGAGGAAGATTTAATACTGAAGCTAAGAAACTTTTCAAAACTAAGCTTTCAATCTAAAGTTAACATCTTAAAAAAAGGTAGGCCTATTCCAGATCTAAAAAATTTGCTTCAGACAACTGGACGAAAAAAGGTAAATCGCTCCTTTCATAAGGAGTGGTACACAAGAAAGGAATGGTTGTGTGGATGTGCTTTAAGAAATTGTCTTTTCTGCTATCCCTGTCTCTTGCTCTCAACAAGTGACAATGTTTGCACTAAAACTGGATTTTATGACTTGAAGAATTTGCCGAGAAATCTTAGCAAGCATGAGAAATCCAATATTCACATTCAAAGTCAAATTTCTTTCAAAACGTTTGGAACTTCAAGAATCAATTTGGCCTTAAATGAACAGCAGAGACTTAATATCATCCTTCACAACTCGAAAGTTAAAGAAAACCGAGAAATTTTAAAGGTTCTCATTAATGGAACATGCTACCTAGCTAATCAAGAGTTGGCTTTTCGTGGAAATAATGAGAGTGCGACTTCGTTTAATCGTGGCAATTACGTCGAACTTATTTACGCTTTTGCTGAAAACAATGAAAGAATTTCTCGTCATTTGGAGACTTCCACAGTGTTTTCTAGTTTGTCCAATCGAATACAGAACGATATAATTGAAGCAGTGGCAGAGATTATTCGAACTGATATCAGAAAAGATATAAATAGAGCCTCCTTTGTTGCTGTAGAAGTTGACGAGACGACAGATGTTACGCAAAAGGCCCAGATTTCTGTTATTTTTCGTTATGTATGTGAAGCTTCATATATAGTCAAGAAAGCTTTTTTGGGGTTGATGATGTGAGTGATGACAGACGAGCTTCTGCAATAACTCAATATGTCTTGGGAATATTACAAAAGTTCAACTGTGTGGAAAGCTGGTAGCGCAGACTTATGACGGAGCATCTGTAATGTCATCTGAATTGAATGGGGTGCAAGCCAAGATGGGAAAATGTGCCAGAAGCATGTTTTTGCATTGTTATGCCCACAAACTGAACTTGGTGCTCTTACATTCAGCAAAATGTATACCTGAGTGTAAAGCATTTTTTAAAACGCTTGAGGGTTTAAGTGCTTTTTTTAGTAAATCGACTAAACGCACTTACTTATTAGATAATGTTGTGAAGCGTCGTTTGCCAAGGGCATCACCCACAAGATGGAGCTCAAATTCTAGATTGTTGCAAACGGTCAGGATGTACCATTCTGATCTACTTATGATTTTCCGTGTTATTGGTGACGCTGAAGACAAGTGGGACAATGATTCGGTAATGAAGGCAGCTGGATTTGAGCGGTGGCTCTTAAAGACAAATACCTGCTTTTTGATTATCGCTTATGAGGAAATTTTTAATAAGACTGAGCGTTGTTTAGAGTGCTGCGAAACAAATTAATGGACATTGCATTTTGCTGCGCGCAAATACGCGACACGATTGATTATGTTGAGCGACAGAGACAAGATTTTGACAGTTTCTATCACCGATTTGAGCAGAAATGAGCAACACTTCAATTTACTGAAACTGGCAATATGCGTCAAATAAAAGACAAAAGAAAATAAACATTTTACAATATTTTGGATGATATTACTGTTCAACTAAAATCGAGTTTTAAAAATTTCAGTGAACTGTCCTTTCTAGGTTTGGTCGATTGTTCAAAATTTTCCGAAATGGCTCAAGAGTTTGATGACACCAAATTACAGAGCCTGTCGGAAAAGTATGCTAAATTATTCGACTGTGTAAAACTAAAGGCTGATCTCATTGGACTCTACAGCTCACAAACGGTTAGAAATGAATGTAAAACTCCATCACAACTTCTCGGTCTTTTGTACCAGAACGATTTAATTCAGACTGTTCCGAAGGCGACAAAGTTACTGAAGCTAGTCCACACAGTACCCGCTACAACATCATCGGTGGAAAAATCCTTTTCTGCACTGAAGAGGAATAAAACGTATAATAGAAATCGAACTGAAAAAAAATGCCTTTCATCGTTGGCAATAATCGCAATTGAGAAGGAGCGACTACAAAAGTTGCGACAAAATAAAGAGGATTTCTACAACAACGTCATAAATTTTTTTTTCCAAAAGGATAGGCGAATGGATTTTATTTTCAAATAAATGTGGAAGCATGCTGGTTTTTATTATATTTAGTAGGTAACTGTTATTTGTTGTTGATTAAAAATTATTTGTGCCTCACCAACCAAAAGCCTCACCGCACGTCAATGGTAGAAAGCCTTTTACTCTTTCCATTAACTTATTGCTGTGAGCAAGATTTCTCAACTATGAAACATAACAAACTTTGTGCGAGGCTTTCAGTCGAACATGATTTATGCGTTTGCCTTTCTAAAACACTTCCAAGAATTGATTTACTTGTGCAGCGAAGCCAAGTTCATGCATTTCGTTGAATTTATGAAGAAATGATTAAAGCAGTTAAAAGATTCTTTTTGCATTTTGGATGTTCAATCGTATTCAATTTTTGTTAAATTCTTTTTAAGCTTTCAAAGGGATACGTAGCTAAAAAAAGTTTGAGAATTCTTGATATAGAGCAAAAGATAAAAAATAGTTCTTTGCCCAATGACGTGTAACAGCACAAAGATTAACCAGGTTAGTCACACATGACCGAGAAATAATAAAAGAAAATCTTTGTTTACGCCTACGCTTTTCCACTTAAACTTGTGTGTGTAAAGGCCCGTTTCCATTACAAGTCTTTAATTTTTCTTTCCTTTTTCGCAAGAAAAGCATTTTATAGTTTCTTTTCTACTTTTTGATCCTTTTTTTCGATCAACATATGAAAAAAGATTTGTTAATAGATTCCTTGGTTTCAAGCTGTTTATCCAATTTTTTTTTTTTTTTTTTTTTTTTAATCTCTATATTTATCCTCCTGAATCGCAGGAAAGCGACGGAGGCGCTAATACATGGGGTAGGCAATTACCCCGACCTGCTTCCGGATATCCCAAGATATTGCTGTCCGCTTGTAATTTAACAGAGATATGACTGTAATTTAGAACTGCTTGCAAGGACCACCAAGCAGGGGAATGTGCCATAAAGTGTCTTTTCCAAGGACACAACAGAATGGCGCGAGTGGGTTTTGAACCGAGACCGTGTTGGTCACGATCCCGGCGCTCTAACCACTTGACCACGCTGACGACGAACTTTTTAATTTGATCGGCAAAAGTTTTTTCTAGATTGAATAGTCTGGTTTCAAACATTTCAGATTTAGAATCTAGTTTATCTATTCTTGTCCTTAATTTTTCTATTCCTTTCAAAATACAATTTAGTTTTTCTTCAATTCTAACTGTTTAGAAATCAATTAGTGGTAAAACTCGAAAATTTATCTCTGTTTTTTAAAAACCTTGATTAGATTCTGCTTTTCTGTCAACAGAGATTACTCACGTCCTTCCACTAGCATAGCACAAATAAGAATGACTACGCTACTTGTTCAAAATATTACTAGAGCTTTTAAAGAAAAGCAAGCTACAGTTGGTATATTTTTGGATTTGTCAAAAGCATTTGACACCATTGATCACAAAATTCTACAACACACTATGGTGTCAGAGGGTTACACTTACAACTATTATGTAGTTACTTAAATAATTGTTCACAAAAAGTACTATTTAATGGAAAAATCTCAAAATCTTTGTGTCTAAGCTGTGGGGTGCCACAAAGTTCAATCTTGGGGCCATTATTATTTTTAATATATGTAAATGATCTCCCCAAATGTCTTGCAACAGGAAAACCTTTAATGTTTGCGGAAGACACCAATGTATTTTATAGTAAAAAAACTTTGGAAAAATTGTTTGCAGTTGCCAATCAACAACTAAAAACGTTGATAATTGGCTGACATCTAATAAATTGTCATTGAACATAGACAAAACCAATTAAATTGTTTTTCATACTCCCCATTCTAAAATTCCAGGGAACACTAACCTTCAATTGAGAAATGCTAACTTTAAAGCGAGTGCAATGCATAAAATTTTTAGGTGTTTTTGTCCATGAAAACCTGAGTTAGAAACCCCACATAGAGTGGCTATTACAAAAAATTAAAGTTTGTTATGGTATTGTCAGAAAAATTCAACCCTATTTAAATAAAAAAACTCTTCTTTTGCTTTGCAAATGCTTTAATAAAAAGTCACCTTCAATATTGTATTTTAACATGGTGTAATGAAAATAAAACTATAGTTAACCCTTTAAGAAACAGTGGTACTATGTGTACCATGATTGTGATTGTGACGTAACAATAACACTTTTGTGAAGGCATTATAATCCTGATTTTTAGGTATTTGTGACGTCATTATTAAATCATTGTTATTTTATTTTACAATCAAATTCTTATATCCCTTAAAGGGTTAAAAAGCTTCAGTCAACAGCAAACAATTTTATTAGATTAATTTTTGAAATTCGACAAAAAGATAGTGTCAAAAGTTTAATGAAAGCACAAAACTTATTACCAATAAATCAATTAATGGAAAGAGAAATTGCTTATTTTATGTAAAAGATTTCTAATAACCATTTGCCTGCGGCCTTTGAAGGGATATTAAATAAAAATACATTACGTTTAAGTAGCAAAGAATCTCGGCAAACTAGGAGTAAATTGAATTTGCTTCACCTATTTTGTAGAATAGACTTAACAAAACAATCTTTAAGTTATAGAAGCTGTCCACTCTTCATTCATAATTTTAATCATAACGATGTAGTTTATCGCCGTTAAAAGTAATTTGTAGTTTTATTATAAGATAATAATTGCGTCTCTTTGAGCACTGCTCTCATATAACGTCCGATTTGTTTTTATTGCTCGATGGGTCTATCTTCTTTTCTCTTTTGCTCGACCGTATTGACGTAATATGTTTTTGATCAAGGTCACTGTAATAGACGTTCGCGTATATACTAGGTGGCTCTAGCACAAGCGTATTCTCTGGAGAGTTGTAGAATTGTCTAACGTTTAGGAACAAATTTGCGTCACATAAAGCCGATGCGTAGCGAGAGATTATTATTATTATTGTGAGGTAATCTGAGACGACTCGAGAGACGGCTCGAGTAAAATATTTTGTTTGGGCACAGGGGTGGCCCGTTAGATTTTGTATCGGCTGATGATTGTTGAATTTATTTTTCGCCAGTGGTTGGGAGTTGTGTTCTACAGAGGTAGAATTATTTGTGTTGATTGAATCAAGTTATAGCGTTGAGTTTGCTTTGCAGTTTAGCAAAGCATGGAAAGAAGTTTCGTCGGTCGTGATTTTTGTAATACATTTGTTCTTATTAGAGACAGTGATCTTTGTTTGTTGTGAACAAGAGTCTTCAACGAAACCAATCCGAGCTTTCGTTAAACCAACTGTACAAAAGCTTCAGGCTCATAGCAAGATTATTTCTTGAGCAGGGATAAAATAAAATTAAGACACAGCTTTGTTTCAGCACAGGTATTCGGGTTACCTAGCTCAGCTGGTCCTTTAGGATTCCCAAACAAAGTCTGTGACAGAGGCCCATTAATTTGGAATAAAATACCACCAACAATTAGAGAAAATAAGTCTTTTAGATCTTTTAGAAAGCAATATCACCAGCAAGTTCTTTTTTTAAAATAGATTTAATTATTCATATAGTAGCTTGGTATTTCAATCTAATAAAGCTGACAGGGTTTCCCATGTTATCAAACCACAGATACTGCTGTTTTCTTTTTTTGTTACAGGTTCAAGAAGCATCTCAACCCATGCTCCTCAGATGTATCAAATGCTCAGACTTTCAACAATACCTCATAGAAGATAATATAAAGATAAACAGCTAAATACAATTTGACCAACTTTTAAAAAAATTGTATCTTGATTATTTTTCTTTTTTTTTTTTTTATATTCACAAGTTGTAACCTGCAAGTATTTAGTTTCTTTTAGTCACTGATCTCCTGGGTATGAGAATAAACTACATCAGGTCGTGAGCTTATCTTTGATAAGTTGGGACGAATGAGGAAACCCTGTCACAACTTCCTCCAGGTCACCCTCGGGCAAGGTTCAGCACCTTTGAGTCTCCCTAAACATGGGTTACTAAAAAATAAAAAATAATAATAATAATAGAAAAAAAAACAATTTAATTTTTTTTATATTATACTTTGGTTAATAAAATGTGGTTGAAATTGGTAGAAATTAACTTACAGGTTGATAGTACGATGCTTTATTTCTATGCTCAATTAACATTACTTTGGTGTTCTGTTTATGATTGTTTACTAGTTGTTTTGTGCATATTGTGTGAGTGTGTGTTGGTGTTCAGCGTCAGCGACTATGCATTTTTAAATAATTACTCTTGTAACCTTTAATTGGCGCATGTTTCAACGTATATCGTTTTGTCGCTGATTCCTTTTTTTTCGACCACATATGTGCATTTTAATATGATATCGGCTGTGTAATGGAAGAAAAAATAAAGCATTAAGATTCGATAAAGTAAGATTAAAGTGACATGTGTGTGCATTTTTTCGCAGGTGCGATTGCGCAGTTTAAAAATTACTTCACTCTGAAATTGCTTTGAAATGTTAACAACTAAACCTTGTGTCGTGCTGTATGGCCATGTTACATAAACGTGATTTTTTTTATAAGAAGCCTGTACAATGCAGTACACTAGTTTAAAACTAAAGCTCAGTAGTCAATTTTTTTAGAATAAGTTTATAATAGTTGGTATGGGATTTTAAAAAAATTTTTGAAACAAATTTATTTTAGCGACAACAAGTTCTGAGGGTTTATACGGTTTCTAAATAACATATGCACAGCATATATTAATATAAAAGTGCATATCAATTTTAAATTGTTGAATATTGCTAGAAAATTATATGCATCAAACCTTTAGTTTTATGTTTTATACGTTCAGTATCTGCTGTTTTTGTGGTTTAGTTTTAACAAGAATAAATTCTATTTTAAATCATTGAATATTAATCAATTTTAAATCGTTGAATATTGCTAGAAAATTATATGCATCAAAACTTTAGTTTTATGTTTTATACGTTCAGCATCTGCTGTTTTTGTGGTTTAGTTTCAACAAGAATAAATTCTCATCGTAAGTACAGTGAGGTGCAATAGTTATCAAACTGTGATCCACAGAGTTTTACTTACTTAATAAGCAATAAGTTGATGGAAAGAGTAAAAGGCTTTTCACTCATTTTTTTGACACCAATAAATATATGATTTTACCACTGCGACCAAAATTTCAGCAGGTTTAAAAATTTAAAAATATCTTTGGCTGTTGAATCAATCGAAAGTTTTACAAAGTGTTTTCCAAACTGTGGGAAAGAAGTCCGGGATTAATCCCCGAAATTATTTCCCCAATTGAAATGATTTTGATTATAAGCTGATTCGCGATCACTTTGGGATTAATCCCAGACTTCTTTCCCACAATTTGGAAATTCACTTTGTAAAACTTTCGATTGATTCAACAGCCAAAGATATTTTTAAATTCTCAAGCCTGCTGAAATTTTTTGCAGTGGTAGAATCATACCCATTGGTGTCAAAAAAATGAGCGGAAAGCCTTTTACTCTTTTTATCAACTTATTGCTGTGAGCAAGATTTCTCAACTATGAAACATAACAAACTTTGTGCGAGGCTTTCAGTCGAACATGATTTATGCGTTTGCCTTTCTAAAACACTTCCAAGAATTGATTTACTTGTGAAGCGAAGCCAAGTTCATGCATTTCGTTGAATTTATGAAGAAATGATTAAAGCAGTTAAAAGATTCTTTTTGCATTTTGGATGTTCAATCGTATTCAATTTTTGTTAAATTCTTTTTAAGCTTTCAAAGGGATACGTAGCTAAAAAAAGTTTGAGAATTCTTGATATAGAGCAAAAGATAAAAAATAGTTCTTTGCCCAATGACGTGTAACAGCACAAAGATTAACCAGGTTAGTCACACATGACCGAGAAATAATAAAAGAAAATCTTTGTTTACGCCTACGCTTTTCCACTTAAACTTGTGTGTGTAAAGGCCCGTTTCCATTACAAGTCTTTAATTTTTCTTTCCTTTTTCGCAAGAAAAGCATTTTATAGTTTCTTTTCTACTTTTTGATCATTCACCAAAATCGCTCATCCCCTTTTTTTTGATCAATATATGAATAAAGATTTGTTACAGTAATAGCTTCCCATGAATCAGTAGTATTTCAATAATTTAATTTTGGAAGAATTTTCAATTAAAAAGATTAGATGAAACAGTTTTGGAAGAAAATCAATAATTTTAAAATAATACGGTAAGAACGTATGAAATTAAGGCTCTTTCCACAATCTATATACTTGGCGTGACCACATAGTTTTTTGGTTACTTGGAATTTACTGACATACTGATTACTTACATATTTACATGCGGACTTACTTGCAATACCGATTTATTGCAAATATAAAATTTAAATTTAAATATAAAGCAGTAACCAAATACCTTGGTTTTAGGATTCCGAATGTAAAACTCTGCTGTTGACTGACCAGCTTGTGTTGCCATTCTTAAATTTTCAATTTTTTTAGAAAAATTGCTGTCGAGAGTAAGCACGAAGAATAGTTTTGTAGTACTTGCAAGTGTCTAACCTCAAAATATGAAAACTTTAAGAAATGCTAGCCTGTGAGCAAAACATGACACCCCATCAATCAGATAGCAGTCAATCAACGAGTTGATTCTGTATGTCAATACTACGATTTGCAAGCAGAAGGATGAGAGTTCGATGCTTGGTCCATCTGAGTAATTTCCGTTGTGCGTTTGTTTGAGAAAATTACTCAGCAAAAGTTTCTTAAACGTTGACTACGCTTAAAACAAAAAAAAATAATACGATTAATATCCGATTGCTCTTTGCTATACGAAAAAGAACAAAACAACCTAAAACTACAAAGACTAAGAAACGCTGCTGAACAATGCAAAAGACAGCAATCAGATCAACCAGGTGCTAGTTTAAAAACTCACAAAAACACTATTTTTTTCTTCTTTATACTTTTTCTTCGTTAAAGTCACGAGAAAACGCACAAAATTAAAGTAGCACACGACACAATCTTTCACTTTTTACTTCACTGGGACAAAGACTATGATTCTTCGTATCTTCAAACTATTTAGTTCTTGGTCTTTCAACAGGCTTCTTACCAAATCTTGTGGCAAATAAAATTTTTTCAAATCCAATTGTAATTTCTTTTTTTTCTTTAACATAATGGTTTTTCCAAAGTGCTTTTTTCTCAAAACCGTGTGGCAACACTCTAACTAAGTAAGATACCCCGAGGAACGATCAGACAAGGCAAAGTTAGGGTGCTAATAAAAAAATATCCGCGGCAACACTTTGAAAAGGCAGAATCAGGGCGCTAATTAATAAATGCCTTCGTCAACATACTGAAAAAAGGCAAATTTAGGCTCAAGTCTAATTCAAAGAAAAACCAATTGGAGTGAGTTAGTTTTAGGGAGATATAGGATTATTTTTTCAGAGAAAGCAGTTGATTCAAAAGAAATTAACTTCTTCTTGAACATCTTGATAAATTTTTAAAACTTCAAAAAATTTTACGCCCATTTTAAGCCCGCAAGAACAATTTGGAGGCGTTTTTTCTCTTTTATCTCTTATAGCAACTATTTTTTTTTTTTTACTCTCACTTCAATTCTTTTTTTTCAAATTAGACTTGACCCAAATTAAGGGTGCAGATTGTCTCAAACGTGAGCTGGTTATCGTAAACAACCAAAGTCAAGGCAATTGTCACATGACATTCAGTTTTATGTTTATTTTTGATTTTGAATATTCGACGACTTAGTTGATACAAAACCACTAAAAATTAATCAAAAGCTACTTTTTTGCTCAGCACTAAACACTTTTGTACTAAAAAAATGCTTACCTTTTTTGTGAATTTTATGTAACTTAAACGTTGCAATTATTGATAAATTCATTCAAAATATTGATCAGTGATTTCTCATTACATCTTTGCAAAGGCATCATGTGTTTGCACATATCTGATTAAACATTAATGTGGTGTTTAATCTTGTTTGTTTACCAAGTTAGTTTTATCAAACCTAATGGTTAGTCTTCTGTAACTAAAAACACCAGTTGAGCTATTGTAAAATCTCTATAAAAGAAGTTGAGAATACTTTGCCCGAGGCAAACAGCTCATTTAGCCCATTCAAGTCAGATATTAGATCTTATAAAAATTTTGAATTTATTTTATTGTTTCGGTAGCTGTTGGCTTTCTATTAGGGCATTTTCAAAAATATTTTTATTTTTTTCCGTAACAAACATAAATTTTGGGGTGATACATTAATAGTGGAACTTGACAAAACGTGGTCCAAAAATGAAAAAAGTTCGAATAAAAAAACCTATGACTTTTGGTTGCTTAGTTTGTTTACAATTCTTTATGCTTAACAAGATTAAAAACTGCTAAAGTTAAAATAGACATGAAAATTGAGTTACGGTGACGTAAAAAGAATAAGCTAATTTTGAACAAGCCCTCAAAACTAAAAGCGGTTGTTGTAAATTCGTTCTATGTGCCAACATTTTTTGAAATCTTGCATAGCAACTAATTTTATTTAAATAGAAATATCTTGAATAAAGCTGAAACAAAGTATACATTCGATAACAGCCTTGACTTAGGTGGACCAGGTAAATTTATAGGTGATGCAAAAATGCACCATTTTACTTGAAAGGCTTAGAGGCGCGTCATTGGATTTCTGCATTAATATGCAAAGTACATTCGATATCATTTTTTAAAAAAGCTTTTCGTTTGGAGTTTTGAAGATTTAACCAATAATTAATTTAAGTACATTACTTCAATAAAATTATTAGTCACTCTTCATCGCAATCATCATCTCTATTTTAGTTTTCTAACCAGCAAAATGACGTTGGAGCAATTAAACTTAAAATAATTAAAGCAATTACTTCGACCAGCTTTAGAAGATCTCAAAATATTTTTATTAGGTTTAAAGTTTTTATTTGGTTTAAATGTTGTATACAGTGATGTGACCAAATTTTCAAGTTCTTGGCTAAGACCACAAGTAAAATGCAGTGAAGAGTTTTTTTTAAAAAAACATTTGAATGACGAGAGTAAGAGTTGAACCCACACCATCCCGATCGCATGCATTAGCATCAATTGAACAATTCAACCACTCTGCTGAAAACATATTGTGCTCTTAGCCAATATTGCTACAGAGTAGTTTTCGTATTGGGTTACAGCGTGATTTCCAATAGAAGTTTTTTTCTTCTGTTTGAAGTTGCAGATAATATTTTTGTTCTACAGTATATGCCGAATTCGTAGCAATCAGAAATAAAAATAGAAATTATCCATCTTTAAAGCAGTGGTTTTCAAACTGTGTCAGATAGTAAATGTTTTATGCTGTTCTGAGCTTGGATTAATGGTAGGCTGATCAATATTTACAGTTAATACAAAAGCTTTTCCAAAACATGATAACAAAAAAACTTAAAAACTAAATAAAATTTTCAAAAACAAAACATCTCTGCTAAATACCATCCAATTTACAAGCTTTTGTTTATTAAAATTTTTTCAGATACTTATTCAAAGTATTCTATACTATTTGAATAAATATCTGAAGAATTTTAATGAACAATAGCTTATAAATTGGATGGTATTGAGCTGGGATTTCAACAGTTTTGCATTAGTTTAGCGTGTAACGCTGATTTTTATTTTTAAAATCTTTAAATTTGAAATAAAAAATAAATAAAAGGTTGGGGCTAAAAAAGGGGCTTCTACGACGACCTGTGCGTGTGGCACAAAGGAGCAGACAAATAAGCTGCTAATACATCGTGCCCCATTTATCATCATCCAAATGGAGCCCGTACTTTCTCAAATTTCAACAAGAGCCTGGTGACCTGACTGACGGAAACATGTCCTGCCATTTAGAGGACCATCCAGCTCCAGTCCATCTCCCCCCAACCAAATGATATCTAAAATGCTTGGTTTATAACAAGCGCTTTTCAACAAAAATCTTGCGAAACTTAAAGGTTTCCTAAAACATCCACTGGGTTCTATGAGTATTCAATATTACCTATTAATTTTCATTAAATGGATAAAGGGGAGTGCAAAATTAGCTCAACGATTTCGTGCTATCCTAAAGTATTGAAGAATAGACCACTGGTTTAAAAAAAAGCTAAACCAAAGTTGAGCAAGCTTTCTTGCTCGATGGCCGAACAGAAAAATTATTTTGATTGCAAGCCGTACTAATTTATACAACATAAACCCGTGCCCCAAACTTACACCAAGACAAAAAAAAGAAGGATCTTCACTTTGGTTTGTAGCGCCATTCTTAGAAGTGATGACAAAAAATGTCTTCACGTTGTTTTGATTGGTTTGTTTTACTCATAGCCGTTTAAGGTGGAGACCTTTTTTTAGAGATCACTACTTGTTTAGGTCGAAAATCGAAAATTCCGAGACCGATTCAAAGTGATTACTTTTTTTGGTCTTTACTCTAACTTTGAGACAAAGTTTTTTCTCATTTCCGAAAAGTACCAGAAGATCGTGATTTGAGCAAATGTCATAAAATTTGGGCAAAACTGGATTGCCCTCCAAACATTTATTCGACTGGTACACATATAGTTTCACCATTTATGGTGATAAAAACTAAAAAACATCTTTATTTTGTCTTTTTACATCGTTCACATTGAATGTTCAACGGACCAGATAAAATGGCTTGGCGGACCGGATTTGCCCCGTAGCTGTGGTTTGCACATGTCAGAGCTAAACATAAAATAAAACCTTTGGTTCAAAACGTGCTCTTGTCGCCGTCTTTCTCTTCTTCCTTAGGAAAAACAACTTTTGAAAACAATGAATAAGTAGCAAAATTACTTTTATACCATGAAACTTTGAGCAAAACGAAATAAGCTGATAGATTTTTTTATTTAAACTTTCTACAGTATTTGACACTTTCAAAAGCTTTTTTAAACATATTTTGCAGAATAAACTATATTTGTAGTAACTAAAACCAGCAAAATAGCTTTGAATAGTTATTCTTCAGTCAATAATGTCAAAACAACTTTTACTTCAAGGAAGAGTGTTTCGAATACTTTCAACTTGTCAACAACATTCACAAGCATTCCAAAACCTTTCTGTCAGTAAACCGAAGCCTTTCTCTGAAATTCCCCAGCCCAAAGGATTGCCCTTACTGGGAACAACTCTCGATTACACCAAATATCGAAACTTTGATCCTTCATTGGCGCACGAGTTTTTCCACAAACGTCACAAAGATTTAGGATCCATTTACAAGGAAAATCCAACTCCAGGTTTAACAAATACTATAGTTCACATTTCAGCGCCTGAAGATATCGAAGCTGTGAGCCGTCATGAACAAAAGTGGCCTTTTCGTCCTGTTCTTGAACCAATTGAGCGCGGTCGAAATCTGAATGACATGAATCCTGGCATAATCAACGCCCAAGGCCAAGAGTGGTATGACATTCGAAAGTTTTACAATGAACATTTGCTCAAAAACAAGGTCGTTTTTGCCTACGCAAAACAACATTTGGAAGTTAGTAATGAATTGGCAGATTTCATCGAACAAAACAAAGACGTTAACAATGAAGTTCCTGACTTTGACAAGGTTTTACAACAATGGGCCTTAGAATGCACGACCGTTTTTACAATGAACGCAAAAATTGGTGTATTTAAAGGACAAATCTCTGATGAAGGTAAAAATTTTATAGAAACTGCAATGGCTTTATTTTCATTATGGTCAGAATTGATGATAAAACCTCCAACTTGGAAATATTTTAACACAAAAAAAGCCAAAGAACTGAAAAAAAAACAAAAGGAACAGTTTGAAGCACTCACTCGTTACGTTGAATTGCAGAAGTCGAAAACCGGTCTCAGTCACTTTCAGAAAGTAATGGAAGAAAGCGATCTGTGCCAAAAAGATAAAGACACAATCTTAACAGACGTTCTTGGAGCAGGAGTGGATACCACAACTAGCGCAGCATCTTTTGTTCTTTATTGCCTTGCAAGCAATCCTGACAAACAAGAAATTTTAAGAAATGAAATAAATGAAGTCTTTTCATCTGGAGAAGAAATCTCAGGGAGAACTTTACAACTCATGAAGTACATGCATGCTGTTAACCTGGAGGCTCAACGTCTATTCCCATTGCTCGTATATCTTCAACGAAAGTTACCAGTTGATTTAGTGCTGTCTGGGTACCAAGTACCAGCCGGAACAATTGTGCAATCCAATGCCAATTTTACAAACGGCCGAAATCCAAAATACTTTGAGGATCCGAATAGTTTCATTCCTGAACGATGGTTGGACAAGAGTCTTCATAAAGACAACAGATTTGTTTTGTCAGGAAGCTTTGGAATGGGTCCAAGAATGTGCCCGGGACGACGATTTGCAATGCAAGAAGTGGAAACCCTGGTCATATCTCTTCTCAGAAGATTTAAACTTGAATATCACCATGCTCCATGGGATGTCAGGACAAATCTCATAGGTGTTCCTTCAGAAGAGCCGAAATTCGCATTTTTGCCACTAAACAATAATTAAATTTGTTTGTTTTTATTTTTTAATTGCTTCAAAATACATCTTCTTCTTCTTCTCTTTTCAGCCTTTTCCTTCAATCAGGGGTAGCGACAGCGTATCATCATTTTCCAAACCGTACTATTTTCAATGTCCGTCTCCTTTGCACCAACTTCCCCCATATCTTCTTTCACTACATCTAAAAATCTTCTCTTTGGTCTCCCTCTTTTACCCTTTCCTGGTAACTCCATTTCCATCATCTTTCTTCCTACATACTCTTGGTTTCTCCTCATGACATGTCCATATCACCTCAGCCTTCTCCCCCTCACCTTAATTCCTAACCGTTCTACCTTAACTGTACCCCTGATGTACTCGTTTCTAATCTTGTCTTTTCTCGTCACTCCCATAGCAAACCTCAACATTTTCATCTCTGCGACTTCCATCTCTTCCACATGTTTCTTTGTGACAGCCACCGTCTCAACGTCATACACAATTGCCTGTCTTACCATTAAACTGTACACTTTTATTTTTACTCTAGCTGGTAACTTTCTGTCGCAAATTATTCCTGATACTTTTCTCCATCCGTTTTATCCTGCCTGGACTCTCTTCTTTACCTCCCTCTCACAAGTACCACTTCTTTGCACGGTTGATCCCAAATATTTAAATTCCTTGCTCTTGGCACTTTTGTATCTTCCATCTTCACTGTTTCTCACTGTTTCTCACTGCTTTCACACACTCTCAAATACTCCTCACTGCTTCAAAATGCATAGTTTTTGAAAATAATTTTTTATGATGATTTAGTATTCGGGCATCCTGTAGAATTTTCTGGAAAACGATTTATCAAAATTAAACCTGTTTAAGACTTTTGTTTTTGATTTTGCATGAGTATTTTTTGTTTGTTAGCTCAATGTAAAAAGTAAGTAAATAGAATTTTGAAGAACATAACGATCATTTTTGTACATAGACGAATGGTATTATGTTATCCTTAAATGCTTGCCATGCATGTAAATTTAGTAATACAGTACAGTAATGAATACATTTATAAATATGACATGTAATTGTAAATTTTTATCAATACTTTATGATTAAATAATGAAATCCCTAAAACGATTTTAAGCTGTTTTACTTCACTTTTAATAAGAAAAATAAAAAGAATTAATCCATGGGCATCATCCCTCAGGTTCATTCGCTTTCTTTCAAAATAACTGCTATGTAACTGAGCCAACGTATGTTCGCGAATTCTTCAACAGAAATGTCTTTACAGGAATTATGATTAAGAATTAAACCATCAGTAGTGTTCTTTTATATAGATCATAGGTCTGCTGATATTTTTGGCCCGAGGGAAATATTGCTTTTAAAGTTTTTGTAATGCAAATACTTGTGTGTGTGTGTGTGTGTGTGTGTGTGTGTGTGTGTGTGTGTGTGTGTGTGTGTGTGTTAAAAAGTAAAGAGAAGATTAAAGAGAAAATATTTATCCAATATTCCAAGCAAAACATAATTTGAATATCAATAAAACGAATAGTTTTTTAATTTTGTTTTTAAGTTTTTACTATCTTTAAGTTTTATTATCGTTACTATTTTTAAGTTTTACTATCTTTCGCGACCCAATGGGTTAATACAACAACCAAGTTATGCAATCCCCTGCTTAAATTCCACGTACAGTTCATAAAATTTATCGAAATGGTTTGGACATTGATTTTCTTATCAGAATTTAAAAAATTGTTATTACACTTTGAAAGTGGCTATAGCCGAATTATTATCGATAGCTGAATCTATCTCGATTCAAACGGTAAAAATGAATCAAAATGAGATGGTCAAAACGCAAGTGGTCAAAATGAGACTTCGTTGAATAAAAGAAAATAATGCTAATTTGGTTTTATGCCAAAACGTATTTTTACTTTTGTAGTGGACTGTGCTTAGTAACTAGAGTAATATATAATCTCAATTAAAAATAAAATCAATAACATGAGTATTGATATCGAAAAAAACAATCACTTTTAAATAAAAGTGAAATTGACCAACATTCGGAAACTTTCAGTACTACAACATTTGCCACAGCGCAGAGAAACGGCCGAAATCACCGTTCCGGTAACTCTAAGGTTAAAAGTTTAAAACATTCCTTTTCAATGCAACTTGCTTTTCCTTTGTCTATCATTGCAGAATTTGCTGCAATATCGACTTTAGCAAATATTTTGTTTGGGGTAAACAAGACAAATAGCCAAATATAAATTGATCAAACAAAAAGCGTTTGAATTTTCTTGTTGCACAACTAAGCAAACTTAATTGTTTATCGAACTGAATAAACAATAGTATTCTTATGTCGTACTATTGGTCAAAAATTAACGCAGGTCAACAAATTTTTATCATTCATAACAACGCTACGCCGCAATGCAAGTTAAAGGTTGTTAGTAGTATGTAATGGTTTTCCTGTGTTGAGTCCGGTGGCGCAGGAGCAGGAGCCAGGAGCGTGCAGGAGCGATGACGTCATCCCGCTTTCGGTTCCGAACCCTAGACTCCATGAGTCAGCAAAAACCCTAGTCGAAAATCAATTTAATTTTAAATTTTAAGATTGGTTTTAGTCTTAGTCTTATATAGCTTTAAAATTTATTGAAAACGGTTTTATAAAGTTTATAAAGTCTTGATTTTTGTATATTTTTACTTTCTAGTGTTTACAACAGTAGACCATTCATTTCTACTTTCTAGTGTTTATAACAGTAGACCATTTGTTTACTACACGTTTCAAATCAATTTAGTTTCAAGTTAATATTAATAATAAGATTAATAAGTTCTAAAAGAAAAAATAAAATTAATAAATTCTATTGAAAACGATTTTAAGTTCTAGACAGTTACGACGTATTTCCTGAAGCCGCGTCATTTCCTGTTCTGAATGCTAGCATAACCTTATCATTTTTCAAAAGAATCAATTGTTGCTTACTTTTAATTGATATTGGTGCACATTTAAGCGTTCCCTAGACAACCTTGATTTTAATTCACAAGATACCTATAGTCAAACGTTTTTCTAGACAAGTTTAGTTTTTAGATGAATACCAACTTTAAACATTTTTCTAGCTATACTTAACTTTTATTTGTACGATATTTTTTTCTAGGTATCCTTAATTTGCGTTAGACCTTTGTTTGGTTTTTTCTTGACAAACTCGATTTTTGGATTGCCAATTTTTTTCTACAATACCTTGTTATAATTATGTTGAATTTTTTTTGGAAAATCTTGATTTTTAGATACCTTTGTTCAATTTTTCTAAACAAGTTTGATTTTTGCTATACCCTTGTTGAGTCTTTCTTTGTCAACCACGATTTTTATTATTCTTTTGTTGAACTTTTAAAAGTTTATCTTGATTTTTGTCATTCCTATCTTCAATTTTCTCCTATACAAACTTGATTTTTGTTACACCTTTGTTGAATTTTTTCTTGAAAATCTTGATTTTTAGATATCTATATTTAATATTTTTCTAAACAAGTTTGATTTTTGCTATACCCTTGTTGAATTTTTCTTTGTCAACCATGATTTTTATTATACCTTTGTTGAAATTAAAAATTTTTTTCTTTAAACAACTTTGATTGTTGTTGTAGACCATTCATTTTTACTTTCTAGTATTTATGACAGTAGACAATTCGTTTTTACTTTTTAGTGTTTATGACAGTAGACTATTCATTTTTACTTTCTAGTATTTATAACAGTAGACCATTCATTTACTATACGTTCAAAGCAATTTAGTTTCAAATTAATATTAATAACAAGATTAATACGTTCTAAAAGAAAAAATAAGATTAATAAGTTCTATTGAAAACGATTTTAAGTTCTAGACAGTTACGACGTATTTTTCTTAAGCCGCGTCGTTTCCTGTTCTGAATGGTAGCATGACCTTATGTCGAATTGTCGAAACCCTACCTTCTAAACCAAAGAGATTTTGATTTTACTTTTTGTATTTAATAAACGATATGTGTACAATCAATGTTGTGATACATTACGTATAAAGCGAGAAATAGAGCGATCGTTTTCAGTTAGGTTTGACGTAAAATCAAATACAATAACATGCAAAGGTACGCCACGACAACGAAATAAAATAAAATAGACACAATAATGACCACAAAAACTGGAAAGGTACGCTTGTAAGGTTTTGCGATTGTAAATCCATCCCGATAAGGAGTAGGCATCCATGTAAGAGTCGAGACCGACCAATGTAGGGGGTAGTCCATAACTATCAAAGTATTCTCCTCGACCGCGTTTGTCGAAATAAACCGCAACCCAATGTTCTCCAGGTTCACTACTCGAGTCCGAGTTGATGACGTAAGCAGAAGGACAAGTAGGTTTTTCCAACTGATCCAAAGCACAGACTTTTTTAAAGATGGTTTTGCTTTTCAAATCTTTCTTGAGCAATCGTTCGATTTGCAACGTGTTTATGCTGTATAGTCAAAAGCAACGTTTCTGTCTTGGTCAATCTCCAGCAGGTTGTCGTGTTCGGCAAACACAATGACCGTAAGAGTACGTGCAGTAGCAGTAGCAAAATGAATTTCGATGCGTATGTTGCCATGCTTTATCAATTCAAAACCGACTTCGCTGGAATCCATTTGGGGTGTGAGATCAAAAGCAAACAAAGCACAACCGTCTTTGTACTGGTCTCGCGAAATAGCGTTTCCTGTGTCACGATAATATTGACCCGTTTGCGTAAACAAACGAATGTAACTTCGAACAAAACGATCGTTGGTAAAATCTGGTTGCAGTGGTTTGGAAGGGATTTGAACTCCGTCACGGTAAATCGTCATGAAATTGATGCTGTTGTGTTTGAAATTAAAAGGATATTTGGTGATGACACCATTGTAAGCGTCATTGTCCACTACACCGACCACTTGGGAAACAAACAAAAGAAAGTATTTTTTTCAATTTTTTTCATCATCTGTAGTTTGGCCACTCCGCTAACCGAAAAAGTTGTTTTAAATATATCCAAACCTTGTTGTAGATAAGGTCGGAGCAAGTTTTGAACGGCTTGAACAAACGGGACGCAATCCAGAACATTATAGTAAATGAGCATCTCACGTAGGGAGCTCCATCCTTTTTCCATCCAAGTTTTTACCACCAGATTGTATTCTTCTTGGGTGATGTTCGATTTGGAAAGAGAAGAATAAAAAACGTTGTGTTCGGGCAATCCACTATTTAATTTATCGAGATCAGTCACAAATTCATACGGAAAATAAAATTTTCGGAGTTCTGCCCCATAAGCTACCAAAAATTTGCGGTAACTAAAACCGGGGGCCAAAAAATTTTTGATGTCTAAAAACCTTAATTTGGATGTTTTTAAACAAAGATAACTGTTGGTTCTTTTTATAACAAATTGGATGTCTTTTAAAAGAATTTGAATTAATGTTGGTTTAATAAGGTTTAAATCATAGAAAGCCGAATTGAAACCGAGCACAACCAATTCCTTACAATAACAGTTAAAGTCGTTTAAAATTTTTTCTTTTCTAACATTTTCACTCCTTTCCAACTGCTCAAACACGTAATTGAATTTTTCTAGAAGAAACTTATAAGAAATTTCTGACAGGGTCTCCAAATAGTTAACTAAATTTTGCACCAACTCTTCTTCACTCCCCTCCGTGACAAAACAAACACCCGATTCGTAGCCAGGGATGTTGCTCGCTACTGCAACACTCAAAGGGATGTGGCAAGCATCCAAAGTTAACATGGAACTATTAGAAATATGTTTTTTGGAGAAATAAGCTTCGAAATCATAACACGCAAAGAAAGAAAAATGACGGTCACAGTGAGGCACAACAATCCCTATTTCCTCCAATTTCTCAAAAATAGTGGCAGGATTTTTGTGAATGTCACCAGGAAAAACCTCACGCACCGTGGTAGTACAACTTTTGGTATGACGATGATAATGACCACTATGATCCCACAACTTATCACAGTATACACATTGGTACACACCGCAATATAACTCAAAATCTACAATCACACTTAGATGATTTTCGTAAATGTTCGATCGCTTTGTCTCCTTGTAGAACTCACGGTTCCGCTGGACCAGTTTGGCAACCTTACCGTCAAGCTCATATGCAATGAGATTCAGTTCAAAAAAATCCTCTAAGTGGATAAAATCAAAAAGTTGAACGCCTGCAAAATCTGCAGGCGCCACGTCAAAACGAGTACAGTATGCACGAAATAAATTTTTGGCAGTGTTCTCACACCAGCGAGGGTCTGCACCTCGATGCACTGCCAAACAACGGAAAAAGCACAAATTGTCGCTAGAACTTACATTTCGTAAACCACGGTTATTTTTTATGTAATCAGGAAGAAAAATTGGGGCACCAAGAGGGTCATCTTTTATGTGATTGATATAAAAGGTAATGTTGGGAATATTTACAATTTTCCATTTGCTGTCGGGGCGGTTGATTTTTTCAAAAAAAGATTCTTCGGATAACGTATTTAAAAACTCTATTAATTCGTGGCGATTGCTGATCAAACGCGCAGTTTCCATCATTAAGTTATTGTTGAACGATGAGTGGTAATATCGTAATTCATTATTATTAACATTTTTTTAAATATAGCCAAAACTGTAATTTACTTTAAAACGGTGGAATTGAAATTGTAGAATTTGATTAACAATTTTTGGAATTAAGAGTTTTAGATCTTGATTATAGTAAAAATTAAAGATGGATTGCACTTTGCCTTTTTTGTAAAAAGTCCAAATGCTGGTTCGATGTTTTTTCATGAGGGTGTTGATCTCCTCATCTTCCATTTCTAAGAAAAAACAACATTAATTTCAAATCAAACTCTTTTATATAAAAACGTATCATTGCTGGTTGCCACAGGTTTCATTTTTGGGGGTTCAACTATGATTTCTACAAAAAATAAAAATTTATAGTATCTCAAAATCAAACTGCGAAAATAGACTTACCTTGTAAAACCTCGACCGAATTTTCAGCCGGAATTTTGGATGAATTTTCCGGCGATGTATCAGTTTGTGACCGATTTAAGAAAAACCAACATTAGCTGTAAAACAAAAAAATTTTTATCAAAACGTACCGTTTGAGTTTAGCTCTCCGACTTCAAGTAAACTTTTAGCAGAATTCTGGGGTTCTACAACAAAAACAAGAATTATTTCAAAATTAACTCACTTTTCATAAAAACTTACCGTTGGTATTCTGAGAAGTAATTTTCGCCTTTTTGGTTGGGGGTGCTTCTCTAATATCTATGAAAAACAATTGTGTTCATTCAAAATTAAACCGTTGAAGTAAATAAACTTACCATTTGCAACCTCAACCGAATTTTCAACCGGAATTTCGGATAAATTTTCCGGGGTCTGTGACCATTCTAACAAAAACAAAATTAATTTTAAATTAAAAATTTTATTATAAACTGAAGATTTGCATTCGAATAAAATATTTTATTTCAAGATCAAATAAATTAAAAAAAGAAATATTTACTACACACTTTTTGATGCGCTTTCAAGTTATCAGCTCTAGTAAAAGTTTTGTTGCATTTGTCACAGCAAACTCCAGTTGACTTTTCATGAACATTTTTGTTGTGACGGCGCATATTACGCTCTCTTGTAAAAGTACTCTCACAAATATCGCACTTGAACATCTTGAATAGTTCTTCTTTCTTCAATGACTTTAAAGTAGAATGAACAGTTTACAAGAAGTGTCTGCTTATATAGCTGTGGAAAGTTATTGCGCAACAAACTTCTGTGCTATTTTTAGTAATGTTCTTTTAATACCCTAGGGAATCCCCATGGGAAATCCCCATGAAAAAACTGAGTATTGCGCAACACCTCCGTGCTATTTTTAGCAATAGATTGCACCAGTATTGTGCAATGTTCTTCTAATACTCTAGGGAAAACATTTGGTGAGTTCTGCAACAGAAAGTCTGTAGAGATAACTTTCTTACTATGTTCGGTTTTTCTTTTGCTAAAATCTTGAAACAGACATTGAATCTATAGAGTTGCTCGCTTTACACTTGGTGACAATTCTTTTTGTATGTACATAGATATCGATTAAAAGTTAGCAACATAGGATATCGATTCTTTTTAAAGACGGTTACTTAAGGTCATGCTACCGTTCAGAACAGGAAACGACGCGGCTTCAGGAAATACGTCGTAATTGTTTAGAACTCAAAATCGTTTTCAATAGAACTTATTAATTTTATTTTTTCTTTTAGAACTTATTAATCTTATTATTAATATTGATTTGAAACTAAATTGCTTTGAACGTATAGTAAATGAATGGTCTACTGTTATAAACACTAGAAAGTAAAAATGAATGGTCTACTGTTGTAAACACTAGAAAGTAAAAATATACAAAAATCAAGACTTTATAAACTTTATAAAACCGATTTCAATAGAACTTATTAATCTTAAAGCTGTATAACACTAAGACTAAAAATAATTTTTGAAGCTAAATAGACTTGACACACATACACCCTAGAAAACGAATGCTGTCATAAACACTAGAAAGTAAAAATGAATAGTCTACTGTCATAAACACTAAAAAGTAAAAACGAATTGTCTACTGTCATAAATACTAGAAAGTAAAAATGAATGGTCTACAACAACAATCAAAGTTGTTTAAAGAAAAAAATTTTTAATTTCAACAAAGGTATAATAAAAATCATGGTTGACAAAGAAAAATTCAACAAGGGTATAGCAAAAATCAAACTTGTTTAGAAAAATATTAAATATAGATATCTAAAAATCAAGATTTTCAAGAAAAAATTCAACAAAGGTGTTACAAAAATCAAGTTTGTATAGGAGAAAATTGAAGATAGGAATGACAAAAATCAAGATAAACTTTTAAAAGTTCAACAAAAGAATAATAAAAATCGTGGTTGACAAAGAAAAATTCAACAAGGGTATAGCAAAAATCAAACTTGCTTAGAAAAATTGAAAATATTTATAAAAAAATCAAGGTTGTCTAAAAAAAATTAAACATAAATATGATAAAAACAAGATTGCTAAAAAAAAACTTAAATAAAAGTACAACAAAATCAAGGTTGTCAAAAATTAAACAAAGTTATAACAAAAAAACAAGGTTGCTTAGAAAAAAATTAAATATAGGTATCTAAAATTCAAGGTTGTCAAGAAAAAATTGAACATAATTATAACAAGGTATTGTAGAAAAAAATTGGCAATCCAAAAATCGAGTTTGTCAAGAAAAAACCAAACAAAGGTCTAATACAAATTAAGGTTACATAGAAAAAAATATCGTACAAATAAAAGCTAAGCATACCTAGAAAAAATGTTTAAAATTGATATTCATCTAAAAACTAAACTTGTCTAGAAAAACTTTTGACTATAGGTATCTCGTGAGTTAAAATCAAGGTTGTCTAGGGAACGCTTAAACGTGCACCAATATCAATTAAAAGTAAGCAACAATTGATTCTTTTGAAAAATGATAAGGTCATGCTACCGTTCAGAACAGGAAACGACGCGGCTTCAGGAAATACGTCGTAACTGTCTAGAACTTAAAATCGTTTTCAATAGAATTTATTAATTTTATTTTTTCTTTTAGAACTTATTAATCTTATTATTAATATTAACTTGAAACTAAATTGCTTTGAACGTATAGTAAACGAATGGTCTACTGTTATAAACACTAGAAAGTAAAAATGAATGGTCTACTGTTGTAAACACTAGAAAGTAAAAATATACAAAAATCAAGACTTTATAAACTTTATAAAACCGTTTTCAATAAATTTTAAAGCTGTATAACACTAAGACTAAAACCAATCTTGAAATTTGAAATTAAATTGATTTTCGACTAGGGTTTTTGCTGACTCATGGAGTCTAGGGTTCGAAACCGTAAGCGGGATGACGTCATCGCTCCTGCACGCTCCTGGCTCCTGCTCCTGCGCCACCGGACTCAACATAGGAAAACCATTACCTACTACTGTTGTTTACTAAGGTCAATTAAGCTTGAACTTTTGTTAAAATATGTGTGTGTCCCACTTTAGACAATAAAATATATCTTAACCTTG
This sequence comes from Diplosoma virens, assembly GCA_963680785.1. Classification (NCBI taxonomy): domain Eukaryota; kingdom Metazoa; phylum Chordata; class Ascidiacea; order Aplousobranchia; family Didemnidae; genus Diplosoma; species Diplosoma virens. Next base: position 27,496,241 of record OY796889.1, read on the forward strand.
TTAGAATTAGCAATCTATGACTACCAATTACATTCACTTTTTAAAATCTTTGGCAGCAAACTTTCATAGAAAGATATTGTAATGAAAACTTTGGATCGTTTTCTACAAATTGAACTAAAGCTCGAAAAGAGTTAAGACCCGACACAAAAAATGCTCATCAGACCAAGCCTCTGGGATCGAAAAAAGTCTTTAACTTTTTGCACTGCAGAGGAGAGGTTGATAAAATAACGTTTGTCGTCCCAAAGTTTTATAATAAAGAAAATAGTTTTAATTGCACTTATGTGAAGTAATTTACAAAAATAAAAATTAAAGAAAATTGTTATAAACATTTTATGGATAAAAATAACAATGACCATTAGGTTCATCACAGCAGAAATATTTTAAGTAGTCGGCAAATTTTTTCTCACAAACTCAAATAAAGACAAAGAAATACCTTCGTTCATTTTGAATGTTTTTTGTTTTTGAAAGCTAAGTAGAGAGGACTTTGTAGAGGAGTCCAAAGAAGGCTGCAAAAATATCATGAAACTCTATATAAATTTTTTGAATTTCATTAAACCTTATTTAATATCTTAATAAAAATCAACATTGAATATCTAAAGTCCATGGAACTTAAGGAATTTAGAAAAGAACTTTGAACTAAGGAAGGAAACTTAGGATTCTGCGGAACCGCGGTTGAAGAGCGTTTATTAACAGCAAAAAAATTGTCATGTTTGAATAATTTTAAACGTATGACGTAACAAATAAACGTATGTAATAGATAACGTAACAGATAACGTGACAGATAACGTGATAAATGTAATATTCAAAAAAAGATTAAGTAAAGCCATTAAGGAAAGCAAAATCTATTTTTTTAACAAATCAACAAGTGAAAGGTAAAAAAATAGCAATGAGTTTTTCTTATGTCTTCGCATATGGTTTAAGGTAAAAAAACTAGTTTTATGTAATACGAGATAAATACGAATCTATTTGTTAAAGAATTTTATTTTTGCTTTTCCACAAAAGATTTTAAAATAACAACACCTTAAAGTATTTGGCTTTTGGTGACTGTTTCCTCGCAAAAAATTGACTATAAATATTTTTTGATTTGGCAACCCTACTTATGCCCTTTTTCATTATCTTTGTTGTTTGATTAGTGGCAAAAGAACTGTTTTGTTTCTTCTTTGATCATAATTATTCTTATACTTAGCGCCTAGAGATTTTCAACGTGGATTAAATGAAAATCAAATCAATTTAAAAATAAAAGAGAGTTAAGTAAGCACGAGTGCTGAATAGCACTGATGATTGAAAAGAGTTTTTGTTGGGCCAATAACTTTATATTTTGCATTCAAAAGATGTTTATTTTTGCAAACACTTACTTATTAAATAATATTGATATCATTTTGTTTATGTTTGTAGCACAATAAAAAAAGAGTTGCACGTTTTAATGCATTGTATGCAATTCAAAGTAAGCTCTTGCAACTAATACTTATTATGACGGAAGAAATTGAATTGGGATAAACAAAATTCTTATTTAAATGATTCGTTTAGTCATCTCAGTACAAAGCCAACCAACAAAACGGTTCATTACGCTTGCTAATAGGTTTAAGCAAGCCCCTAAATTACGGTGCTCATTAGCAACATTGAGGTACCTGTCGTTAGCAATGGGATTGTTACTAAATGCTTTCTTGGGAATCAAACTCAGTCGTTTCAAACCGAAATCAAAAATTGCTGACATGTTCACTAACTTCAAAATCAGTTAAATAATATCTTAAATAGTAAGATGTTAAAAAACAAACAAACCTTTATCTTGTTTAATACTGTAAATAGTTGACCATCCTAAAAATATAGAAAATAATAAATAAAAAGTAATTTTTTTGACTTTTCTCTATAAATAAAAGAAAATATATTTATTTTTTATCAAATACTATGTGCATCTCAACTTGCAAACTAAGCTAACCAAAAACAAGAAAGTTTTTTTTTTCAAAACTTTTACAGAAGTGTTAAAACTCAGTCATTTTTCAAAGAAAGTTTAAGAAACGAAGACAGAAGTAGTTTAATGTTAAAAGAACAAGATTAATTTAGCATTATCATCCTGATTATTATTCATCTGCCTTGCAAGGCAACATCGGATACATAAAACTTAAGGCAACAAACACACATCATTACCCCGGCTGCTTTCGGAGATGCTTTAATGTTGTTGTCCAGTTGTAAGTTTTTTATGGATATTTTACTTTTTTATTTAGTTTTTCGTGAGTGCAATTTAGAGTTGCTTTCTAAGACAGCAATGACCAAAAAAATGTTGCAAAATGGTTTTTTTTTCAAGAAGCAAGGGAATGACAAAAATCAGACGCGCGATTGTGTCGATCGTGTTCGCCAAGACACATAGCTTCCACCGACTAGGTCACAGAGCTGCGATTATAATTAACAAGAACAATACAAATGTACAACTTCGAAAAGATTCGATTTAATTTTTGTAAAACTTGACAATTTTTAATTACTCATGAACGCATTGTCGTTATAATTTTAAGATACGTACGAAAATATCAAGATACATACAAGGAATTCTGACATACAGTAGTTTGTTACAGTTTTTTCGGTGGTCTAGTGTAAAGTTCTGTGTTTTTTAATCAATTAAGCTTATTTAACAGCGCTGTTAGAAGACTCTGTACGGCCTTGGAAGTTACTCAGCGGTTACATATAATTACATGGAAAAAAGCGCGAACACCACAAAAGATAAAAGTTATTTGAGGAAACGATTAACTAAACATGAACTTATCTAACACTAAAGATTTTTAACGTTGCATGAAAAGATATAAACTTAAGAGAAACAAATATAAACAGCAGTTCCCAAAAAAAGAGCAAATTTCGAAAAAGTGTTTAGTTTAAAAACATCATAAATAAAGTCAAAATTGATATTATGTAGAGTCAACCATATTGCATTGAAAGTTTAAAATGACAGTCGAATCTGTTTCAAACTAAAATTTTAATTGTCATTACTACAGTAATTTTAAGTTAGCAAAAGATGTTAACAAACAAAATTCAATTAGCCTACGTCAATGTTTTTAATGCATTAAAATCAAACTACTAAAACTATATCTCGTATTGAAAAGTCAAGGTTTTGATTTAAAAAAATAAAAAAGCGTATAAAAGTTTGCACTCAAATCGACTTTCAAAGGGGTACAAACGTAAATTTTGACTTTTGCTCTGGCTTGGCAACTACCTGAAATAACATTTCAAATGGCTCGTATCGGTAAGTGATCTTATATCTGGTTAATAAAGCAATTACAAGACATCCGATTTCTTGTGCCACAAGCTTACGACCAGGACACATCCTGGTTCCCATTCCAAATGATCCTGACATGACAAATCTGTTTTCCTTACTCCTATCCAGCCATCGTTCAGAAATGAAACTGTCAGGATCGTCAAAATATTTAGGATCTCGGTTGTTCACGATGTTAGCGGTTAATTCTATTGAAGTGTTTGCCGGAACATGATAACCGGACAGTACCATGTCAACTGATGTTTTTCTTGCAATTCCCATGGTCAATGGATACAGACGCTGGACTTCCAGATTGAAGGCATGAAGGTAGGGCATCTGTAGCAAAGTCTTTCCTGTTATATCATTACTTGAGGCAAACACATTTTTTATTTCGTTTCGTAGAACTTCTTGCTTTTCGGGATTTACAGCGAGGCAGTAACAAACGAAAGCAGCTACGTGTGCGACCGTGTCGATTGAGTCCGTAAAAACATCATAGAGAATAACTTCCTTTTCGGCCGGGTCTAAATCGCTTTCCTCAATGAGTTGTTCTAATTTGCTTTGCACCATTTCGTTTTGGAGGCTTTTATAATATTGCTGAAATGCACTGAATTGCTCCATTTGGCACTTTTTAAGTTTTGCAATGTCTTTTCGATTAAAAAAGTTCTTTAAAGGTGTGGAAAACATTATAGAAGTCCAATTAGTAAACAGCTTTGCTGTAGCTTCTATAAACGTTTTAGTGTTTTGCGGTAGATCTTGTTTGAAAGTCTGTTGATTTTTATTTAGCCCCAGAAAACCCACGCTATTAAGCAATTGTAGAAAAAAAATAATTTTCATGTAATTGGGTAATTTCTACCTTCTATATTTTAAAACTTATTTTAAAAATTGTGTTGGGGCTCATTTTAGTTGTTTTTGGGGATGTGACATATATGTCACACTGGGCTTTCTGTATGTTTTAGCGGCAAATCGTAAAATTTTTTTAACTTTATTTGACACAGTAAAACAAGATAACAAAAAAAAAGTATTTTTTAGGAATATTGACAACTGCTACAGACTCTGATCATACAAAAAAAGTAAAACAACACAATTTAAAAGGTTTGAAAATTTTATGCTTTAAGCTACGAATTTATAATTTCCGCTGTAGCCGAAAGCATGAAGCCAACAATTTTTAAAAGAAAACTGTTGTCATATGACTTTTAAAAACCAATGAAAATCAGTTCAGAATTATTGGATATGGATCACATTAGATGTTGCCAATTGTTTTTGTTCCAAAAAATTAAAATTTTAAGAGTTAAAAACGTTTAAAGTTTATGTTACACATATGTCACAGTGGGTTCTCTAAGGTTAATGCAAAAGCTGTTGTAGATTTCAAGGACCACCAGTACAAAAAAAAATCAAATTCTTTTACTTCGTTGTCGTTATTTTTGTTTTTATCAATGTAGTCCATTAATTTAAAAGATATTTCCAAATGTTTATCTAAGCTATCAAACAAGATTTCGTTTCCGAGAAGATGTTGGTTGTAAAACTTTCGTATTCTTTTCCACGTTTCACCCTGGGAATTAACCAATCCTGGGTGAATGCCCAAAACATCCCGACTTTTGGCGACAAAATCTAAAGTCGGTCGACAAGAGCTTTTACTCTCGGCACGAAACACAGTTTCAACGTATAAACAGTTGGTCGAGTGACTCCTGGAAAAATGTTTTCTTTGTAAATCGGACCCAAAGCTTTGTGGCGCTTTCCAATAAAATGATGAATCCGAAAAGGATCGAAATTTCGAAATCTTGTGTAGTCAAGCACTGTCGCCAAAACAGGCAACCTGTTTGGTTGTGGAATTTCAGAAAAATGTTTCACTTTAATCTTACTTTTGTCAGGCTTTCTTGCTTTCGAACTTTGCTGTCGCACAGAATATCGCATAAAAGTAAAAATTCCAAAAACTTTGCGATTCATTTTAAGATTGATCAGAAGAGAATTCTTTGGATGAATGAGGAGTCGGTAAGAACCAAAATTTTTTTTCCCATTTCTTTCTTTACCATAGTTTACCGCAGGTCACAATTGATTGCGTAAAAACTGAATTACTTCTTTTTTTTGATGTTTACCAAAAGCATGACGCAAGTAAGTTGTTTATTTACAGCCAAGATTAGTTTAATTAATTCACTTTATTTTTAAATTATTTGCTGTATTTTAACAGCTGTATTAACTATAAAAAAACAGAAAACTGTTAGTTATAAATAGACTGCATTAAATTTGCCATTTTTATCCGCGGTCTTCAAGGACTCTCGTGATCTTCAAGGCTTTATCTAAACAATTGAAAAAGCAATCAAAATAATTAATACACTGGCGGCTCTAAAGTAGGAATTCTCAACGGGGTCCACAGAAAAAAATTAAATTGAGGATCCATGGGACTAGTTAACAGTTAGCAGAACATCGACGCTGTGCTAGATGTCATTGCCACCGTTGCCAAGGCGAAAGATAATGTTTGGGTGTACAGAAAAGCCTTTGATGATTATAAGCAACAAACTGACCAAATCTTTAAACAATTTTACGCTGAAATTGTGAAACTTGCGTCTATGTGTGAATTTGGTAAAGATTTTTATGAAGACGATAAGATTCGTGCAGTTGACCAATATTTATTGATGAAGCTTGTGCTTCACACAAGCGATTCAATTGCCCAAAGAAAATTAATGGAAGTGCCGGATTTGGATTTACCAGCCGCCGTGCGAATAGTAAATACCTATGACTCGCTACAAAAAACTACCAACGCTTTAACTGAAAATAATTTTAACGCAATTGGACGAATGGCAAAACAATCAGTAACAAAAACTTCAAGTGGTTATCCATCAGCTTTATCAAATCAGGTTCGAATATGTACACGCTGCGATTACATGTATGATTCCTTGCGTATATGTCCTGCAAAAGGACAACTTTGTAACTTTAGCCGTCGTGCTGGTCATTTTGAGAAAATGTGCTTCAAAAAGAATCGGAGGCTGACAGCTAACAACTTGACATCAAAAATCAGTGAAGCAGAAGCCCAATCGGGAGCAATAGTATCGCAAGTCGGCAGTAAGACTGAAACAATTTAGGTACGCGTAGTTGTTGATAACGATTGTTCCGGTATTTTGCGCTTTGTAATCCATACAGGATCTGATTAGACGGTAATCGGACTTCATCATTTAACTCTGTTGCATCTACTGCAGAGCCAATTGAAAAAGCCTACAACAGAAATGAAAGCCACTGTTACAGCCACAGGCGAAAAAATGACTCCGGAAGGCTATTTTTACGCCAGATTTTATTTTGGCCAATCATATGTTGATTCAAAATTAGTTGTTTTTAGAGACACTAAAACCCCATTGTTTTCTATCGATGTAGCTAAAAAGTTGAACATTGTTCATATTAACACCAAAGGGTCTCCAGAACCCACTGAGTTCGAAGCAAAGAAATATGCGGCGGGTGCTACTCAGAATCCCAAGTCAATTTTAACACCGTTTAATAAAAGTAAAGTCTTTTTAAAATATGAAACCTGTTGTTCCTCGAGCACAATTGACCCAGAGTGCGGTTATACCAAACTATTGAAACAGCAAATCCTTCAAGAGTACGACGATGTATTCGAATCCGAACCACCAATGAAAGGTGAGAAATTTAAAATTGTTTTGCGTCATGATGCTATACCGTGTTGTATTTCTAAAGCACGACAAATTCCTGTTGTATTTCAACAAGCTCTAAAAAACGAACTCGACGAGCTCTTAGCAGAAGGCATAATGTCACAGAGGCAACAGAATGGGTTAATCCGATTGTTGTAGAGCCAAAACGCGACCAAAACGGGGAATTTAATGGAAAAGTTAAGCTATGCGTTGATTTTCGACATTTAAACAAATACTGCTTACGTGAGCACTACTTCAGCCCTAGTGTGCTTGACGTTGTTCAAAGTATTCAAGCAAATGATGCACATTTATTTTCTAGTTTTGATGCATGGAAGGGGTACCACCAAATAGAACTCGCTGAAGAGAGTAAGCATTTAACTACTTTTTTGACACCTTTTGGACGTTTCCGTTACGAACGCGCCCCCTTTGGCATTAATTCGATCAGTAAGCATTACAACAGAAGAATATCTGAAGAGTTACATGGTCTGCCAAATACTAAAAAAATTGTTTATGATAATATCGTATATTCTTCAAATAGTTTAGAACAACATACTGCCCTTGTAAAGAAACTTCTAACCGATGTCGAGAAGCAGGTATTTGCTTACAGACAATAAATTTATCTTTGCTCAACCAGAAGTTACTTTCGCTGGCATAGTACTTAATCATAACGGTTATAGAATGCAAGACAAAGTGATCAAAGTTATTCGCGACTTTAAAAAGCCAGAAAGCTTGACCGATTTGCAATCGTTTCAAGACATGGCTAACCAACTGGTTTCTTTTAACCGAGATCTGGCTACTGCTTTGCAACTCTTAAGACCTTTGCTGCAAAAAAATGCAAAACCCTTTCACATGAATGATGAACAAACATTAGTTTTTGAAAATGCTGAAACAATTCTAACCGGTAACAATGTGATTGCATATTATCAACCCGGAACGCCATTGCGATTGTTCATCAATGCCAGTTTAAAACATGGTCTTGGTTTTTACCTAAAGCAGCAACAAATCGACAACGATTGGAAAACGATCCAAACAGGGTCAAGAACCCTTACACCAGCTGAAACAAGATATGCTCCTACAGAACTTGAATTGCAAACAATTGTTTATTCCACAAAAAAATGCCACAATTTCTCAGCCGGGACTAATTTAATTTATTCACTGACCATCGTCCCCTTGTAAGTATTTGTAATATGCGAAGGCTGGATAACATAAACAACTCCAGAATTTTACGAAGCTTTTTAAAATTGATGGATTATAACTTTACAGTGAACTACATTCCAGGTTCTCAAAATAAAGTTGCAGATTCATTTTCTCGCAACCCTGCTGATAATTCTGACGAAACTGACCAACAGCATGCAGATTTACAGGCATTCTTTCTTCGAATTTGCCGTTTATCCCAAGTTGAAATGGCAGATTGTTTGTTTCCATTAAAACAGCTTAAAAAGATTGCTGACAACGACGTGGAGTATCAACTTTTAAAAGCCCAAATTAACCAAGATTTTCCACAAAACAAACACGACCTCTCCAAATTGCTGCACCCTTATTGGAACGTTTGTGAAGACTTATTAGTAAGCGATGATGGTTTTGTTCTTAACGTGGTACGCTTACTTATTCCTCATGAATTACGAAAAAGCATATTGTCAGATTTGCATGCTAGTCACCGGGGGATTGAAGGCACAAAAGCAAGAGCCCGCTTAATAATGTACTGGCCCGGTATGGATAACGACATTACTAATAAATGCAGAAGCTGTCCCAAATGCGAATTTGATAGACCGAGTAACATCAAAGAGCCTTTATAACATTTGCCAGTCGCTGAATATCCCTTTCAAATTATTTCAGCTGAATGGTTCGACCTAAACGGAAATAAATTTTTAGTAATAGTAGATTGGTATTCGGGATACTTTGACGTAAAAGCTCCATTTATCAACTCTGATGCTGCTGCGGTAATTAGCAGTTTGCGAGAATGGTTAATAAACACTGCAATTTTTGATGTATTTTGGAGTGATGATGGCCCTCCTTTTGGCTCATCAGATGTTAATGACTTTTTAAAAAGGTGGGGAGTTGAGTGGCTTCCGTCGTCCCCACGGTACCCTCAAGGCAACTCTGTGGCTGAATCAGCTGTTAAGTGAGCAAAAAGTCTTCTTCGAAAATGTTGGCATGGTAGAGGACAGCCTTTGAGAACAAATGAAGAATGAATCAAAGGAATTCTGCAGTGGAAAAACACACCTCACAAATCCACAGGTCTATCTCCAGCCATCATGTTGTATGGTCATCCCGTACAGGACGCTATCCCCTGTCACAAAAGTTCTTTATCACGAAGTTGGCATGACAAAAACTTCGAGTTGACAAGGAAGCAGCAAAAAGAAAATAAAAATTGGAAAAATACTATAACAGAGGTACAAGAAACCTAGAACAGCTTAAAGTTAATGATCCAGTTTGCATACAAAATAATCGCACTAAAAGGTGGGATAGATATGGACGGGTGATGGAATGCTACCACCAATCACGCCGATACTTGATTAAGCTCGAGTCAGGATTAATGATTCGACGAAATAGAATTCATCTTCGAAAGAAATATTCTCATCCCATGAATGACACTAATTCCACTGAACCAAGCAATTACCTCGATGATGGTGACGTCAAAAACAATGAACCGAATGATGATTCTGATGACGAAGTCGGAAACAACTTCAACCGAGCAGCAACCGAGACTGAAAGTTCATGTGATGAACCTAGACGATCTGACCGTGAACATCGGCGACCTCGTTGTTTTGATGATTATGTGATGGAATAATTCAAACATTTACCTCAACGACCTTGCCCAATCAAACTTTTATTTTTATCAGACAACCTTTTGCTTGCTTATTTGTATGTTTTCTTATTTGTTTATTGCTTATTTATGTGCTTTCTTAATCCATTATTGCTATAATGGGTTTATCATTCTTTAAATTAATTTTTACGTTAAAACTATATTAACTCTCGATCCTCTATAAACCTTGATACAAAAAAACTTTCAATATATGGGGGGATGTAATATATTGGTAATTTTGGTTTGGCAACACGCAACACATAATTTGTATTTCTTAGTAACTATCATGGACTAGTTAAGATGACGATGTATAATATAGAACAAAACATATAAAACTAATGTGTGCTTTATAAGAGAGAAACCACAAAATATTACAATTCAAAAACAGCATACTTCTGGTGAGAGTAAATTTTCCTTGTGACTTTAGTGAGATATAAAAGGGATTAATTCATAAACGCCGACGTGATTTATTTGAAATTTAATGCTTCGACAAAAAATCGTTTTTAATTGTATTTTCATTTTATTGTGTTGCGATACGACAAAAGAGGAATGACAAAAAATAACAAATTTACAGAAAACAAAATTACAATTACAAAATAACATGGTTGAGAATCACTGCCTAAAATGACAAGAAAATAAAAACAAAAAAGGAAATCCGGTTTAAAGCTCATTTTTCACATATCAACAAGATAAACTTTAATTACATTATAAATTTTGTAAGTTTGTTTTTTATTTTCAAAGCTTTGTAAAAATTACCATATATTTACAAAAATTATTTTATTGCCAAGTTAATTAGTTTTCAGTAAGGACAACTTTAAAGAATATAACTAATTTTTTTTTAATATACTGGTTAAAATTTATTTAAGATTAGTTCAAAAAATAAACAAATTGATTAAAAATGTTGTGATTGCAAATGGAAACTTTTCTCATATTTGTAACTTTTTGATTTTAAATTAAGTTTTTTATGTTTAAATCATAAGAGCAAAAGAAGGGCTTGAGAGATGTAACCCTTTATAAAATTTTCAAAGTATTTTAACCCTCCGTTTAAAGCCCTCTACAAGGCTGGAATGACCTCCAAGTTGAGTTGAAAACTGTTTGAAGTTTTCCCTTACGTTTGTAAAGTTTTTGTTTGAGCTGCTCTTGGTCACACTTACCTTCCTTCCTTTTCATACAAACAAAAGAGTTAAACCTATTGTGTAAACTTTTTAAACATTTATCTGGAAAAATATTGGCTTTGTTACGTTACTGTAATAAACAAAAACGTTTTCTAAGTTGTTTAAACATTTTGAAGTTTCGGCTGCAAAGAATACGAAAATGATTTTCGAGTTATTGGTTTTAAACAGCAACTATATGCTGGTTTTGCTTATTTAATCAACTTGTGCCTGTCACTTAAAACAACTAAAATAAATTAACCTGAAATTAAAAATAATCTAGAATAGAATTAATTTTCCTATTTTCTCTCACTTTATAGCTTGGATATTTCGAAATAAGAAGCTACGTTTTTCAAAAAACGTTTTCATTCAAAACTTTCTTTCATTGAATTGAACTTCTTCAATTTCGTCATTTACGTAGCCATCGTCACCGTGAGAGTCACGCTTGGATGATTTAGAATTATGTTAAGCAGTGCACTGATGTGATTATATACCAAACTACTTAGGCCTGTTTTTATCACTTTTATGTCAATATTTAAAAAAGATGGTGTGCCTTTTATCAATCTCATGTAGTTTTGGTTAATTTTTCCACCGAATCAAACTTTAAATAATCATTAAATAAAAATAAAACGTTTCTTGCCTTTGCCAAATAACATAGAGCATGTAGTAAAAACAAACCTTTTTACTGGTGATTACAATGTGCATGTCTGTGCTCATTGCTCGAGCATTCTTAACAAACACTTTAACATTCAAATGGTAAATAGTACGTTTACGGTTTTGTTAGAAATCGTTCACAGAGACAGTAACTCGGTCCAAAAGTGAAATTTTTAATTTTGTTTATTATGACGTTGTTTGACCGAAAAATCTCTAAAATTATTCCTAACAGTGCCCGACCAATTTTCAAGGGGTTCCGATTTGTATTTTGTAAAACTTTTTACTCAGGGCTCGTGTTCCGCTTTATGGTTGGCAATTTTGTCGTCACAATACGCTTTTCAATTAATCTAAAACGCATTATTCTATCCTAAATACTTTACACAATTCTAACGTGACCACGTTATTCCTTAGTTCAAGGGTCCCAAACCGGGGTACATGTACCCCTAAGGATACAATTAGACTTCTCAATGGGTACATTACTATGTGAAAGAATATCCTTATTTAAGTTGAATTCTGTGTTCGGAAATAACTTTAAAATAGATTTAAATGTCTGGAATTTTCGAATCCAGTAGATCGTAAACACGTAAAACAGGACAATTAAGAGAGAAGACTTTTTTTTCTTTTAGCGATCAACTTGATTTTGGACATGAATTAGAAAAATTTGTTGTTGAAACTAAGTGAAGACCTTTTTTTTAGGAAAACGTCACAAAATTTTGGGGATACATGTAAAACCGTCAAAGTGTCCAAAGGGAACCGGTGAACTAAAAGTTCGGGAAACACTGCCTTAGTTATTGGTTTTACCTTCGACTTGGAAATGCGATCAGGCATAGCCGTACCAGCCCAAAAAAATTTGGGGGGCAATGAAGTTTTGCCCAAATTTTGTGACGTTTGCCCAAATCATGATTTTATAGTACATTTCGGATATGACAAAAAAATTGTCTGAGATTCTCAGACGAAAAACCAATTTTGTCCTAAAATCATGGTGATCTCTAAAAAAAAAAAAAAGGTCTTCACTTAAATTCAGTCTCCTAATTTTCAATTTTCGTCCCAAAATCAAGGTGTTCTCTAAAAAAAAAAGGTCTTCACCTAAATTTGGTCATTATTTTTTGCAGTTGATCATCGTCACCTCCCTAAATTTCCTGACTTTGCCCAAATTTTTTATATCGCTGCCCGAAAAATCATGGATTTGCCCAAATATTTTCTTCTCACTGCCCGAAAAATTTTAATTTTGCCCAAATCTTAGAAACTTGGGAGGGAAATTTCCCCCCTTGCCCCCCCCGGAAGTTACGGCTATGCGATCAGGTGTTCTAAATTTTGAAGGCTGTCAAATCGAAAAGTCGGCGTCAGCAAAATGATTCTTTGCATTGACCAACTTGAAGAGAAAAACCAACTACATCCATGCATCTAATTAAAACGGTTTAAGGTGTCTCTGTTAATTTTTTACTTTTTCTTTTAGCGATCTTTTTTCTTTCTTTCTTTTTTCTTTCTTTCTTTTTTTTTACTTTTTCATTTTTGTTTTAGCCATGATTTGATATTCGTTTTAAAAAGATTTGTGCATTTTCTTTCCTTGCTTGAATTCCAAATTTTTTCTGTTTTGGGCTCAGATGGTACGCAAACACTTTCAAAACCTTAGAATGGTGAGCATGTAGGAAAAATTTGGGAACCAATGATTTATGACATAGAAACTTTCACTAGAAACCTGTGCGAGTACGGGTCAATTGGTCAGTTCGTATCCGGCTCGGCCCGGTAAGCAGGTACGGGCGAGCTGACTTATGCTTAAAAATTAATGGAAAAGCCAAGCTATGTGCCGTAGTTATAATCGAAAAGTAAACATTAGAAAATCGAATCAATTTTGAAAAAAGAAGTGAAGAAACCTACGCCTTTCGATTGGCAAAATCCTGCATAATTTACTTTCGAGTGGGAAAGCAAATAATTTACGTTGCTAGAGATGACTTTTAAAGAAACGATCTCTGTTATAAAAACCCACAACTGTTTTTTACATTTGGCAAATTATTTTTGCTTTTTTGAAGATTTTGATTCAGATTGTTAACATGGGTTAAAACCAGGGCGCCGAACCGTTTAAAATAACGTTCCAGTTCGGGTTCAAAAAATAATAACGCTTAATACGGGTTTACGGATCCGGTTCGGATTCGGTTCGAGTCCGGTTCGAGTCCGGTTCGGGTTAAAACAGTGTTCAGCAATCTTTCACAACCGCGGCACACCTAGAAACATTCTCAAACTTTGGCTGCACACTTGCACCGTCGTGAAGACATTTTTGCTTCTACAAATAAAAGTGCTTTTCATTATTTTTTCAACAGTTTTCATGACTTGACTGCATATCAGACGGATCATGGTATATGTGTGGCTGTCTCGAACAAAAACTTACCAGTCTCAATTGGAATCAAATACCCTATTCATTTCTGCCAATGTTCTTTTTCTTTTTTTACGACATAAGATGATGTTTATAAGTTTTTAACGGTTTACCCATAGATTAGCGTTTCAATAAAAACGATAGAACAGTTTAGAAATTACTTATAGAAAGCAGAATAGGTAGGCTAAGCTCGCTTTATAAAAAAAAAGCTAATAATCTCAGAAATCTGTTTGCCAACAGCACGCTTAAATTAAACCTGAACGTTTATCTGTCTCCTTTTATCACAACTGCTACAGTTAACAATTCGCACAGCACAGCAACATCGTTATGATCAGTTGTTATTGACTACAAGACATAATCATCTATTCGTTTTGTAACTGTTTATGACATCGCCACCCACATTGTTATTTAATTTGTCGCCATATTTCTCAGAATTGCTTCTGCTTCGCTTCAATATAAGCCAGCATAGCCGCCCAAACCGGTATTTTTTAATTGCATGTGCAAGGGAACACAATTTTTAATCGAAACCGCATATGAAGGTCAACTGCAACATATTACAGGTGAGAGTGGCTTAGATTAGTGGTTGTCAAACTGGGGCGATGTCAAAAGCGGTCTGCTCGAGAATTTTCTCGGGTCGACTACTGCTTGTTGTTTTAAAAGCGTTCTTCCTTTAATCATTTTGCAAATTTTCTATAAAAATTTGCGCGATTGTGAGAGCACATACGCTTGGTAGTTTTTGGAAACTAATCTTTTACGCAATTTTTTTGTTATTGCATAATATTTTGCAATTGATTAATATTCACCTTATAGCCTATCTCAGAATGACCTAATCAAATAGTTTTAGTAAGTATGCTTTGATGATCCGTTTTTCATTAAGTCATATTATGTCAAATAAGAAATTTTAACTTTTTGGAAATTTAAGTTCTGTTCAATAAGCGTTAGGGAAACACCAAAAAGGTCAAAAAAACCCTTTCATAACCTTCTGCTTTATCTTTATAGTTTTTTAATTCTAATTTTTTTTATCTTACCCAGATACGGTGGGAAATAAATTCGTTTTGTATAATAATTGTTTGTCACCATTCCCATTTTTCATTCCACTGTTTTGTGATAATACAAACTACTTTTACAAACCGTTCAATAAACCATAATACTGCAACACCAAAAACTCAAATCAAAAACCAAAAAACAAAACAAATTATTTTTTGTATTACACCATATCGTTTCTGACAAAACATGTTAAATACAAATAATTACATGAAAAAATAATTAGTTTGCATGGTACGTATAAAAGGCGGTAAGAACTTATAATATAAACATATAGCAAAGCGAGCAACAAAATTAAAGAAAATTAGATGGCTAGACTTCCTTGTCTGAACCAAGAAAAGCATAACAATTCTTTTTTTGTCTCTCTATTTATCCTCCTGACTCTCAGGAAAGCGATGGAGGCGCTATACATAGGGTAAGCAATTACCCCGACCTGCTTCCGGAGATGCCAAGATATTGCTGTCCGCTTGTAATTTAATAGAGATATATCTGTAATTTAGAACTGCTTGTCAGGACCACCAAGCAGGGGAAAGTGCCATAAAGTGTCTTTCCCAAAAACACAACAGAATCGCGCAAGTGGGTTTTGAACCGAGACCATGTTGATCATCAGCCCTGTACTTTAAGTCGACGAACATCCCAGCGATTGTTCTTCGTTAATTTTTTCAAGCAAAGCAAAAAACAATAAGCAAATAGGAATCGCTCGTTTTAAATTTCTATCCTTATATACATTTATTCGACACAAACTTACAAATTTGTGTCAAATAAGTTTACATTGATAAAACTTGTTCAAAAACGTTCATTAATTAGTGATTCTTACAACAACATTAAAATCAGTTAAAAACTATATAACTAATAAAATTAATATTTTTACATGTATATCTACAGTAGGCAAATAAGCCTATTTGCAAAAGGAAAACTTTCAGACGTGAGACAAAAAGAGTGACCGGAAAAGAGGTTTAATGGATGTAGAAAGAAGAAATATCCACCTAGTTTGTATATTATTGTTGGTTGATGTGAAGATTGAAAATGTAGAGAAAGAAGATGGAAAAAGTTGTCTATGTGCAACTATAAATGAAAAATAAGAAGAACCAACGTAAAAATGAGCACTAAGCTTTTGTTAGTGAAAATATGACTTGAACTTTAAAAGTAATATAAATTGAGTTTAATATAATTCATAATCAAACAAGCTAGTATGAAATTCAATCATTAGATCTAAATGTTAAAAAGTAAATACTGTTCAAATTTTGATTGGTAAAAAGGTAAATTGGGGTTTTTGTGCTGGCTTTGACACTAATCGAAATATCATTTCAAACGGTTCGTAATGATATTCAATTCTGTATCGGCTCATTAATGCCATCACTAAGCAACTAACTTCCTGTAACGCAAATCACTGTAACGCTGACCGGGACACATCCGGGCTCCTATTCCGAATGATCCGGACATAACAAATTTGTTTTCCTTCCTTCCATCCAGCCATCGTTCAGGAATAAAACTGTCTGGATCTTCAAAGAATTTAGGATCTCGGTTGTTCATGACATTTGCAGTGAGCAAAACGGTAGCTCCAGCTGGTACTTGATATCCAGATAAAACTATGTCAGATTGAATTGTTCTTCCCAAACCTAAAGACAATGGAAACAAACGTTGAGCTTCCATATTTGCTGCATGCAAATATTTCATTTGCTGCAAAGTTTTTCCAGTTATTTCTTGTCCAGAATCCATAACTTTTTTGATTTCCTGTCTTAATTTTTCTTGTTTTTCTGGATTGGTAGCGAGGCAGTACAGCATAAATGATGCAGCGTTGGAAGTTGTGTCAATTCCAGCACCAAGTATATCTGAAACAATTACTTCCTTTTCGTCTTCTCTCAAGTTACTATCGGCAACAATTGTTTCAAGTCGGCTACGACTTCCTTTTTGAGAGTTTCTAATAAAACGTTTCAAATTCTCGATTTGGGCTTCTTGACAACGCTTTAAATCTTCCACTTGTTCTTGGTTGACGCTATCCCAAGATGAGGCTTTGTAAAACAGTCTTGACCAAACTTCAAACAAAGCTAAAGTCGAATCTATAACATCTTTAGCATCAGCAGTCAAATCTTTTTTAAATGCTCCCAACTTGGTATCAATTGCAAAAACTGTGGCACATTCCAAAGACCAACGGTACAAAAGGTTTTCGAAATCAGGAACTTCGCGATCCGCATTTACGTTTTTTTCAATGTAATCCATTAAATCAAAGGACACTTCCAAATGCTCCTTGGCATACATCCAAACTGATTTGTTGGTCAAAAGATGCTCGTTGAACAGCTTCCGCACTCTATACCATTTACAATGCCTTGTACATTCACAATGCCTACATTCATGTTAAGAAGTTCTCGACTTCGAGACATAACTTCTAGGCGGGGACGACTGGGCCATTTTGGTTCATTTCGGTACATTGTTTCGACATCGGCCGGCGACGACGTGTACACTTCATTTTGGCCCATCAAATTTTCTTTAAAAATTGGACCAAGCTCCTTGTGACGATCTTCGAAAAACTTGTATAATCGTGCAGGATCCAGAGTTTGAGCAGTCTCATTATCTGATATATTTTTCTTTGCTTGTGGAATATCAGAAAACGGCTTCGGTTGTTTTTCTAAATTCAATGCTGACGAATGCTGAAATCGAATTACATTTTGGCAGAATCGTATTTTTTTCAAATGCTGAAGTGTCATAAACATATCGAAATTTTTAAAAGAGTTTACCAAAAAGACAACTAGCGTTTTCTTTAACAAAAAATTATCAGTTAACTACATTGCAGGGATCTAGTTAAATATAAAACACAATACGTTGCATAATGGTCAGGCGTTCATTTCATACAGGTTCTGTTAAAAAGTTTTAATTTTTTTACTTTAAGTTATTACATGAGGAACTCATCAATGTTTTTTTATCACCTTTGATTTGAAATGACAATAGGAAGATATTGTGCTTAAAGCAGCCGTTGATTGTTGCCACTCGTGTTTTGGAGATACCAAGAAGGTAGTGTTCAGGCTACATATTTCGAGTTTTGAAAGTGATGTGTGTGTAATCTTTATGCTCCTTTCTAAAAATCTCAAAATTGAGAAAGTGACAAAGAGAACGCTTTTCTTAAAAGTACAAGAAAATGAGTCCAAGAGTTGAACTGAGATTAAGTTGATCATTTAAAATATTTAATTCGGTTAGTTTAACGCAATTGTTTGTTAAGTCAGCGTTGGCAGCTGTCACTTCTTGTTCACAACTTAATCTTAACCGATTAAATCTATAGTTATTTTTTTGTCTCTTTCTATGATTTTAAAATTTTAGTATTCCGTAATTTTTTCATATCAAATGATGATTGCATAGTCGGTAAACCCCACTTAATTTAGTTTATTTAATTTATTTTAAAGCTGTTTTGTAATTGTTTTGTAACTCCTGCTTTGCAGAAAAGCGTTGGAGGCGCTATACTTCGGACAAGCAATTTACCCGACCCTCTTCCGGAGATGCCAACGTATTGCTTTCTGGTTGAAATTTTTAATTTTAATTTTATAAAGATGACTGATATTTAGAACTGTTTGCCGAGACCGCCAAGCATAGGAAAATGCCGTAGAACGTCTTTCCCAAAGACCTGACAGAATTGCACAAGTAGGTTTTTAACCGTGGCCGTTTTGATCACAAGCACCACGCTCTAAACAACGGTTAAAAAGTTGTGATCAATGAATCAATAGACGTATGCGCAGAAGTGGAGGAGGTTTGGGGATCAAAAAACCTCCATGAAGAATGATCGTTAAAGGTTCATAGTAGCACAAAGACAGCTTAAAAACTGTTAAAATAAACTGAAGAATCATTTGATTAAAAGAGAATTAGAGCTAGAAAAAAGTAAAGAGCAAAAAAGATCTTTACCTTATTTTACATTTGTCGGCAGCGTTTTTGAGTGGTTGATAGCGCTATGATTGATGGTGAACGTGATTGGAACCGTTGAAAACTTACCCTGGCCGTTTTGTTGTATCCCTGAGAAAAACACTTTATGACACTTTTCTCAGCTTGTTTTTCTTAGTAAGCAGTCCTAAATTTCGATTGTATCTCTAAAGATAAACTAAAAAACAAATAAGAATTTCAACCGGACAGCAATATCTTGCCATGTACAAAAGCAGTTCAATCTAACAGCTTGAAAGTTGCTTATGTATAGGGCCTCCGACAATTTCCAGTGAGTCAGGGAGTCAGAAGAATAAAAATAAAGATAAAATGATAATATCAAAGATAAATAAATAATTTTAATAGTTTTTTTATCCAACTCTTTAAAAGTGGCTCCTTTTTTTTGTTGCAACAGGCCTTCCTTTTGTAAATACATCACGTGATTATAGTGATGGTGTTTTCGGCTTTCAACCGCCTCCCATAACAAATTTTTGCAAACGCAATTGTATGAATCTAATTACTTAAAATAAAATATCAAATTGCTGATTTGAGGAAGTAGAAAAGGAGAAAAATAATTGAAAACTAATCCGATTAACCTAAAGTTAGACAGAAAATAAACAGGGTAATACAGAAAGATAAACCAGCGAGTAGTTAAGCACTCTTTACTCATTTGTATAATTTTTCATATTTTCTAATCTTTTTGAGGTGATTAATTACACTAATTCTATTCTATGTAAGCCAAACGTAGCAAACATAATACAACATGCCAACGCACCGATAACCGAGCTAATCAAATATTTGGATGAAGTTTCAGCCATTCCCATTATGAGTGTGCCTTCAGCATTTTTGAGTTTAAAAAGAAATTTTTAATGAATATTCATTGAAAATTTTCGATTGCTTTTTTCAACTGTGTTAGGAAGCGTGGCTTGTGCGTTTCGGCTTTCTTCTGCTCTAGTTAAGTAGGTTTTTAAAGCGAGTTGTTTCATGATGCAACCAAAGGACGCAACCACTCTGAGTAAAGCTTTTTTCAACGTGATAGAGATGCTTGTTCAATTAAAATGTAATCTTAGATAAATTAAAAAACAAAAATTTATTATTTTTAAAATAATTTAAAAATGAACTATCTTTTTATAAAATTTTTCGGTCTTGGTATCGATTGATTCTGGTCTCAATATCGGTCTTGGTCTCCAAAAAATTATTGGGTCTTAGTCTCACTCTCGGTCTCGCCGTTTGTGGTCTCGATTACATCACTGGTTAGAGGCAATGGTTTCTGTCTGTCTGCGGAGAGAAGTTTTTTAAGAAATCAATTTGAACTTATCCGGAACTAACTGTATTAAGAACTTCAGTCTCGTGGCAAAGTATTTTTTTATTAGAATAAATAAAAAAATAGACACAACTTTACTTTAGCACTGGTATTCGGGTTACCTAGTTTAACTGGTCCTTTTGGATTTCCACGTAAAGTTTGTAACAGCAACTAAAAAGGTTTAAAATAACGCTAATTTTTTAGTTCAAACCAAATAACTTTTTCAACAGAATCTTTATGCAATTAAGTAAAGAATGAAATTATTAAATCTATGGACGTCCAAAGAAATTTTTATTGAGTAATAATTTGAGTATCATTGTTCTAATACAATGCGTTCAGAAAGTCACTATGCACCCTTTATTAACTAAATACAGATACTTTTTTGTTAAATAATATGAGTGTGGTTTAAGTTGTAGATATCTAGGTTGATGAATAAAATTATCACATCGATTAAGAAGTTTTGCTTTTGATAAATTTTATTGTAAGTTTGAATTTGAATTTAGACCTAAAGCAGACTCTGCATTTAATGCTGGCGCGTCTCATACCTGTTTTATTTCGACATCAAATATGGTTTTATTAATAGAAGAAAGATTCTTCTTGGTCGAATATGTTCTCGGTGCTAATGGTGAACATACTGATGAAGTGAAAAAGGAGTTTTAGAAAAATTTAAAATCAAATTGTTATGTGCACATTGAAATATTAGGTCCACAGTGAATTTTTGAACGCACTCGCCAATAGAGCCAAACTTCTTCTCATTATATTATGAAATTCTTATCTTGGAGGAATGAGACGACAAATTTGTCTCTACTCTTTAAATAAAATTTTTTGTTCTATCAGTTTTAAGTGAGAAAATAAACAATTTCAAACAGTTTTAGGTCTCGAAGGATTTCTACTTTTTATTGAAAGAAGTTGTTATAATTGAAACACCATGCATATTTTATAGTTCAGAACTTAATTTGGAAGCCACAGTTTTCCCACTTTCAAAATTAAGTAAATACTTTCAAATTTAATATAAAAGATTATATAATTTCCATTGACGTTTTTAGTGCAGCTAAATTTACTGAAAATTTTATCTGACATTTGACATCATCTCTTGTTTTTGCAAAGATTTCCAGGCTATACACTGTGTGCTTTAAGTATGTTCTCAGTTTGATAAATCTATTTACTTGGTTTATAAGATACCTTATGCGAACTGTGACTTAACCTTTCTTTTATTTACCTTTTTTGAACTGCCATATAACTATTCAGAGTTTAAAAAATTTATTCTGCTTTTTTGCAACAATTTACTTTCCCATTTAACAGCTTCATTGAAAAATCATTTGTTTATCAAGGACATCAAAGTATTGACATAAGTTTTTGTTGATCGTATGACATAATATCTTGTGACTTAAATGCATATTTGTTGGTGGTTGCAACGCTGAAAATGACAAATCATTGTTTGCTAAGCTTTTACAAAAACCTACCCGCTGTCCTCACACAAATTCTGTTATAACAAACTACAGTTTCTCAGATAATAACATAACTGTAAGCATTTGTGATTAAATCATTTATATTTAATTTTAAAAAAATTAATGCTTTTGTTTATTGTGCTCTTCTAGATAAAACTCAATAATCTACATGCCTTCCTTCAGATTACCAAAAATAGAGAAAAAATTTGGAAAAAAAGTTTATTTAGATTGCAAACACCGCTATAAAATAGAAAAAGTCACAAAAATTCAAGACAAAGCACAAAAAATATTTACTAAAAGTAAGCAAAAATATTTTCTATTCAAACTGTTAGAGCGCAAGCTACTGAGTAAATAAAAGTGTTCACAATAGCCATTATATGCAACAGCTGCTACAAAAGAAGTTCTGAGCAGATACCGAATAATGCTGGCTAAGTTGTACAAACACTGATTTGGTTTGTTTGGAATGGTTTCTTCTCACATACCGGTACCGGTTTCTGTATAGGTTATGTACAATATATTGTCATAAGACCAAAGCAGCAAAAAAAAAAGAAACAACATTGTATAAATAAAGGCCGCAATATCTCGTTCAAACTACAGTAAAAATTTTAGAAAAGAAACAAAAAATGAATAAATAAAATGTAAACAAAAGAAATGAAACACATTAGGCTTTTTTTTTAATTTTGAACTTCGCTGTCGCACAGAACACCGCAAAAAAGTAAAAATTCCAAAAATCTTGAGATTCGTTTTAAGATTGATTAAATGAGAATTCTTTATATGAATGAAAAGTCGGTAAAAACCAAACTTTTTTTTCACTTTTTTCTTTACCTTAGTGTACGAAACGTCACAATTGATTGCATAAAAACTGAATTACTTCTTTTTTAATGTTCCTAGATCCATCGCCAATCCTCCTGCCTCGCACAACTACCAAAGCCTTTCCCGCTCTTGCAAGGCCAACATACGCCCACAACAATTTCACAAATCAGCCATTTGTCAACATCTTTTTGACAATACCCAATGCGCTCTTCACTACAACAACGAAAAATGTTCTATTCTCGCTCGGAGTTGCTCTTCTTTTCACCTTTCTGCTCTTGAAGCAACTTTCATTAAATCTCTTAATCCCTTTCTGTGTAAACAAAAATAATTCGTCTACTCTTTGAAAATTTCTTAATCTTTTCTCTCATTGGCTAACTTCTTTCAGCCAATGAGAACTCTGCTTTCCTCTTTATAATCCAGTTCGGTTTCATTTCTGCTTTATTCTGACAATTTCCTCTGAAGCGTGTCAGATGAAAAGCTTTGGAAGAAAAATCTTTTACTTCACGAGAGAAAATATCGAAAATAATGTTGACCTCACTGCCAACGTATGTCAATTTGACCGGCTTAGTCAAGATTACGGCTATGAGTGACCTGACGTCAAAAATAATAATGCTTTCTTCACGAAGGTCCTGCACCGCTTCAGAAAGTCCGTCTTCTGGTTGGTAAATATTTTTGGGAGAGTTTGTTGGAAGAATCTCTCCGATCCTATCTCTTCCTTATAACTTACTAAATTCACGACTTGTAATTATACACAGCCTTTCTTCAAGCAAAATTAGTCATTATATAGATCTACAGAGCGTAGAATTTTTGATAAGTATTTTTCCCAATTTAACCAACTATGAAATTCAAAACACCGACAGCAAACAACTTTACCGGGCGATTTAAACGATCTTTAAATGTCCTCTACAAACAACGTAATTGTGTCTTACGTGAAAGACCTCAACTGAATGAATTCCTTTATGTCAGCTCTCTAATTTATAGAGAGAAGCGTAAGAAGTTACACTCCCAAGTTATGGCGAGCGAACAAAGCATTTGTGACGTAACATGCAGTTCTGTCGATTAACAATAACAAAAAGAACAATAGAATTTGCGTCACTGCACTTAGCAATCTTAAATACAATACGAATTAATTTGGCGCTACTGAATACAAATGAACCTGAATCAAATACAAATACAAATGAACGTGAATTGAATACAATAAGACTTTGATCAAATTCAGGATCATTCTTAATTAATTTCAATGCTCCGAAGCCAAACAACGCTGATCGAATTTTCAGAAACAATAACTAATTACTAAATTGAATTTTTACCAAAAAAGGGCCGATTATGAAACAACCAATTGGTGTCAAAAAAATGAGTGGAAAGCCTTTTATTCTTTCCATCAACTTATTGCTGTGAGCAAGGTTTCTCAACTATGAAACACAACAAACCTTGTGCGAGGCTTTCAGTCGAACATGACTTATGCGTTTGCCTTTCTAAAACACTTCCAAGAATTGATTTACTTGTGAAGCAAAACCAAGTTCATTCGTTTTATTAAATTCATAACGAGATGATTAAAACAGTTAAAAGAACATTTTTGCGTTTTGCATGTTCAATCATATTCATTTTTTGTTAAATTCTTTTTAAGGTGTACGTCATACATTTTACTTCAGCACAGGGGTACGTAGCTAAAAAAAGTTTAAGAATCCTTGATATAGAGCAAAAGATAAAAACATAGCTGTTTGCGCAACAACGTGATAACAGCACAAAGATTAACTAGATTAATCACACATGACCGAGAAATAATAAAAGAAAATCTTTGTTTACGCCAACGCTTTTCCACTTAAATTTGTATGTGTAAAGACCCGATTCCATTACGAGTCTTTAATCTTTCTTTCCTTTTTATTTCGCAAGAAAAGCATTTTTTTATTTCTTTTCTACTTTTTGATCATTCACCAAAATCGCTCATCCCCTTTTTTTCGATCAACATATGAATAAAGATTTGTCAACAGCTTCCCATGAATCAGTAGTATTTCAATTTAACTTTGGCAGAATTTCCAATTAAAAAAAATAAAATGAAACAATTTTGCAACAAAATCAATAATTTCAAAATAATACGGCAAGAACATATGAAATTAAGGCTCTTTCCACAATCTATATACTTAGCGTGACCATATAGTTTTTCGATTACTTGCAATTTATTTACATGCTGATTACTTATTAATGCATATTTACATGCGGATTTACTTGCAATACCGATTTATTGCAAATATAAAATTCAAATTTAAACATAAAATGGTAACCGAATACCTCGGTTTTAGGATTCTAAATGTAGAACTCTGCTGTTGACTGACCAGCTTGTGTTGCTATTCTTAAATTTTCAATTTTTTCAGAAAAATCGCTGTCGAGAGTAGACACGAAGAATAGTTTTGTAGTACTTGCAAGTGTCTAGCATCAAAAAATAAAAACTTTAACAAATGCTAGTTTGAGTAAAACATGACACCATCAATCAGACAGCAGTCAGTCGACGAGTTGGTTCTGTGTGTCACTACGATTTGCAAGCAGAAGGATGCGAGTTCGATGCTTGGTTTATCCTTGATTGGATGCTTGATTTCATTCATGCGATCATGTGTAATTTCCGTTGTGCGTTTCTTTGGAAAAATTACTAAGCAAAAGTTTTTTAAAGCAAAGCAAATTTAGGGTCAAGTCTAATTCAAAAAAAAAACGATAGGAGTGAGAGTTAGTTTTAGGGAGATAGAGGGTTACTTTTTGAGAGAAAGTAGTTGGTTCAAAAGAAATTAACTTCTTCTTGAGCATCTTGATAAATTTTTAAAAATTTAAAAAATTTGTGCCCATCTTGAGCTCGCAAGAACAATTTGCGCGGAGTTTTTTTCTCTTTTTATCTCTTATAGCAATTAGTTTTGTTTCTTTTTACTCTCACTCCAATCGGTTTTTCTTTGAATTAGACTTGATCCAAATTTAAGGTGCAGATTGTCTCAAACATGAGCTGGTTTTTCTAAGCAACCAAAGTCAAGGCAATTGTCACATGACATTCAGTTTTATGTTTATTTTTGATTCTGAATATTTGACAACATATCAGATAGTTGATACAAAACTACTAAAAATTAATCAAAAGCTACTTTTTTGTTCAGCACTAAACACTTTTATACTAAAAAAATGCTTATCTCTTTTGTGAATTTTATGTACCTTAAACGTTGCAATTATTGATAAATTCATTCAAAATATTGATCAGTGATTTCTCATTACATCTTTGCAAAGGCATCACGTGTTTGCACATATCTGATTAAACATTAATGTGGTGTTTAATCTTGTTTGCTTACCAAGCTAGTTTTATTAAACCTAATGGTTAGTCTTCTGTAACTAAAAACACCAGTTGAGCTATTGTAAAATCTCTATAAAAGAAGTTGTGAATACTTGGTCCGAGGCAAACAGTTGATTCAGCCTTTCAAGTCAGTATTAGATCTTATAAAAATTTTGAATTTATTTTACTGTTGTTGTTGCTGTTGGCTTTCTATTAGGGTATTTTCAAAAATATTTTTATTTTTTCCACAATAAACATGATTTTTGGGGTGATGCATTAATGTTGGAACTTGACAAAACGTGGTCCTAAAGTGAAAAAAAGTTAGGATAAAGAAAACCTATGACTTTTGGTTGTTTAGTTTGTTTACAATTCTTTATGCCTAACAAGATTAAAAACTGCTAAAGTTAAAATAGACATGAAAATTGAGTTGCGACAACATAAAAAGAATAAGCTAATTTTGAACAAGCCCTCAAAAATAAAAGCGGTTGTTGTAAATTCGTTCTATGTGCCAACATTTTTTGAAATCTTGCATAGCAACTAATTTTATTTAAATAGAAATATCTTGAATAAAGCTGAAACAAAGTATACATTCGATAACAGCCTTGACTTAGGTGGACCAGGTAAATTTGTAGGTGATGCAAAAATGCACCATTTTACTTGAAAGGGTTAGAGGCGCGTCATTGGATTTCTGCATTAATATGCAAAGTACATTCGATATCATTTTTTAAAAAAACTTTTCGTTTAGATTTTGAAGATTTAACCAATAATTAATTTAAGTACAATACTTCAATAAAATTATTAGTCACTCTTCATCGCAATCAACATCTCTATTTTAGTTTTCTAACCAGCAAATGACGTTGAAGCAATTAAACTTAAAACAACTAAAGCAATTACTTCGACCAGCTGTAGAAGACGTCAAAATATTTTTATTAAGTTTAAAGTTTTTACTTATTTTAATTGTTGTATACAGTGGTGTGACCAAATTTTCAAGTTGTTGTCTAAGACCATATGTAAAATGCAGTTAAGAGTTTTTTTTAAAAAAACATTTGAATGACGAGAGTAAGAGTTGAACCCACACCATCTCGATCGCATGCATTAGCATCAATTGAACAATTCAACCACTCTGCTAAAAATATATTGCGCTCTTAGCCAATGCTACTATAGACTAGTTTTCGTATTGGGTTACAGCGTGATTTCCAACAGAAGTTTTTTTCTTCTGTTTAAAGTTGCAGATAATATTTTTGTTTTATATGCCGAATTCGTAGCAATTATAAATAAAAATAGTAATTATTTATATTTAGAGCAGTGGTTTTCAAACTGTGTCAGATAGTAAATGTTTTATGCTGTTCTGAGCTTGGAATAATGGTAGGCTCTGATCAATATTTATAGTGAAAACAAAAGCTTTTCCAAAACATGATAACAAAAAAAATTTAAAAACTAATTAAAATTTTCAATAACAAAAATTCTCTGCTAAATACCATATAATTTAGAAGCTTTTGTTTATTAAAATTTTTTCAGATACTTATTCAAAGTAGTCTATACTATATGAATAAATATCTGAAGAAGTTTTAATAAGCGATAGCTTATAAATTAAATGGTGTTTAGCTGGGATTTTTTTTAATAATTTTCCCTGTCTATGTATCCAGAGATGGCTTTACAAAAAGGGGCTCTCTAAAAAAAAGGTCTTCACTTTAGGCGCGTTACTATTGAGTCATGCAAAGCATGCATTTTTTAGTGTCTCAAAACAATGTAATCTCTAAAAAAGAAGCGGAGCATGCTGCTGATTCAATTTTTTTTCTTTTCTTTTTGCAATGCCATCGACGTCCCGATGTTATATTGAAGAAATAGAGCAATTTCTTGTGTAGAGAGAGCCACTTTTTGATGTATTTTAGAGGGGAATTAGTGCGCCGCACCGTTTGCACCCTACTACAGCCATCACTGTATGTATCCTACTATGGATCTACTACTCATTTCAACTTTGAATCTAATTTGGTTTTCAACAGTTTTGGATTATTTTAGCGTGTAATGCTGATTTTTATTTTTTTAATTTTTTAATTTGAAATACAAAATAAATAAAAAGTTGGGGATAAAAAAGGGGATTCTACGGCAACCTGTGCGTGTGGCACAAAGGAACAGACTACTGACCAAGTAATACTTCGTGCCCCATTTATCATCATCCAAACGGAGCCCGTACTTTCTCAGATGTCAACAACAAGAGCATGGTTACCTGACTGACGGAAATATGTCCTGCCATTTAGAAGACCATCCAGCTCCAGTCCATCTCCCCCCCAACCAAATAATATCTAAAATGCTTGGTTTATAACAAGCGCTTTTCAACCGGGATCCCGAGAAACTTAAAGGTTTCCTGAAACATTCACTGGGTTCTATGAGTATTCAATATTATCTATTAGTTTTCATTAAATGGAAGGGGTGTGCAAAATCAGCTCAAAGATTTTGTGCATTCCTAAAGTATCAAAGAACGGACCACTGGTTTAAAAAAAAAACTAAACCAAAGTTGAGCAAACTTTCTAGGTCGATGGCCGAATTGAGAAGTTGATTTTGATTGCAGGCCGCATTAATTTTTACATCATAAACCCGTGCCCCAAACTTACACCAAGACAAAAAAAGAAAGATCTTTACTTTGGTTTGTAGCAGCATTCTTAGAAGTAAAGACAAAAAATGTCTTTACTTTGTTTTGATTGGTTTATTTTACTCATAGCCGGTTGAGGTGGAGACCTTTTTTTAAAAATCACTACTTGTTTAGGTCGAAAATCAAAAATTCCAAGACTGATTCAAAGTGATTAATTTTTTTTGGTTTTCACTCTAAATTTGAGACAAAGTTTCTTCTCATTTCCGAAAAAGTTTCAAAAGATCATGATTTGAGCAAACGTCACAAAATTTGGGCAAAACTGGATTGCCCTCCAAACATTTAATCGACCGGTACATCTATGGTTTCACCATTTATGGTGATAAAAACTAAAAAACGTCTTTATTTTGTCTTTTTACATCGTTCATATTGAATGTTCAACGGACCAGATAAAATGGTTTGGCGGACCGGATTTGCCCCGCAGCTGTGGTTTGCCCATGTCAGAGCTAAACATAAAATAAAACCCCTGGTTCAAAACGTGCTCTTGTCGCCGTCTTTCTCTTCTTCCTTAGAAAAAACAACTTTTGAAAATATCTCTGCTTGTTATAAATGAATAAGCAGAAAAATTACTTTTACGAGAAACTTTGAGCAAAAGGAAATCAGCTGATAGATTTTTTTATTTAAACTTTCTACAGTAATTGATGCTTTTAATAAGCTTTTTTTAAACATATTTTGTAGAATAAATTGTATTTGTAATATCTAAAACCAGCAAAAGCAGCAAAATAGCTTTGAGTAATTATTCTTTAGTCAATAATGTCGAAGCAGCTTTTACTTCAAGGAAGAGTGTTTCGAATGCTTTCAACTTGTCAACAACATTCACAAGCATTCCAAAACCTTTCTGTCAGTAAACCTAAGCCTTTCTCTGAAATTCCCCAGCCCAAAGGATTGCCCTTACTGGGAACAACTCTCGATTACACCAAATATCGAAACTTTGATCCTTCATTGGCGCACGAGTTTTTCCAGAAACGCCACAAAGATTTAGGATCCATTTACAAGGAAAATCCAACTCCAGGTTTAACAAATATGATAGTTCACATTTCCGCGCCTGAAGATATCGAAGCTGTGTACCGCCATGAACAAAAGTGGCCTTTTCGTCCTGCCTTTGAACCAATTGAACGCGGTCGAAATCTAAATAACATGAATCCTGGCATAATCAACGCCCAAGGCCAAGAGTGGTATAACATTCGAAAGTTTTACAATGAACACTTGCTCAAAAACAAGATCGTTTTTGCTTACACAAAAGAACATTTGGAAGTTGGTAATGAATTGGCAGATTTCATCGAACAAAACAAAGACGTTAACAATGAAGTTCCTGACTTTGACAAGGTTTTACAAAAATGGGCCTTAGAATGCACGACCATTTTTACAATGAACGCAAAAATTGGTGTATTTAAAGGACAAATCTCTGATGAAGGTAAAAATTTTATAAAAAGTGTAAACTCATTGTTTACGATATGGTCAGAATTGATAAAAAAACCACCGACTTGGAAATATTTTAACACAAAAAAAGCCAAAGAACTGAAAAAAAAACAAAAGGAACAGTTTGAAGCACTCACTCGTTACGTTGAATTGCAGAAGTCGAAAACCGGTCTCAGTCACTTTCAGAAAGTAATGGAAGAAAGCGATCTGTGCCAAAAAGATAAAGACACAATCTTTACAGACGTTCTTGGAGCAGGAGTGGATACCACAACTAGCGCAGCATCTTTTGTTCTTTATTGCCTTGCAAGCAATCCTGATAAACAAGAAATTTTAAGAAATGAAATAAATGAAGTCTTTTCATCTGGAGAAGAAATCTCAGGGAGAACTTTACAACTCATGAAGTACATGCATGCTGTTAACTTGGAGGCTCAACGTCTATTCCCATTGACTGTATTTTTTCAACGAAAGTTACCAGTTGATTTAGTGCTGTCTGGGTACCAAGTACCAGCCGGAACAATTGTGCAATCCAATGCCAATTTTACGAACGGCCGAAATCCAAAATACTTTGAGGATCCGAATAGTTTCATTCCTGAACGATGGTTGGACAAGAGTCTTCATAAAGACAACAGATTTGTCTTGTCGGGAAGCTTTGGAATGGGTTCAAGAATGTGCCCAGGACGACGATTTGCAATGCAAGAAGTGGAAACCCTTGTCATATCTCTTCTCAGAAGATTTAAACTTGAATATCACCATGCTCCATGGGATGTCAGGACAAATCTCATAGGTGTTCCTTCAGAAGTGCCGAAATTCGCATTTTTGCCGCTAAACAATAATTAAATTTGTTTGTTTTTATTTTTTAATTGCTTCAAAATGCTTTGTTTTTTAAAATATTTTTTTATGATGATTTAGTATTTGAGCATGCTGTGGAATTATCTGGAAAACGGTTTATCAAAATTGAACCTGTTTATAACTTTTGTTTTTGGTTTTGCATGAGTATTTTTGTTTGTTAGCTCAATGTAAAAAGTAAGTAAATAGAATTTTGAAGAACATCATAATTGTTTCTGTACATAGACGAATAGTATTATGTTATTCTCAAATGTTGTGCCGTGCATGTAAATTTAGTAATAAGTGCAGTAATGAATACTTTTATAAATATGACATGTAATTGTAAATTTTCATCAATGCCTTATGATTAATTAATAAACTCCCTAAAACAATTTTTAGCTGTTTTACTTCATTTTAATAAGAAAAATAAAAAGATTAATCCATGGGCATCATCCCTCAGGTTTATTCGCTTCCTTTCAAAATTACTGCTATGTAATTGAGCCAACGTAGGTTCGCGAATTCTTCAACAGGGATGTCTTTACAGGAATTATTATTAAGAATTAAACCATCAGTAGCGTTCTTTTAATAAATCATAGGTCTGCTGATATTTTTGGCCCGAGCCAAATATTGCTTTTAAAGTTTTCGTGATACAAATACTTGTGTGTGTGTGTGTGTGTGTGTGTGTGTGTGTGTGTGTGTGTGTGTGTGTGTGTGTGTGTGTGTGTGTGTGTGTGTGTGTGTGTGTGTGTGTGTGTGTGTGTGCGAGTGTGTGTGTGAGTGTGTTTTTCTTAAAAAGTAAAGTAAAGATTAAATAATATTTATCCAACATTACAAGCAAAATATAATTTGAATATCAATAAAAAGGAATAATTTTTTTAATTTTGTTTTTAAGTTTTTACTATCTTTAAGTTTTACTATCTTTCGCGACCCAATAAGTTAATACAACAACCAAGTTTTGCAATCCCCTGCTTAAATTCCGCATACAGTTTATAAAATTTATCAAAATGGTTTGGACATTGATTTTCTTATCAGAATTTAAAAAATTGTTATTACGCTTTGAAAGTGGCTATAGCCGAATTATTGTCGTTAGCTGAATCTATCTCGATTGAGACTGTAAAAATGAATCAGAATAAGATGATCAAAACGCAAGTGGTCAAAATGAGACTTCGTTGACTAAAAGAAAATAATGCTAATTTGGTTTTATGCCAAAACGTATTTTTACTTTTGTAGTGGACTGTGCGTATTAACTAGAGTAATATATAATCTCAATTAAAAATAAAATCAATAACAGGAGTATTGATATCGAAAAAAACAATCACTTTTAAATAAAAGTGAAATTGACCAACATTCGGAAACTTTCAGTACTACAACATTTACCACAGCGCAGAGAAACGGCCGAAATCACCGTTCCGGTAACTCTAAGGTTAAAAGTTTAAAACATTCCTTTTCAATGCAACTTGCTTTTCCTTTGTCTACCTTTGCAGAATTTGCTGCAATATCGACTTTAGCAAATATTGTGTTTGGGGTAAACATGAAAAATAGACAAATATAAATTGATCAAACAAAAAGCGTTTGAATTTTCTTGTTACACAACTAAGCAAACTTAATTGTTCATCAAACTGAATGAACAATGGTATTATTATGTCGTACTTTTGGTCAAAAATTAACGCAGGTCAACAAATTTTTTATCATTCATAACAACACTACGGCGCAATGCAATTTAAAGGTTGTTTACTAAGATCAATTAAATTTGAACTTTTGTTAAAATTTGTGTGTGTCCCACTTTTTAGACAAGAAAATACATCTTAACCTTATCGAAATTTGCCTTTTTATCACCATTAATCACATTCACTCTTTAAAATCTTTGGCAGCAAACTTTCATAGAAAAATATTGAAATCAAAATTTTGGATCGTTTTCTACAAATTGAACTAAAGCTCAAAAAGAGTTAAGGCCCCACACAAAAAATACTCATCAGACCAAGCCTCGTACTTAATTCTTTGAGATTGGAAAAAAAATACTCTTTGACTTTTTGCATTACAGAAAAGAGGTCGATAAAATAATGTTTGTCGCCCCAAAATTTTATAATAAAAAAAATAGTTTTAAATTGCACTTATGTGAAGTAATTTACAAAAATAAAAAATTAAAGAAAATTGTTAAAAACTTTTTATGGATAAAATAACGATGACTATTAGGTTCATCCCAGCAGAAATATTTATGAGGGTCTAAGTAGTAGGCAAACTTTGTCTTACAAACTCAAATAAAGACAAAAAAATATCTTTTTTCACTTTGAAAGTTTTTGGTTTTTGAAAGCTAAGTAGAGAGGCTTTGTGGAGTGGTCTAAAGAAGGGTGCAAAAATTCTCAAAAAAAAAAATTTATAGGTGGACTGCATATCTTTTCACCATTAGATGAATACTCCTACGCTTTTCATATAAAACTATTATGTCAAGCAACGCAAAAGAGCTTAGTAAGTAATTTTTCCGAGGTTATTAATCATAATTTTAAAAATTTAAATGGAATGTAATGTCGATGGATGGAAAAATAATGTCGATGGATGAAAAAATAAATGGAATGTCGAAATAGTTGGGTGCTGAAATGCTTTGTGGTAAAGTTTTATTAGTGAACAATGTCACGTGGACTGCTGTCAATCAAATTCTTTGCCGTTATACTGGAATCACAATTATTAAAACTGCATCCTGTAACTCGAAATTAATTTAATCTGAAAGTCCAGGTCCGAATACAGCCATAAGAAGCCTGGTCCAGTTCCATTAAAAAAGGCTCCCTTTGTTTTGCGGATTGAAAAAATTCACGAAATAAATTCTCGCCATTTTTCAAAAAAGGATAAAACGTTGCCTATGCCGCTTTCGAGGAATAGGCCCGGGCCAAGAAGCCACGCAATCTCCTCCCCCTGTACCCGGTTCTGACCAAGCTACGGCTGAATAATTTTGGTTTTATTTTGATATTTTTTAAAAACATTGTAGTGCTTCATTGTTGCTAAAGTTAATGTTTTTTTGCACTCTTGAAGGCTTTTCAATGTTTTACTTCATTTCTAACTTCATTTTTATTTTGTTTTAATTTTTTGAATACATGCAACTTATGCAGAATACACAATTTTATTTATAAAACACAAACTCGCTCGTCCCAAGTGTTTTTAAAAAGCAAAGTTTTTGTCATTATTAATAATTTACTTTAAAATGGCGCTAAAAAATTTCAATTAAAATTCCATGTTAAAATAGAGAAACATTAATTTTGCAAAACGATTTTTCAATTGTAAAAAAAATTTTTGTAAAAAGCTTTTGTTATATCATACTGTAGAACTCTATATAAATTTTTTGAATTTCATTAAACCTTTTTTAACATCTTAACAAAAATCAACATTGAATATCCAAAGTCCATAGAACTTAGGGAATTTAGGAAAGAACTTTGAACTAAGGAAGGAAACTTAGGATTCTGCGGAACCGCGGTTGAAGAGCGTTTATTGACAGCAAAAAATTGTCATGTTAGAATAATTTTAAATGTATGACGTAATAAATGTAATATTCAACAAAAATGAAGTAAAGGCATTAAGGAAAGCAAGAAAGTTAAGTAAGTATGAGTGCTGAACAGCACTGATGATTAAAAAGAGTTTTTGTTGAGCCAATAACTTTATATTTTGCATTCAAAAGATGTTTATTCTTGCAAACACTTACTTATTAAATAATATTAATATCATTTTGTTTATGTTTGTAGCACAATAAAAAAAGAGTTGCACGTTTTAATGCATTGTATGCAATTCAAAGTAAGCTCTTGGAACTAATACAAATTATGACGGAAGAAATTAAACTGGGATAAATGACAAAATTTTTATTTAAATAATTCGTTTAATCACCCCAGTACAAAGCCAACCAACAAAACGGTTCATTACGCTTGCTAATAGGTTTAAGCAAGCCCCTAAATTACGGTGCTCATTAGCAACATTGAGGCACCTGTCGTTAGCAATGGGATTGTTACTAAATGCTTCCTTGGGAATGGAACTCAGGCGTTTTGAATCGAAAATCAAAAATCACTGACATGTTCATTAACTTTTTTGTTAAATAAAAGTCAGCGAATCTTAAACAATAAGATATTAAAAAACAAACAAATCTTTATCTTGTTTAATACTGTAAATAGTTGACCATCCTAAAAATATTGAAAATAATAAATAAAAAGTAATTTTTTTACTTTTCTCTATAAAAAAATGAAAATATTTTTATTTTTTATTAAATACTATGTGCATCTTAACTTGTAAACTAAGCTAAGCAAAAACGAGAAAGTTTTTTTTTCAAAACGTTTGCAGAAGTGTTAAAACTCGGTCATTCTTTAAAAAAGTTTAAGAAACAAAGGCAAAAGTATTTTAATGTTAAAAGAACGAGATTAATTTAAGTATTATCATTTTGATTATTATTCTTCTGGCTTGCAAGACAGCGTCGAATACGTAAAACCTAAGGCCACAAACACACATCATTACCCCGACTGCTTCCGGAGATGCCTTAATATTGTTGTCCAGTGGTTCAAAAAGAAATTATAAATTCAATTTTTGTTAATAAAGGAATTTGTAAATTTAATATGTTGTTACAAAGAAAGACTCGCGATTCTTAAATACACTTTTCGTTAAAAAAGATACTGGCTTGTGCGATGATTTAACGGAATTCAATTGCTTTATCCGTCCTCGAGGTGCTGAACTTGTTTGAATAAGATCAGTGAAATTCCCCCAAATTACAAACTACCCTTATATTTAAATATGCGTAACTCTGACGTCCGATCAAGAAAAAATATAGTTGTAACTTAATTACAAAGGAGAGGAGTTTATTTTTTACCTGCGGTTTTACAAGCGCGGCTACTTAGCACAATACAGCAAACTTCTTCAGCAAAGCATTAAAACTTATTTAGCAAAAACAATGGTCACCTGACCATTCAGCAAAAATCACGGTCACTGTTCTATCAGCGAAACTATGGTCACTATTTGATGAGAGCGATGTCTCTCTATTTATAGTAAACTTGAATCGGTCCACGTGGCTCGGACGACAAACTTTACCATGAAATCGATTTCATGCACTAACACAGATCACTGCCCAAAGCGAAGTCACATTGCTACTATTTAATTAGAACGATGCATTTAGATCATTAAGAACAGAGATAGATCATCACATCTGATTTAAAAAAGTCTATAAATTGATCGATCTGCTAAAAAAACGTCAAATACATCAAATCTTCTCGCTATTGGTAGCTGCAAATTTTGCATTGAGAAAGGTCATAAAAATAATCCAATTTTTCGCCGGAAAAGCGATTTGCATTACAAAACATCCAGTTGTAAGTTTTTTATGGATATTTTACTTTTTTAATTTAGTTTTTCGTGAGTGCAATTTAGAGCTGCTTTCTAAGACAGCAATGACCAAAAAAATGTTGTAAAATGGGTTTTTTTCTTGACGCAATGGAATGACGAAATTTGGACTAGAAGCGCCACTGTGTCGATAGTGTTCGCCAAGACACATAGGTGCCACCAACTAGGTTACAGAGCTGTGATTACAATTCACAAGAAGAATACATATGTACACCTTTAAAAAGATTCGATTTTTATTTTTGTAAAACTTGACAATTTTCAATTTCTCGTGACGCATTGTCGTTATAATTTATCTTAATTTTCCTTAAAAAGTGTTTAAGAAGCTGAACGATTTGAAAATTTTATTTAATGACTTTTTACGTCTGCTGTTTACGGTTAAAACATTAACTTTATTGCGATAAAAAAATTATAATCCAGTTTAATTGTAACAGTATGTTTTTTAAGATGCTTACTAAGGTATTTCTGGTAAAATCAAATTTATATGAAAAATTAAACTTCTGAAACCAGCATTAGGATTGCCTTCAATATAATATCGATATGTTCTGTCTAAAATTATATCTTGTTAGTTTATTAAAGTGAAAAAAGTAAACAACTGGTGACTAATCAACTAGCAACTTCAAAACGTGGCTTCTGAGTTTATATTTTGTACAAAAACATCAAGATACATACAAGGAATTCTGACATACAGTAGTTTATTACAGTTTTTTTGGTGGTCCAGTGTAAAGTTCTGTGTTTTTTAATCAATTAAGCTTATTTAACAGCGCTTTTGGAAGGTTCTGTACGGCCTTGGAAGTTATTTAGCGGTTACAATATAATTACATGGAAAAAAGTGCAAACAACACAAAAGATAAAAGTTATTTGAGGAAACGATTAACTAAACATGAACTTATCTAACACTAAAGATTTTTAACGTTGCAGGAAAAGATATAAACTTAAGAAGAACAAATACAGTATAAACAGCAGTTCCCAAAAAAAGAGCAAATTTTGAAAAAGTACTTAGTTTAAAAACATCATAAATAAAGTCAAAATTGATATTAAGTACAGTCAACCATATTGCATTGAAAGTTTAAAATGACAGTCGAATCTGTTTCAAACTAAACTTTTTAATTGTCATTACCACAGTAATTTTAAGTTAGCAAAAGATGTTAACAATCAAAATTCAATTAGCCTACGTCAATGTTTTTAATGCTTTAAATTCAAACTACTAAAACTATATCTCGTATTGAAAAGTCAAGGT
The DNA here is from genome assembly GCA_963680785.1 of Diplosoma virens. Taxonomy (NCBI): domain Eukaryota; kingdom Metazoa; phylum Chordata; class Ascidiacea; order Aplousobranchia; family Didemnidae; genus Diplosoma; species Diplosoma virens. The sequence goes on from OY796889.1 coordinate 27,533,391, forward strand.
TTTGATTTAAAAAAATAAAAAAGCGTATAAAAGTTTGCACTCAAATCGACTTTTAAAGGGGTACAAACGTAAATTTTGACTTTTGCTCTGGCTTGGCAACTACCCGAAATAACATTTCAAATGGCTCGTATCGGTAAGTAATCTTATATCTAGTTAGTAAAGCAATCACAAGACATCCGATTTCTTGTGCCACAAGCTTACGACCAGGACACATCCTGGTTCCCATTCCAAATGATCCTGACATGACAAATCTGTTTTCCTTACTCCTATCCAGCCATCGTTCAGGAATAAAACTGTCATTTAGGATCTCGGTTGTTCACGATGTTAGCGGTTAATTCTATTGAAGTGTTTGCCGGAACATGATAACCGGACAGTACCATGTCAACTGATGTTTTTCTTGCAATTCCCATGGTCAACGGATACAGACGCTGGACTTCCAGATTGAAGGCATGAAGGTAGGGCATCTGTAGCAAAGTCTTTCCTGTTATATCACTACTTGAGACAAACACATTGTTTATTTCGTTTCGTAGAACTTCTTGCTTTTCGGGGTTTACAGCGAGGCAGTAACAAACGAAAGCAGCTACGTGTGCGACCGTGTCGATCGAGTCCGTAAAAACATCATAAACAATAACTTCCTTTTCGGCCGGGTCTAAATCGCTTTCCTCAATGAGTTGTTCTAATTTGCTTTGCACCATTTCGTTTTGGAGGCTTTTATAATATTGCTGAAATGCACTGAATTGCTCCACTTGGCACTTTTTAAGCTTTGCAATGTCTTTTCGATTAAAAAAGTTCTTTAAAGGTGTGGAAAACATTATAGAAGTCCAATTAGTAAACAGCTTTGCTGTAGCTTCTATAAGTGCTTTAGTGTTTTGCGGTAGATCTTGTTTGAAAGTCTGTTGATTTTTATTTAATGCAAAAGCTGTTGTAGATTTCAAGGACCACCAGTACAAAAAAAAATCAAATTCTTTTACTTCGTTGTCGTTATTTTTGTTTTTATCAATGTAGTCCATTAATTCAAAAGATATTTCCAAATGTTTATGTAAGCTATCAAACAAGATTTCGTTTCCGAGAAGATGTTGGTTGTAAAACTTTCGTATTCTTTTCCACGTTTCACCCTGGGAATTAACCAATCCTGGGTGAATCCCCAAAACATCCCGACTTTTGGCGACAAAATCTAAAGTCGGGCGACAAGAGTTTTTACTCTCGGCACGAAACACAGTTTCAACATCCTCTGGCGCTGACGTATAAACAGTTGGTCGAGTGACTCCTGGAAAAATGTTTTCTTTGTAAATCGGACCCAAAGCTTCGTGGCGCTTTTCAATAAAATGATGAATCCGAAAAGGATCAAAATTTCGAAATCTCGTGTAGTCAAGCATTGTGCCCAAAACAGGCAACGTGTTTGGTTGTGGAATTTCAGAAAAATGTTTCAAAGAGCTTCTTTGTGGTACAGAATTTTAATATCGCTTTAAACAAAGTCGATTTTTTTGGAGCCATAAGCTTTTCGTGACGCTCTCATCAGTGGCAAACGCGTCAAAATGGGACGAACCAGAGAAAATCAAAGTATTTATAGTCTCAACAGTTGGGAGAAAGGTGCTGCAGTCTCGGAAAGGAGAAAGGCACAATTGCACAGTGTGGTGCAATACAGGATGTTCTCGGAAAGGAGAAACGCACTATGTGCAATTACCCAGGAGAAACACTGTTACTCGCAACTTCGGTTATTTGAAAAGTTTCAATGTGTAAACAAATTCCTTTTGCTTACATAAAACCGGATGTTTGGTTTTGATAAAAGTTGCCTCTAGTAGACAGAGATGGAACGAGTTGCGTGCCACAGCAAGAATTTTAAAACGTTTGTCGTTATAGTTTGCAGCACATTGCTCGTTGTCAAGCAAATGTTGTCCTATGGCAGAGTCACAATCTAGATTGTTACGTTTTAGCTTACAGGATCTGCCAGGTTGAGATCGTGTAGGGCGCTTCGCTTTAACGCAACGTAACAATCCAGATTGTGACTCTGCCATAGGACAACATTTGCTTGACAACGAGCAATGTGCTGCAAACTATAACGACAAACGTTTTAAAATTCTTGCTGTGGCACGCAACTCGTTCCATCTCTGTCTACTCGAGGCAACTTTTATCAAAACCAAACATCCGGTTTTATGTAAGCAAAAGGAATTTGTTTACACATTGAAACTTTTCAAATAACCGAAGTTGCGAGTAACAGTGTTTCTCCTGGGTAATTGCACATAGTGCGTTTCTCCTTTCCGAGAACATCCTGTATTGCACCACACTGTGCAATTGTGCCTTTCTCCTTTCCGAGACTGCAGCACCTTTCTCCCAACTGTTGAGACTATAAATACTTTGATTTTCTCTGGTTCGTCCCATTTTGACGCGTTTGCCACTGATGAGAGCGTCACGAAAAGCTTATGGCTCCAAAAAAATCGACTTTGTTTAAAGCGATATTAAAAATGTTTCACTTTAATCTTACTTTTGTCAGGCTTTCTTGCTTTCGAACTTTGCTGTCGCACAGAATATCGCATAAAAGTAAAAATTCCAAAAACTTTGCGATTCATTTTAAGATTGATCAGAAGAGAATTCTTTGAATGAATGAGGAGTCGGTAAGAACCAAAATTTTTTTCCCACTTCTTTCTTTACCATAGTTTATCGCACGTCACAATTGATTGCATAAAAACTGGATTATTTCTTTTTTTTGATGTTTACCAAAAGCATGACGCAAGCAAGTTGTTTATTTACAGCCAAGATTACTTTAATTAATTCACTTTATTTTTAAATTATTTGCTGTATTTTAACAGCTGTATTAACTATAAAAAAAACAGAAAACTGTTAGTTGTAAATAGACTGCATTAAATTTGCCATTTTTATCCGCGGTCTTCAAGGACTCTCGTGATCTTCAAGGCTTTATCTAAACAATTGAAAAGGCAATCAAAATAATTAATACACTGGCGGCTCTAAAGTAGGAATTCTCAACGGGGTCCACAGAAAAAAATTAAATTGAGGATCCATGGACTAGTTAGGAGGTCCACAAGACAACTCAGTCAACTTGAAAAAAATCGTGCCGCAAAAGACAGAAAGATTTACACAAAGTTGTAAAATTACACCATGATTCTATCACAAACCAAGGTGAAGGTTTTATTTCATTTTTATTTTTTGGTTTTCCACAAATTTAAGGACGATTTTTGTGTAGGGGATCATCGAAAAATTTTTTCATCCAAATCAACCAAAAGGGGTTCACGGAGAAAAAAGATTGAGAATCCCTGCTTTAAAAGAATATTCTAGCTCTTTGTGGAGCTAATTGACATTCGCTGCGTCATTCAAAAGCAGCATACTTCTGGTGAGAGTAAATTTCCCTTATGACATTAGTAGGAGATATAAAAGGGATTAATTCATAAACGCCGACGTGATTTATTTGAAATTTAATGCTTCCAGATAAAATATTTTTAATTGTATTTTTATTTTATTGTGTTGCGATACGACAAAATAGAAATGACAAAAATAACAAATTTACAGAAAACAAAATTACAAGTATAAAATAACATAATTGAGAATCACTGCCTAAAATGACAAAAAAATAAAAGCAAAAAAAGAAATCGGTTTAAAGCTCATTTTTTATTGATACATATCAACAGGATAAAATTTAATTACATTATAAATTTTGTAAGGTTGTTTTTTATTCACAAAGCTTTGTAAAAATTACCATATATTTACAAAAATTATTTTATTGCCAAGTTAATTAGTTTTTAGTAAAGACCGCTTTAAAAAATATAATTTTTTTTTTTTAATATACTAGTTAAAAATTATTTAAGACAATTTTAAAAATAAACAAATTGATTTGAAAATATTGTGATTGTGAATGAAAACTTTTCTCATATTTGTAACTTTTTGATTTTAAATTAAGTTTTTTTGTTTAAATCATTAGGGCAAAAGGGAGTTTGAGAGATGTAACCCTTTATAACATTTTTAAAGTATTTTAACCCTCCATTTAAAGCCCTCTACAAGGCTGGAATCAGAGTTGTAAACGGCACGACAATTCAGGCCCGAAAAAGCCCAAAAATTAAATTGAATTAAAAACACGTTTGAGTTTTGTGTTTTGCGTCTTTGGTTCAACACTTTTGTGTTTATGATTGAATCACTGGAACCCACTGGAATCAGCGACGGCCCGTTTACAATTCTGGCTGGAATGACCTCCAAGTTGAGTTGAAAACTGTTTGAAATTTTCCCTTACGTTTGTAAAGTTTTTGTTTGAGCTGCTCTTGGTCACACTTACCTTCCTTCCTTTTCATACTAATAAAGGAGTTAAACCTATTGCATAAACTTTTTAAACATTTGTCTGGAAAAATATTGGCTTTGTTACGTTACTGTAATAAGCAAAAACGTTTTCTAAGTTGTTTGAACATTTTGAAGTTCGGGCTGCAAAGAATACGAAAATGATTTTCGAGTTATTGGTTTTAAACAGCAGCTATATGCTGGTGTTTGCTATTTAATCAACTTGTGCCTGTCACTTAAAACAACTAAAATAAATTAACCTGAAATTAAAAATAATCTAGAATAGAATTAATTTTCCTATTTTCTCTCACTTTATAGCTTGGGTATTTCGAAATAAGAAGCTACGTTTTTCAAAAAACGTTTTCAATCAAAACTTTCTTTCATTGAGTTGAGCTTCTTCAATTACGTCATTTACGTAGCCATCGTCACCGTGAGAGTCACGCTTGGATGATTTAGAATTATGTTAAGCAGTGCACTGATGTGATTATATACCAAACTACTTAGGCCTGTTTTTATCACTTTTATGTCAATATTTAAAAAAGATGGTTTGTTTTTATCAATCTCATGTAGTTTTGGTTAATTTTTCCACCGAATCAAACTTTAAATAATCATTAAATAAAAATAAAACGTTTCTTGCCTTTGCCAAATAACATAGAGCATGTAGTAAAAACAAACCTTTTTACTGGTGATAACGATGCGCATCTCTGTGATCATTGCTCGAGCATTCCTAACAAACACTTCAACATTCAAATGGTAAATAGTACGTTTACGGTTTTGTTAGAAATCGTTTACAGAGACAGTAACTCGGTCCAAAAGTGAAATTTTTAATTTTGTTTATTATGACGTTGTTTGACCGAAAAATCTCTAAAATTATTCTTAACCGTGCCCGACCAGTTTTCAAGGGGTTCCGATATATTTTGTAAAAATATTGTGTGTTGAGAAAAAATGATGTAAATGTAAAATGTAAAAAATGTAAAAAATTAGATGTAAGTAAATGTAAAAAAGTGATGTTGTGTCCTTGGGAAAGACACTTTACGGCACATTCCCCTGCTTGGTGGTATTGACAAGCAGTTCTAAATTGCAGTCATATCTCTACTAAATTACAAGCGGACAGCAATATCTTGGCATCTCCGGAAGCAGGTCGGGGTAATTGCTTACCCTATGTATTAGCGCCTCCGTCGCTTTCCTGCGAGTCAGGAGGATAAATATAGAGATAAAAATAATAATAAAACTTTTCACTCAGGGGTCGTGTTCCGCTTTATGGTTGGCAATTTTGTCGTCACAATACGCTTTTCAATTAATCTAAAATGCATTATTCTACCCTAAATACTTTACACAATTCTGACGTGACCACGTTATTCCTCAATTCAAGGGTAGCAAACCGGGGTACATGCACCCTTAAGGATACAATTAGACTTCTCAATGGGTACATTACTATGTGAGAGAATATCCTTACTTAAGTTGAATTCTGTGTTCGGAAATAACTTTAAAATAGACTCAAATGTCTGGAATTTTCGAATCCAGCAGATCGTAAACGTGTGAAACAGGACAATCAAGAAAGAAGACTTTTTTTCTTTTAGCGATCAACTTGATTTTGGACATGAATTAGAAAAATTTGTTGTTAAAACTAAGTGAAGACCTTTTTTTTTTAGGAAAACGTCACAAAATTTTGGGGATACATGTAAAACTGTCGAAATGTCCAAAGGGTACCGGTGAACTAAAAGTTCGGGAAACACTGCCTTAGTTATTGGTTTTACCTTCGACTTGGAAATGCAATCAGGTGTTCTAAATTTTGAAGGCTGTCAAATCGAAAAGCCGGCGTCAGCAAAATGATTCTTTGCATTGACCAACTTGTAGAGAAAAACCAACTGCATCCATGCATCTAATTAAAACGGTTTAAGGTGTCTCTGTTAATTTTTTACTTTTTCATTTTTTTTTAACCATGATTTGATATTCGTTTTAAGAGGATTTGGGCATTTTCTTTCCTTGCTTGAATTCAAAATTTTTCTGTTTTGGGCTCAGATGGTACGCCAACACTTTACAAAACCTTAGAATGGTGAGTATGTAGAAAAATTTGGGGACCATTGATTTATGATATAGAAACTTTCACTAGAAACCTGTGCGAGTACGGGTCAGCCGGTCAGTTCGTATATGGCTCGGTAAGCAGGTATGGGTGAGCTGACTTATGCTTAAAAATTGACGGAAAGGCAAAGCCATGCAGGGGTTGGAAAAAATTAATTGATGAAAAATTAATTGCAATTTAATTGAATCAATTAATTGATTGGGAAAGTTTATTTATTATATAATTGATTGTTTCACAGGCAATTAATTGCAATCATATAAAATATTGGCTATATATAGTGTGGTAAGTTTCCCTCTTCACGTATCACTTTATAAATTGCCTTTTCTTTCATTTCTTGTTCATCGTTTATGACGTCATTAGTTTTACTCTGCGTGTTTCTTTCTCGTTGCTTCAGTTAGCTAACGATCAGCCAGGTGTTTGTTACATTTTGCTTTGTTATTATTATTTAGTGTTTCGTTTACAAATGCTTTAAATTTAGTCTTTTAAAGCCTTAATAAAAGGTAATAAAGTACAGAGATATTACATATAGTGCTGTGATATAAGAATTAAGATTTTTTAAATATTAACCCATATACATATGCCGTTACAATCTGAAAATGAGCAAATTTCTCGAAAATATTTTAGCCAAGTTGTAGATTCTGAAGGTAGCTGGGTATGCAAGTGCGGTAAGAAGTTGACACAGAAAAAAGGTACTGGATGGACAAATTTAACGAATCACATAAAAAATCAGCATCCGGATTATTGTCAAACCCAAGAACAACAATCATTGTCAAATTTTGGGTTTACATCTTTAAAAAACAAAATTTTTTAAAGAAAATCTGTTGAGATTAGGAAGAGAAGTTATTAACCTTCGCCTTGTAGCGTGAAGTTTAAATAATATTTTGTAAGCTAACTGCTTTTCTCTTATTTCTCAGCTTCTTATTAGGCTTAATTTGCATGTTGAAATCTAAAAAAGCCTTCACTTTTTCGGTAAGGTTGATTCCAGATGAGCTGTTCATAGTTTTTAGGCTTATTTAAAGATACTACAGCAGTGAAAATTGGATTACTTAAATTTTTCATTTGCTTCAATGTTCGCTTCAACTTTACGTCAAAGATTTACCTCTTAAAATTGTTTAGTGAAGATTTGGCTGACTCAAACTTTTTTATTGCCTTAATCATGGGCTTCTAAATAGTAGTCCATGCCTTAATACAGTGCTTCTCAACCCCTGGGTCGCGACCCAAAAGTGGGTCGCCCACAAGTTTAGTTGTGTAAAAATTAAATCATTTTGGTTGTGATTTGATTTAAAAGTGGGTCGCAATCCAAGGATTCACCCAAAAGTTTTACTTAATAAAGAACACCACAGTTTTGGGACAAAAAATGAGAAATCTGAGACTGATTTCAAGTAAAGACCTGTTTTTTTATAGAGAAAACCATGATTTTGGGAAGAAAAAGGAAATCGAAGATCGATTCGAAGTGGTGACCTTTTTTTTTAGAGAGACCACCATGATTTTGGGAAAAAAATAGGGAAATTGGAGATCGATTCAAAGTGAAGACCTTTTTTTTGGTCTTTGTCCTAAATTTGGAAACAAATTTATTTTGTCCGCCCCTTAAAACATTTTTTTGTTGGTGCGCCTATGTCTGTCCAGAATTCCGCCTATGGCAACCTTAGGTTGTACCTATGTTAAATAATCTTTTGTTTAATTCACTTTTTATGCTTGCAATAACGTCAATAAAAAAGGTTGGGTCGCCAAAACTTTACTCTCTATTTCTGCTTAGCATTTGGGTCGCCACAAAAAAAGGTTGAGAAGCACTGCCTTAATACATGTATTTCGTCACAAATGTTTTCATAAATTACCTCGTGCGTTAAAACCTCTTGGGAGTTTTGGTTTCGCGCACATGTGCTTCTAAAATTTTTCACTGAAGAGATAAAGGTTGAATTGTTTGTCAGTATGGAGATTGCAATTTATAATAGTTACGATTTTAACTTTTTATTGATTAGATAACGCCAGATTTGATTTTAATTCATTTGTATTTCTTTTTAGTCTTTCGTTTATTAAAACTTCTTCGGATATCATAAATAAAACTCAAAAATAGATGATGATTAAGCGTAAAAATTTTTTTGCTATTTAAAAAAATATTCTTTTTCAATAACAAACATTTTTTTGTTTGACCGTCATTGGTTTTTGTTTTTTATTTATATTATCTAAAAAAGTTTTAATAAACAAAAGCTTATAAAATTGGATGATATTAAACTAGAATTTTTGCATTAATAATAGCTGTTTTTAATTGCAAAACCACCAACCTTTTACTTTATTGATAAAATTTGGTTGCACGTCTCAACACCTAGAAGAACAAATTAAACAACGCGTTCCTAGATCCATCGCCAATCCTCCTGCCTCCCACAACCGCCAAAGCCTTTCCCGCTCTTGCAAGGCCAACATACGCCCACAACAATTTCACGAATCCGCCATTGGTCAACATCTTCTTGACAACGCCCAATGCACTCATTACTACAACAACGAAAAATTTTCTATTCTCGCTCGAGGTCGCTCTTCTTTTGACCTTTCTGCTCTTGAAGCGACTTTCATTAAATCTCTCAAACCCCTTCTGTATAAGCAAAAAAATTTGAAAATTTCTTAATCTTTTCTCTCATTGGCTAACTTCTTTCAGCCAATGAAAACTCTGCTTTCCCCTTTTTAACTCAGTTCGGTTTAATTCTGCTTTATTCTGACGATTTGCCCTGAAGAGTGTCAGATGAAAAGCTTTGGGAAGAAAAATCTTTTACTTCACGCAATCTTTAATGACGTTTCATAACTAGTAAACCTTCTGCGTGAGGGCCGCCACTAAAAAATTATCAAAAAAATTCTTAGACAAGTATATCAGTGGCTAGTCCAAGAAAGATCTATATAAACTCATATAAACGCAATCTATAAGAAAGTTTTGAGATCACAAAACAACAAAAAACTTCCGTTTCCGCTTTTGGCGCTCGCAAGATCATTACTATAAATTTATTGGTAAGACTTGGTTTTTACAACTCATGCCGGTGAATTAGTTTAATTTAATTTTTTTAAAACCTGTCACAGAATTTTTTAAAAACCTTTTTTAAGAATATGTTTTATGTTTCCGACTGCTTGCCATCACTCCTCCAGGAAGCGCGTCTGCGGACGCCCATGATAACATGAGGTAACAAATTGTGTTTACAGTCCTAACGCTTGTCAGAAATAAACAAAAAAGATATATTCCGAACCCGAACCGGAGCTGAACCGGAACCGAACCCCTAAAAAAAATTTTGTTGAAACTGAACCGAAACTAAACTCGAAAAAATTTTTTTTGCTGAACCCGAACCGGAACAGAACCTGAAAAAAAATTTTTTGCTGAACCTGAACCGGAACTGAACCTTTAAAAATAAAATTTGCCGAACCTGAACCTGAACCGGAACGTTATTTTAAACGGTTCGACGCCCTGGTTTTAACCCATGTTAACAATCTGAATCAAAATCTGCGAAAAAGCAAAAATAATTTGCCAAATGTAAAAAACAGTTGTGGGTTTTTATAACAGAGATCGTTTCTTTCAAAGTCATCTCTAGCAACGTAAATTATTTGCTTTCCCAATCGAATGTAAATTATGCAAGATTTTGCCAATCTAAAGGCGTAGGTTTCTTCACTTCTTTATTCGAAATTGATTCGATTTTCCCATATTTACTTTTCGATTATAACTACGGCACATAGCTTCAGGGCTTGGAAAAAATTGATTGGAACCTTTCCAATTAATTATATTATTATCAATCAATTAATTTTAATTGGTAAGTAAACCAATCAATTATTGCAATCATTTGCAATTAATTGCAATTTATTAGCTAAAATAATTACATTGTTTGTTTGAGCTACTCGTAATTCGAAAGCTGTACGTAAGTATTATTATACATATAATGATTAAATAATAATGAGTCGTAAAGATTAAAAAATAAAAGACCTATATGCTTAAGGTATCCTTTAATAAAAATTGAAATGAGGCACAAATATATCTGTTTAAAATTAAAAATTCTTTTGAAAAACTCTTTAAAAACAAAAAAATTACTTTACAAAAATAAAAAAATCTTTATGAACGTAAAAATATTTTTATATAAAAATCTTATAAACATTTAAGATTATTTATTAAAATGAAAATATTTTTATAGATGAACATAAGCAACTTTTTAACAGTTATGATGCAATTAATTAATAGATACTATTGATTAGTTTTACTCAGTATATATTTTTGAAACCAATTCTTGATCCCAGAAAGATCTATTAACTTTAAGAAATAATTGCATTTCTAAATTCATCGGTAATAACGACGGTCTATAATCATTAAATGGATAACCCGCGGTACGAAAAAAACGCTCTATAATGTTAGATGTAGGTAGCAAAAATCTACAGTCAACATATTGCTGCCGAGGAAAATCACTTGTTTTTCGCTTTTTCAAGCAAAGTGAGGCAAAATCATGTGTATCTTCAGAGAAATCAGACTGTTGTGACTGACTAGTAATTGATTGCACTTTTAGCATACGCACAGCAGAAATTTCTTCTGAACTTAACTCAGCTTCTGTATGCTGTAAAATTTTGATAACTCCATTATCAAAGTTTGGGCTATGGACAATGGTTGCTGATGATGGTAAATATCTTTGAAATTCTTCATATGGATAAACTGCAAGAATTTCATTAAAAAGAACTCGAACATCGTACAAGTCTAGATTTTCTCTTTGTAAGGCACATGTTACAGAAAATAAATTCTTAAGATCATCTTGCAGAGTCTGTAGGTCATTATTTTCACGAGGAGTTAAAAGATTATCAATAAGATTAGGTTCATCTTGAAAAAAATTTAAGAAGGGTTTTAGTTCAATATACCTATTTATCATATCATATGTACTAGACCAGCGAGTTTTATTTCTTTGTATAGGCTGCAATGGCGTGTGTTCCCGAAGTTTACCCGTAAGTTTTAATGATTTCAGTTTACCCATCAATGTATTAATTTTATTTAAAAGACATTCATTTCTACATAAATAACGAGAAACTGCTAGTTGGAATTTATATGACGCACATCCAATTAGTGGTGTTCCACACAAATTTGCTGTAGACTTATTTACTTCAGCATTATCACCAATAATAGCAACAACATTGGCTAAGCTTTTGTTAAATTCACTTAATACGTACTGAATAAGTTCAACATGATCAGCAGCAGTAAAGGAAGTTTCACTCATCATTGGTGAAAATCCAAGCAAAGCGGTATGATATCCATTTTGATTATTATATGTATACGATGCAAACAGTCCAATAAAATGTGTTGAACCATGAGTCCAGCCATCTATCACCAATGCAAACTTATCTGGAAGATCATGTGATATTTTTTTTCTACGTGGCGAGTAAGTTCCTCCATATACTTCTTTAATGTCTTATTTGTTATATTCTTCAAATTTGTATACTTGCGTGTTAGTGGATCTTCGGTAAAAGAGAATGGTTTTAACCCAACACATATCCACTCAATCCAACCAAACACATTCAATGCTGAGCGACCTACAGAACTCGCATTTGTTAAAAATCAAAAATTAATTAACTTTATTGCATTGCTTGCTCGACATTATTTTTCACTCAATCTCGACTGTTAGGGATACCTCATGCTAGTGAAAACCATTTGGGGCAACAATAAGTTACACTGAACTTGAATCATTCGATAAGTTTACACTGCTTTTTTATTAAACTTCTCCACGCAACTAAATTTTAGTCGAGTGGTTTCCCAACAGCCTGCACTGCAGTGGCGTGCGGTCAGGACCAAATTTTTAGGAATTGCATGACGAACTTTTGCGTGATTAGGTAGATATTGTTGAATTGGATGAGAAATATTACTTGTTTTAGATGAAATACGAGGCCGATCCGAGATGGAAACCTATTTTTTTGTGTTATTTTAGAAAATTTAGGGTAAAAAGTAAGAAATCGGAGACTGGTTAGAAATGATGACCTTCTTTTCTTTTTTAGAGATCACCGCATTTTCAGGGCAAAAAGTGCATTACTGCTAACGATTTCACGCGATGATCTTTTTTTTCATAGATCACGGAAACAGCATTACCGAGGAAGGATTTCATGTGATGAGCTGTTTTTTAGAGATCACCTTGAATCTAGGACGGAAATTGGTCTTGAATAAACGTAATTTGATGACCCGGTTTTGGCATGCCAATTGCATGACGAGTCGACGAGTCTCAAAGGTCACCGCACTCCACTGCTGCACTGTGCAGCTTTGATTTTTCAATGGCGTCAAATAATTTTGCTTTGTTGCGTAGACTACGACTACGTGTAATTTTAATTTAAAAGATTTTTAGTATAAAAATTGTTCGCAAGACACTTTAAAGTTTTTTTTTTAATTAGTTTATTCCAATAACTTAAGTAATTGTTACACTAAAAATAAGAGTCATAATCTAGATGTGATTTTCGTCCTATATGATTTGGTTTCACCAACGATGGTTCCACTATGTTTGCTACGTCTCTATATTAATATGTATTTTTTTAAAAGTATGGCATTGTAGAAAGCTTAAGAACAACTGCTTTAGCATATATTTAAAATCTCGCTTTCTTTATCTAGCAAGTGACATGTTTTTGCTTTAACTTCTCGCCTGAAAAAGTCGTTTATAACGTTTCTGTATTGCCACACAAGTATCGTGACCAAAAAAATTGCGGCAACTTCAAAGACAAAATTGTGATTCTGATTCTTCTACAAATAACTTTAAAATTAAAATTTGAGCATCAAACGGTCGAACCGGATCCATTTAAAATAAAGTTCCGGTTCAGGTTCGAGTTCAGCAATTTTTTTTTATGGGTTCAGCTCCGCTTCAGGTTTAACAAATTTTATTTTTAGGGGTTCAGTTCCGGTTCAGGTTTAGCAAATTTTATTTTTTCGGGTTCAGTTCCGGTTCGGATTCAAAAAATAATAACGGTTAATACCGGTTTACGGATCCGGTTCGAGTCCGGTTCGGGTTAAAACAGTGTTCAGCAATCTTTCACAACCGCGGCACACCTAGAAACATTCTCAAACTTTGGCTGCACACTTGCACCGTCGTGAAGACATTTTTGCTTCTACAAATAAAAGTGCTTTTCAATATTTTTTCAACAGTTTTCATGACTTGACTGCATATCAGACGGATCATGGTATATGTGTGGCTGTCTCGAACAAAAACTTACCAGTCTCAATTGGAATCAAATACCCTATTCACTTCTGCCAATGTTCTTTTTCTTTTTTTACCACACAAGATGATGTTTATAAGTTTTTAACGGTTTACCCGTAGATTAGAGTTTCAATAAAAACGATAGAACAGTTTAGAAATTACTTATAGATAGCAGAATAGGTAGGCTGAGCTACCTATATAAAAAAAGCTAATAATCTCAGAAATCTGTTTGCCAAAAGCACGCTTAAATTAAACCTGAACATTTATCTGTCTCCTTTTATCACAACCGCTACAGTTAACAATTCGCACAGCACAGCAACATCGTTATGATCAGTTGTTATTGACTACAAGACATAATCATCTATTCGTTCTGTTTATGACATCGCCACCCACATTGTTACTTAATTTGTCGCCATATTTCTCAGAATTGCTTCTGCTTCGCTTCAATATAAGCCAGCATAGCCGCCAAAACCGGTATTTTTTAATTGCATGTGCAAGGGCGCACAATTTTTTGAAAACGGCATATGAAGGTCATCCTCAACTGCAACATATTACAGGTTAGTGTGACTTAGATCAGTGGTTGTCAAACTGGGGCGATGTCAAAAGCGGTCTGCTCGAGAATTTTCTCGGGTCGACTACTGCTTGTTGTTTGAAAAGCGTTCTTCCTTTAATCATTTGCATATTTTCTATAACAATTTGCGCGATTGTGAGAGCACATACGCTTGGTAGTTTTTGGAAACTAATCTTTTACGCAATTTTTTTGTCATTGCATAATATTTTGCAATTGATTAATATTCACCTTATAGCCTATCTCAGAATGAACCTAATCAAATAGTTTTAGTAAGTATGCTTGGGTGACCTTTTTTTCATTAAGTCATATTGTGTCAAATGAGAAATTTTAACTTTTTGGAAATTTAAGTTCTGTTCAATAAGCGTTAGGGGAACACCAAAAAGGTTAAAAAAAACCTTTCATAACCTTCTGCTTTATCTTTATAGTTTTTTAATTCTAATTTTTTTTACCTTACCCAGATACGGTGGGAAATAAATTCGTTTTGTATAATAATTGTTTGTCACCATTCCCATTTTTCATTCCACTGTTTTGTGATAATGCAAAATACTTTTACAAGCCGTTCAATAACCATAATACTGCAACACCAAAAACTCAAATCAAAAACCAAAAAACAAAACCAATTAATTTCTGTACATACCGTTTCTGATAAAACATGTCAAATACACATAATTTAATGAAAAAATAATTAGTTTGCATGGTACGTATAAAAGTGCAGTAAGAACTTATAATATAAACATATAGCAAAGCGAGCAACAAAATTAAAGGAAATTAGATGGCTAGACTTCCTTGTCTGAACCAAGAAAAGCATGACAATTACGTCGGCGTACATCCCAGCGATTGTTCTTTGTTAATTTTTTCAAGCAAAGCAAAAAACAATAAGCAAATAGGAATCGCTCGTTTTAAATTTCTATCCTTATGCACATTTATTCGACACAAACTTACAAATTTGTGTTGAATAAATTTACATTGATAAAGCTTGTTCAAAAACGTTCATTAATTAGTGATTCTTCAACAACATTAAAATCAGTTAAAAAATATATAACTAATAAAATTAATATTTTTACATGTATATCTATAGTAGGCAAATAAGCCTATTTGCAAAAGGAAAACTTTCAGACATGAGACAAAAAGAGAGACCGGAAAAGAGGTTTATGGATGTAGAAGGATGAAATATCCACCTAGTTTGTATATTATTGTTGGTTGATGTGAAGATTGAAAATGTAGAGAAAGAAGATGGAAAAAGTTGTCTATGTGCGATTATCAATGAAAAATAAGAAGAACCAATGTCAAAATGAGCATTAAGCTTTTGTTATTAAAAATATGACTTGAACTTAAAAAAAATATAAATTGAGTTTAATATAATTCATAATCAAGCAAGCTCGTATGAAATTCAATCATTAGATCTAAATGTTAAAAAGTAAATACTGTTCAAATTTTGATTGGTAAAAAGGTAAATTGGGGTTTTTGTGCTGGCTTTGACACTAATCGAAATATCATTTCAAACGGTTCGTAATGATATTCAATTCTGTATCGGCTCATTAATGCCATCACTAAGCAACTAACTTCCTGTAAAGCAAATCGACGACCGGGACACATCCGGGCTCCTATTCCGAATGATCCGGACATCACAAATTTGTTTTCCTTCCTTCCATCCAGCCATCGCTCAGGAATAAAACTGTCTGGATCTTCAAAGAATTTAGGATCTCGGTTGTTCATGACATTTGCAGTGAGCAAAACGGTAGCTCCAGCTGGTACTTGATATCCAGATAAAACTATGTCAGATTGAATTGTTCTTGCCAAACCTAAAGACAATGGAAACAAACGTTGAGCTTCCATATTTGCTGCATGCAAATATTTCATTTGCTGCAAAGTTTTTCCAGTTATTTCTTGTCCAGAATCCATAACTTTTTTGATTTCCTGTCTTAATTTTTCTTGTTTTTCTGGATTGGTAGCGAGGCAGTACAACATAAATGATGCAGCGTTGGAAGTTGTGTCAATTCCAGCACCAAGTATATCTGAAACAATTACTTCCTTTTCGTCTTCTCTCAAGTTACTATCGGCAACAATTGTTTCAAGTCGGCTACGACTTCCTTTTTGAGAGTTTCTAATAAAACGTTTCAAATTCTCGATTTGGGCTTTTTGACAACGCTTTAAATCTTCCACTTGTTCTTGGCTGACGCTATCCCAAGATGAGGCTTTGTAAAACAGTCTTGACCAAACTTCAAACAAAGCTAAAGTCGAATCTATAACATCTTTAGCATCAGCAGTTAAATCTTTTTTAAATGCTCCCAACTTGGTATCAATTGCAAAAACTGTGGCACATTCCAAAGACCAACGATATAAAAGGTTTTCGAAATCAGGAACTTCGCGATCCGCATTTACGTTTTTTTCAATGTAATCCATTAAATCAAAAGACACTTCCAAATGCTGTTTGGCATACATCCAAACTGATTTGTTGGTCAAAAGATGCTCGTTGAACAGCTTCCGCACTCTATACCATTCCTCACCTTGTACATTCACAATGCCTGCATTCATGTTAAGAAGTTCTCGACTTCGAGACATAACTTCTAGGCGGGGACGACTGGGCCATTTTGGTTCATTTCGGTACATTGTTTCGACATCGGCCGGCGATGATGTGTACACTTCATTTTGGCCCATCAAATTTTCTTTAAAAATTGGACCAAGCTCCTTGTGACGATCTTCGAAAAACTTGTATAATCGTGCAGGATCCAGAGTTTGAGCAGTCTCATTATCTGATATATTTTTCTTTGCTTGTGGAATATCAGAAAACGGCTTCGGTTGTTTTTCTAAATTCAATGCTGACGAATGCTGAAATCGAATTACATTTTGGCAGAATCGTATTTTTTTCAAATGCTGAAGTGTCATAAACATATCGAAATTTTTAAAAGAGTTTACCAAAAAGACAACTAGCGTTTTCTTTAACAAAAAATTATCAGTTAACTACATTGCAGGGGTCCAGTTAAATATAAAACACAATACGTTGCATAATTGCCAGGTATTTGCATAACACAATGCATAACATTTATTCCATATAGGTTCTGTTAAAAAGTTTTAATTTTTTTACTTTAAATTATTACATGAGGAACTCATCAATGTTTTTTTATCACCTTTGATTTGAAATGATAATAGGAAGATATTGTGCTGAAAGCAGCCGTTGATTGTTGCCATTCGTGTTTTGGAGATATCAAGAAGGTAGTGTTCAGGCTACATATTTCGAGTTTTGAAAGTGATGTGCGTGTAAGCTTGTGCTCCTTTCTAAAAATCTCAAAATTGAGAAAGTCACAAAGAGAACGCTTTTTTTAAAAGTACAAGAAAATGAGTCCAAGAGTTGAACTGAGATTAAGTTGATCGTTTAAAATATTTAATTCGGTTAGTTTAACGCGATTGTTTGTTAAGTCAGCGTTGGCAACTGTCACTCCTTGTTCACAACTTGATCTTAACCGCATAAATCTATAGTTATTTTTTTGTCTCTTTCTATGATTTTAAATTTTAGTATTACGTAATTTTTTCATATCAAATAATGGTTGCGTAGTCGGTAAAGCCAACTTAATTTAGATTATTTAATTTATTTTAAAGCTGTTTTGTAATTGCTTTGTAATTGTTTTGTAGCTCCTGCTTTGCAGAAAAGCGTTCGAGGCGCTATACTTCGGACAAGTAATTTACCCGACTCTTTTCCGGAGATGCCAACGTATTGCTTTTCGGTTGAAATTTTTAATTTTAAATTTATAAAGATGACTGAAATTTAGGACTGTTTTCCGAGACCGCCAAGCATAGGAAAATGCCGTAGAACGTCTTTCCCAAAGACCTCACAGAATTGCACAAGTAGGTTTTTAACCGTGGCCGTTTTGATCACAAGCACCACGCTCTAAACACTCGACCACACTTCCCAGGACCCGCTTAACAAACGGTTAAAAAGTTGTGAATAATGAACCAATAGACGTATGCGCAGAAGTGGAGGAGGTTTGGGGATCAAAAAACGCCCATGAAAAATGATCGTTAAAGGTTTATAGTAGCACGAAGACAGCTTAAAAACTGTTAAAATAAACTGAAGAATCATTTGATTAAAAGAGAATTGGAGCTAGAAAAAAGTAAAGAGCAAAAAAAATCTTTACCTTATTTTACATTTGTCGGCAGCGTTTTTGAGTGGTTGATAGCGCTATGATTGATGGTGAACGTGATTGGAACCGTTGAAAACCTACCCTGGCCGTTCTGTTGTGTCCCTGAGAAAAACACTTTATGACACTTTTCCCAGCTTGTTTTTCTTAGTAAGCAGTCCTAAATTTCGATTGTATCTCCAAAGATAAACTAAAAAACAAATAAGAATTTTAACCGGACAGCAATATTTCGGCATGTACGAAAGCAGTTCAATCTAACAGCTTGAAAGTTGCTTATGTATAGGGCCTCCGACAATTTTCTGTGAGTCAGAGAGTCAGAAGAATAAAAATAAAGATAAAATGATAATATCAAAGATAAATAAATAATTTTAATAGTTTTTTATGTGACTCTTTAAAAGTGGCTCCTTTTTTTGTTGCAACAGGCCTTCCTTTTGTAAAAGACGTCACGTGATTATAGTGATCGTATTTTCGGCTTTCAACCGCCTCCCATAACAAATTTTTGCAAACGCAATTGAATCTAATTACTTAAAACAAAATACCAAATTGCTGATTTGAGGAAGTAGAAAAGGAGAAAACTAATTAAAAACTAATTCGATTAACCTAAAGTTAGACAGAAAATAAACAGGGTAATACAGAAAGATAAACCAGCGAGTAGTTAAGCACTTTTTACTCGTTTGTATAATTTTTCATACTTTCTAATCTTTTTGAGGTGATTATTTAGACTAATTCCATTCTATGTAAGCCAAACGTAGCAAACATAATACAACACGCCAACGCACCGATAACCGAGCTAATCAAATTTTTGGATGAAGTTTCAGCCATTCCCGTAATGAGTGTGCCTTCAGCATTTTTAAGTTTAAAAAAAATTTTTAATGAAGATTCATTGAAAATTTTCGATTGCTTTTTTCAACTGTGTTAGGAAGCGTGCCTTGTGCGTTTCGGTTTTTATCTGGTCTAGTTGAGTGGGTCTTTAAAGCAAGTTGTTTCATTATGCAACCAAAGGACGCAACCACTCTGAGTAAAGCTTTTTTCAACGTGATAGAGATGCTTCTTTACTTAAAATGTAATCTTAAATTAATTAAAAAATAAAAATTTATTATTTTTGGAATAATTGAAAAAATGAACTATCTTTTTATAAAATTTTTCGGTCTTGGTATCGATTGTTTCTGGTCTCGATATCGGTCTTGGTCTCCGAAAAATTATTGGGTCTCAGTCTCGCTCTCGGTCTCGACGTTTGTGGTCTCGATTACATCACTGGTTAGAGGCAATGGTTTCTATCTGTCTGCTGAGAAAAGTTTTTTAAAAATTAAGTTGAACTTATCCGGAACTAACTGTATTAAGAACTTCAGTCTCGTGGCAAAGTATTTCTTCATTAGGAATAAATAAAAAAATAAACACAACTTTACTTCAGCACTGATATTCGGGTTATCTAGTTCAACTGGTCCTTTTGGATTTTCACGTAAAGTTTGTGACAGTAACTAAAAAAGGTTTAAGAAACGCTAATTTTTTTAGTTCAAACCAAATAACTTTTTCAACAGAACCTTTGTGCAGTTAGGTAAAAAATGAAATTATTAGGCCTATTGACGTCCAAAGAAATTCTTATTGAGTAATAATTTGAGTGTTATTGTTCTAATACAATGCGTTCAGAAAGTCACTATGCAGCCTTTATTAACTAAATAAAAATACTTTTTGTTAAATGATATGAGTGTGGTTTAAGTTATAGATATCTAGGTTGATGAATAAAATTATCACATCGATTAAGAAGTTTTGCTTTTGATAAATTTTATTGTAAGTTTGAATTTGAATTTAAATTTAAAGCAGACTCTGCATTTAATGCTTGAAAACTCTGCATTTAATGCGCGTCTCATATTTGTTCCATTTTGAAGTCAAATATGGTTTTGTTAGAAGAAAGATTCTTCTTGGTCGAATATTTTTCCGTGCTAATGGTGAACATACTGATGAAGTGAAAAAGGAGTTTTAGAAAAATTTAAAATCAAATTGTTATGTGCACATTAAAATATTAGGTCCACAGTGAATTTTTGAACGCACTCGCCAATAGAACCAAATTTCTTCTCATTATATTTGAAATTAACATTTGGTGGTACAGAATTTGAAGATTGCTTGAAGTAAAAGATTTTTCTTCCCAAAGCTTTTCATCTGACACTCTTCAGGGGAAATCGTCAGAATGAAGCAGAATTGAAACCGAACGAATTTATAAAGGAAGAAAGTAGAGTTCTCATTGGCTGAAAGAGTCAACCAATGAGAGAAAAGATTAAGAAATTTTCAAAGAGTATACGAATTCTTTTTGCTTACACAGAAAGGGATTGAGAGATTTAATGAAAGTCGCTTCAAGAGCAGAAAGGTGAAAGGAAGAGCGACCTCGAGCGAGAATAGAAAATTTTTCGTTGCTGTAATGGAGGGCACATTGGGCGTTGTCAAGAAGATGTTGACCAATAGCGGATTCGTGAAATTGTTGTGGGCGTGTGTTGTTCTTGCAAGAGCGGGAAAGACTTTGGCGGTTGGCCGAGGCACGAGGATTGGTGATGGATTTAGGAACGTGTTGTTTAATTCGCTCTTCTAGCCGTTGAGACGTGCGACCAACGTACCGACTATCGCAGTGGCACAAAAACTGGTAAATAACATTGCTGTGATGATGGGAAGGTAACACGTCTTTCTTAATCGCTGGAAGGAGCTGTCGGGTGTTGAAAATAACACGTGGTTCGACGGAGAAAAAGCAGCGTTTCACAGCAGACGTAATCTGCTTTTCGAACTTCATCGAAACGCTTCCAATCCATGGGATGTGTAGGTAGACAGGGCACTTTTTTACTGTGTGGACCGGGTTAAAATTTATTTGTTGAAGTTTTCGCTTGAAAGCCGAATTGATTACACGTTCCAGGTAGCCATTTTCCAAAAGAATTGAACGAATTTTGCCAAGCTCTTGGTCCAGTTTGGGAAGAAAAATCTTTTACTTCAAGCAATATTTGAAATTCTTATCCTGGAGGAATGAGACGACAAATTTGTCTCTCCTCTTTAAATAAAATTTTCTAACAGTTTTAAGTGAGAAAATAAACAATTTTCAAAAAGTTTTAGGTCTCGAAAGATTTCTACTTTTTATTAGTCGTAGCGTAGTACTTGTAGTAAATTAGTAATTTAGTCGGTAGCGCGGTCAAGTGGTTAAACTACCGGACTAATGATCAACATGATCTCGGTTCAAAACCCACTCACGCCATTCCGTTGTGTCCTTGGGAAAGATACTTCACGGCACATTCCCCTGCTTGGTGGTCTTGGCAAACAGTTCTAAATTACAGTCATATCTTTAAAATTACTAGCGGACAGCAATATCTTGGCATCTCTGGAAGCAGGTCGGGTTAATTGCTTACCCTATGTATAGCGCCTCCGTCGCTTTCCTGAAAGTCAGGAGGATAAATATAGAGATAAAAATAAAAATATTGAAAGAAGTTGTTATAATTGAAACACCAAGCATATTTTATAGTTCAGAACTTAATTTGGAAGCCACAGTTTTCTCACTTTCAAAATTAAGTAAATACTTTCAAATTTAATATAAAAGATTATATAATTTTCCGTTGACGTTTTTAGTCCAGCTAAATTTACTGAAAATTTTATCTGACATTTGACATCAACTCTTGTTTTTGCAAAGATTTCCAGGCTATACACTGTGTGCTTTAAGTTTGTTTGATAAATCTATTTACTTGGTTTACAAGATACCTTATGCGAACTGTGACTTAATCTTTCTTTTATTTACCTTTTCTGAACTGCCATATAACTATTCAGAGTTTAAAAAATTTATTCTGCTTTTTTGCAACAATTTACTTTCCCATTTAACAGCTTCATTGAAAAATCATTTGTTCATCAAGGACATCAAAGTATTGACATAAGTTTTTGTTTATCTTATGACATACTATCTTGTGACCTAAATGCATATTTGTTGGTGGTTGCAATGCTGAAAATGACAAATCATTGTTTGCTAAGCTTTTACAAAAACCTACCCGCTGTCCTCACACAAATTCTGTTATAACAAGAACATTTAAACCGTTTTCGCTAATATTAATTATTAACTACAGTTTCTCGGTTAATAACATAACTGTAAGCATTTGTGATTAAATCATTTAAATTTAATCTTAAAAAAATTAATGCTTTTGTTTATTGTGCTTTCTAGATGAAACTTAATAATCTACATGCCTTCCTTTAGATTACCAAAAATAGAGAAAAGATTTGGAAAAAAAGTTTATTTAAATTGCAAACGCCGCTATAAAATAGGAAAAGTCACAAAAATTCAAGACAAAGCACAAAAAATATTTACTAAAAGTAAGAAAAGATATTTTCTATTCAAACTGTTAGAGCGCAAGCTACTGAGTAAATAAAAGTGTTCACAATAGCCATTATATGCAACAGCTGCTACAAAAGAAGTTCTGAGCAGATACTGAATAATGCTGACTAAGTTGTACAAACATTGATTTGGTTTGTTTGGAATGGTTTCTTCTCACACACAGATACCGGTTTCTGTATAGGTTATGTACAATATATTGTCATAAGACCAAAGCAGCAAGAAAAAGAAATAACACTGTATAAATGAAGGCCGCAATATCTCGTTCAAACTACAGTAAAAATTTTAGAAAAGAAACAAAAAATGAATAAATAAAATGTAAACAAAAGAAATGAAACACATTAGGCGTTTTTTTTAATTTTGAACTTCGCTGTCGCACAGAACACCGCATAAAAGTAAAAATTTCAAAAGCCTTAAGATTGATTAAATGAGAATTCTTTAGATGAATGAAAAGTCGGTAAAAACCAAACTTTTTTTCATATTTTTCTTTACCTTAGTGTACGAAACGTCACAATTGATTGCATAAAAACTGAATTACTTCTTTTTTAATGTTTACCAAAAGCATGGCACAAGCAAGTAGTTTATTTACAGCCAAAATTATTTCAATTAGCTTACTTTATTTTAAAGTTGTTTGCTTTATTTTAGCAGCTAATTCAACCGTAAAAAAACAGAAAACTCTTATTTGTAAAAAGATTGCATTGAATTTGCCGTTTTCGTCCGCGGCCTTCAAGGACTTTAGGTCTCTATTTTATCAATCGAAAAGGCATTCAAATTAATTAATACACTGGCGGCTCTAAAGTAGGGGTTCTCAACGGAGTCCACAGAAAAAAATTAAATTGAGTATTTATGGGACTAGTTAGAAGGATCACAAGACAACTCATTCGATTCGAAAAAATCGTGCCACCAAAGACAAAAAAGGTTAACGTAAACGTGTAAAATCACACCATAATTCTATTATAAACCAAAGTGAAGATTTTTTTCGTTTCAATTATTGATTTATTTTTATTTTTTTTATTTTTTTTATTTTTTGGTCTTCTACTAAATTCAAGGACGATTTTCGTATAAGGGCTCACCGAAAACTTTTTCATCCGAATTAAACTAAAAGGGGTCCATGAAACGAAAGGCTGAGAACCCCTGCTCTGGAGGAATATATTTGCTCTCAGCAAAACTAATCGACATTAGCTGCATCATTCAAAAGCAGGTTACTTCTACTGGGAGTAAATTTCCCTTATGAAATTAGAAGGAGATATAAAAAGCTTAGTTAATAAACACAGCGTAATTTATTTGAAATTGGATGCTTTAATGTGAAATTTTTGTTTGTTGATGCTTTAATGAAATTTTAATTTTGGAAAAATTAATATACAGGCGACTTGTTAGTTTTTTAAATCAACAAAATTTTTTTATAAATATCAATTTGGCTTCCGCAAAAATCATTGAACAAACCATGCCACTACACTACTTGTTAAAAATATTACTAGAGCTTTTAAGAAAAGCAAACTACATTTGGTATATTTTTGGATTTTTCAAAAGCATTTAACACTATTGATCACAAAATCTTGATGTCAAAACTACAACACAATGGTGTCAGAGGGTTACCTTTACAACTATTACATAGTTACTCAAATAATCGTTCAGTTAATGGAAAAATCTCAAAGTCTTTGTGTTTAAACTGTGGGGTGTCACAAGGTTCAGTCTTGGGGCCATTATTGTTTTTAATATATGTAAATGATTTCCCCAAATGTCTTACAACAGGAAAATCTTTAATGTTTGCTGATGCCACCAATGTATTTTTTAGTAAAAAAACTTTTGAAAAATTGTTTGCAGTCGCCAATCAACAACTAAAAAACATTGATAATTGGCTTACATCTAATAAATTGTCATTGAATATAGACAAAATTAATTATATTGTTTTCATACTCCCCATTCTAAAATTCCAGAGAACACTAACCTTCAATTGAGAAATGCTAACTGAAAGCGAGTGCAATGCATAAAATTTTTAGTTGTTTTTGTCCATGAAAATCTGAGTTGCAAACCCCACATGGAGTGGCTATTACAAAAAATTAAAGTTTGTTATGTATTGTTAGAAAAATTCAACCCTATTTAAATAAAAAAAAAACTTCTTTTGCTTTACAATGCTTTAATAAAAAGTCACCTTCAATATTCTATCTTAACCTGGTGTAATGAAATTAAAACTATAGTTAAAAAGCTTCAGTCAACAGCAAACAATTTTATTAGATTAATTTTTGGAATTCGACAAAAAGATAGTGTCAAAAGCTTAATGAAAGCACAAACTTACTATCAATAAATCAATTAATGGAAAGAGAAATTGCTTATTTTATGTATAAGTATTGTAATAACCATTTGCCTGCGGCCTTTGAAGGGATGTTAAATAAAAATACATTACGTCTAAATAGTAAAGAATCTTGGCAAACTAGGAGTAAATCGAAATTGTTTCCCTTATTTTGTAGAATAGACTGAACAAAACAATCTTTAAGTTATAGAGGTCCATTAATTTGAAATAAAATACCACCAACAATTAGAGAAAACAAGTCTTTTATATTTTTTAGAAACCAATATTACCAGCAAGTTCTTACTTTAAAATAGATTTAATTATTCATATAGTAGCTTGGTATTTCAATTTAATACAGCTAACAGGGTTTCCCATGTTATCAAACCACAGATACTGCTGTTTTCTTTTTTGTTACAGGTTTAAGAAGCATCTCAACCCATGCTTCTCAGATGGATCAAATGCTCAGACTTTCAACAATACCTCATAGAAGATGATATTAAGAAAAACAGCTAAATACAGTTTGACCAGCTTTTAAAAGAATTGTAACTTCATTAGTTTCCTTTTTTCACAAGTTGTAACCTGAAAGTATTTAATTTCTTTTAGTCACTGATTTCCTGGGTATGAGAATAAACTACATCCGGTTGTGAGCTTATCTATGATAAGTTGGGACGAATGAAGAAACCCTGTCACAACTTCCTCCAGGTCACCCTTGGGCAAGGTGTAGCACCTGTGAGTTTCCCTAAACATGGGTTACTAAAAAAATAAAAAATAATAATAATAGAAAAAAAAACAATTTAATTTTTTTTATATTATACTTTGATTGATAAAATTTGGTTGAAATTATTAAAAATTAACTTACAGGTTGATAGTATGATGCTTCATTTCGATGCTCAATTAACATTACTTTGGTGTTCTGTTTATGATTGTTTACTACTTGTTTTGTGCATATTGTGTGAGTGTGTGTGTGGGTGGGTGTTCAGCGTCAGCGACCATGCATTTTTAAATAATTACTCTTGTAACCTTTTAATTGGCGCATGTTTCAATGTATATCGTTTTGTCACTGATTCCTTTTTTTTCGACCACATATGTGCATTTTAATATGATTATCTGCTGTGTAACGGACGAAAAAATAAAACCTTGATTGATTGATTGATTGATTGATTGATTAAAATCTTTTTTAATTATATTTTCATTTTATTGTGTTGCCATACGCATAGCCGTACCTGGAGGGGGAACAGAGGGGCAACTACCCAACCAAGTTTCCAAGATTTGGGCAAAATTCAAATTTTTCGGGCAGTGACAAGAAAATATTTGGGCAAAACCAGCATTTTTTGGGCAGCGATAAGAAAAATTTCGGCAAAGTCAAGAATTTTAGGGCAGTGCAACTACAAAAAATAGTTACCGAATTTAGATGAAGACTTTTTTTAGAGAACATCTTGATTTTGGGACGAAAAATCAAAAATATGAGACTGATTCCAAGTGAAGACCTTTTTTTTAGAGAACACCATGATTTTAAGACGAAATTCGGTCTTCGTCCGAGAATCTCAAGACAATTTTTTTATCCTATCCGTACAGTACTAAAAAACCATGATTTGGGCATATGTTACAAAATTTGGGGCAAAACTTCGTTGCCCCCACAAATTTTTTTTGGCTGGTACGCCTATGGCAATACGACACAATAGGAATGAGAAAAAATAACAAAATTACAATTTATCGAGTTTGGGACAGATGGCACTAGAGAGTACCACCTGTGGCATTGTGCATCACGCACGCCGCAGGTGGTACTCTCTAGTGCCATCTGTCCCAAACCCGATATATTACAGCATCTGGTCATACGGCGTGCGTGATGCACAATGCCGTTCCTACCAGTGCAGTCTTGCACTTGGTAGGAACCACAAATCTTAAAATTACAATTATAAAACAACATGGTTAAGAATCACTGCCTAAAATGACAAAAAATAAATAAAAACAAAAAAGGAAATCCAGTTTAAAGGTCATTTTTTCACATATCAGCAAGATAACTAATAATAAGATTATTACATTATAAATTTTGTAAGTTTATTTTTAATCTCAAAGCTTTGTAAAAATTACAATATGTTTACAAAAAATATTTTATTGCCAAGTTAATTAGTTTCTACTAAGGATGGCTTTAAAGAATATAAATAATTTTTTTTAAACATATAAGTTAAAAACTATTTTCGACAATTTCAAAAAAAACTAATTGATTTGAAAATGTTGTGATTGTAAAATGAAAGCTTGCTCATCTTTGTAAGTTTTTGATTTTGAATTAAGTTTTTTATGTTTAAATTATAAGGGCAAAAAGGGGGATGTAACCCTTTATAACATTTTCGAAGTACTTTAACCCTCCGTTTAAAGCTCTGTACAAGGCTGGATTGAGGTGAAATCTGTTTAAAGTCTTCACTCAAGTTCTTAAATTGCTATCGATTTTTGAGACTTCGCAAATATTTTTAACAGCTTGTGTCTGGAATCGCTCATTGTTATCTCTTAACTTTTATATAGAATTAACAATCTAAAAATAGAAGCAAATAGAATCGCCAACAAACCACAAAAAGCTATGGTTATGAAAATGTTGTTAAATAAAATTGCAAAATTCCTACAAAAAGAAAAAACTATTTGTAAAAAATGTGCAGAATGTGTTTTTTCTTTACGCTTTTAATCGAATAGGCCTATTGGTCTAATTGTTTAGACTTTAGAGCAGTACTTCTCAACCTTTTTGCGCCTGCGGCACATTTTGGGACCTTTTCAAAATTCGCGGCACACTTAAACCATAGAGAAGATTTTGATTTTTGTTACTAAAAAGTAGTATTCTCTAAAAAAAAAGGTTTTCACTTCCAATCTGTCTCGGATTTCTTGATTTTTTCCCCTAAAAAAGAGTGTCCACCAAAAAAAAGCTTGCGAAGCAATGCAAAAACTAATATTTTCTGAAACGTTTCCCGGCACGGTACTATACTGCTACATTCAGATTGAAAGTTACTGCTTTAGAGCAATTTTAAAATAATTGTTAAGCAATTTTGCAGCCAAAAAATACTTTTTAAAAAGTAGACTATTAACACATTCCTCTTAGTAAATGCTTTTATTTTCTAATTAAAAAGTAGCATGCTTTTTTTAATTTTTTGTAATTGTGGAGAATATCACCGGTGATTTTGCCGTGGACGAATGCTGATTTTGAAGTAGATTGTTTGGCTCTAATTTTTGATGGGCTCAGTTTTGACAGATTATTGTCAACGCTTTGCTACCTACACCAGTGGTTCCCAACTTTTTCAGTGCCATGGACTTTTTTGGTGATTTGGCTGAAACTTGTGGGCCCCTTTAATAAAACCAGCTAATACTGTTACGTGTATGAGGTCTCTGCTAGAAAATGATACAAAATTTCAAATATTATTGAAGAGCATACAAAATATTTCATGGAAAAGTTTAGTAATCTACGCTTGCAATGAAATAATAACTGTTTAAGCAGAGTGTACCGTGCAATGAATAAAAATGAGATGGAAATTGCAAAAACAGCATTGCCACGTCACTCTAGTCTCAAAAATAAGGTTTTTTAAATTTTTCACTAAAATAAATAACACATCTTAGATGTGCTCGGTGTCCTGAATCATAAGTTGAACAAAAGCTAAGGGGATTTGCTTTATATTCTGTATAAATTAATAGATATACTTGGGAAAAACGAAATATGGAACACAAACTGTAGTGTCTGTATCTCAATAAATGTTTTGTAGAAGCGTAATTAAAGCAGATGAGCCTCACTTTAAAAGATTATGACAGTTGATTAGCATTATCATGATCACAGCAGGAAAGAATATAACACTGAAATTAACGCTTTCAAATAAACTGTAGGAAGTGAAGCAAGTTAATATCGTTTCTGTTAGTTTGCACGGTTGATTGAATTTGACTGATCGAACAAGGTTTTCAATAAACATATCTGCTATGCATCTTCATTTAGTTTTAAGAATGAGCTGCAAGAAGAAGCAGAAGCAAAATGACTCATAGGCTATATTGATTACCGGTATGGGGCTACATCCATAAATACAGTTAGAGAAGAATAACCTCAATGTGTGATCTGTTTCCAAGCTCTCTCTATTGTAATTGCTTATAAAGCTCTCAAAATTAAAATTGCATTTCTTATCACTCAAAAAACTCGCATAAAGACCTAATGTTTTTTAAAAAGCACAAACACTTTCCCGAAAATATTCTGAATTTAATTAATCCTCGAACTTTTGATAGAAGTTAAAACGAAATATAAATGAAACCCTGCAAAAAAGTCTTGTAATTTCCATCTCTCGCCATCGCGGAAGAAAAAATCCTCATTTGAAGCTAATAGAGCTGTGTGCAAAAAAACATTGTCGAAATAGTGATTGGAAAGGAAGCTATCAAGAAAACAGCCGGCGGCCAGCATTGTCAATCAGTAAAAAACGCCATGACTTAATAGCAAACTTCATCGAGACGCCAATGTTTAAAACCTACACGTCATTCTGTTTTGTCCTTGGGAAAGACACTTGATGACAATTTCCTTTATTTGGTGGTCCTAGCAAGCAACTCTAAAATTTCAGTCATATCTCCTGTAAAAACTAAAAAACCTAAATAGAAAACTTCAACCGCACATCAATATCCCGACAATTAAAAAGCAGATCGAGGTAATCGCTTTCAGTTGTTATGAGTATAGTGCATCCGATGCTTTCCGGTGACTTTAAAAAATAAA
Source organism: Diplosoma virens (assembly GCA_963680785.1). Taxonomy (NCBI): domain Eukaryota; kingdom Metazoa; phylum Chordata; class Ascidiacea; order Aplousobranchia; family Didemnidae; genus Diplosoma; species Diplosoma virens. The sequence continues at coordinate 27,562,986 of OY796889.1, forward strand.
TATAGAAATTCAAAAACAAAATAAAACAGAAAAAAATATCTGCTTTATTACTCTCAAACAATATTCAACTATAATACCCAGTCCGGCTTCTGAACAAGGCTTTTTATCAAAACTACGCAAAAAATTCGAGAAATGGAGAATAAAGTAAGATGTCGGCAAGAAATTTTTCCACGTAATAGACTAGCTATACAAAACAAACAATGTTAAAATGTCGCATTGAATTTCATCTCTTAAATACTGTTTTGAAATAAATAAACATGTTTGTTTATATGGTCTTGTAATGAAAAATTCAGCGCTTGTAATGAGCGCTTGTAATGAAAAATTCGGTTTTGATTTGATATGTATTTTATTTAAAACAGTAAAATAAAAAGACAATAGCTTTGAGGTACTTTCACTAAAAAAAATACCAGAAGAAATTTCAGTGAGCCTGGATCCAATGACTGGCGATGTCGAATCCAGATAAAAATTTAAACCACTATAATATTACTGGTAGTTAAATCAGTCACACCGTCGGGGAAGGGTAGATTGTTGTGATGATACTCTGATTGTGAGCACAAAGACGCAAGTTCAATGTTCAGTTTACATAAGTGATTTTTTGCACCCTTAGAAAAAGCGCTTTACGACAAGTTCTTAAATGGGGCTCACTTGCAATGGTTATTCTGCTTTATCTTTACAACGAAAGCACGTCAATATTGCCATACAAAAAAAGAAGACACAGAAGACCAAACAAGAAATGGACACCAATGAACAAAAGAAAGAAGACTTTTTGATAGTGAATATGAGAATTTAAATAAGCCGCTAAGCCGGGAAACTTCTGAGCTGTTTACAGTCGAATTGTTGTCCGGCTTGTGTGGTCTAGTGGTGTTGTCTCCTGCGTGGAAGAATACATCTAGTTGGTTTGAATCGCAGTGAGATATGCATCACTAAAGATTTCTAACAATAGCGAAATTCAAGTTTGGTGCTTTTCATTTTAAGCGGCTTGGTTTCTAGTAACACTTTTTGATTTAATCAATATTTTCTCTAAACAGATTTGGAAAAAAGAACAAACAGCGTGTGTAAGAATTTTAGTAATTTACAATTATCTTATCTTTATGCTCTTATTAAACGTATATTATTTTAACGCCTATAGTTTTTCAGTCTATAGCTTTGTCAACGCCTATAGTTTTTCATAGAGATATTTCAATTTTCTGGTCTATTTATTATAAATAATTGCTTGTTAAAAGAATAGTTCTTCAGGCAGGGCGTTGAAAGTTGAAACCATGTTTCTTCCTTTAATTAAACCCTAGAAAAGAGTAACTGTTGATATGCATTCATTTATTCTTTTACTACATTTAATTTGCTGACTCGCAGGAAAATATCAGAGGTTATACGAAGATACGAAGGGCTGTGATCACCTTGAGCTGCTTTTGGAAATGCCAACATATAGCAATCTGGTTACAATTTTTATATGAGATATAACTAAAATTTAAAATTGTTTGTTAAAACCACCAAGCCCAGAAACAGCCATAAATTCCTTCTCAAAATCGGATCAAAATGACAACAACAGCATTGAACCAAGACTGTAACGATTGGTTTGTCGTCAATACGGCGCTTAAACCTACTCAGCAACCCTGGTGAAGAATCATGTCTAACAAAAATCGATTAATGAATGAACAAACAAAGTACTCAGCACTGTGGAGTGCTGTTTTTGGCATAAAGCACCTTCACCTCAAAACAACACCTTGACCTTACTGCCTCATCGCAATAAAATTTTTATTTAACCAAAAGCAATGTAGATTTGCCGATATAACAACTGAATAAATCATGGTTCGTATGTTTATCCGCTTTTATAAAATTAAAACTTATAGTCGAATAACTATTAGAGCGAAACCTATTAACAATTACAAAAAATAAAGATAGTAATATATTTCATTACAAATTGTTAATGACTTTAATCATAGACAACACTGCCTAACCAAAACAATTAAATTACTTACTAACCTATTAAATATACAGACAATAAAATTTTCTTTTAATCAACGGAAATATTTTTATTTTATTTTTTCTTTTGATCTCTTTATTTATCCTTCTGACTTACAGCAAAAGAGGGTGCTCGGTTGAAATTTTTTATTTTGGTTTTTTAGAGATATGACTGAAATTTAGAACTGCTTGCTAACACAGCCAAGCAGAAAAAGTGCCGTAAAGTTTCTTTTCCAAGGACACAAGAATGGCGCGAGTAGGTTTTGAACAGAAACCGTTTCGATCACAATCACGGCGCTCTTGACCACTCGATCACGCTGGCAAAGTTTCTAAAGAAATTTTCTACAGTGGGTATTAAAGTTTAAGCAATGTGGTTATCATTTCGTTTTACGGTGCAACCATTAACCTTTTGGACTTAAAAAAAGACAAATTTTAGTTGAATTAAACGTGAGAAAGACTTTGGTTAAAGATTAAGAGAAGTTTACTTAACAAACAAACCTTCCACGATGCCTTAATTTATGGTTAGATATCTATAAAGTTAGATCACTAAATACACCATAGTTGCTACAGATCAATAAGTTTCAACAAAAGTTACTACATTTAAACCTTACGTCAGTTAGTGCAACTCGGTGTGTACAGCTGTTGATTCTTGTTCATATGCTACTGTAATTTATGTTATCGCTAGGTGTCAGCAAAGAAAAGTTTTATGTTATATACGTTTTTCTGTTGGTTAACATACTATAAAGGCCTGTTTCCACTACGAGCGTGGAAAAGAGCATTCTTTCTCTCTTTTATTGATCTTCGATTGAAGCGAGCGGTTAAAATTGAAGCGAGCGCAAAAAAAAGCAATAAAACAAACAAAGAATGCTTTTTTCCACGCTCGTAGTGGAAACGGGCCTTAATAATCCAAAGTAGGAAAAAAATTTTCAGGCTGTCTATATAGCATAAAAATTTTAACATGCTTTTTTAATTTTTAAAACCTTCACTTCCTTTATTTTTGTCAGTCAAACTTTTTGTAATTTTCAGATACTTTGAAACATCTCAATCTTATCGAAAAAAACTAAAAACCTGTTGGATGATTCGGTTTCAAAAGAAAAAAAAATTTGCGACAAAAAAATAACAACGTATCTTTTCTAGTTGCAAGAACCATTGAAAACTTGAAGATCTTTCAAAATTATTTTTAATTTCTAACAAATTATTTATGTTAAAGTACTTTTTTGTGTACGCGAAGCAAAAATCTTTTCCATGCGCCACCACAAGAAAGATCTCGAACTTTGAAATTGATGCTGCAGGTAATGCTAGTTATTGTAAATTTTGAATTTACTCCGGGATTTCTTTCTAGCGTAGTCGTACTAACGTTGACAACCGAATGTTTTCCCTGCAATCAAAATACTACTCAGTGTTTTTGCAACATTTCCAATATCGTCTTCCACCGCCGAACAATCGTTTTCTGCACTACGATTGAAAAAATCAAATCTACAAACAACTGTGAGTCAAACTCGTTTGGATCAGTGGCCGCCAACTTGTGGTCCATAGAAAAATTTTGGTGGTCCTAAAAAAAATTAGAGTTGTAACAAAGTCCATTAGTTGAAGATCATAACTAATCTGAATCTAACAAACTTCGAGTCATACCCATGAGTCTTTATAATCAAGGTAATTTTAAAAGTAAAAACTTTTTGAAGACTTTAAAGCAGCTTTTTTTCTAAACTTTTGTTTTAGTGGTCCGCCAAATGTTAAATTATACAAGCTCAAAAAGTTGACGACCACTGGTCTGTACGGTCTGTCCCTAATCTATATCCATAATAGAATGTTAAAAAGTACCGATGCTCAGGAGCGACGAAGTTTTTTTGCCGGCGGATGGGGCAAAACTAAAAAGAGGGACTTTTTGTTGAAAAGTCATACAAAAAAAATAAATTTTGAAAACCATGCTCAGTGGCGCCGGAATTTGTCGGGGAGAGCAGTATTCAAAAAGACGGTACCTTTTTGAAAATTACCATTTTGTAATCGTAACAGTTTTCAGCGCGAAAATCTAGTGATCTGTAAACAAATTATTGCAACTATTGCAAGTAACACTTTCCGTAAACTTATTTCAATTTAATTACAATAATTTGAGTTATTTCGGCTGACGAAATGTAAACTCCACAATCATGACAAATCTGATTAGCTGTTCGGTTATAACTCTTACTCTAATTGATAGTGATTTGGTTACAAACCCTCATGATTGATGCAGTTCTTGTAAACCTTACCCTGCTACAAACAGTAAAACCAATTCATGAAACTGATATTGAGTACCATATAGTTCTGTAGTTTATTTTTCTAGTTATATTCTTTCAATTTTAATTACTCAATATGAACGTACGCTACTGATCATTAGCAAAAAAGTTTGCTTTTTTAAAGTCCAATTATAACGGCTATTTCTACCTGTCAATTTTCGCTTATTGTTTATATATTTTTGCACAAATTCTTGCCCCGTCTTTAATTTTTTTCTGGCTACGGCCCTAAGTTCATGATACTTTAATCAGAAGTTGGAAATTTGCGTTAACCACTTAAAGTCAGCATGACTCTTCAAAACGGGAAGTGCAAAAATAATCTCTCAATTCATTACGTTGTGAAAGTTTGAAATAGATGAGTTTGTTTGGTTTTTTAATTTCTTCTTTTTTATTTTGAAATTCGTAATACTGTAACTATAATTAGCAGTCCACTTTTGCCCATGTGATCGATAGTAAATATTTGCCTTGATGCAATTGTACAAACGTGATGGCGAGTAGCTTTCATAACCATTTTATACACACCCAGCTTTACAATTTTTATTTAAAAATAAATGTTTGGTCCATGGCGCCGAATTAAATTTTTGTCAACTAAAAAACTATCACAAACTGTACACGTAGTTTTCCGATGGAGTATCATAGCTATTTCGGTATCACCTTTGTACTCTTTTTTCTGTTAATATGCGAATAAAATCATACTTGAAATATAATTTTTTCAGTTTTAAAAACGAAAACTTTAAAATTTGAAAGTTAAAGAGAAAGTGCTGCGGGTCTAACTTTTTTAGATTTTAAAAAAATTTGAGACCTTTGAAAAATGATTAAAAAGTTGATAAGTTACATTGTATTTTACGGATCTATTTGCTTCTCTTTTTTTTATTGATTTGTATTGTAGTTCACCAGTTTTTTCAAAGAAGGTTTGTTCGTAAAGGAGATACTGATTAGGAAAAAGGCCTAGTATAGCCAAATTTTAATTATTGGTAAGTCTACATCATTTCTGCCCATGTTAACTGTCAAGTTTGGCGACATTTCATCATAATTTTGTAAGGTTTTTTAGTATTTGTTTGTAAGAGTCGATTTATTGCTGGGAATAATGCAAATATTTCAAATTCTTTTTTATTAATATCATTCGAAATTTTTACTTAATGTAACTGAGAATGACACAGGATTGTGTTTAACCTTAAAAAAACTTCACGGCCCGCAATAGCAACTAGTTTTCCCACTACCGCCTATAAAAAAACAAAAAAGACGATTACACGCTCTTCGTAAACCACTTTACCACAGACAATAACATTCCGACCACGCTATGATCCAACTATTTATAAAGCGTAGTGCGTAAAACGTAGAGCCTTGTTAAACTATTATGAAAGCTGCTGCGTGAATAAGTTGTCCACTCAGAACAATTCCTTGCGGTCACTCAGCCATAACAATTGACTGAAAAGTCGATATAGGTAGCCTAAGGCTAGTACAGCAGGTAAACGATAGAAATTTTTATTTATATGAAATGATAATATAATTACAGTTTGTGGTTGGCTATGATATTATTAGAAAGTGTTTTCAGTTGTTGCAAGCATAAAATTCTTATATTCAGATAATGAAATAGCGTAATTAAAAAACTGTAGGCTAACTATCTTTTTAAGAGGATCAGTTGCCGGTGAAAAGTTTTGAATATTTGCTAAATTTTTCATTTACGTTTCAATTCATAATTCTACCGGTATTGCTAGATCAGTCTAACCTACTTTTTGGAGTCATATCCCAGACAATATCTCGCAGTTCATGGCAGCTAGTTTCAAAAAAGAAGACATGTTTCGAAATAAGTAAGTAGGCTGTAACATATAGCTTCGGGAAAGAGGTTACTATCTTATACCATAAAATTGCTGTGGCTGCTTTCCACAGCAATTTTATAATGCCACCTATCATTGATATCTTCCAATAAAGCTGGACTTATTCTTATAGTTTGATGCTCTTTTAATTCAATCGCTCTCGTTCTGCAGATAATGATTTTGAAGCAAACAGCCAGATATAAATCGTAGATCTGGTTTTATTGCTCGTTGCACATAGAATGGCCAAGCTGCTTTTTCAAACACTCAATTGTAAGAAAATCGCTTTTACGCTGATTTACGTAGAAAGTGGAGGTACAAGCTGTTGCAGAACTAGATTTAAGTGTTGCGTTGCGATTTAATTGTTACGTTACTTAAAAAAGATTTGAAAAAGACAGTAACCGCATACAGTATAATATTAAATCCAAGGTCGCTGATACAAAACTGTTTTTTAGTCTTTTACAGCAAAGAGTGGCCGGAATTATGTATATCTTTTATAAAGAAATCAGAATTATATAGAAAAGGTTTATCTTTCACAAGTGAAAAAGCTCAAAAGTGCATTAATAATAAGGTTTCAAAACTCGTTCAGATTAAAAAACCTTGCATAAATTTTTGGTGTTAGTTATTAAAAATCGCAATCGAAACTTTTCTATGAAACGTGTTAAAAATTTGTAATAGGTGTTCATTTATAAAATTGTTCAATTATGGCCTGTAGTCCGTAGGCAACGTCATTAACCTTGGTATTTCTCAACGTACCCCGCTTTTCGCATGCAATTTATTTGTTACTTCGTTATAGTATCGTATATAGGATATTATTTTTTGTTACTTCGATATTTAAATGCTTTTTTTTTGGGAGAAAAACTGCATTTTTGGCCTTGATGGAGTGTCTTTTTAGGGCGTGACGTCAAGATTGAGCACGCCAGCTGGTTAAACCATCGACTTAGGTTAAAAAATAAAAACCAGATTGATAACTTTGATCACTGTGTCTAATTTTTATTAAAAGCGATAAATTGGCCACTGTATCATTACTAAAGTGGTTCCTGTGACGAACAAAAGCAGGCGTCTGGTTTAAGATACACCGTCTTACATATTTTCTTTCATTTTTTTTTAGTGATTTGTAAAGTGGCAGGAAAAGTTACTTATGAAAACCGTTTGAGCATTACAACATACTTTCAGGTTTTTGCTGTTTGCTTAATGATGAAGCACGGTTACTATTGATCACACAAATTTATTTATGAAATATCGTGTCACTGGCGTTTATTTGGCGAAAGGGATTTAATAAATGGCTGACTAATAAAGTGTCAAGTGATAGTCTCATAATTTGGAAGGTTAAATCAGTTTGTTGTCGCAGTAAACGGTCGATTAGCAGCATAGTTTCTTACGAGCATGATAGAAATTGATTTGTAGTTTACTTCGTTCTGTACGCTTCAATATTATCTTGTACATCAGGTTAATGTCAAATTCAATGACGTTAAAAGCTACTGGTGATAAAACCCTCTTTACGTTTGAAAATAGTAATAATATATTCTCTCGCCAAGTGTTCAAAAAAAAGCCATTTTATTTGTTTTGCAACATTATTACCTTTGTATAGAACTGCATGTCATCACCAACAAACTTAAAAAATTTAGAAAAATCAATTTTTTCTTCGCTACAATGAATGTTTCAATTGGTGCCAGCAACCGATTTCAAATTAAAAGCTTAGGTGCTTTCAAGTCCACATTCATGAAATTGCTGTGAAATTTACACAATAACACATCTATGATATTTTTATTTAAATTAATAAAAATAAATCGTGTTTCTTTTAACAGTAAATCTTTTTATTTTATATCTGTTTTAAATCGTGCAGATTTAGTTGTATTCAAATTGAAACTATCAGTGTTAGTGTCACAAATGTAATTAATTCTAATGTGTTTTTTAAGAAATAGCTAAAAAAGCATTGTTTATGTAGGCTTTACTTAAAAACCCAAATCTGTTTTCCACAAAAAAAATCCTTATTTCAGTAATAGCGTTAGCTTAAAGAATTTTAGAATTTTAAATTTATATACTATCACTAATTCGTGGGCAATAACCGCAACTGAGTGCTAATCACTTTTCATAAACTCTTTAAAACAGTTTTAATTAGTTATAATTGTAAACTATGATAAAATTTAAATTCCTAGACAGTCAATGGAAGTTTTGAAACATCATGACATGATTAATTCAAAGCTATTTTGACAGACAGTCGAACGATCCAATGTATTTGGAAACTCACTTCATAACAATGACACCGTGTCTCGTGGCGCTTTTGATATCGACGTTATCAACCCCAACACCGGCACGGCCGATTATTTTCAAGTTCGGTGACTTTTCTATTATAGTTGAGGTCACTTTGGTTGCCGAACGCACTACCATTCCGTCATAGCCCTGCCAGGCCTGTTGGGATGGGCTTACCCCGAGCAGCTTGGGTTAAGCTCAACCGCCTGCGGACTGGTGTTGGGCGATTCCATTCGTCCATGTACAAATGGGGTCTCGCTCCTTCACCGAATTGCGAGTGTGGCGCCTCTGAGCAAACCGCAGACCGTGTACTAACTAACAGCGTGCCCTATACATCGGGCACAACATGGAGCACGAGGTCTGACGGTTTTGGATGACGAAACTCGATGCTGGCTTAATAACACCACTGCCAGCATCTGATTCAGGCAGTGCAGCAGTCTGGGGTAGTAAAAGGATAAACCCTCGACTCCAGTCCTGCTTGTGTCTGACCTGGCGTGGATGGCCTTCAAACATGACAACGACGAGGTGCTTTCATGCGGGCAAATATTTTTTCAGGCATGAGAGAATGAATAATTTTACTGAATTTACATTTTTATTTTGGTATTATTATTTGAATTTTAAAAACCGCCGAAGATGTTCATGTTTTTAATGCTGTTACATTACTATCTTACTTAAATCAGAAAAAAAACATATTGCTTAATCTTAAATCATACTGTTATATTTCAATCAGAAATGAACTTTTATGTCAAGTCGCAAGATTTTTTTAAATAGTTGATTACTAATAGATTTTAATAGCTGACTCTTCTTTTCTCTCTTTGTTTTTGTGCTGTTTTATTTAGATCGCTTTCCCAACCTAGGGGTCGCTGCGCCGGTGACGGTCACCAAGTATTTTCACGGGGGTCATAACGATACTTTATTATACTTTTCAAATTATATCTTCAGTAAACAAACAGGAAAGGGGGTCGCAGGCTATATGAAAATCGTAAAAGGGATCACAAACCGTCACCAAAGGTGGAGAAAGGCTGCTTCAGATTTTAGTCAATCAACGTTGCAATTTCGTGGAAGATTTATGATAAAAAAAATCCTGACTGGAAAATAAATGTTCTTTCAACAAGAATTTCTCGCTGTTTATGCATAGTTTCGTCATGTCGGCAAATTATTTTAGATATTGCTAGAGTAGGATTACCGTGTCTGAATAGGCGCAATCCCTGACAGACATAGGCATATCAGCCAAAAACATTTGGAGGGGCGATGAAGTTTTGGCCAAATTTTGTGACATTTTCCCGAATCATGATTTTCTAGTACTTTACGGATAGGACAAAAAATTGTCTGAGATTCTAGGATGAAGACCAAAAACAAAAAAGTCTTCACTTGGAATCAGTCTTGGACTTTTTAATTTTCGACCCAAAATCATGGTGTTCTCTAAAAAACAAAAAAAAGCCTTTAGCCAAAGGCACCAAACAAACGAGTTTTATGTCCAAATGCACAATATTAATGTACTGGATTTTTAAAATTTCAGACATTTGAGTCCTTTCTAAAATATTTATTCTAAAATTCCGGAACTTTAAGAATTTAATATCCAATTCCGGACGGTATGGCAACCCGATGCTAAAGTCAATCTGAGTTTTTGCGTATTGAACAATAGATTAGTTTGCTTCAATAAATCATAGTTGACGTGGAATTTAATACTTTATGTATGAGATGAAAGAAGCCTTTAATAAACTCGCTGTGATTAAACTTTTTAAAAAAACTACTAAAAAAATGTTATATAATATCAAACTGACATTTATTTTCTGTCTCAATATGGATTCTCTAAGATTAACTTTAATAAGGAAAATATCTCAAGTGACTTTGGCTGTGTTTCGCGATAGTAAGAAGTTTGTTTTATCATAGTTTTCGAATATCAGTTGTGTGATCGATAAAATAAATTTAAAAAAGCTTAAATTTAAAAAAGTGCTGCAGCAGGCTGTTTTAAAACGTTACGATCGGCGCCGTTTATTTTGGGTCTTTATGTTAAAAGATTAAGTTGTTGTTTTAGGTTCATCGACTCTGCACCTGCGAAGGGAAAACACCTGTCTTTTCGAACTAATTTCCATATATTCTTTAATAAGAATGTGTGGTAGTCTTTTTCTATTTTTTTCTTTTTGCAACAAAAATTTGTCAAAATTTCAAAAGCATTTAGAAGGTGATACCATAGCCGTACTAGACCAAATTATTTTGGGGTGGGGAGCAAAACAATTTTGCCCAAATTTTTTCGACGGCTGCCCGAATCATAATTTCGCAACGTTCCATGAAAAATGCCCAAATTTCAATTAGATTTAATGTGCAAACTTTTTTTGTCTTCAATTGTTTTTAGGTGTAAATAGAACAAGAACGGTTGATTTTGCCGAAATAACCTATTCAAGATCAAAAAAGAATAAAAAAAAATGTCTTCACAATAACTCTTAGGTTTTTTTTGCACATTGATGGTTCTAAATTAAGTTAGTCCCTCCTGCCCAAATAGTGCGTGGTTGGATTCAAAAAAAATCTGGTTGTGTTTAATTTTTTTTGGCGTTTTGGGCCACCATTGGCTGCTGCCCTTCAGCTCGTAGGCATAGGTAGGAAACCTGCGGCCTCGAGGCCACATGCGGCCCCCATGAGTCTTTGTGCGGCTTCTATGACAATTTAAATAGTAATAAAATTACGTGTCAATGACTACTAATGATAATAGAAAACCTTTTTTTATTTTAGAGATCCTACATTTTTTAGTGACTAAAATCAACAAAATCGGAACCGATTGAAAGGGAAGACCTTTTTTTTAGAAATCACTACTTTTCGGCGACAAAAATCAAGAATTCTCAAGCAGATTCAAAGTGATGTCGTTATTTTCTTGGGTATTTCAATTTATGCGGCCTCCTTTCTTACTTCCTAATATAAATCTGGCCTCTAATAGTAGAAATGTGTAGTCAATATTAAAAAGGTTCGAAAAATGGTGAAGTTTCTGGAAAAACATTATCATAGATTTTTTGGCTAAGAAGTTGCGATATGACGGGGAAAGAAACTTTAAGTATAATTTGGAACCGTGTCCCTATAAAAACGTTTTCTCGATATAACCTGTTGTTAACGAAATGATTTTACAGTAAAAAAAAATTTTAGTTTATACATAATATTTTTATGGTGTAATGGCCATGTTTTTGCTTTTTTCTGTATTTATTATTTTCTACTTTGCAACATCTTTATTGTACTTAAAACTTTATAATTAAACTGCTGAGATAAGTAGTTGGTTTTGTTTCTTCCGTAAATAAGAGAAGTTTCTCCTTACTTGTCTACATCGTACAATTGTGACGAAACTATTTAATTTGTTTTTTCTCCACAATAGCTACTTTAATAAGAGAGGATAATGTAAAAAAGTTACCAAAGTTATTTGTTCTGTAATTTAGTATTAGCTGCAAGTTTAGGTATTGAAAATGTTAAATAGTTTTCCTAGTGCCTTCAGATGTATAACAGGTGCCCGGAACAGACAGCGTAACAGCGATATATTAGTTATAATTGTAGGGTATCATTAAATTATTTTTACGAAAAATCTTTCATCAGAAGCTAAAATAAAGTTAACAAATTACTCTTTTTTAATTAGCAGGTTATTCTTATTAAAAAGTTGTTGTTTATAAAGCTCACTAGGCTGATTATGAGGTTCTCTGAGTTCTAGACCTCGAGTAACAAAACTGCTTTGTATTTTACTACTCGATATGCTTTGTTTTGCGGAAAAACTAAACAACTGTAAAACCGTAAGTTTTTCAGCAACCGTCAAAGGATTAGTTCGAATAACTTTTAATTTTGACTTAATGTTGTGATATGTCTGAATAAATTGTTATGTCGGGTCAGTTTGTCGGTTGACATGTTCTAAATTTTGTTAAAACCGCCATAGCCCGGTTAGTATGCTGCTAAACAATTCTTGTTACGGTGCGAGAGTTTTGAGTTCAACTCCTAACCCTGTGATCGTCAACGTGCCGACACGGTTTCGGGAGTGACACGAAGTGTCGGGAATCGAATTGGGTTCTGGTTCAATCCGGGTTCGGACTTAGTTTTTAGAGATTCGAGCTCAATTTTGTACCCTTGCGTTTTCCCTTTAGGTCCAATTCGGGAGCGATTCAGGCTGCCAATTAATTTTCGGGTTCGTGCTGTTTCGGGCCTAAAACGCAACCCGATTACAAGTTTGGTGTCGTGTGAATGTTTGCAGTTGCTTAAGTGCAGACGCTGCGGAGTTACTGAGAACTCATGACACTTCGCTATGTATGTTGCAAAGCGAGTATAATAATAGGTTAAGTTTTTGGTCTAGTTAAAACAGCCAAGCAGAGAAACTTTCAACCAAATGTCTCTGTTTGCAACCAGCTTGCGATCTAGTGGTTATAGACCTTAATATGTCCTTGAAAAACTAATGTCTTTTGCCTTTTTCTAAACCCAAACTTTTCTCAGTAAAGAACGTTTTGTAATACAGCTGCAAAGCAATTGCTAAAATATTTTTCCTCAAATTTTGTTGCAATTTATGTTAAGAAACAATTTTGGGTCTCTTCAAGAACTCACTGTAAGCGATTTTTTTGTTGAAATTAACCCAGAATGGAATAGAAAAGAAACCAAGACGAAAAGAATCTCTTCGAAAAGGGATAGTAACGACAGAGGGGATCCGGGAACAAACAACAGAGGGACAGTTTCACCAAAAAAAATCGCTTCCGGTCACTTCTTGAAGAGACCCACTATTTTCAGTTCAGTTAGAAAGACTCGGGTTGAGCAAGCTCCGGCTTGCGGCCCAATTCCATGTTGCTTCAGCGGCAAACCTGGCATCTTTATTTATCCTCCTGTCTCGCAAGAAGGTGTTGGAGACATTATACTAAAGCCAATCTTTAAGCGATTAGCGCGATCTGCTTTCGGAGACGCCAAAATATTGCTGTCCAGTTTCATTTATTTTTTAAGTTTTTATTTAGAGATTATTAGAGATTAGATGTAAGTTTTAAAGTTTTTATTTAGAGATATGACTGAAATTTAGAACTGCTTGCTAAGAGTAAACCGCCAAGTTGTGGAAAGTGCCGTAAAGTGTCTTTTCCAAGACAACAAAATGATGCGAGTGGGTTTTGAACCCCCCAAATCGATCACGTTCGCCATGCAGATAGTGCTCTATACCATTCGGCCACGCTTCCGACAACGAATGTAAGAAGTAGGTTGGATTCTATTTGAAGGTCATGTCTTAATCGTAAATGTAAATTCATGTACATGGTCGTTTGCGGGACCCTTATTATTCAAAAAATATATTTTGAAACATCGTATGTGTTTATGTCTACACATTCTTTTTGTCTGGGATCCTGTCTTCAACCTTTTAGGTGTCGAAACTTAAAAGAGATGAAGTTGTCAAACTTTCCCCCCTGTTTTTATACAAAATTTTGGTGATCGCCTTGTTTAAAACATTTTTTGTGCGTCATTTTTTCCTGCCACTGTAGAAGTGTTTCTACTCGTAATTTTGGATCTTGCCTGGCAACACAATTTTGTGGTTGACAGCTTTAGATAAAATCGAAAGTTATCATTTTGCTAACATCAATTAAAGCAATTTATTCTTCATTTTATTTTCGTATATTGGTTGCTTTCTATCATGATTTCTCAATTTGTAGTATAATTCTAAAGGGGTGCACATTTTTTTTGCTGTTTACGCATTGCAGAATTGTTTCGAATTAAAGGCCACCATGCAGTTTACTTCCAGTAAGTATGCAATTGAATTGATGATCCTATTCTGCAGGAGCTATTCTTTTTTTGTAAGCTTCTAGCAAATGTTCTTTTTTATCTTTGTTTTGAAAACATGCGGTGGGAAAGCGTGCCATGAACATTCAAAAAATTTAATGAAAATACTCTTATGCACTTTTCATCGCATTTTAGCCTTAGTTGGCATTAGAAAAAGCATCGGGTTTATCTGTAACCTTTCCAGCTTTGCTTGGTTTGACGAGCGATCGCAACGTCATATGACGTAACTCCATTTCGGCTTGAAATGATTCACTCAAACAGTAGATAGCGGATGGAACTACTGTGCATTAAATTTTGATGTGATTGCGCTTTGATACTCTTTTTTGTTTCATTTATAATTTTTTTCCTTAAATGGCATAATTACGCATTACCTTCTGACCTTTCTATCAAGTATTCGTTTGTCATCGGTTTTAGACTTATCATTTTTTACTTTGATATGCTGCTGACATGACTGAAATGTTTGTTGTTTTTTTTTTTTGCGTAATGACAGATTTTTTATTGCACTTGAAAACCATTGATTGGCAACTTGACTTAGTTGAACCGATGGAAAGGTCATTGGACGACTTCGTATGTGCGTAAAATGCAGGCGAACAAGTAGATCGAGTAAATAAATTACGTTGAAAAATAGAATTAAAAAACAAAATGTTTTACAGCTGGTGGAAATGATTTAATCTGTTTTTTTCGCAATTCTACTTAACCTTTTTTTTTTTTTTTTTGTTGGGATCATATAGCATTGGTTACGGCTTTTTACTGTTTTTGTAGGTTTTTGATTTATGGCTTCGTTGTTTTTTTTTATTTGCTCGATACCAGCGGTTCTTGAAGTTTTTCCCGACCTGCCGGGAGTTAGTGGTTTTGAATTTCAGGAGTGTTCTGTTTGTGTTTAACAGAAGAAAACTATTCATAAAAGCGTAATAAGGGCTCGTTTCCTCTACAAGCGTGAAATGAAGCAAGCACTCTTTGTTTGTTTTATTGGTTTTTTATTTCCTTCCGCTACAGCGCTAAGCGAAGCAAAAAAATCAATTAATGAAACAAAGAATACTACATTCCACCCTCGTCGTGGAAACGAGCCATAATGTTGGCGCGAAAATTTTGGTTGGTATGTTGAAATGAGCTTGCCCCGAACAGCTTGTGTTAAGCTCAATCGCTGCAGACTGGTGCTGGGCGATTCCATTTGTCCATGCACAAATGAGATCTCGCTCCTTCACCGAATTGCGGGCGCGGAGCCTCTGAACAAACCGCAGACCACGTTCTAATAGCGTGCCCCATATATCGGGCACCACACAGAGCACGAGGTCTGACGGTTTTGGATGACAAAACTCGATGCTGGCTTAACAACATCACTGTCAGCATCAGATCCGGGCAGTACAGCAGCCTGGGGTAGTAAAAGGATAAACCCTCGGCCTTAGTCCTGTTTGTGTCTGACCTGGAGTGGATGCCCTTCCAAACGACGGCAATGTATTGAAGTATAAAAGATTGCTTCTGTTGAACTTTCAATCATATTTTTATCACCAGGTTTTGCAAGGAATTTGTTAGTTTTTTGTAATTTAACTAGTGTAAAAAGCTCGGTATACAACTGCCAACGTTTTCCTAAAATTTCTCCCTGGGTCATCTGACTTAAAGAAATTGTTTGTACTGGAATGTCTGAATCAGCAAATAACCAGACTCTTACCCAACCCAGAAGCACCGGAAATGACGTGACGATTTTTTCCTCTACCTTATCTTCCACCGCAATGGCTACGTCAGCTTCGCCTGATAATCTCGGATTAATCATTGGCTGTGCAGTAGGTGGCGGTGTGGCGCTCATTTTAATCATTATTTTAATCTCTTGCTGCATTCTAAGAGTTAAGAAAAAACGCGCTTTTGAAGGGAAGTACAGCCCATCGGCTAATGAACAAAAAGGGGGTGTTCAAATGAACGACATTACAAATATAATCCAGCCTCCACCCCCAGAACGATTGATTTGATTTTGTGTTTGCTTTTGAACATTTTTACTATTTACGGAAAAGTGGATGCAACTTAAGATACGAAGCAGTGAGACCCGGTTCTTAAACTTTTGTTGCCCAAAGGCAATTCTTGTGTTCCGGATTGTTTCCTTGTATTCTTTCTTGCTTGTATTCCTTCCTGACAAAGACAGTATCCCAATGCATAGTATTTTTAGTATTTTGTAAATTTTAGTGTTACAAACTGTGCAACTTTTCAAGGTTAGAAAAGGTGCTAATACAAACGTTTAGCTTTGTTTTGTTTTTTTGTATTCTTTTTTATATGTATTTTAAAATTTATAATACTTGGCAATAGTTGTCTTGCACAAGATGAACTTGCAATCAATTTGCCAGTGCTACTTCTTTTTGAAGTGCATATCCTTTTTTCTTTGTTTAAAATTTTAATAACAACTGACTGATAAAATTAAAGTGCTTGTAGTTGGTGTAATACACTGTATGTCGGAAATAGATAAAATTTCAACTATTTTAATAGCGTTTAATTTAAATATGTATAATTATTTGATGTCGTGTTTCCTGCCATCAACATATAAGTTTAATCCTTATTGAATTAATTGGTTTGCTTTTAAAGCTGTACGATCACGTGAGCGTTTTAAGGCATTATCTGCTCATGCCTATCCAGATTTATATTTTTGTTTTTCTGTTTCGTCTGTTATCATATTTAATACAAGTTTTCGTTCGAAACAATCTTTGATATCTTCATTTTTCGTTTTGTAAACTGCTGCTTTTATGATTATTTGTCTCGGTTTAAATGCAATATTTCTACTTTTAGTGCAACACTTGGCTTGTTTTGCCTAAGTACAATATTACTTGCAAAGAACGCGTTGCTGCTCATGCATCGATCGTTTGTCTGAGTTATGACGCTGATAAAACGTAGTGTGACGTCATGCACTTGACAGTTTTTATCGAGTGCGTTTCTAAGTTAAACATAACGGTTCGTGTTTTTGGAATTTCAAAATTTGAAATTAACGTTTCTTCGTAGGATTGCTCTATTACTAGTCTTCATGTAATAGCACCCATGATAGTTGAGAAGTGCATTTTAAGTAAGAAATGCGGGGCCGGAAAAGTTAATCATTTTTTTATTCAAAATCTGACGTTTGGAATAATAACTTGAAACTCATTGTCAAAACCTTTGGCATCGACAATGAATGAAGGTAAAAAGTGACACCAATGGAATAGTTCAAACTCAAAGTGTTTCGAATTCATTCAACAATTTTATTTCATCCTGCTTATTCTGTCACGTGATCATTCGTATTTTCCGTAATTGCATTTTCGCATTTGAAAGCGCCTTAGCGGAACAAAACTCCAATTAACTAAAAGCCTTTCTCTTAAATCCATTGCGGCTTTGACTCTTGTGAATTTCATAAAGTTTACTATTGTTGTTTAACGTCTCCAACCAAAATGATGACGTTTGCGCTAGGATTGGTTTTTACATGTATCTGCGTTTTCTCATTGATAGTATTTAAAAAGCAAGTGTTGCAGTTTTTTTATTATTTTTGCTTAAATAGTAATGTAAGTCGTAATTGACCTTTATAACTTTTTTAATGGTTTATTGCACAATTTTTTTATATAATAAACTAATATTTGCTCTACGTTTACATTTCAAAATACTTCTTTTCGGTTAGAAAACCAAAAGTAACTTCTATAAAAGTAAATGAGAGTCTATGCAAAAAGTGTCTTGTCACCATTACTTACTAACTTCGTTCTTCACTTGGTGGTATCGGTTTCTGTATGTTTGTTCGGATTTATGTATTTGCGTTACTCCCTCGCTGCCTTACAAACAATTGGGCCAAGAATGGCAAATTATTGTCAAACAAGCTTAGTTTACGTGATTACAAATGGTTACTGAAGTTACCGAAGATAGACGGCGTCAAAAACTCGCTTTTTTGTTTTTAAGTGAAGATATTGTTCTTTGGTTGATCTATACTGAAAAAGTTTATTGAAAAAGCTTTTACTTTCCATTTCAAGTGATATAGAATTTTACGGTTTTTTTGTTTTGGCGTGACACCTACATTATGACCCACTAAACCAGTGGTTCCCAACCGCAGACAAGTACACTAGTGTGCCACAATAAGTACCCAGGTATACCGCGAAGCGATGTCGTGAAGCAATAATTACATCTAATATTAGTAATTATTAGGAAAAGGTGGGACAAAACGGTAAATAGCGATAATTCAAAAAGTTTTACCTTTAATTTCTTGAATTTAGTTTTTTTAGGTAGATTATTACATGTTAAAACATTAGCAGTGCTGCGTTTTTCCCTAGTTTGAGCAGTTCGAACCCACTGAAAAAATTGGTTAAAGTTGGATTTATACAAATGTTTCGATTTTATTTTATAATTATCATGCAAAGAATGCGCCTTAAATGGTTGTAGTCGCTACTAACCTGGTTGGTGGTTGTGTCCAATAGGGAGAATTCTTAACTTGTACTTTTCAATGTTTAAATTACTATGTTATAAGTAAGAGAGATTGACAATTATCATTAAGTTTTTTAAATCTACTACTTTATATTAATTATTTTAATAGTCACATTATTGCTAATCGGGCTTTTGTGTTAATTAAGCTGTATTTACAAGTTGTATTCCAATATAGTCAAAAATTAGAAGAAAATCTGGACGTTCAAAATGATCTGAAGGCAATTTTAAACTTGCCATTGCAGTTAAAAACCGATATAAAAAAAGCGAACAGGAAATATTCGATTATGTATTTGTAAACTTTTTACTCACGGTCCATTCCATTAAAGTAGGTGTGACGTCACACACAAAAAGACCTCAAAACCAAGCGACTTTCTCTAATCTTGTGTTCCCCCACGTAGTTCGTATCTTAGGGTCGTGAGGCTGTGAACAGCATTATTATTAATCAATATGATGGGTGTGCCGCGAAAATGTAGAGCTTAATAGTGGGCCGCCCTATAAAAAAGGTTGGGAACCACTGCACTAAGCATATGACTGTTGCAATTTGAACCATTCGAAAACGGTAAAAACTAGATTTTAAGTCCGGTTAATTCATGCATTAGATTCCTTTCATTGGGACCACATTGCAGGTAATAGACATGTCATCATTTTTTTAAGAAAATTTTAATTATTTTCTGGGTGGGAATACAAGCTTGTTTATTTTATTTTATCTCTATATTTATCCTCCTGACTCGCAGGAAAGCGTCGGAGGCGCTTTAGATAGAGCAACACTATCCAGCAATTACTCCGACCTGCTCCAGAAATGCCAAGATATTCGTTACTAGAAGTATGACTGAAGTCAAAGTCAAAAGACGATAGTTTAGGACAGTGGTTTTCAACCTTTTCTGTACCGTGGCCTATTTTTCAACCCAAGTTAACTTCACAACCCACTTTGGTCAACAAAATTAAATTCCCATCCCAAAATCATAGTGTTCTCTAAAAAAAAAAAAGTCTTCATGTGGTTGACTGCACAGGACGCCAGAAAAATGCCTAAAAAATGGGTCGGATGTCAAGCCTAATTATACATATACAGGGTGTTTCAAAAGTCACGCCCGATTTTATGTTTTTTCATATTAAAAATCGGGCGTGACTTTTGAAACACCCTGTATATTATACATATTGCTTTCATTTTGATTTATGCTCCATGGCCCACTAAAAAAACCACTGTGACCCGGGCCATGGCCCATAGGTTGAAAACCCCTGGTTTAGGATTTCTTTTCTGAAGCTCATCACAATTCAGCGGTTACCCCAAATTTAATCAACAAATGTATATCTAAACAACTTTATACGAGACTTGTTAACGAATCTACGGCGTGGCCAAGAGCGTGTATAACTGTATATATGGCGAACGTGATTTTATTTTATTTATTTATTTATTTTATCTCTATAATTATCCTCCTGACTCGCAGGAAAGCGACGGAGGCGCTAATACGTAGGGTAGGCAATTACCCCGACCTGCTTCCGGAGATACCAAGATATTGCTGTCCGCTAGTGATTTAATAGAGATATGACTGTAATTTAGAACTGCTTGCCAGGACCAACAAGTAGGGGAATGTGCCGTAAAGTGTTTTTCCCTAAGACACAACAGAATGGCGCGAGTGGGTTTTGAACCGAGACCGTGTTGGTCACGAGGCCGGCGCTTTAACCACTCGACCACGCTGCCGACAATGTTGCTGCGTGATGCAGACGGTTATAGTTCAAAACCTACTGCTGTGCCCTGAGGGAAGAAATTTAACAGCGCTGTCCTCTGCTTGGTAGTCTCAGCAAATAGTTTTAACTGTTTACAGCAGGGGTTCCCAACCACTGGTGGTACCAAGGTCTTCCAGATGGTTCGGGAGTAACTTTTAAAATCTCATTAAATTTAGTCATGGTCTTTTATTGTTATTTTATGGATAATATTCTTCCATTGAATAAACTAATGTTCGATCAAATTAGTTGTTCAACAAAAAATGGTACAGGTTGATAATACGGCGTGTCCAAGTGGTACGAGATCAAAAAAAGTTGGGAACCCTAGGTTTACTGGTATATCACGGTGTAAATAAAAACAAAAAAAGATGAACCGGACTGCATTGTTTTGGCATCTCCAAAAGCAGGTCGGGTTAGTCACTTGTCCCAAGTGTAATGTCTATGACATTGGTCTGAGGGTCAAGAAGATAAATAGACATGCTGATGATAACAATGGTTTATCGCGAGAAAACGGAAAAGAAGGAGTTTATAGGATTATTAATTATTTAAAATTCGATAACGCTGACCGTAACTTTATATGGTTATTCGGGTTTTCGTTTTATTACAGTTGGGGATATTCATTGTAAAATACTTGCGTAGAACAATTCCGAATCTTTTTTCAAGATTATAGAATCTTTCCAGAATATCGAATCCCATTTAAAAATTGATAAAATCTACATTTTTTTAGATGAAAAATTATTGAAAACGTTATCGCACTCAAACTTGTACTTTTTACACTTGTACCTAATTTGGTAGAAATTGCTACCACTATTTGCTTTTTCCTGTGGAAAACTGAGTATCGTTCTTTACTAAACTAGGTAATAATTAGGTTTACCATATGTCCTGAATTTTAATCCTCTTTCCCGCCTATTTTGGCAGAAATCCTGACAGAAGGCGAAGACAGGCTCCAGGTGCAAATCCCCATTTTTCTTGTTTTTTTCGAGATCACTAGTTTTCAGAAACGAAAATCATGAAGTCCGAGACAGTTCTAACGTGAAGACTTTTTGTACAGAATACTTCTATTTTGGGGCAAAATTCAGGAATTTGGACATTGATTTGAGTGAGACCTTTTTCTTTTAAAGAACACTAGTTTTTAGGGATGAAACGTTTTCTATTAACAAGCGCCCTGGTTTGCTCCTCCAAAAATACGGTCACCCTAAATAACTGTAATTACATTCAATCTTTATAAAGATATTGTCTTTCTGCCCATTTCTTCCTTAAGGTTTGGTGTGATTATAGCAAGCATGTCAAATGCGACGCGGCACGAGGCAAATATTTCTCTAGTTTCCTATGTTTGTTTAACCTATAACTGGGATCCGGTTTCAAATTTGGAACCGGTTTAAAAGAATTCGTTATTTTAAAATAAACACCACAAAACTACAGTACCGATAGATGAAATTAATTTCGATATTGCAAATACCAAAGTTACAAAGGCAAAAACTAAAGAACTACCTATCTCTTTCAATTATTGTCAATTCTATAAACTAGTCGGTAATTCTGTGCTGTGTACAAAACTGTACGTGAAAACAAAGCCGGCGGGGAAAGGGGGGACAATTTCTCCCTGATTCTCAAAATATTGAGCAAACTCAAAATTTTTTCGCAAACCGACAAGAAACTATTTGGAAAAAACCAGAATTTTTTGGGCAGCGAAAAGAAATTATTTGTCGAAAATCAATTTTTTCGGACACCAATAACAAATTTCTTGCGCAGTTTTCAAAATTAAAAGTGATAGCTTTTTGTTTTTTTAGTTATCTCTAGTTCATTCGAACGAAAAATTTTTTTGTCATTTTGTCATAGCTTTAGCAATGCTTCAAGATCATGATTCGGACAATCGTCAATAAAATTCGGGCAAAACTGCATTGACCCCAAAAATTTTTCGGCTGGTACAGCTATAATTGAAAAATAAGCAAAAAATTTGCGAAACAGGAGCGCGTTTTAGTATTCATACAAATAGATGTAATGAAATTAGATTTGTTATATTGTTAGGTTGTTTTGACCACTAAGCAAACCAGTCAGCAAAATAAAACCCTAGAACGGTCAATAATTTTAAGCACAGTTAGAATTAGTGCATAAAATCAAAATATTTAGGCCGTTGCCAGGGTAAGTTCCAAACTACTAGATTTTATTATCCCAGCAAAACAACTTGCTTTGGCCTTCCAAGGCCAAACCGAAAAAAACAAACAACCTTACCTACGTCACAAATTTGGACAAGTAACAAAAAATATCTAAATCGGTGGTTCCCAACCTTTTTTATATGGCGGCACACTATTAAGCTATTTAAATTTTCGCGGCACACCCATTATATTGGTTAATAATAAAAAGGTCTTCACTAAAAGTTCGTCAATGATTTCTCAACTTTCGTTTTAAAGTCATGGTAGTCTCTAACAAAAAAAAAGATCTTCAGTGAAAATTGGTCCATGATTTCTCAATTTTCGTCCGAAAATCATGGTGATCTCTAAAAATAAGGTTTCCGCCTGAACTCACGCTCTTTCTTTCCCTCCAAATCTCACGTACAAAAACCGCAAAATTCGACGTCCCTAAATAGTTTTTTTCCGAAATCTTTCGCGACACACCAGCATGTATTATGTAGGCCAGTGGTTCCCAAACGATCCAAATCTTTAAAAACGAGAGCAACACAAAGTTTGATACTGTTTATATTAAATGTCTAAATTAAACCTGCTTTTCCCAGTGATAATAACTTCATAAATAGGCATGACGTCATACTTTGCATTGCTCGTGTCCGGATCGACGATATTACGTAGAAGTACAAATCAGGTTTTCCAACGAGTTTCTTAATTAAAACAAATTGTTTCTTAATGACGCGATATCACGTTGTAACGATGACATTGATTAAAACTATTTGCTCTTTCTTTTCAGACAATTTTAATTTTTGTCACAATCTTTTGCCGTGAAATTTTTAGCTAACGATGCCATTTTACGTAGAATTCCGACTGTTTTTTTAAGAAGTAAAACAAAAAATTTTTAAACTTTTGCCAATAAAAAGTTTAAAGTGCATAAAAAACCCACCAGTGTAAGACATAGCCAAAATTAACCAAGCATAACGCCGCTCAAAAAAATGTCAAAAACTAGTGATTAGTTTTATTCTCGTGATTGTACAAATTAAAGATACGTAATTACAGTTTAAAAGGTGTTGTATTAAATAAAAAAATCTCTGTACGATTAATTAAAATTTTTACAAAACAAAACGCAAGATAGCACAATTGGAAAGAAATCAAATTAAATTCGACATCGTTTAACCGAAAAGAACAAAGCCAAACCAGACCTAGTACAACTTGTTTTACATTTTTTTTGTAAGACGTTAATTATTTGAAAGTGCTGATTGAAAGAAGATGCTTTAGTTTGTGTCATTAGGTGGTGGAAGTGAAAGAAGTGAAATAGTTCGTTGCCAAAAGTATAGTTCAACAAAGCAAGAAAAAGAACTATTGCATTGTTCAATTCAAGTAATATTGCTCTCCCTTCAATACTGTTGAGTGTAACTGACCGAATTATATCTGTTTGGCAATTTTGCACTATACTTCCTCTCTTTCTTCGCTCCGTGAAACAATCGATCTTCAAAATTCGAAGTCGATTTGCACTGCCGCGTGGGGACGCCATGTCGCTTCACGAGCTGAGTGTGAGATCTGAAGACATTTCCTTGTCAAAAACATTTGTCGTTCATCGTTGTTAATTTGTTCAAAATAACGGTAATAAAGAAAACTTCAAAAAATAAACACTTTAAAACGGCTTGAATTTAACGTCATCCACAATATACTGTACATTATTTTCTCTTTTCGTATGTTTTACATTTAGATAACATCTAATGTTGAGGCTAATGTTGAACCACTTCTCACTGTGTGGTAACTGCAAACGAATAACAGGAAAAATTTTAACTCAGTGACAAAAGCTGTCTGATTAAATCAATTCACACTTATTTCCAATATTGCCATTGTAACAGAAATAAATATTTAATAAACGTTCGCTTCTTTACGGTAATCTAACAAAGTACCTAATATTCTTCATTTACATGAGCCAATTATTACAGTTTTACCAATACCAAAGGAGCCATTACATTTTTAGAGAATTATTTTGTAAAATTTTGTCATTAAGATGCTCACAAACACACCACCGAAATCAAATTACGGCGACAGTCACCCCCCAAAATTCTCTCTCCTTCGACTATGTGTCTGTGGCCCCGATTTCGCTGGACTCACCGACGTAACATTGACGACAAAGGAGTGCCCACGTCGCGAGATAATTCCTCGGCAATTTGGCGAATGTTTGCTTCTTCATAGTAGCTGTCCTTGTTGTCTGAAAATACGTTTGAGTTGCTACTGAGGGTTACTCATTGTATGACAATTAAAACAAAGTGATTTATATTTTATGAAGCATAGTTGAAAGACTTTTTTATTACCTTTGGTATTTTTACACCTTATACTATAGGTGGAGAACATGCTGCCTCCTTGGCAATTTAAAAAGTAATAGAATTATATTTCAATGACTACTGGTAATAATAGAACACCTTTTTTTAAAGATCACTACATTGAAGGGACGAAAATCAAAAAACCCGGGGCAGATTCAAAGTGATGACGCTATTTTCTTGTGTGTTTCTACTTATGCAGCCTCCTTTGTTACTTCCTATTATAAATGTAGCCTCTAATAATAAAAAAGTTTCCCTCCTCTTCTTTATATTAATTCGTTGCAACTACTTTAAAAAATTGGGCTGTTTGTCGAAAACATATCTGCCACAATTAAAATTTTTCACAAGTTGCAAACTTTACATTGCAAAAATAAATAGTCATAAATAACTTTCTGAAAAAAGTACGTAATGCGACATAAGTGTCTTATTATTGACACTAATGATTACGTTACAATGAAAATGACGTCGTAATTTGCTGGCAAAGTTTGCCAGCAAAAATTGTATGCGGCATGCTTTTCTGAATACCCCGGCAACTGATATGTTTTATTTATGGTTTAGCATTTAACATCAGTTACACTATGTAATAGCACATAGATATGCTGCCGTATGTATTTTTTAATAAACACAATAAAATCTCAATGTTTTCAATCGCATATGGTGTTTTTCAATTTCAATCATACATTCGTTCCAGTCAGCTAGTTTATTGAAGTTTATTTCTAGACAATTTTTGTTTTTTTTTGGTAAAAATTTTGTTGGTCTGTTAGTTGGTTACGGAGGCAAACTTAAACAATTCCATTACACGGACATCTGTCAATACGGTTAGCTTAGCTTATGTTTCGATTTAATAAAACAAACTTTTTTCAACTAAAATATTAAAAGCTGTTATTTAAAATCATCAGTGACGTAACAGCGTCGTCGCACAGATAGATTGTAAAACATTAAAGCATGTAAAAGCTTTTTTCAAAGACGAACGACTTTTAACTCATTAGCCGGGTGTTCTCAAACTATCGTCGCGATGCCCTGGTGCCTCATTTTAATACTCCAAAGGCGTCGCACAAAAATTATACCGACTTTATATCCAATATTTTTTTTGAAAAAAAGTATTTAATTTAGGAAATTCAATAAATATGAATATTAAAGTGTGGCGAATGCCTCTGATGATTATTTGTGCAAAGCAGAATTTTTTGCCATGACCAAGATTAAAACAAAATAACAATCACAAATAAATGTTAAGAGAAAGTGAATAGCAATTTTACAAATTCTTCTATGATTTGTAAAACTTAATTTGTGAATGTAAGCATGCCCACACATCATATTAAATTACATATTTCTTTTTTGCAGTTTTATAACTAAATCCCTGATGATGTGTTGCCTTAATTAAATTTTTATGGTTTGGGCGTCGCAAATTCAGCAAGCTCTTCCGAAAGAGTCACAACGAAAAAAAGTTGGCAATTACTGAAGTGGCCAATAACTAAAAAATTGTCTTAGAAAATTATTTTTGTTCACTACTTATTCTGAGAAATGGTCGGAAATGATTGTAAACGTCTTTTAAATGAATAGTGTTACAAGTTAAGCTTTGCTAACCGTAATCTTATTCATTTAGTGGACGCAAAATAACGCTTGAGTCCGGAAGTCGTCAAATAGAAATATCCTTGATGCAATAGAAAACGCCGGCAGAAAACTTGGGATCTCCGGAAGCAGGTCAGGGCAATAGAAAAGTGGTTAAAGCGCCGGGACCGTGATCGATACGGTCTTGGTTCAAAACCTACTCGCGCCATTTTGTTGTGTCGTTGGGAAAGACATTGTACGACACTTTCCCCTGCTTGATGTCTTGGCAAGCAGCTCTAAATTAAAGTCATGTCTTTATTAAAATTTCAAGCGGACAGCAATATCTTGGCATCTCCGGAAGCAGGTCGGGGTAATTGCTTGCCTTATGTATAGCGCTTCCCGCGCTTTCCTGCGAGTCAGAAGGATAAATATAGAGATAAAAATAAATAAATAAATAAAAAACGGGCAAGCAAAGTTTGATTGATACTTCGGGTAATACTTAGTTTTGAAATTTTCGGAACAAAATAGACTTCCATGAAAGTAAGCAAAAATTTACTATAGGTAGGCAAAATTTCTGTGAAATGGAAATTTACTTCAAAAAAAATCATTTTTGGTCTTGCTGATGCTAAAAAACTACATTTTTTCACGATACTTTCCGACCTTTACTATAGCGTGAATACTTTACTGGCTTCCAATTCACTTGCCTGTCGTCAAAAAATTCTTGCTAAAATCTTTAAAACCGCTAAGCAAACTGAAGTATCGCAAAATAACTTCCTTAAGGGCGCACAGAATGGTACGAATACGTTTCGAACCGCAACCATGTCGAACACGATTGCCATCAATCACAGCGCTTTTAACCACTCGACCACGCTGGCGACTACTTGAATAACACTAAATTAGTTTTTGTAACCAAAAAAAAACATTTTCTGAACCAAAAGGCATAATATTGTGTAGACCGGTTGTTCTTCAACCGATGAGTTGCAAAGGTCTTTCTGTTGGGCCTTATGCTTTTTTCTGGGAAATTTTTATTTGATAAATGCAAGCCTAGGATATATTAAACCGCTTTTTGGTTTTCCCTAACTTTGATTTGCCGGCTTTGAACATTTTAAGGGGCATAATTTTAAAAACTGCGTTAATTTAAAGTAAATATCAAAAAACAGTCTCTATCCTTAAATAATTAAGAACGTCCTTTGTTAACGGAATGAAAACTCTTTTTTTTGTTTTTATTTTAAATTTATGGGTGTTTTAATTGTATTCTTTAAAATTCCCGGAGCCGGCACTGCAAAGTCGGTGGGGACCAAAAAAGGTCTCGTTTCTTGACGGAGCAGGTTCTTATTTATTTAGGGTAAGAAGACCTTTATTTTCTTTATTTTTCCAAAATAAAGCATAAAGCAATAGTAGGCCGCAACAATTACGTTCAAAGTTTTTGTGTCCGCAATATACTCTATTACATATATAAAGACTTATAAATATATATAATATACATAATTGTAAATATAAAAATATATTAAACAGCAGATATATTTATTCAGTTAAATCGTTTGTACGGTAAACTGCAAATAACGTTTATTTTGCTATTAATAGAAAGTATGATAGCACCATTTCGAAGATTCAGCATCAGTTTGTACACACCATAGATCTTATAATTTGAGCCTTGACCTTCATGTTCATAGATAATTAGAAATTCAATAAAACCCCTCAACAACTACTTTTGCTTAATTTGTTCAACAAGAAATCGGAAGTTACCTCTTACAGCTTGTTGTTCCTTTAGTCTGTGTTGAAAATCAAACTTTCTGTCAAGTACTACTTGTTTTCTTCTAGCTTCCCAATGCATAGCAGCCATATTTATTTATTGCTAAAGTTATATTGTGTAATGATACAAACAGGACTGAAATGAACGGAAAATGTTTAGAAACCTTTTTAAAACTGCCCTTTAAACGACACTTCTTTCATCAAGACCAAAGCAAACAATGGAAAGGGTTGTTAGGACAAAAAGACTTAATATTGTCTTTGTGTGATCGATGATGAATTTCGACGTAGTGACAGTATAAACTACCGCAAATGTTAGTGTTACTGGCAAAAATTACAATTAAGGCCCGTTTCCACTACAAGCGTTGGCGAGAGTACTTTTTGTTTGTTCTATTGCTTCTTATAGCGTTTAAGCACAATGAAGTAAAAAAACATCTATAAATAAACAATGAATAATCCAGCAAACGCTAGCTCGTAAATTTAAAACTAATTTTTAGCTTCGAAGACAAAAACTTTTGATTATTTCACCTTCGGAACGAGCCATAGCTGCATCCGGTGGGAAGCTCATCAATGGATTTAAGTCGGGATGGATGAGGTTACACAAAACAACCTCATCTAGCCCACTTTTAAAAGCAAGATGTAATCTTTGTGCTTGGATTACAAATGAAAACAAATTAATCAGACTGTACTTATCTCTGTAGTTTTCTGTTTTGTGTTTGCACTATCTTTTTTAGTGATTCAACCATTCAAAAAGGCTTACTGTATTTCAAAATGGCAATTGCTAAATGTTAAGGTTTGCATGCTCCAACGTTTGGTTTGTTACATTTCCTTTTTTTGTTGTGTAAATATGTTGACGTTTAATTTTTTGTTACACAAATGACGGAAATAAAAACTGATTCATTTGATATTTGTTAAAATATCTTCAGGTTTCTTCAATATAAGCTAACAATTTAACTGCAGACAGTACTGTTTCGATCTTTCGGGTGGTATGTTCAGAAGCGATGGAGTTGCTTTTTCTTTGCTGAGGTAAGGAAAAAATTTAAAAAAGGGCAGTTTTAAAAATAAGTTTTAACAGAGTTGCCGTTTTGTATCGCGGCCGTTCTCAGCCCAAAAATCTAGTGACGACTAATAAAAAAACAAAAAAGTCATTGCTTTCTATCGAGTCAATGATCGCTACTTTCCTCCTAAAGTTAAGGTGAAGATAAAAACCAAAATCAAGTCCATGATCCTACTTTCGTCCTAAATTTAAGCTGCAAACAAAGGGCTGGGGGTCAATTTGAAGAGATCAAAAAGACAGAAAGGCAGTTGCCCCCCTGCTTTCCCGTTTCCGCTGCCACTGGGTAGGCTACCATGAGACAGCATGTCACATAGTAAAAAGATTCCCTTTAATTTTGCTAGAAAGTTAAAAGTTATGTTGAACTGCGAAAAAGGTCTCAGAGAAGCGTTGTCATTAAATGAAGGCTACATTAATTTTATCGTTATTAAATCTCGTTTGTACATTTTTAATTTTTATACGTTACTGCAAAGCCAACTCTCAGTTAGTTAAACATGAAATGCAAAACCAAATCAATACAGTATTTCAACGTGCAACTTAAAGAGTTTTATGTTAAAGTGCACTTTAAGCTCATTATCCTGCCAGTGTTTCGAAATAAGCTGCGAAAGCTTTCAGTAATCTTGTTTGTACATTTTTAATTTTTATACGTTACTGTAAAGCCAACTCTCAGTTAGTTAAACATGAAATGCAAAACCAAATCAATACAGTATTTCAACGTGCAACTTAAAGAGTTTTATGTTAAAGTGCACTTTAAGCTCATTATCCTGCCAGTGTTTCGAAATAAGCTGCGAAAGCTTTCAGTAATCTTGTTTGTACACTACAGTATATGTGCGTTTTTACACAAAAAGTTAAAATAATCTGCTTTTGTGATTCTCTAACTCCAATACTACAATTGACATAATAACGGTATTTTAAGAAAAAAATTTTCATACGCTTTTTTTACATTGATTCTTTGTTCCTTACTCACAGTTATAAATTTTCCCCTGCTATAACGCAAATCTCATGTTTTAATCTGCCATAGATCTATAACTAGAACCACTGAATGGTAATAAGATATTTTTTTTTCGAATAAAGATAATAATTCAAAGCACTACGTAAGAGCTTCAATATAATAGCATATAATTCTCGCTTCTTATGTTTGTACAACGCGAAAGTGATAAGCCTATCATGCTGAGACAAAAGAAAAAAAGAAAAATACAGCAATACCCTGATCTTAACTACTAGTTTAATATAAGGCACAACAATGGAATTTCACCGAAGTGGTTCGGCAGAAGCGATTGTTCGAATTCCAACAGTCTGTTATAAGTCGAAAGTACAATCGTTTGCGCTCGCCCATGGCGAACTTCAGCAAGCGAATTGAGCTTTGTTAGTCCAAAGGCGCTTCTTGAAAACTGCTTGAGTATCTTAAAATAAAAGACCAATTGTTTTCGTACATGTACTTTAAGTAAAACAACGTATGGTTCCGACATGACACACTCCTATCCAATTTCTTAATGAAAACCAATTTACAGTTCATGTTTCATATTTTTTGGCAGTGGTGCTCAGTCTTCGTTCATTTTCATTTTTTAATAAAACGGTGAGTGATTTCGCTAAAGATAAACTAAACAACCACTTCCCTTTATCTTAGGGTTTGAACAGATTAAACCAAATCCAAGTGATTTTGCTCGAACATTCCTGTCTTGCACTATATATATCGGCTGTATGACAAAATTCATTGGCTTTGTGTCTGAGATATGGTTTCATTAGTAACTTTTGTGTACTTAATAATGTTTGCCAGCCGAGCTTGGCTGAATAAACTCTCTTCTTCTGTCTCTCTTTCTAATTCTTTTTGTTTCTCCTTTTAGGGCGTATTTTTTAAGGCAGGAACGTCCGACCTTTTCCAAGCCAGAATCATTTCGGCTTATTGAAAAGATTTACAAGCAAGCAAGCAAAACACCGCGGCTGAATTATATAATGAAAACCTTTTTTTGGTCTTCAATTTTATAAAAACCATTTTTGTATTTTTTTATTCAAAATAAACAAAAAAACAATGATCTGATTCAGTTTACAGCAATTCACAAAATATCTTCCGTGCTACTGAAACCTACATTGGGGACCTGGATCGGATGCCCCTCCTCCGAGGTGGGGCAAAATGCTATAATTATTTTACAAAAACTTTAGTTCATTTTTTTGAATTTTTGAATTTTAATTTCTGTGCAACATACGCGTTAAAAAAATTTAAAAAGTTTAAAAAATTTTTTGGTGATGTGGCCATGCTCTTTAATGTTTTAGCTTCTTCTCGTGCCTTCTTCTTGCTTTAACGTCTGACGTTGTCCTGCATCGGCCTTTTCTTGCCTCTCGAATATTTTTTATTGTTTTTATATTACAATATTGGTTGTCCAGAAAAAAATTAAAAAGTATGAATACTGCTTTACATTCTTTAGCAAATTATTGTATTATTTATTTATCTATTTTATGGCCATCTTTAATTAAAGTTACCATATTTTCGGGATAGAGAATTCAGACGCTCGTTATAAACGTTCAATATCAACTAAAGGATAAGCGTAACAGATCAAAAAATTTTGGGGAGCAATACATTCATCATCATCATTATTTTCAAAGAAAACATTAAATTAGTTCAGTGTATTTCCCTTTGCCCGCTTGTCATTTTGGGGTTGCGGGGGCAGCAGCTCGAGCTGGGATCTCCAAGCATCCCGATCTCCTGCAACTAGCGGCAATTCCGCCGCTGGAATTCCAAGACGTGACCAGGATAGGTCTTCAACATAATTCCGCAAACGAGTTCTGGGTCGCCCTCTAGGCCTTTTGCCACTCGGAAGGGCATCCATTAGTTACTTTGCTGTTCGTTCGTGGGACATTTATGTCATATGACCACAACAGCGCAGTTGCGATTGTTCTATGCGGAGTAGTAGCGGTTCAATGTTGAGAGATTAACGAATGCCAGTGCTTTTAATCTTGTCAAGTAGGAATAAACCTCTGACTTTTCGCAGGAAACCCATTTCGGCCGCCTGTACTCGGGATCTCACTCTTTCAGTCATTACCCAACACTCATGACCATAAGTGACAATTGGAAAAAAACTGATCTGAAAACAGAAAGCTTTGCTTTTGTACACAGCTCTCGTTTCAGTATAACTCATTGGTAAAGCTGGCGCATTACTGCACTTGTTTTTCCAATACGTGTGTCCAGTTTGTTGTCCTATCTATCATCACTCGAGATTGTGACTCCAAGATACTTAAACGTCTCCGTCTGCTAGAAGGTTACTCCATTTGTTTGGAAAGAATACTGAACAGGATGCCTTGACAGACACATAATCTCAGTTTTAGCCGAACTAATTTTCATTGCAGCATCCAAGCATGCATCAGAAAACCAATCAAGTGCATACTGGAAATCACTTTTTTTCAGCTTAACAATGCAAGGTCATCTGCAAACAGCAGGCGCCGAACATTACACTCCCAAATGTGACGTCACTACTGGAGGAACTATTTTTGTCTATCTTGTCTTGTGCCATGTATATAATGAACAGAAGAGGAGAAAGAGCACAGTCCTGTCGTAGACCAACTCTGACACTAAAAGGTTTTGTTTTCCTGTCATTGATACGAACACAGACTTCTGACTGTTTGTACAACGTTTTGATAGCATCCAATAGCTGACCTCTTACGTTATAATCCAGCAGTACTGCCCATAGCTTGTCTCTTGGGATACAGTCATACGCTTTTTCTTCAAGGTCTACAAAGCATGTTTTTCCCAAATTTTTTTGAAGACTGCCCAAAACATCATCTTAAAATAATTCTTGGAGATGCCCAAATGTTACTCAAATTTAATGTGAAAATCTTTTTTGTCTTCACCTGATTTCGTAATTGAATGGAATGGAGCAGAAACAATTTGTTTTCACAGGTAATCTTTTGAAGACAAAACAGCCATCACTTTGATTATACTTGATCGTTATTTTGTTGACCTTTTTTTAATAATCACAACGTTTTTATGATTCTCTAAATTCGAAGAGAATAGCAAAAGCAAATTTTAAATAAAAAATTTCGGGACAACATAGGTGACTTGGCGGGACAAGGGCTCAAAATCGGAACTGTCTCAGCTAAACTGATAAATAAATAAAAATAAACCTAGGTGTGTGATAAGCCTAGCCTTTAAGCTCGTTTGAAACACGATGCAAAACTACCTATTTTCTCAGTACAAAGCACAATCATCAGCGAAGACCATAAGTTAAAAACTCAATTTTTTGCAAAAAAACTTGAGTTTCAAAAAATCCATTTGATGCATATACTCGTCAAGAATGCGAGCAAAATCTAAGTAAACTAAGTAAAAAAAAAATCTTTTTGTAAAGATAATCAATTCTTAAAAATTTGTTGATTAGTTTGATGTGGTCAACATACAAAACTTTGTCGTTACCCGGGCTCGTGTTTGATACTGATGCAACTTGTTGCATCTGTATCAAACACGAGCCCGGGTAACGACAAAGTCCTAGGAATACAAAACTTTGTCGCTACCCGGGCTCGTGTTTGATACTGATGCAACGAGTCGCAAAGACCGTGCAACTATACAGTATATTATTACTGTAGGCTAAAGATAGTGGCTAAAATTTTGTAATAAATTAAAATTCATGAGGGCTAAAACTATAAACTGTTGATCATTGACCGGAGTCGCTACAGGGTCGAATATGAAATGAGTTTTATTTGCGAAATATCCCCTAATAAACTATGTTTCGCAGTATATTAACTTTACTTTTTGTTCTGATATGTTCTAAAAATTTTACAATTCTTAAGACATTTTCTTATGACAGTGGTTGTCTGGTTCTCAACAGGGGTGCCGTGGCACCCAAGGTTGTTATTGGCGTTTCGCTATTGCGTTACGCAAACTATTGCACATTATTCACTAGTCCAGAAAAAAGGTTGAGTGTTGAGATGTTATTTTGAATTATAAACTTTAATGTTACTACATCAGTGTTTCTCAACCTGTGTGCCGTGAGAGGTTTCCAGAAGTGCCGCGAAAGATTTCGGAAAAAGATTATCTAGGGACGTCGAATTTTGCGATTTTTGCACATGAAATATGTAAGATTCGGAGCGAAGACCGTTTTTATTCAGAAAGAACTGATTTTGGGAAGAAAATTGACAAGTGAGAAAATTTAATAAAGTTGGTCTAAATGTGCAACAATTTTTGAAGAATTTTAAAAATGTGCCGCAAACGGAAAAAGTTTGAGAAACACTGTCTTATGACATAGCAATCAAAATGCTTGTTGTTTACATCGATTTTGACTTAAATTTTTTTTTTGGACATCATAATGCATCCACAACTTCAGTGATGGATCGTAAGGATTTACTACAAGCGGGGAACGGTCTATTTTTGGTTTGTTTTATTAATTTTTTTACTTCTTTCTGCGGTTAAACGCTAAGCGAAGCAGAAAAATAATGAAAGAAACAAAGAATACTCCATTTGCGGCTCGTAGTGGAAACAAGCCTTAGTCAAGGAGTGTCAAACTGGCGGCCCGCGGGCAACATCCAGCTTCCATTTTCTATTTTGTGGTCCGCGTCTTTCAAATTTTTTGCCATATTAGGCCTGTATAGGCATACCATATTTCCGAAGAGGCAAACCGGGACGCTCGTTAATAAAAAAGAATTTTGTCTTTGAAAAATAGCTGCTATCTCGTCTCGAATTTCATGATTTTCCTTCCTAAACAGTGGTGTTCTCTAAAAAGGGAGGTCTTCATTTTGCATTTGTCTTGGATTTTTGGCGGGATTTCTGGCGAACCGGTTGGGACAAAGCCCTAAAAATCAGGACGTATTGGTAACCCCAGATCAGTACCGAAATTTTAGGGACGAAATTCAAGAAACATGTTTCAGATTCAAAGTGAAAACCTTTTTATTTTGGAGAACTCTACCTTTCAGAGACGAAACTCAAAAAATCTGAGAGAAATTCAAAGCAAAGACCATTTATTAAAAAAATTGTCTGGCCCGCGTAAAATGTAAGTGCGCAAACATGACCCAGTTCTAAATGAGTTTGATACCCTTAGCCTTTTTACAGAAATTGGAAAGAATTGGAAAAACTGTTAATTTGGCATTCGCCACAAAGCAAATAAAGACACACACACAAAAAAACAAAAACACATACGCCAAAATGAATAAAATTTACGCTAGGTCAGGGAGCATCCATCAAACCACAGAGATTACAAGCATCACAGCCATTAAAGTTCTTTAACATTCTCTTTTAAAAAGCCTTAAAAAAAAAGCCGTGCAAATAATTCTAAAAGTTTTTGTTTGCTTTTTTTTGTTTTTTTGATGAAAATCGCTAAAATTAAATTTTTGATGACTAAGTGAAATTAAAACCATTTTTATTAAACATATCATCTCTATGTCCATTTTACAGCAAAGAAAAACGCTTTGTAAAATTTTTTTACAAACCACAAACAAAAGTTTTGTTTCACATTTGGATTTATATAGCAGCCAGCATCATTGCCCAGTTGTACTTGCTTCGGCAGTACATATACTAAAATTGGAACGATACAGAGAAGATTAGCATGGCCCCTGCGCAAGGATGACACGCAAAATCGTGAAGCGTTCCATATTTTGTTAACTTTTTTATACACAAATGGTATTGTTAGGTCTACCCTATAATTTATTATAAGTATCGCTGCGGAACTTAAAGATTAATTAATCCATTAATCGTTAATTTATTTTACAGATTAAATTTTTGTTTAATCGAATTTAAATTCTATTTTTAACCCATCTGGATAAATGTATCAACATCCAGAAAAATAATAGTGATAACAGTAAAATGGCAACAGAGAAGTAGTGATTTATTAAAGATAAACCTATATCAGGTACACTACAAGAACATTTTAGATTTAAATTGTTGGCTGACCATAATATCAAAAAGGCTGACCAAGTTTATTGCATTCTTAGTGACAAATCGTTTGCATACCATGGATCTAACAGGTCGCGAACTTACCACCTTAAAAACACTCGCTACAATATTCAAAACTTCAGCTTACAAAGTCAGTTTTATTTAGTTTGTTAATAAATGCACTGCAGAAATTTTAATTTTAATCCAAATAAAATATTAATTAATCGTTAATTTCCGAAAAGTTAACAATTAAAAATAAATTAATCGTTACCAGCCCTAATTATAAGGTTTTTGCTTAAATTTTTATTTTTTCATTACGTTTATTTTATCTTTATATTTTTGCTCCTCACCATGACGTAACAGCCGAAAAAATAATGGAAAGGCAATACAGTTTTGCCCAAATTTTATTGACGTTTGCCCGAATCATGATCTTCCAGCACTTCACCGATATAAAAAAAATTTTCTCCCAAATTTAGGCTGAAGACCATAAAAAAAAGTTATCTGTTTGAAACTGTGTTCAATTCATCGGTTTTCGTGCCAAAAAACAAGTCAAGACCAAAAAAAAGGTTTTCACCTTGAATCTGTCTTTAATTTCTCAGTTTTCGTACCAAACCATTGTGATTTCTACAAAAAAAGGTCTTCAACACAAGTAGTTCGTTTTCTGTTCACAAAAACATTGATTTGCCTAATAATTCCTTTTCGCTGTCCGAAAATTTCTCCTTCTACTTAAATTTTTGAAAATTTCTAGGCAATTCGCCTTGCCCGCCGGCTCGTACGCTTTCTAAAGGCCCATTTCAAATACGACCGTATAATGGTGCATTCTTAGTTTGTTTCATTAATATTTTTACTTCTTTCCGCGCTTAAGCGCTAAGCGAAGGAAAAAAATAATAAAAGAAACAAAGAATACTCCATTTTATGCTCGTAGTGGAAATGGGCCTCCACTCGCAGAAAAGTGTTTGGAGGCGCTATACGTAGAGCAACTGTCAAGTCATTAAGCCTACCCCAACCTGCTTTCCGAGATGTCAAGATATTGGTGTCGGATGAATTTTTTATTTTGATTATGTAGCTTTTATTTAAAGCAGTGGTTCTCCACCTCCGTGCCGCGAAACTTTTTAAAACACATTAGCCCATTGCTCCGCAACCTTTTTATTAGTGGACACTACTTTTCGAGGTCGAAAATCAAGAAATTCGACACAGGTTCAACGTGAAGACTTTTTTTTAAAAAACATTACATTTAGGGACGAAAATTAAGATCTGCACTTTGGTCCAAGTGTGCCGCCAATTTTAAAAGATCCCAAAGTGTGCCGCAGGCGCAAAAAGATTGAGAACCACTGATTTAGAAGTATGACCAAAATTTAAAACCGCTTGGTAAAACCACCAAGCAAAGGAAAGCGCCGAAATTAAGGGTCCTTCTTAACAAGACAACAGAATGACGCCAATAGGTTTCGAACCGCCACTGTATCAATCACTTTCGCCATCAAGGCGTACACGATCAACACGGTCGCAGTTCAAAACCTATTGCAAAATAATCGCGAAATACGACCCTCTTAACCACGCGACCACGCTGCCGACAAAATGTTGTGTTCATTCATTGAAAACGATTATTGTGATTTCTATACAAGATCTACGAGCATTGACTGTACTTAGGCCAGTGTTGCGCAACCATTTCCCGATCACGGCGCACCTTAGAACCTTTCAAAATTTCGCCGCACATTTCTACCAAACGGAAGTCTTTGCTAGATTTGGAATGCTTTTTTTATCTGAATTATCATGAGCCTATTTCCGTCTTGCTTCACACCGGTTGCGAAACACTGACTTGCCATATCAACCAATAGCTTTAACACCACAAATCACCAAATTAAATAATAACACCACAAATCACATTATCACCAAAACAATCAGGAAGCATGTGGACAAGAAAACCTTAAGGTTACAGTATTCGATACCTTTTGGGCTAAATTGTATTACATTGATGTTGATTATGTTTATTTTGCTTTGTTTCCATGTACAATTGAGCCTATAAATTCTGTTCCGGTTCTGTTTTACCCTGTGATAACTTGTTTCCGAGAAAACAATCGCCTGGCCGCAGCGATGGGTTTAGTAACCTATGGAGCAGGGTGGAATCTAATTCGAAGAAAAACCGTTTGGAGTGAGAGTTAGTTTTAGGGAAAAACAGAGTTAGTGTTAGAGAGAAATAGTTGCTTAAAAAAAAACTAAGTTCTTCTTTAGCATCTTAACAATTTTTAAAAATTCAAATAATTTTGGGCCCGCGAGAACAATTTGCGCAACTTCTTTTTTTCTTTTTATATCTTGGACCAACAAATTTTGTTTCTTTTTTACTCTTACTCCAATCAGTTTTTCTTTGAATTAGACTTGACCATGGAGTAGAGTAGGCCTACCCTTAAAAACGTCATAAAAGTGGCCTATTTGAGCAAAAATTGTCACCCCCTCTTATAGTATCATTATTATGCTTTTCATTTGCCTTTTGCAACTGCTTTCAGTCTGAACCAAGCTAAAAAGTTAAAATACTTTAATTTTAATCTATTTCACCTATAAAATCTATTGCACAAAAAATTTTGCGCTTTAACGATTTTAGTCTAAACATTACGTTTTGGCCAAAACAGCCTTTTTGGTTTGTTCTTTTTGCGTTTTCCGCCACACCATTCACTTTTTCCTCGTCCACTTTCAACCTAAATCAGGAGTGAGCAATAATTTTCAACCTCAAACCACATGGGCTTTTGGAATGATTTGCGGGCCGCACGTAAACTGACATTGTTAAATTTTACTAATTAATTATCATGAAAAAGTCATTATGAAAAGTCATTCGTCTCTAAAATCAGAGGTCAGCACGCGCAATTAAATGCGCTTTAAAAATTGCGTTTTTAATTAGTTTTTGCCAGCGTTGTGTATTTTGCCATCTGCTCCCAGAAACAAAAACACTACATGTTATTGTGTTGTCGCAACTTTCACAATTGCGCCAGTTGCGCAAGTGCCCACCTCTGCCGAAAATGTAGTGATCACAAAAAAAAGGTCTTCACCTTAAATCTTAAAATAGTTACCTGGAATTTGATTGGAGAAAAAAAAGTCTAATTTATCTTTTTATTTGTTGGCCTGAGGATTTCGCGGGCCGCATGCAGTTAGCCCACACCTGGGTCTAAACCAATCTGTAGTATCGTATACGGCCTAAAGGATATTTTTAAAGGTTTGGTAGACTTTTAGTAGTTACGTAAATAAAATCAAGATTAATAAGAAACTTATGTTTTTTGTCGAAAATTTCTTCATTGCATTTTCGAGAAGAAATTTGGCTTTTGTTTTAGAGTAAA
The DNA here is from genome assembly GCA_963680785.1 of Diplosoma virens. Taxonomy (NCBI): domain Eukaryota; kingdom Metazoa; phylum Chordata; class Ascidiacea; order Aplousobranchia; family Didemnidae; genus Diplosoma; species Diplosoma virens. The sequence goes on from OY796889.1 coordinate 27,602,160, forward strand.
TACTTTTTTCTCTTTTCTTTAATTTGAACGCTAAAAATTAGTTTTGTCTTTAGAAAAAAAACAATAAAAAACAACTTTGCAAAATACCATCCAGCCCTATTCGTTTAATCTTAAATATCTTAATTACAGCTTTAAGGCAATGTGTGTTAACGGCCGATGATGACACAGAACGTTAAAAACTTTTCGAACCTTCCATTTTCGTCGCAAGTGTTGACTTTTTCGTGACTTATTTTTAAAAAAACCAGGGTTCTTGTATCTCCTTAAACCAAATTTGATGATTTAAAACATAACAGCCAGTTTTTTATTAAAAAGTAAACTCATAAATTTGACCCAAAAAAGCTAAGCTCGATTTTCGGGGCGGCTAAATCTGACACAGTTTGAGCATCTGTACTGTTGTTGTTGTTGTTGTGGTGTAGTGTCGCTATCACGCGAGTATTGTGTAGGCGTTATGTTGCAGAGGTGGACGTTGCAAATTTGTTACAAGCTTCGGTCTGAGAAACGAATGTAGTGGTTGGTGTTTGTTTTTTTTATCTTGATACACAATAAAAACTCAATTGGTCTCAAACCTAATATTTCGAGATTACATTGATCACATCTTCTCGGCGGCTGTCGTCAAGGACATGAAACTTTGCCTCGTTCTTATTTTAGAGATTGTTTTGTTTTTTAGTCTTTTAAAGCAAGTTTTGTGTCCTTTTTGAAGGCCCAGTTAAAGAGCGGAAATGTTTCGAGACTTAATACTTTACCGGGTTACTTTTAGTTTATTTTTGTCGCCTCTTATGGCTTGTTTTTTGTTTCCCTTTACTTTAATCAACCTACTGGAAGAAGTGTTTGCGTTTCCGATTACGAGTCGCTTCAAACCAAGGACTTCATAAATTGGTATTCACAGTTTTCTTGCATGACGTTCAGCATATCCAAGAAGTGTGAAGAAACATAGGAATCCCTTCAAACTGAAGACCTGACGATCCTCTGAATACTACTTATTGCGAACACAGTATGCTTATGCGCTGTGTTTGCAATTCAAATAATTGTGATTATTATTTATGTTATTTTTATATTTACTTTCGAAGTTCCAAGTTCTGAGCGGTGAAGACTTGTAGTCCACTCCAAGTTTATAGTGGACAGAAATAGTTCGTCATCAAATCAAACCGTAGGCTATGTGAAAAACAGGATCTCCTTTTCTACTATCTAAAGTTGTTTGTATTGAAATCATAACCTTGTATTTAAATACAAACATACAATAAAAAGCATTTGTAATAAGACAATAAAACTAACTAAAAATTTATCAATACACATAAGAGAGAAAAAAGCTAAAAGCATTACAAGAGGGTGCAAAAAATAAATTCATTGCATTATAATTTCTTCATAAAATACCTGGGTTAACCAGATATACAAGAATATTAGGTGTTACGACAGCTAGCTTATATCAATTTTTACTGACAATTGGATTGAAATTGAAATAGAAGCATTTTTAATTACAAACATATCAAATTAAGTTCAACACGAGGTAATATTATAAACTGCAAAAACAAATTGCTCCTATTAAAATTAACAATACATTTGCATCTTATTGCGTTTCTTCAATGTTCTAACACTGAATAAGGGCTTGTTCCCACTACAAGCGTGGAATGAAGCATTCTTTTTGTTTTATTGATTTTTTCCTTGTTTCCGTGCTTACAACGACAAAAAATTCATTGTATCTTTAGCAAAGCGTTAAGCAAAGCAAAAAAATCAATGAAAGAAATAAAGAATACTCTATTTCACGCCCGTGGTAAAAACGAGCCTTTGCCATTATTGAGTGCAAATTCGTGGTGTGAAGTAAGATGTCTCATAACTTGCATAATATTTTTTTAATTTATAGATCAGAATACTTATTGATAAATGCCCAGCGAAAAAGTTTTTAAAAACTTTTATTGAGACATTCACGAGCTAAAACTAAATAATCCATGATTTTATTTCAAATAATACGTAAATTGCGCGTTTTAACTTCAGTAAAATGAGGCAAAGGCACAGATAATGTAACAAGCAGACATTACTAAGTGAAAAGCCAATTTCTAAAGCGATTTCAGGCTAAATTTTTTGCGTAGCGATATCGGTGTGCCTAAAGATACAATGAAAATAGAGAATGCGGCACCGGTTTTTGAGTGTTTGTATTTATAAAGAGACATTTTTGTTCTATCAAACAGTGCTGCCGACTGCATCTCATATAAAAGTCATACAAATTATACATCGCCGCCCGTTGTGGCGGGATCTATGTGTTAATACAGGATTGGCATTTGACGTCACAGATCAATTTGCGTCAGTGGCATTTGGTATAATGGCTCGAACCGGTTTGTGTGGTCTGTGGATTTTTACTTTGCTCGAGTTATTGAGAATATGTTTCTATCAAAATAACTTTTGTTTGGTATAAGAAATTTCCTTCGCAAATTTCAGGAATTCTTTCGCTTCTGGTTTTGGGTGCGAACGGTTCTCATAATCAAGGCGTGAATCGGGTAATTAATGCAACAAAAACAAGTTATATCAAAGATAACTAAGTTAAAGGAATCGAAAATTAAAAAGCATAGTAGCCATCTCGCGCAAGATTATTCCTTCTGATATTTGCCGACAGGTTTTTGGGTAGCGGCTTCGAATACATCAGACCCCCCAGCAGTTGCGCATCATATTGATGAAGTTGTCGTCCTTTTCGATGACAATACTCAGCCCTTCGTAATATTCATCAAATTCGCTGAACGTGACCTCTGAACCCGAGCATACGTCAGCGAACGAAGCCAGGAATTGCTTTTCCACTTCTGATTGGTTCATTTTCCCTTGAAAATAAACAAAAAATGCGCTTTACGTATCTACCGTAGTGTTATTTCACGCCCGATTAAAACTAAAATAACTCCTTAGGCTTAGAGGATCAATTTCAATCCTATAACATAAATATAATGAAATAAGAATAAAAATTTAATAAAAAACGATAAAGTGATGCGGGCGATAAGTTGTATTCCAGTCACAAACACAACAACAGCAACTGCATTTGTTTTAAAAGACAAAATAACTACGTTTATTTTAAAAGCTCACCACTGACAACTAGCGGATGCTTCTTGGCGCTGTAGAGCTTTTGAAGGTCAAGAAAAGTCGCTTTCCCCGTCTTGTGAGGATCGAGTTTCTTAAACACTTTCCTGACAATTTGCTTCCGTTTTTCATTCATTTCACCTGAACAATTTGTAAAATATTTATGGAAACACAGAAGTAATATATTTATGGAACGGAATGTACATTATGTAAAGCGCGACACAAAACCAGCAAGCAAAAGGGAAACATTGTAGAACGTTCTAGGCCAGTGAGAGCCAATACTTTCAGTGTAAAATTCTACAAAGCAATTCTTTTAAATTGGATTTAACGTTCATCTCCGATTAACTCATCTAACCTAACGCAAAAAAATGCAAGAGAATTTCGGTTGCTTATATTCAAAGATGAAAAAAATTTAAATCGGTCTGTCGCTTTTTAAATGATTGTTACACGACTTGAATTACTTCATATATATAAGGGCTTCTCGAACTTTTTTTGAGGGCGACCCAAATCGGGATTCGGTAAGCATCTTTTGACCATAACCTTAAAAAGTTTGTTTTAACATGAAAAATAGTTAATGATTTGTATTGATGATCTTTTGTTCAATTCAAAATTCCATATCACAAAGACAAGCAAAAAATACATTTTTTTTGGTCAAGGCAGATATACGATAATGTTCTTTTAAAGAGGCCACGTGCTACATGATTTTGCCTTATTTCATCATCATCATCATCATGTTGTTTATTTGTATTACAAGTGTGAATCTTAGATAATGGAGTAAATTAATCCATAAGAAAAATATCATACATCAAAATCTTTGATAACTTTAGCACTGACCGATAAAAGCTCTCATGAACTCCCCATAATCGACAGCACCATCGTCATTCTCATCTACCACCCTCCAAACAGCATCAAATTCCTAGAGAAAAAATAATTTCAAGTCTCTGAGATTTTTCATGAAGATCTGCGTCATAATCACAATTTCTGCAATGGCGACATAATTATGATGGGGATTAAATTTTCAACTTACAAGTTTAGTGAGTTTTTACGCGTTTTTACTCGATCGACGGTGTTTTGATATTATTGAGCATCAGCGAAAAACAATACAGTTTACAAAGTAGTCACCTCGAAACTCAATAACGAACGTTTGATACGAGAAAGTAACAAATTAATGACACACGGAATAAACGAAAAAGATTCTAATTTAGTCTCACTTTTACTAAATTCTAAATTATTAAATCAGTAAAAATAAACGAAAATTGTTTTTATTGACCTACAAAAAACTGCTTTGCAAATAGAACATGTTTAAAGGCGTGACAATGGCAAAAAGAGAAATATCTCTTCTTACCTGCTTTGGCAACGAAATCTCAAACGTTTCGAGAGCTTGGGCCAGCTCTTGTTTGTCGAGAACTCCGTCCCCGGAAGAATCAATCAAGCGGAACAATTTTCCAAGTCCGACTACGGCACTGACGCTCCTGTCTTTGATCCTACTTCGAATATAGCCTACATTAAGCAAAGAAAGGTTAAAAGTATAAAAAGTGATTCACCATTACGAAGAAGTTAACAAAATAAATTATATAGATAAAACTTCAGCCGTACTAGCCGAAACAATGTTGGGAGCAATACAATTTTGCCCAATTTCGCCCAATTTTATCAACATCTGCCCGAATCTTGATCTTGTAGCATTTCATGAACGTGAGAAGAAAGCTTCGTCCCAAATCTAAGGCCGTCGTCGTCTGAAAGCTCATCCACTCCGGGTCAGTCACAAAATGGACCGGGGTGGATGGTTTATGTGGTTATAGCGTATGCTGATGGGTATATAACACATACAAGTAAAAACAATATAAGTAAAACACATATGTAATACCCATAACCAGTATGGAAAAAATCATATAGCGTATGGTGAGGGTCCAAGGATCCACGATAAACCAAGGAGAGTGCCGCTTCACTTCAAATCTTCATCAAACTTCTAGGTTTGGGAACTTTGCCCAGCGCAAATAGTCGTTATCGGCCCCAAAAAGTTGTTTTGCCTAAATAATTCCTTGCCGCTACTTGAAAATCACGGTTTTTGCCCAAATAATTCCTGTAGCTGCCCGAAAAATTCTGATTTTGCCCAAATTTTTGATACTTGAGGTGCAATCGCTCCCCTAACCTCTCGGCTCGTACGATTATAAATAGTAAAGTGGTTTATTTATTTATTTAAAAAAATTCTAGTTAAATTGAAGAAGTTTGGTGAGGATATGCGGGACAAAACAAGCTAAACGACTTCCCAGTTTGAATCAGCACAATCACACACAAATAAAAAGATAAGATTACAAAAAATGCTGCTGTTGGTTTGTTGATGGCAGAATTGTTTGCATAACGTAATGACTAGTTGATTCAAACCAAAACTAGCCACAAGCTACTTTAGTCTTGAAAAATATCAACACAAGATTGCTCCTGATTGTTTTTACGAGTAAAGTTTGTTTAATAATCCTGTGTGCTAGAAACACATCAAAACAAATTAGCTTTTATAATCACTTTCGCTTTCAAAGTATATTCTCGACTATAAAAATGATTTTTTTAGAAAATTTTACCTGCGGCCGAAGGACGTCACACACGCCTACTCACATTCGCAATTATACTTCCATTTCTTCTCAATTAAGCAGCACACACCGGCTAACTATGCACTTAAACTAGTTTACACTAGTTTAAGAGCAAACGCTAGAGAACAGCAATGACGTGACGTTCTATTGAAGTCTAAAAAGTTATGCTTACACTGAAGCTTACGAAGGTTGCAGTTTAATTTCACTTTGAACACCTGATGTTGTAAAAAATAAAAAATATATCGTAGAGAACATTACAAGTCTAAGCAGGGCCACTATGGTAATGACGAAATCAAAAATTTAATCTTTGGTTTCTTAAGTTACAGCACTATTCTATCAAAAAATTAAACTTGCTGATTCATGACTTATCTTGTTTTTACGACTTTTGCATACGCATCTATGGTTTCTAACAGTGTTTTCTTCTGGCAGATTCGTATTAACAAACCCCCGTTAGAAGTCATTGTACACTTTCAATCAGAAAAGCTGCCAGCATCTGATTCAGACAGTGCAGCAGTCTGGGGTAGTAAAAGGATAAACCCTTGGCCCCAGTCCTGTTTGTGTCTGACCTGCAGTGGATGCCCTTCAAATGATGACGACGAATTAAAAAAAATATGTACCTGGTAAGAAATCTAAAGTTAAAATATTAAATGTTTCTATTTATTAATCAAAAAAATGTCTTGATGTACATTTACAAAAAATAATAAAATCTAAATTATTTTTTACTTTGAACTTGTTTTGTTATTTTCCTATCTTTCCTCTCTAGCGCCGTATCGCTTCCATCGTCTCTATCAGTTGATGAAATATTCCAGTCGCGAGAGGGCGACGAAGAACTAGCTTCGCAAATGCGTAACGTTATAATTGCTCTAAAAATGTAAAGCAATAGGCCTACTTAGAATGTACAAGTGTATTTTGACAATAAGCAAATTTGAAATGAATAAACGCCTACACCTACGAATAAGAGGGGGGTAAATAACAATATTACAACAAAAAAATCGTCATAGCAGTCCCTGGAATTATCTGATTTACGAAATTTTTAACCTCTTAATAAAATATATTTTTAACGTCAACATTTATCTAAGTCTTTCAATCTTTTAGGACTATTAATGTAGGAGAGATTACACTTAGGACAACAGTCAAGCAATCACCCCGACCTGCTTTTGGAGATGCCAAGATATTGCTGTCCGCTTGAAATTTTTTGTTTAGGTTTTTTAGTTTTAAAGAGATATGACTGAAATTTAGACCTGCTTGCCAAGACTACCAGGCAGGGGAAAGTACCGTAAAGTATCTTTTTTAAGGACACAACAAAATGGCACGAGTAGGTTTTGAACCAAGACCATGTTAAATAGAATCACGTGGCTCTTAACCACTCGAACATGCTGCCGACTTTTTTGTTGAATTTTTTTGTATCGTTTTTTTTTATAGTTTATTATTATTATTTACATCGTTTTTTTAAGCTGTTTGCTCAGTTGTTTGCTAAGACTGCCAAGCAGAGAAATGGACGTGTACGTGTGACGTCTTACAAGGACAAAGACTTGTTGTTTCTTGCTAAGGAAAAACTCAACCGAAAAACACAAACACTTTTTAGAAAGATCTAATTTGCAAGTACTAACAAAATCTGAAATCGCAAATAGAATAAAACTTTTTTCAAATAGCAACTCACTGCTTGCGTAACGAATCTGGAAGATGAGAGTGGTCTGCAGTTTTGAAAGTCAAGTTTTTAGCTAATTCGAAATCAGCAGGAACGTAAGGCTTTCCCTTTCTCCTTCCAATAATGTGACAATATTTTCCTCTCTCGATTAACGGAAGCGCTTTATTGGAACTGAAAGATATAATTAGATCTATTAAAACATAAAAAGACCGAAAAGTAAGAATTCAATTTATCAACCTGGAAGACCGATTATTCTATTTAATTGTGGGAAAAATTAACCTTGAACTTTCAAGTTTTGCAATGGAAATATTAGCTTTTGTAAACATGGTCCGTACTCTCTCTGCCTACATAAAGTTTAAAACTGCTAAATTTGATCGAATATATTAATCACAAACTGCTTTAAACGTTTCGCCGTTGAAATTGTCGTTTCGGAGCCGGTCCATTCAAATGATTGATGGCGTAGTTGCACTTAATAAAATCAATTCAATCTTCTGTTTACTTACTTTTTGCCAAACAACCTGTATTCGTAGACAGTAAGACTTTGGTCGGTGTGAAAATAAAACCCAAAAAGCTCTCTCAAAGCATCTCTTCCATCCCTGGTGATAAGCCTGGCCCCGAAAGTAATACGATCTTTGAGCTTGGACTCTGTAATTGCCCCTGCTGTGCTGACTCTGTGATTAAAAAGTTGTTTTTTTATCTGAAAGTATTAACAAACTTTATCGAATTCAGCTTAAGCATAATAGAATATGATGCAAGCTTATAAAAGCTTATATATCAATGTTGACACAAACTCGTAAAGTTTAATGGTATTTAGGTAAGGTTTTTGGTTAAGAATTTGTTATCTTTTTTAGTGCAATTTTTTGCTAATTTTAATGCTTAATCGTTGGTTATCAATTTAAACCAAAGGCTTATTGAAAATCACAGATAAAATTACGCGACGATCAATTCTAAATGTTTTCAGCATTTCGTTGATATACTGACTGTTGAAGACCTTAATTTTTTTCAAACAAATCAGTTTCAATGCAAAAAATTTCTAAAATGCAAAAATTTTGTTAAAAAAATAAAAGAATAAAGTTGATACTGAATGAGTTGTACAAAAACAAAACGTTTTAACTTGATCGACAATTACACATTGGAACTTGTTAACATGTAGATCAATATTGGGGTAAAGAACTTTAAAAACAATATAATCTCGCTCCAAAAAAACACAACTTTGAAAGTGCCAGAGAAAAAGATTGAGTATGCGAAATTTGAAATACAACTACCGGGAATCAATACTACCATGCTGTCATATAATAAGCTTCTCAGTTTGTTTTCACACACAATAAGAACCTCGAGAGAACGCAACGATTCGCATATGAACTTTAACCCAAAGAAAAAAATAATAACAAATGGTAAGTCTGAATAATAAAAAAAATTAAGTTAGCCTTCCGAAAACAAAAGATGTGACTTTTAAAAATGGCAACATTTTTAAATTTTTAATTTAAACAACTGTACTAGGAAAGACAACAACACCAACTGCAACTGTCCATACTTCGTCTCATGTAAGCGTCTTGATTTAAACCGCAAGGGAGCGGTATTGAAATTTGAAGTGGGATCGGCTGGGTTTTGTCGCGCGGGATCTTTGTCTTGTTCGACGTCACTGAGCACGTGACGCGATAATTGATCAACCAGAACCTGGTCCATGATTTCGTTTTTTCTCTTCTGGAGCAGATCGTCTTCCTGGTAAAGAAGCAAAGTTAGCCCACAATCAGACCCGGTCAAGCAAAATCACTGAACCCAATCAAGCATAATCACTGGACCTGGACAAGCACATCACACCCACGTGGCCGAAGTAATCTAACCATTGTAACCAAGCATTGAAACACACTTGTTAAGTCAAAACGTTGGAGATCAAACTGCACGTTTTCAGTGTTTGAGTGGAAAGATGTTTACAGCAAACTGCTGGGATGAAAGTAGTGTGCACTACAAGTTTATTCAGTTGAAATAAAGAAATGAAGTTCGACAAGAAATTTCACCTCAAACATACGTCATTCAATTGTAAAAGTTTGCGGCATTTGTAAACATACACAAGATTATTCCATGAAATTCTATAACTTTGAAAAATTCAGGTCCAAGCACAAAATGTAATTATATTAGTTCTAATGAAAGTTGTTTTTTATAAAGATAATTTCCAAAGCAGATTTATATTTCTAATTGAGTACAAAGTATACAGATTAGTAGAATCAGCAGTAAACCTACAGCGGCTGTCTTCTTCACTTCGTGTAGGCCGGAATACGGTTGGCTTGTGTATTCAGCTTGCAGTTTTGCAATATTGTCGATTACTTTCTCCGTATCCACTGGATCAGGCTTGAAAATAAAACTTTTCGTTAAAACATTTAGAGTTTCTCGGGACAAATGTAGAAAGCCTCTTACGAATCCTAATTTGCAACTAATTAGAAAATGCTACGTTCGCTTTCAGAGGTGATTGGATTTAAAAGAATGTTGTAATGGTTCTTCGTCTGTCTTCGTTAACAATTTTTGCAGTAAAGTTTACTATTTTTGACACCTAACTGCAGAGCAAACGCATTCAAAACAGACGCAAAACATGCTTGAATTTTGCATCCTTATGGAAATCAGAACGGTTACTAAAAGTCAATAAAGTTAATATTTTTTTCTCGGCTTGGTTACGGTGACTCGTGTATTCTAACCTCGTAATTTCCACCCCAAAAAATTCCGCTACGAAACTTTCTCCCCATCAATGTTGTACCCTATCACGTAAGTTAAACTGCTTTTGGCTCAAGTAAAACTTAGCTGCAGATTTTAAACGAAAACCACTTAAGTAAACAATAGTTTACTATAAAAGGCAGAGGAAAGTGCTATATTATAGGCCATCAAGCTTTTTAACTTGTGTAATTTTTCCTTTAGATAACCCTTGATTATTTAGAAAAACAATCGCTTAAAATTATGCTAATAAAGTCTAATTTTTTTATTTAGAGAGTTGAATAACTCGCGACGTAAAAATTCGTGAAGAAAATATTTCATGGGGTAGTAATTTCGTGCCGAGAATATTGCGTGATAAGATTTTTTGGGGTGGACTTTACATGAAATTCTGTTGCATCTTGAAACTAACACAGCGCTAGCTTTGATTGCTCAGGAGTATTTTTTCAACAGGGTTTTATAGATCAAAATAAAGTCAAAATTTTTAAATCTGCAATCAAAAACTCATTTTTTACTCTGTTTTGCAATATTTCAAGCCGCTGTAAAATACTTTTACAATTTAGTTTCTACAATTTATACCAAGTGTCATAAAAGTATAGAATCTGCGAGTCCTAAGCGTCAATTACAAGACTTTTCGCCCTCTTTCTCATTATAAGTTCTGAGTCAGTAATACAAACTTTGCATGTTTTACAATGTTTCAAACAACTTTGTGCCTCCTCTGAGAGATTTTTACGCCCCTCCCTATTCGGGGCGCACAATTTGCAGTTTAAAAATTCTTGATCTAAAAGGTTTTGAGGAATTTTTATAAACTTAAAATTCAGTAAATGTAATGGGTTATCCTCGTGTACGTAAAAAGAAAATGTGTGTCTGAATGCGTGTTTGTTATAAAAAGTCGCCAGCCTGGCCGAGTGGTCGTCGTTAATAAGGGCATCCACTCCGATTCAGTCCAAACTAAACTGGGGCCGAGGGTTTATCCTTTTATTACCACAGGCTGCTGTACTGCCCGGATCAGAGGCTGGCAGTGATGGTGTTGAGCCAGCATCGGATTTCGTCATCCAAAACCACTAGAACTCGTACTCCACGTGATGTCTGATATATGAGGCACGCTATTAGTCCGGCCAGGTTGTTCAAAGATTCCGCGCAGCTGGGACAAATAGGTGTCTAGATCTTAGTCTCTCTTGGAGAGCATCTGAAGACCCATTTAAAAAACCATGCAGCATATGTTTAAGGTCCAGGGATCCACGGTAAGCCGAGGAGAGTGTCGCTCCTAGTCGGAAAGCTCAATTGGATGGATACCAGAAAGTATGAGCAAGTGATCAGTTGGTGTGGGACGCAGGCATCCAGTGATTATGCATAAGGCGTCATTCAGGACACTGTCTATGAGGCAAGTGTGAGCGTTTTCGGAATAATTCAATTAAAATTCTTCCGCAAAAACGTCTATAGCCAGCCAAAATCGCCAGGTCAAAATAAAGTCAAATTTTTACAAAATAAATTTTTTAGGCAAAAAAAATGATCAAAAAAATGGGTTACTACATTTCCAAATTCATTTTATGTTTAAAGTAATGTTAAGGTTTCGGAAATTTGCCGCGATTAAGCAGAGAAGTAAAAAAACAAAAAACTTATCTTATTTTTTTACTTAAAAACAGGGGTTTTTATTCATTTTGATGTCGTGGTTCGAAAAGTTTAAAACGAAATCGTCGCAACCTAAAGTGTCCAGTCTCCAGCAGGGTTGTTGGAAAACATTTATTAGAGGGAGGCTAAATTCAAGGTTTCAAAGCAAAAAAAAGTTTTACAGAGTTGCTTTAACAAAGTTGCCATTTTCTATTACGACAGTTTTCAGCGCAAAAATTAGTGATGATAAAAAAAGAAAAAGGTCATCACATCCAAACAGTGTCCGAAATTTCCATTTTCGTCCCAAATTTTAGGTAAAGACTAAAAAACGATCTTTACTTTCATTATGTACCCAATTTCACCAACTAGTTTCTTGTCAACAACACACCATCTCTGTGTGGTCCACCAAAAAAATTTGCTGTGGCCCACCAGTTGAGAACCTTTGCCTAAAATATTGGTAACCATAATCAATAAAAGCAAGATAAACTAAACTATCTGTTGATTTAAGTATACTTTGGTGACCAAAAAAGAAATCTAATGACATGAATTAAAATAAACCAACCTTGGGTGGTTCTTTATCTTTTAAGTCTTCATCCAAGTACCAATATTTTGATTTGTTTTGAGCTGGACCTGCAGATGACAAAATTGAAAGCTCTCATACATTCATGTAAATAATTCTGACATGTTTTGCTTAGCAAGGAAATTGAAACAACAGCCATTTACACCCAAACCCCATATACATGTAATACATTACAGGAAGAGACAGAGAAAATCTTCAATAAGATAATAATGACAAGATAACTATAGACGAAAAAAAAGCATGGACAATCACGAAGATAAGAAGATAACACACATGAAAAGATAAATCAAGAACGCAGTAGAAATGACGTCAACAGGCAGTACCACATACAGCACATCAAAAAAATGAAGCTAGCCAGAGAACAAGGTTACCAAGGGTGATGTCTTAAAAGACTTTGACAATGACATACCGTATATACCGGCTAATAAGCCGATTTTCTGGACCTAATTTTTTAACCTAATTTTCTGGGGTCGGCTTATTGGGCGAATATAGCTTTGGACCAAAAATACCAGAGGTCAAAATTGGTCACAAAATGACACCTTCGATCCCACAATAGCACGATCTCACCGCGCGTCAATTCACAGCTACAGTTAAATAAAGACGGTAAATAAAATAACAAGTTTAAAGCCAGCATTATAACGCATTTTTTTTTGCAGGAGCAGACATCTTTTTACGCACAAAAATTAACAAATTAACCGTACCAAATTATTTAGTGACTGATCAAAACAAAGCACTTCGCTGTTGCATCTGTGCTAAAAAGTGCGTTGGTGCGTAAAAAGGAAAAAAGCGCGAATAGAATATTTGTTTAAAAGAGCGTGCATTGTTGCGTAATGAATGCAACGCATAACTGAAAAAAAATGTTAGAAAAAGAGAAAAAGGTACAGTAGTTAACGCAATTTTTCCGCCTCGGCTTATTGGGCGGTAATATGTAAAAACCCTCATTTTCTGAGCTAAAAATTGAACTCGGCTTATTCGCCGAGTCGGCTTATTGGCCGGTATATACGGTACATGCCTCATCAATTCAAATAATTTACGAAAAACTATCTCACCCTTTTCAGACATGTTTATCTTTTTGGTTGAATCTTTCACTGTGTCAGTAAATACAACCTAAACGTTAAACAACTCAAATTCAATGTTTTATCAAATATAAAGCTAAAAAATTAAGAGAAATTTTAAATCAGCTTGAATGCTAAGTAATGACAAAGCAAATTCCAATATCTTTTTTTAGAAAAAAAAAAAAAAACACTTCACTCACAACTTATGTATTATTTATACACAAAACTCCAACACTTTTTTTAATTTTATGATTAAAGTTGTTTAAATGTTGCTTTAATCTTTATTTATTTCATTTGAGCATTTAACCATTTGAGCATGGTCTTAATTATTATTCTTATTCTTATATCTTATTATTAATTATTCTTATTAATTGGTCTTAATTTTGCAACAGTACCTTCGGATAAAGTACTTTGTAACAAACAACTATGCTTGATGAATCAAACGATTATATTTAATAGAAATTAAAAAACAGTTTAAAAATCTAAACAATAACAGTTTTTTTTTCTGTTCTAAATGGCTAATAGAACGTCCTGCCATTACTTATAGAATAAAGATAAAAGTAAAAAGTTGAAAATGAAATCAGATATAAAGTAACAAAATGGAGATTACTTGATTTTTTGCGTTTTCTTTTTGGTGTATACTTTTTTCTGAGTTTTCTTGATGAAATTTTTCTCTTTTTATTGCAGCATGAGTAATTGGCTGAAACAAAAAAGTTTCTCAAAATCTTTTGAAATTTACATTTACACCTTTTGAAACTGTTTAGAATTACCCCTTTTGTCTTTTTTTCTATTAAGTTTTGACCAAAACTACAAAAAGATATTTACTTAGAAACACAAATCATATAAAGCATGTTCCAAAACCAAAATTACCAATATATCTTGTATTACAGTTATAAACATCAAAATTTGTTATTCAAAAGTTACTCAATAACTTTGTTAATAAAACACTTTCTACATTATCACAACTTGAATGCCTAGTACATAAGAAATATAATTTTTATGCAGATTATCTAACAAAAATAGTGGTTTGGCAAGCAATTCTAAATTACAGTCATATCTCTAATTACTAAGCAGACAGCAATATTTTGGCATCTCCAAAAGCAGGTCAGGGTAATTGCTTACCCTATGTATTAGTGCCTCCATTGTTTTCCTGCGAGTCAGGAGGATAAATATAGAGATAAAATTTAAAAAATTAAAAAAATGTATACTGTAAAACTATAACTTCCAAATGGTATGAAGTAATATGTTTATTTATAAATTTGTATAATGAACAACTGAAAAGTAAATCTGTATTTTATTATAAAAGGGTCAGATGAAGTTTTCAAAAATATTCCTAATATAAATAAAAACAAACTATTAATTAACTGACAAAAAATAATTTGCACACAATGAAACAACATCATTATGAAAAATGTAAAAGGAGAAGAGTAGAAAAATGTTAGCACATTAAAAATAAACATATTTCAATTTAAACCAAACTAAAAACATATAAGTTGTTTAATATTGTTTAAAAATTGAAAAAAGTAAAATTTGTAAAACAAATCTAGTATAAAACATACATTTCTTTGCTGTAGATTTCTATTGCCTCCATGCTGTAGGTGGGTACAAGGCCTGAAAACTGTTCCACCAACTTCAATATCTTTTTTTGTTAAAATATAAGGAGGATCAAGTGGAGTACCCCAACTAACTGGAGATTGAGAAGAAGGTGACTTCGGAACTTTTGACTTTAGTAAGGGTTTATTTAAGATATTTTCTTCTGAAAGTTCACTAACCAACCCTTTAAATTGTAAGGGTGGAACTCTGGTAAAAAAAATTAAGACAAAAAATAATATATGTACAGGGTGATTCAGCAAAGTGTGCACAAATACTTTTCTTAGTTTTATGTACATGTATTTCGTCCATTATTAACTTTCAATTATTAACATTTCAGTTTCTTATTATTTAAGAGTTAAAATTTAAAATCTGGTATTATTTGAAGTAAAAATAAACGATGAGTAAAACGATCAATGACGTGATAGAAGAGTATTGCAAGAAGAAGCTCCCACCAAGTGAAATTTTCTGGTTGATGAAGGAGGTTGTAAGCCGTAGAGGAGTTTATAAAGCCGTGAAAAGGTTTAAGGACACTGGGACTTGTGCTCCAAGAATCAGGAGTGACCCTGAAAGAACTGTAAGGACGAAGAAACCGATCAAAAAGGTCAGAGAGAAGTTGAGGAGAAATCCTGCAAGAAGTGCCAGACAACTTGCTAAAGACTACTCTGTGAGCATGTCCAGCATGCAAAGGATTCTCAAGGATGATCTCCAGAGCTACCCATACAAGTTCACCAAAAGACATCTCTTGTCGGAGGCCACTAAGAAGAAAAGGCTCGATAGAGCAAAGGTTTTGGTCAAGAAACTTGTCGATGGCACACAGCCTCAAGTTTTATGGACAGACGAAAAACTTTTCACTGTTCAAACTGTCCATAACCATCAAAATGACAGGATTTGGCTTCCAGACATAAACATGGTCCCAGTTGAGCATTGCAGCTCTTTCAGAAGACAAAAACCCGCCTCCGTAATGGTATGGGCAGGCGCAACATCAAAAGGGCTGAAAACTCCTCTCATATTCATTGAAGAAGGGGTCAAGATAAACCAGACCGTCTATAGGCGAATGCTGGAGGAGAAAGTCCTTCCCTGGGTCCAAGAAGTAGTCGGAGAACAAGGAGTTACTCTTCAACAGGACGGTGCAACCTCCCACACAGCCAACTCAGTTCAAGCTTGGTGTCAATGCAATTTCAAAGGTTTTTGGGAGAAAGAGCTTTGGCTGCCGTCTTCACCAGACTTGAACCCTATGGATTTTGGGTTATGGTCTATTAAGACAATATTATTAATAATGGTCTATTATTACAATATTATTAATTATGGTCTATTAAAACAATATTATTAAGACAAAAGCCTGCCGTACTTCTCATCCAAATCTGGACTCTCTAAAGCGAAAATTGACATCGGCATGGGACGAAATTGACCCAGAAGTGGTGCGTGCCACATGTGCCCAGGTTCTGCCACGACTTTGGAAAGTAATCAAAAACAAAGGGGGTTATATTGAATAACTTGTATATTTTCTGAAAGCTTATTAAATTTACTATCTTCACAGCATATAACTTGTTTCATTTGACCTAATTATAAGTCCGAAAGATGAGTTTTTATTTGTGCACACTTTGCTGAATCACCCT
The DNA here is from genome assembly GCA_963680785.1 of Diplosoma virens. Classification (NCBI taxonomy): domain Eukaryota; kingdom Metazoa; phylum Chordata; class Ascidiacea; order Aplousobranchia; family Didemnidae; genus Diplosoma; species Diplosoma virens. Next base: position 27,618,599 of record OY796889.1, read on the forward strand.
GTACATTTACATTATATATACCTATATATTTATCTTTATTTAAAAACTACATTTAATGGTTAAAATGACAATAGTCTGTTTCATCTTTTAAAATCATTAGGTGGCTACTTATTCAAATAGAATCTTATAGAATCATCAAGTGATTACTTACTCAAATAGAAAGTAACTGATGATTCTATAAAAGGAATTATTATAATTATTATTATCTTTATATTTATCCTCCAGAATTGCAGAAAGCGATGGAGGCGCTAATATGTAGGGTAGGCAATTACCCCAACCTGCTTCTGGAGATGTCAAGATATTGCTGTTTACTTGTAATTTAATATAGTTATGACTGTAATTTAGAACTGCATGCCAAGACCACCAGGCAGGTGAAAGTGCTGTAAAGTGTCTTTTCCAAGGGCACAAAAGAAAGGCACAAATGGGTTTTGAACTGAGATCATGTTGATCATAAGCACAGCACTCTAACCACTCAACCACGCCACCAACAGACTGTTATGGTTTTAACCATTAAGTGTAGTGTTCATATAAATATAAATATACTTGCTCTAACCATGTGTTATTGAGCACTGTACCAACAAGGTGAAATCTTACTGGATTATATATACATATACTCATAAATATATATATATCTAATAATATCTGTAATATTTATACATCTATCACTTATATTTATATATTATCGATATATAAGAATATTGAAATATTTTATACAATAACATATTAGAAATCATGGTCAAGTGGCAGTAAGCATTAAAAGCATTGTAATTGAGATTGAGATGGTGTCAGTTCAAAACCTACTCATGCCATTCCATTGGGTCCTTGGGAAAGACATTTTATGGTATTTTTCCCTGCTAGGCAGCTTGGCAAGCAGTTATAAATTTCAGTCATATCTTTATAAAACTAAATAAAACAAAATAAAAAACTTTAACTGGAAAGCAATACCTTGGGATCTCCAAAAATAGGTTTTGATAATTTTTTGCCTCATATGTAGTGCTTCCAAAGCTTTCTGTTGGTCAGGAGAATAAGTATAAATGAAATAAAATAGAAAATGAAAGGAATTACTTTATTACTTTAAAAATTTACTGTTACCAAATGCACTTTTAAATATTAATTGACTTCAATTTATATTTATAAAAAAATTGTTGTTGAATGATTTTCTTCTCAAACAATTTTAAATACAGGTAATTAACATTAATAATAGAATAATGCTTTCTTAAATTACAATTTACAAATTCAAAACAACAAATCAAGTACAATTATATGAATAGAGAAAAAAATTTAAAGACAATTACATTTCTGGTCTAGGTGATCTTTGCTTTAGTTGATTATTTTGCTTATTGTAAACATTCGCCATATAACAAAAGTCTATACAAAAAATTTAATAATAACAACTTACAATAAAGAAACCTAAACAGATACAAATATTCAATATGAATAATGAATGTATTTACTTAATAGCTTTAATGTTGATTTTTTGTGATAAGATAATTGTTAAATGGTCATCTGATGATCTTTTAATAATCAAATGACTAAGATTTTTTAATCATACAGGCTGCTTGCCAACTTTTTAATGCAATTCAGGAAAGTTGCAAAAAAATAAGGTGGTAGAATGGTTTAATTTGTTAAAAAACCCAGTGGATCTGTTCAACCCTATTGGATGAAGATTTTAGGACGATTCTCGTAAAACGCATCTCAATTAAAATTTTTCAATAAGGGAGACAAGAATCAGTCCAAATTTATTAAAAACTTATTTATTTTAATTTAAAATCAATTTCGATCAAAAGATCATCATCAGTTAATAATTCTATTAAGTCTGTGAAATTTTAAAAATAAAAATTATTAATAGAAAATTATTTAGAAAATTATTGAAAATTATTGATTAATGATTAAAATTAGTAAATGTCATAGAATAAAATAAAATGTACTCACTTAACAAAACAATTCTTATCAAATAGTAAAGTAAAAACTTAATGTCAAAATTGTAAACTGCTAGTGCCAATTAAATTAAATAAACTATACAATAGTAAACATGGAAATGTCAATAGATATAATTCTTCATGTTTACTATTGTATAGTTTATTTAATTTAATTGGCACTAGCAGTTTACAATTTTGACATTAAGTTTTTACTTTACTATTTGATAAGAATTGTTTTGTTAAGTGAGTACATTTTATTTTATTCTATGACATTTACTAATTTTAATCATTAATCAATAATTTTCAATAATTTTCTAAATAATTTTCTATTAATAATTTTTATTTTTAAAATTTCACAGACTTAATAGAATTATTAACTGATGATGATCTTTTGATCGAAATTGATTTTAAATTAAAATAAATAAGTTTTTAATAAATTTGGACTGATTCTTGTCTCCCTTATTGAAAAATTTTAAGTGGTAGAATGGTTATAGTAAAAATTTAATGTCTTCTTATACAAATTATACCATTTAAAAAAGGAATTTTTAGTTTAATCACGTAAAAGGTTTTGAAGCTTTAAAAACTATTCTGGCTAACAGATTAGCTATTTCTCTTTTAATAATTCGTTGGATTTAAAACAATAAATGGAATCATAAGAACGATTTATTGCTTTTATCGTGCATAAATGCAAGACAAAACAAGACAAGAAGTTTGTTTTTGTTTGTTCAACAAAAAAAAAAATTTTTTTTCAGTAAACACAGTACATGACACATTTGAAGAAGAATATTAAGAAAAAGTCTGATCGAATATAAATTTGTTTTAATTTCAGTTAAGCAAACAGGACAGTGAAAGACCATTAAATGGTCATCAAGTCAAAAAACTGCCCTTTTTTTAAAAATACATATTTGAGAGTAAAAAAACTAAGTTGATACAAAAGCAATAAAAAAAATAAAAATAAAAGCAAAAAATAAAAAAAAATAAAAAAAAACACACAAAAAAAACTATTCACATTATACTGTATACAAGTAATACGTATTATATTGTTACAAAACAAAAAAAAATTTACATATTTGATGGTAAGTAAAATTTTTATCAATATGCTGACATTAAAAAAACACAAACACAAACAAACACAAAAATAAGAGATGAGAGAAAAAAAATATATATACATATATGTCTAGTGTCGAAAAAGCAATTTTAATTAACTAGAATAATATTTCACATGCTTTTATGGTGTATATAATTTTATGTAATTCACATCAGAGACTAAAATATTTAATACAATTTTAGCAAATTATTTTTAAATTGCTTACAGAAAAGAGGTTTAGATAAGTTTTTTAGCTCAAAAGGGATTTTATTCCAAAGTTTTACTCCAGTGAAATTGCAGGAAGTTTGGCTACAATGGAAGTTTAATCTTTCCAAATAGTAATTTTGATTACTAATTGATCTAGTTGTGTAGGAGTACACATCGCACGATATAATAAATTCTTATTTGCAGAACAAACTTTGCCAGGTAACAGAAAATTTTTTTACTCAAAAAGATTGCAACAACACAAGTAGCTTAAGTTTGATAAATTAATAAATTTTAATTCTAGCTGTTTGATAAATAAGTTTTTAGGATTTCTTTTTTTTTTTTGAAACTAAAGCACACGGCTTTAGTCCGGCCATTTTTGTTCCTTTATTTTTTTTAAAGATTTTTATTTCTAAGAACAAATAATACTTAAAAACAGGGACGTGCTTCACCTGCAGCAATCAAATAAAGCAGAAATGAAATATTGAAGTCATAGTTTTTGCAAAATTGTTGCGGCTTTGCTAATTAGTTAAAAATTTAAAAAAAGTTACACCGTACTGTTGTAGTCATAGGCGTACGCAAAGGGGGGTTTCAGGGGTCAAAACCCCCTTTTAAAAAATGGTGTTCAGCCATATACACATGGTAATAAGTAGGTTTTGATAAGATGATTTTGGTTTCTATTGTTTACCACGCTTTTTAAACTTAATTACTGCTTCCACATCAATTTTTGCTATCGTTTAAATTGCGTCAAAGTTAGCTAATGTCAGCTGCCACTGTGAAGAAAACTTTCAAACTTGTAAAATATTGAAAGCTAAGCATGGGAATGGGAATAAACTGTATGGGAACAATAGCTTCAGTTCACAACTTTTTTAATGCTCCAAAACGTCAAAACATTTTACGCAAGTCCATCAACACGATTTCGTCAACAACAAAAGCTTAAAAACTTGTTCAAATTTCTGCCACCAGATGGGTCAATCGACACGAGAGTGTTAGTACTTTTCAAATTTACAATTTACCGTTGTAGAAGCTTTGGCAGAAATTTCAGCATGGCCAGACAGAGAAACTTCATCACGAGCTCTGCAGTTGCTAATCGACAATTAGGCAAAAGTGAATTTTGCATTGCTCTCTTAGTTTTATAAATAAAAAACGTTTTTGGATACAGTGTTGTTTTGTGCAAAGTTAAGCAAAAAAAGTCGATAAACCTTCTTGAAGCTGTCAACATTGCACAGGATATTGCAAATGAATTGAAGTGTCTTAGAGAAAAAGCCGAATATGAATTTCATCAGCTCTATATTTTTTTGCAAGAAACGGCCAAAGCCGAAGATTTTATTTTGAAAACACCACGCCTTACTTTAAGACAGACCAATCGATTCAACATTGCTGCTGCAATAGATGAAGAACATTATAGAGTAGGGATTTTTATTTGATTTCTTGATAACTTTATTGTCACTCTCGAAGCAAGATTTACAGCCCACAAATCGATTATTGGTGAATTTTAGTGCTTAATTTCTGCTGATCCAACTAGTGGACTAAATCCTCAACAAATTAAAAGTATTCAAGTTTTGGGAAAATTTTACAACAATGATTTAACGAAATCCTTTGGAAAATTAGTGCCTGAACTAATATTATGGTACAGGAAACTTTTTCGGTTGAACGCAGCAGAAAGACCAACTGATGCGTTGAGCAGCATCAAGGAATGCACTTCCGATGCTGTTCCGAACATATTTACATTGATGACCATTTTGTTAACTCTTCCAGTGATAACATGCACTAGTGAACAATTGTAAAGCTTTCCACATTACGCAGACTAAAAACGTGCTTACGAAACACAACTGGTACCACTCGAATGAATGGACTTGCATTACCAAACATTTATTGGAGCCACACGCCTTGCCCTGATGACGTAATTAACGGATTGAGTGAAAAAAACAGGCGTTTGAATATAAGCCTGTAAAAAAACTTTAAATATTTGTTAAGTAAGATTTTTTTTGTTTGTTTGATTTTTCACCTATAGTTCTCATCATTTACACGAGTTGCTTTTAATTTGGAAAGTTTCTTGTCATAATTGAACTACACGCACATTCCTTTTCAATAGTTAGTTTTACGGTTTGGTAAAAAGAAATTCATGCTACTGCAAGATGTTCTTAAAACCAAAACACTTTATTTTGGAATTTAGGCCTAATTTTGGAAGTTTTTGCTCATTACCAGCACCACTCAGAGCAATCGTGTTTTCGGCTCCAAAACCTCCCCTTCACAAATTTCTGCGTACGCCACTGGTAGTAGTTAATTACTTTTGCTTTTTAATTTTAATTTTGGACAGTTTAATTGTTGTATTTTCAGCGCTGTAATCATTTCCTCAAGCGTTCTTGTCAACAGAATTTCTAATACACGCTAGTGAGGTAGTAGTACTAGTAGTTTGTTTTTATTTGCATCCAAAAAAACAATTGATGATAATTGAAAACAAAATAGAGCAAAGATTGCTAATAGGGAGACGGCAGCTAAACGATATACGTTACAACAGCATAAAAAAAATTGTGCATGGCCACTGCGCCAGTCATTGAAGATTTGAAAAGCACTTATACAAAAAAATCTTAAAATTTACAATTGGTAAAAATATTTGTTGAAATGAGAGGGATTTGAGGTATACCGCAATTGCTACCTCTTACAGAAAAAAGTTTTTCCTACATCAGACATTTGCTAAAACAAAACAAATCGGTTGTTCTTAGTAAGTCGGAATACGCGCATTGCGCAACAGCAAAGGAATAAATTTATTTTAGGTTTTAGTAATAGAAGATGATTTAGTTAGTATCATAGTCGCTATATATATAGTCTGGAAGCTCAATAGGAAATCTTGTCGATGTTGTCGTTGACAGCGCCACCTAGTAACGGTGTAACACAAAATAAGTCAGTCAAGTTACATGTTAAAATGAAATGGGCAATTATTAAATTATGCTCGTGAATTGAAAAGAATATTGATAAATGCATATGTATATTTTTGCAGTTTTATGTTTAAATGCATTTTTTTCTTGTTAGTAAGCTAAGTTTTCATGTTTTTGTTACAAAAAAGGAGATAAGGCGGCTTAATTTTTAACATTGTGCAGGAGTATATTTTCCAATATTAAGCTTAGAAATTTGTCAGAATATATGCTAAATATTAAAATAAAAATTTCAATCGTTTTTGAATAAATTTTTGCATTTGAAATAATATTGACATGAGTTTTTAGAATAATTTGTGTTAAAAAAAAATTAGTCCTGAAATTTCATTTAGTTACAAATTATTTATTTCCCTGCTTAATATGTCAGGTTTGCTTAATTTAATTGCTTTTACTTTAGGCTATTGGTTGAAACTGATTGCGATATATAATCTAAATTGTTTAAAATCATGGTTGAAAACAATGATTTAATGGATTTACACCAATTACTTTCCATGGATGTAAGTGAAGTTTTTATTCTAATTGATGAACTTCCATCAAACAGTAATGTAAGTACATCCAATACAGTTACATTATTTCATAAGACAATTCTGTATGTAATTCACATCAAAAATGAAATTAAGAACCAATTTTTTATGCTGATATATCTAAATATACCTTGCAGTTCTAAAACAATTAGGCCTATAAAATAGTTTAGTGATTTTGTATATATATATAGATATATTACAGGAGTGAATTGATCTTCCTTGCAGAGTGCTCAATTACTTTTAATTAACCACCTGATGATTCTATAGGATGAAACAGACTTCTGTGGTGTTATAACAGTAATTGAATAAATTTTATATTACATATATATATATATATATATATAAACCAGTAATGTTTCACTTTGCCGATACAGTGCTCAATAACACATGGTTAGAGCAAGTATATTAAATTTATTTAACACTACACTATATAAGTTAAAAGCACAACAGTCTGTTTCATCTTTAGAATCGTCAGGTGTTTACTTATTCAAATAGAATTAAAAGTAACCACCTGATGATTCTAAGGATGAAACAGACTGTTGTGGTTTTTAAACAGTGATTAAATAAATTTCGTATTAAATTGCTCTGATTTTTTCATTGAGCACTCTGCAAGGAAGATCGATTTACTCTTGCAATATATATAGGCCTGTATGTATATATACATATAATTAAATTTCAGACCACAAAATTTATTTTAGCATTAATTATATTTTAGCATAATTAGAGTTTAAATAAATTCTCTAAGTGGCTCTTGTAATTTAATTTATTTACTGCTCAGAGTTTTCATTGAGCTCTTTATTGCCAGTCTTTCCACTTCTACTATATATATATTTATATCATCTACTTTATTTATATGTAAAGTTTATTTGGTAGTCATTATGGAAAGTACTTTGCTATGATTATAATGCAAAATAGAGGACATTACCTGCAATCAATAATAATCATGAATGTTGCAAAACTGTTAATTTGCTACTTCCTTTTTTTCTTTATTGGTTGTTACTGTATTTTCAGGAATCAGAGTGTGATCATCAGCCTTTGCCAGATTTTGATATTGCTGAAATTGTGCAAACAGTTATTAATGAAGTGAAGATTTCTAATTCAAATGCCAACTTTAAATTTTTCATGGACCATGTTGTTCCTGATATTGAGTTGTTTATATATAAAACAGGACAAACTAGATTGAAAATGTATGCTACTACTTTGCAAAAGTTTTACACTTCAGGGACGAATCTACAAGAAGCTGACATAAAGCGCATTTTAAAAGCTGTAGTTACCAAAATCCTTTCAAAAATAGATGTTTTGGATGGAAAATTTTCGCAAGAAGTTTTTCTTACTGACACAGACAAGTCAATTGTGTTTTATCTTGCTGGGGCTGTTTTGAAGTGGGGAATAACGAAATTTAAAGGTGAAGAAAGAAGCTACTGTCAAAGTCATACTTCCTCAGAATCCTCAGACTTTCCTGAAGTTTATCATTTTCGCTTTCTTACAACCAACAGGGGTTTGATAGTTCCAAATTTAATTTTTTACGATTTGATTTTAGACTGTGAAAAAGAACTGCGAAAACAGCGGTGTCTTCGTAGTGTTGATGTTAGTACTATTGTTAACGCTCTTAAGCAAAAACATTCATTTTTTGCTGGCTTACATCCGGAAAACGCAGCTACTGCTAGCAGTTTGCTGCAGCGCTATATTCGACTGCGATGCCACATTTCCTGTAAGCACAAACTGCAATTTTACCAAATCACAAAAAAATTAAGTTTGGCACAAAAAAACGGAAGTATTCGCCGAGCTTTAAAGCGTAGTTTTCCAAAAAAGTAAAGCGTTATACTCGTTGATTTGTAATTGTTTTTTTTTTCCTATCTTTCAAAAGAGAAAAAAGTTTACTCTAAAAAATTAAATATACCTGTAAAAATAATTGCAACTCAAAAGGTAAACTTTTTAAATTGTCAATTTGCTTCAACAGCCTACTTATACACTATGCTCGCAAAAAGTTAGTCTACTTCATCAATACTCGTTTGTGTTGTTTTCGTCCATTCATGTTTTGCTACTAAATGAGTAAAAAAAGTTTTTATTCTGAAGTGAGTTTCTTAACTTCAAGCTTCCATTGGCTTTATTAAAAAAACTGCTGTATTTGAAATTTTGCTTCCCCCTGAAAACAGGTCAGCGGACGTCTATGCTAGCAGGCATTTATAGCTGACTAAATGCGCTTGATAATAAGTACTGTAGCTAAATATTAAGTTAAATCTAGCAAAATCATATATGCACGCAATTTCTCTGCTATTGTAAACTATTTGCGGTAGTACTCGTTTGCTTTATTTGTTGTGTCGGGTACCGTAGAGTGCCTATTTACCCGCTTTATCTGCATTAGTTTTTTTATATCGCATAGATTTGTTAAACATCTCGTTTTTGCAGCAATACGAATAAATCCTGATATTTATTTAAACATTTGAGCTATGATACTAAATTCAAGTACAATACAGTTTATTTTTTAATGCACAACTTGCGCAGAAACAGGGCATGCTGAACCTTATTGTAATTAACAAAGTTGTTTAAGCAAAATATAGAAAAATGAGTTTGCAGACAAAAGCGAAAGGTTGTAGCTATTATCCCCCTTAGCATCCAAGAACCAATAAACAACAATTATTCGACATGAACATTAGAGCCAGCAATGTGCGTATGTTTCAATATGTCCAAGTATCTTGAATTGCTCGCAAAGTCTCGAACGGTGGGAGCATCGTGACGTCTTCCTCTTTGGCGCTGATGCCCAAAGTATGATTCTAATGGATCTTAATTAATTCTTCGAGCGAGAACATATTTTGCGCCGGCGTTTAATGAAGATTTGATAATAGCGCTCATAGAGAAGCACGCCACAAGTAGCCCTTCTTCAGTTTTCTGAGTTAGGAACATTTTTTTTCGGTCTACGTTGCCCACAAGAGGTCGATTGTCGACAACTACTTTCCACTTCCTAAGATACGTGGGAAAATCGTTCTCCAGCCATTGCAAACGTGGATCATTAATGTCAGAATAAGGCTTTCGCATTTCCTTGAAATTTCTGTTTTGAAAACCTAAAAATAAAAAAAAATACAAAACATAGTGCACGCAATAGAATAAGGCAAACAAGCTAAAACTTTTAAACAACCTCAGTTGTTGGAGAGTAAGGCTTCTATTTATTATAAACCCAAACCCAATTGCAAAAGTTTTGCTACGACGTTACATTCAACGTAACAAATCAAACGAAAAACATTAACATAAAATCTAAAAAGTACCAACCTCCGTTCATGCAATCGAACCATTTATCGATAGAAAGGATAAAAGTCGATAAGGCAGGATAACCTTTTTGTTGTAATGCCAAACCTGAAAACAAGTATAATTTAGACAAACTAGAAATATTAAGCACAAATAATGCCGGCTTCAATCATACCTACTGTTTCCGACATTGTTTGCGCAGCAATTGCGACATTCATTTTTTCCCAAGAATTTGGAGTGGCATGCTTCTCTGTGAGCTTATGGTACAACCGTAACTCGCCACGAGAAAGATCCTCCTAAAAATCAATCGAACATTTGATATAAATAAATATTCTTGAAGTGGCTGATAGCTTCTACGAAATACCCGAATAAGATCTTTAAGCGGTTGCATCCAAATATCTCCGTCATTCCACAAGCTTTTGTTAGGATTAATCAAATTGTTGCGACATGACTTTAATGTGTGTGGAGGGTCTGGTAAGAAATAAATGTATCTAGAAAACAAAAAAATCTAAGTACTATGCGTTACGAAGCAACAACAAGCTACGTTGCCTGTCGGGATTCAGCGGATTTTTCATGCGAAAAGGTACATCATCATCTTCATTGCAAAATAGCTTCATTACCGTTCGATTTGCAGAAAGACCATCAACTGTAAAAATGTTATATAAAATGATTTAGCTGATAAATAGTATAAAACCAACAATTACGAATACGTTTAATAGAACAACAACAATTAAACATTTTGCCTAAAATGCAAACGCTACAAAAAAAAAAAAGAAATGGACACTTATGGAATGTAAATTTGCTATACATAATGTAGAAATAAAAAATACTAATAATAAATTCAAGAAACTACAATTAACAACTACATTTATTTAAAACTTACACAGAAGACCCGTGATAATGCATGAAGTCTGAAACGGAATTTCTATGAGTACATCAACAAGCAGATGAAAAAGCTCACTGCAGTTTATGTTTTTGGTGGGGTAAAAAGCAACGACGCCATCTATGTTGCTGTTTGTAATTCCTATTAAATAAACGTGTTTAGTCAGCATTTCAACAAAAGAAACTTGCACCAAACCATGATCACCTCTTAAAAAAAAAGCTATCATATTTGAAGCAATTGCGTCGGATGATTTCGATAAGCTTGTAACAGCTTCATCGTCGAAGTCAACGTAGCCGACAATTTTACCGGAAGCAGAGCAAAACGCTAGCTCTTCTGAAAATCAATCACATTGCACGTAAGATTATGCAAGTTCTTTTAGCGATGTCATATAGTCGTGCTAGTTGCTGCTGTTGTGTATGTAGCCCCAAAGTAATAATGACTAAACAGTAAAACTATTCAAGTAAAAGAAAAAATTGTTGAAAACAAACACAAAATGCAACGGTTACCTTTAATTGCCATTTCGTCAAATGCAAGAACAGCAAGTCGATCACTTTCGAGCGTGCAATGATGAATTGCATTTTTGATTCTTTGAACAACTTCTGTTTGAATGCCTATTTTATCGCCTTCATTGTTGTTTCGCGCTTGTCGCAAAGTTCTTTCAGAAGGAAGAACCAAAATTTCTTGTACCGATTTGTAAGCAGCTGCAGATTTTGCATGGAGTTTTAAACAAAATCTATTTAAAAAATAATATCATTCTTTGTAGCGGGCAATTAATATAGGTGAATTGAAGAATTTGGTTTTTTGGCTTTGGCATACAAATACACTTTAAGCCAGGGCAGGACTAATCTTGCTACATACCTTCTGACTTGGAGGCTAAAGCCATGCAGAAACGTTTTTTTAACTTCATAACCGAGAAGCCAAATGTGAGCTAAAAGCTTATAACAAAGGCTAGTCAAAAAATACGCCCGAACTTCCTACTTCAATTTGCAAGGTCAGCACCAGACTTATTGAAATGGGTTTGGGGTTTACCCAGAGCAACTGGGATTAAACTTAATGGCTTGCGATCTGGCGTTGGTCGCTTCTGTTGGTTCATGCACTAATGAAGTCTCCCTCCTTCCCCGAATTGTCATTGTGGCGCTTATGAACAAACCAAAGACCATAAACAAAGTGTCCTACACATCGGGTACCCTGAGTAATAATGCATTAGCCGGGAGAAGGTACTCTGCCATATAACGAAGGACAATATGTGAACAAATACCTTAACAGCAAAAGTAAGAAAACGAGAAAATCTGAAAAAAAAATTCATTTTAAACAGCAAGCTTACCGGATTATTGAAGGTGGATAGCGATAACTACTTTTATTGTCCAATGATTGCAACTCTTTTTGTTTAGACCACCATTCTCGGAGAAAGTCATTCTTTGAAGCAACAGGGTCATCTTTTAAGTTTTCTACTATACAGCATATATTTTCATCCACATCAATACCTTTCTTCAAAAACTCTTCTTCTAATTTGCCAATTCTGTAAATAAAAAAGGTGAAAAAGACCGTAAATATATTTTTATCACGTCTTTTGCAACAGCACTGTGATTAAATGACTAAAAAATAAAATGGTTGAGTTGAAGGCTGATTGTTGCCAAAAAAAGCAACAAATGTCCACAAACAGTAGGATCTTCTTTACACTCGAAATGCTACTTTTCAGCCTTCTATTGCAGAGGAACAATTTCAGCAATGGGCTAACAAATATGTTAGCCAGGTCTTCACTGTATAATGCATTATTAGACAACTTAATCAAAAATTATGTTCTGAGTTTATTTGCACCTTTTCAGCCCAAAATTTCTTTTTCTTTGTCTAAACTGTGGTTCTAGGATGTATATGTAAGAGAATATTTACCACAGGTATATAAGGATATGAGGAGAGACAATTTAAAAAGTGATATCTTACAGAATGTATTAAAAACTTCAGGTGGTAGTGCAGCTGGTCACAATTTATTATACACAAGTTAACGTATGATAATAAAAAAAAACCTTTCTTTCTGAGCAGTGATGGTTGCTTTTACTCGTTGAACGCAAGCAGTGGTAATTGGACTGTGACTTGGGAGTACTTTATGCTGAATTTGCTGCATCCTCTTATAATTGCGCTTTGCATTATCTACTTGACGCACATGAAGCATCATGCACTGTTGACATACAGAATTACTTTTATCACAGACAATTTGACAATCTTTGCTGAAAAACCTGTTTAAAGTAGAAAATATTACTGATAGTTATAAGCTGTAAAATGGTTTAGAGCAAATCAAAAAAAACTAAATTTGCTGTGCTCCTGAAGTGCTACTAACAAAACTTTTACGTTAGTTTATGCAATACTAACCACACCAGTTTGTTTACTTTCTAAATGCGTTTTCAGTTAAGTAAATTTTTATCCAGCAACACAAGAAAAACATGATATTTCACTGGCACATCTAAAGGTGGATCAATATTGCAATTTAGTGTCAGCTGAAAGCAAGCAAACATTTTGCCTACTTTGCTTCATTCAACTATGCATGTACATACAAGCTAATTAACTTTGCTTATGATGCTCGGCTTCTGCTTGTTTTTTAAGCTTGAATATTTTTGGGTGAGAAAAAACTGCTAGGTTTGAAATTACAAAACAAGTTCAATACATCATAAAAAATTTAAAATGTTTAGTAGGCTATTAAACACAGAAATTACAGTTGCTAGATGAAATAATTTAAAGTTTGGAGTACAAATATAAATGCAGACAAACTTTGAACTTCTATCATTGCAGGGGTAAGAAATGCAGCCATTCAAACATATCCATTGAGATTGATTAGGAACACTTGTATAGCCTTTGCAGATCAACTGTTGCTTTAAAAACTCCAACATCTCACATAAACTAAAATTTTCAAATGACAGTTGTTTGGTAATTTCTGCTGCACATCTACCATGAAATGAAGTAGAAAAATCCAAGCCAGAACTATCAACTGAATTGTCTTTAATTAGCAAACTTACATCTGCTATATGGTGATGATCTATGTTACTGTAATATGTAAAATGAACAAAGTCATTTGCAACAAAAATTCGCCACTTAGACAATTTCATTTGGGAAAATTGCTGAGAAATATCATTGAGTGATGTTGGTTGTTGAGCAAAAGATTTTGAGTAATTAGCTAAAGATGGCTGGGAATGTCTAATGATACTCCTTCGTTCTTGAGGAATTTTGCTAGGATGTGATTTTACGTGCAAATTTTGTGATGGCAAAACTCCCAACTTTAAGCACTTTTTAGTGGCTGTTTGTAGAATATCTTTTTCTTTAAAGTGTTTATTGCAAATAAAAACTTTTCCATCAAATAATCTTTGTTTGAAAACTTTGTCATTTCTATAGGATAAAATGACCTAAATGAGATAATAATGTTACATAAACTTTGTACTTGCAAATCTGACACATATAACTGATAATATACAGTTTTAAAAATAATCATAAAAGATAAATAATATTATGTAAATGAAAGAAATATAGCCTTAAAACACAACATCATTCAATATCACTACTGGATGGTTTATCACATGAAAACTAAAGACTAAAGCTCTTACTTTAAAATTTTTCTAATAAAAGTTTTAAGTTAAAAATGTGAGTTATGTTACATCAGTCATATGGGGTTTGATTAAGAAATAAAATATTAGGTTTAAAAAATTAGAAAAACTGCTGTTTGTAAACAAATACAACCAAGAAAACAAGATACATTTTAATAAAAAAAATGCATAGTCATGCAGTTTGTTTTTGTTGTGTAGGACTAATTATGCTATTTAAACAAATTAAAGTAAACATTTTGCAAAAAGTTAAAAGTTTGGCAATTGTAATTATAAACTGTAGAAATATAGTTGGCCAGCACTTCAAACATGCAAAAATAACTAGCAAAACTAGTTTTATTTACCTGATGAAAATCTTGAGCCCATTGGTCAGTAACTACCCCAGTACGTTTCTGTGCACCAGTTGGAACTTTAAATAAAGAATATCCTTTGGTTGTTGAACTGTTACATTGCGGCAAACAACAATACTTGCCTCCTCTTCCTGAAAGTTTTGACATAACAGCTTCAATTATTAATTAATATATTATAATACCAAATATCAAGGATAAACTGCAAACAAAATCCAAAACCATAAAATATTTTCAGTACTACAACTACTCCAAAATAAATTAAAGTAATAAAAATAATATATAGTATTTCCAAGTTGTCAATTGCACACATAAGATATAACAAAGAATGGCTTTAAGTATAAAAATATATAGTTTTCACTTTTCTATGAACTTTGTGTCTGACTCAAATAAATAAATAAAAATAAAATAGCAGTTAATGAGTAGTGACAATGGCATCTACTGCACCTATCAAAGTATCCTAAGTCATATTTAATTAGTAAACAGCAATATTTTATAGTTATAACACCTATGAAATATTCTCCATTTTTAAAAGACTAGCAGTTTAAAAAAAGTACAGTAAACATCTTGACTCTGATTAAAAATAATAACTTCTGTGCGTTACCGTGCATGTTCTTCTTCTGTTAATCACCAAACAACATAAAATATTACTTTAATTTTTTTTATCTGCAATATTTTTGACTTTAGAATACTAGTATTGTAAGCAGTACCATAGTTGTCTATGGTTATTTTAATTATGTTTTAATGCTAATTTGAAATCGTGTTACACCGTTACTAGATGGCGCTGTCAACGACAACATTAATTCAGGAGCTTCCAGACTATATTTTTTTTATTTTTTATTTTAATCTCTATATTTATCCTCCTGACTCGCAGGAAAGCGACGGAGGCGCTATACATAGGGTAAGCAATTACCCCGACCTGCTTCCGGAGATGCCAAGATATTGCTGTCCGCTTGTAATTTAGTAGAGATATGACTGTAATTTAGAACTGCTTGTCAAGACCACCAAGCAGGGGAAAGTGCCGTAAAGTGTTTTTCCCAAGAACATAACAGAATGGCGCAAGTGGGTTTTGAACCGAGACCATGTTGATCATCAGTCCGGTGCGTTAACCACTCGACCACGCTGCCGACAAAGTATCTAAGCTAAAAAATTTTGGGTCTTTTCAGGAAGTGACAGTATGATTTTTGTTCGTGAAACTAACCCGGATCCTCCTGCGATTACTATCGATTCTTGAAAGATCTTTTTTCTTAGTTTATTCTTTATTCCATCCTGGCTCTAAAAAAAGGATTCCAGGTTAGTTTTACCAAAAAAAATCGCTTACAGTGACTTTTTGAAGGGACCCGAAATGTTTGCAACATTAAGCTTTCAATCTAATTTTTGTATACGGTAGTTATAGTTCAACGTTTGAATTTCAATTTCTAGCAGGATAATATATATTTTTAACAATCATTACTTCATACACTATCCCTTACCTTAACTCGTAAAAACTGATTGCGAATATTTTTACTTCCAGTGTAAAAATAACTGAAGCTAATAAAACAATTGCCATTGTAAATGACAATGACCCTTCCAACTTTTACTTTGAAAATATAGAATGTCCGACTGTATCTTTATACGACCTGTCTGGGACTAAATTTCAAGTTGATTTAAGCCAGCCTCTCTAGAAGGGAGTTAAAGAAATTCGGGGAGTCGGTTCTGATTACATGCTTTTAACAATGCATATATTTTTCCAATTCAAATATATAATTTGTTCCCAATTAAGTGTGCACAAAAATTTAAGTCTCGTCTTTCCATTGCAAGAAAATACTTTTTAGTCTTCTTCTACGATTTTGATTTTTTTATAGTACGACGTTGCTTTTTACTTCACCAAAAGAAATTTATTAGGAAACGCCGAAAAACCTTAAATCTTTAAGAAGTCATGGGTCAACAAGCAATCAAAAGTTTTTCGGCGACCTCCAAAAGATATCTCTAGGAGGTCATGTTTGTGCCAAAAAAAGTAGGTTATTTGCTTAAAAATTTAAGGATTTAAGCTTCTTTGCCTCTGGACCCAATCACGAAAGCTTTAGCAAGCATGTAAAATCAAACACTTTTATTTAAAATCAATTTTCTTATGATTTATAAAATCTAAAGAACTGATTTATCTCTAAATAAACAGTTTTCGCAATTCTTATGCTAAACTGAAAATTTTGCAAAGTTTTTCATGAACAAAACCTTTTTTCGTCGCAACGTGGTCGAGTGGTTAAATTAAGCGCCGTGCTTGTGATCAACATGGTCTCAGTTCAAAACCTAGTTGCGCCATTCTGTTGTTTCCTTCGGAAAGACAGTTTACGGAACATTCCCCATCTTTGTGGTGTTGGCAACCAGTTCTAAATTTTAGTAATACTTCTATAAAACTAAAAAAAAAATAACAAATTTCAACCAGACAGCATTATCTTGGCATCTTCGGAAGCAAATAGGGGTAACTGCTTGCCCTATATAAAACCTCTCCAACTCTTTCCTGCGAATTAGCAGGATAAGTATAGAAATGAAATATAAAAAATGTTTTTTTAACTCGGAAAGAGTTACTAAATATAAAAGAATGCTTCAAACTGCCTTTTTTTATTTAAGTGGAGCACTGTTTTGTTATTAAATAAAATTAGTACTAACATTACTTTAAAATATTAGTGTCTCACAGACCACGAGCTTCACGGCACGTCACTGCTTAAAAATGAGTTATGAATAAAAATTAAAAGAAATAATTTACTACAAAGGAAAATGAAGCAGAGAGTCAAACCGGATCCGGTTCAGCTCCGCCGGATCAGGTTTAGCAAATTTAATTTTGGTTGAGGTTTTGCAAATTTTATTTTTTCGAATTTAGTTCCCGATTGGATTCAAAAAATAATAATAGTAAATACGAGTTTATGGATCCAGTTCGGATTTGATTGGACCCCCTGCTCTGTAGCGAACTCATCTCCTACAAGAAATTTTTAAAGCACCCAGATGTGCTCATTGAGCAAAGTATTATTCGCTCGCTTATTATTGCTTTGTTCAAAAGCAATTGCAAAGTTTAGTTTCTCAGATCTTTTATCGTAAATTGCTGTTTTTCCCAAGCTTAATTTGTTATATTTCCTCCCTTTCTGGGCGTTGGCTGGTCGCAAAGTCAGATTCGTGGCATCTTTATGGTTTATTTTAACCGGCAACATCTTACTAAGAAACTCCTAATTGCTTACTACAAAATTCTGTAATCTTTGTAGAGAAAAAAGATAAATCGTCACCATAAAAAATAATAATAGGTACCGCTTATTTTAATGCCGTAACTCTCCTGATTACTGAGTCGGAGACTTGGACAGATTTGAGAAAAGTCAGATTGAGCCATATTACCCGAGAATTTTCAATCCTGTGCTTCTTGTGCCGTGAATACAGTTCTGCTGTAAATTATTTTATGAAACTCGTCTTCGGAATACAAATAATTTAGCATTCTTAACTTGTGTGACAAAAAGAACTTGCTACAACGCGAACATGATTACTCTGGTCGTAAAATTGAATTAACACGTCTTTATTGGTTATTTATCAACGGGTATATTATTTAGAAACTGCTGATCTCAGTCTAAAATCCAATAATTTTTTTCAAATAAAGGATAACCGTCATTAAAGAAAATATTAGCTAAGTCGCCAGTTAAATTCTGTAAACCTAACCTAACCACAGGGAGAGAGAGACCGAAACCCTGGCAGCCTGACTGAGACTGACACCGAGATTTACTTTTTGCACGAAGACCAGACCCAGACGTAAATTCAATCTGAGATTCATCTTTGCAATAAACAGATCACCTTTGAAAACTTGGATATTAACAAAATTACTTTAAAGTTAAAATCACCAAAAATCCCGACCAAGATGAAACTTGTTAATGTAAGTTAAAACCAATTGAATTCAAAAAGACTTAAAACTAATTGGTGGACTCCCAAAATCAAACTCAAAAGTTTTGAATGTTTTTCTTGAACTCGATCGTTAGGCCTACAAATTTGTCTATATAAATTGTCTATTCTGTATATTTCTATAAAATTTTTAAAATTAACTATAAAAACATTAAAAACAATAATTTTGTACTTCAATATTTTTCAAAATTTTTAAAAACTGATTTTTAGTAAGGAAATAAAAGATTAATATAAAGTCTTGAAAATCATAAGCCTTAGTAGCGTAGAATGGGGTCAGACGCGCACAAGCTGTTAACAAACAACTGCGTCATAATCGGTAACAATAGAAATCGAAATTTGAAAGCCACCGCGTTGCTAAACAATTGCAAGAAAGCAGAGAATGAAAACTTAAGGAGTTGATTTATAAGATTAAGAAACTCGTTTCCGGTTGCAAAATTATAATATTTTCAAAGTTTTAAACAAGGGTCAAAAAAGATTAGCTTGATTTTAAGCAAAAGAGCTATAGCACACTTTTAAAGTATTTAAAGTAAACCACACATCACAATTGAATGAATTCCTAACGCGGCAAAGCCGAAAAACGTTTAGTCTTCATCTTTATACCTCTAAATTTATCCTCCTGACTCACAGGGAAGCGACGCAAGTACTATGCATGGGGTAAGCAATTACCCCGACCTGGTTCGGAGATGTCAAGATATAGATGTCAAGATGTCAAGATATCAAGATCCCATTAAAATTTTATTTTTGATTTTTTAGTTTATAAAGTTGGAGATATGAGTGAAATATAGAATTGTTTACCGAAACCACAAGCATGGGAATGTACCAAGAAGTGTCTTACCCTAGGACACAACAGAATGACGCAAGTAAGTTTGAGCTGAGACCATGTCCAACGCAATCACCTCGCTCTTAACCAATCGACCACGTTACCGACTAGTTTAGTTGTTATCTGGCTGTGTGGTCCAGTGGTTTCATCAACTGCTTGTGGGACAACATCTAGTCAGGTTGAATCTTAGTAAGATATGAGCTAGGCTTCATTTGCAAGCTCTCACAAGAGTGAAACTCGAGTCTGGTGGTTTTTGATTTAAATGGCTTAATTAGTTTCTCATATATTGTCTAAATAACTCATGTTCACAATTAAAAGATTTATTTTGCAATTGATTTATTTACATTGATTAATTTTTCTTTGATTCAATTTAGTGAGACACTAACTCCTCTGACGGCACGTCCGGCACGTTATGATTTTCAACAATTTGTAGTCTAAACTTTAAAAATTTTTCTATCACTTCCTAAAATTATTTTTTATAAGTCGCTTAGCAAGTGTAAGCCGCACTACCCTACGTCAGCATTCAAATAAAAAACTTTAACCGTTTTCAGCTCGATTTTCAAGGAAAAAAATATTTTTAAAAAATTGAAAGTTAGCCTACGTGAAAATATTCCTGCAGCAAAATACTTCGCAGCAAACTTAAGGTATACTAAATTTAAGTTTTAAGTGTCGCTAGATTTATCAGCCTAAAACAATTAAGTGCTAACTATCAATGAATAAATGAACTACAGTAATTATTTAATTAGTTTTTGTACTTTTATACTCACTGAGTTCTTATTTTAATACATAAAACAAATGTTTAAATAAATTCAACATCATTTCATTCCATAAAAAATTTTTATAAACTCAATATTTTGTGCAATAAAATTGTTAAAAACATAATAAAAAAAAAACCAAAATTATATCCATAAAAATGTTCGATTGGTTAATTTAAACAGTTCTTCGTTGTAAGGTTTGTATAAGTCTTTTAAGAGATCGGTTGCTGCTTTTTCTGGTGGCGAAAAGTTGCGGAATAGATCGACTCCTATGCATCTTGGTTGAAAATCCGGTGTTTGTTGAAAACAATAAAATCCGGTCGAGGGATGTTTCACAAATTTAGAATCATTAAAAAACATGTCCAAGCCGATAAACTTTTCAAGTCGACGCATTACATACGCCGGGTTTTGCTTCAAAGTTTCTCCTGAAAGGATAAGAATATCTTTCGGATCGTATCTTGCGTAAAACTCCTTTAAATACTCGTAGTAGAAACCAACTGACACGATCGAATAGTCAAGATGGCCGTTATATCGAAAGTTCGACAAATATTCACCAAAAGGTTTATTTCTTTTGAAATTTTGAATTACTGATGCTGCGTTTTCAATTGTTTCATAAAACGATTTTCTCTGAAAAAATACGGAAGCTTTACTTGGTTTAAAAAAGTAATTTTGAAAGTTTAAGTGTAACATACAGTACTTTTAGACCAGGGTTGCTATGCTGTAGTCCAACGAGTTTAAAAACCTTGTTCTTGACCACGGATGGGCAAGCGTTTCAGCTCGAGGGAAGCATTTTAAATTGATTTTGTTGGAGGACCGTATTTGTATTTATGACTTGAATTTGCGCCTTAACCCTTCTGAGCCTAACGGGACATATAGGGTTACCCTTTTCGAGACTAAATTAATTATTGTATAAAAATGGCATTTTATAACTTTAAAGAAAAAATTTTAACGTATTTATCAAAAAAATTTTAAACATTCATGAATGCAACGGAGAATTTAACTGGGTCATACATGTCTCATTCGACTTTTATGTAATTGTAAATTGGGACAAATTTGTCCGTTTAGACTTCATTGATCCAAACTTCAAATTTTGTAGTTTTGGCGAGACGTATATGTTTCGTTAGGCTTGAAAAAGTTACAACTCAATCTCATAAGGGTTGAACTTACTAAAAGAGAAAAAAATAAAAGTTTTCATTTTGATTTGTGAAACCACTCTGGAAGGTAAAGACTAAAAAAAAGTAGTCATAGGCTATTTCTAGATATAGCGTTGGACGGTGAGCCGGTTGAAATGGCTTGGGGGAGGGCTAGATTTGGTCTGCGGACCGTAGTTTGCTCACCATTGTTCTAGACCGGGGCTCCACAACTTTTTTTTCAATTGCGGCACACTTAAAAAACTTTCAAGATTTTGCGGCGCACCTCAATCAAAATTGTAAAAAAATCTGTTTAATTCAAATGCAAAATACACTTTGTTGCCTTTGTTTTTGAGTACGATTACTAAACGAAGGATTATAATATAGCAAAATGAAGAAAGTTCAAGAAAACTTCGATTTATCTGTAAGATCACAAAATGCATAATTTTTTTTTCATTATCATCTTTATTTATCCTCCTGATGTGCAGAGAAATTTTGGAGGTTCAATACTTAGAGCAATAATTGAGCGATCACCCTGACGTGCTTTCGGGAACACCCAGATATTGGTGTTCGATTGAAATTTTTTATTTGGGTTTTTTAGTTTTTATTTAGAGATGCGACAAAAAAAATAAGACTTCCAAGCAGAGAAATGTGTCATAAAATGTTTTTACCAAGGACACAACTAAATGACGCAAATAAGTTTTGAACTACAATAGGGTCGATTGATTGCGCCAATCAAAAGGCGCTCTTAACCACTCAGCCATGCGGCCGAGAAATTTGTGCATTAAAACAATCGTTAATGCATATTAAGGGTCTAGTTAAAATTTAATTCAACGAACTATCAAGCAGTTGCAAAGATAAAATTTTAAAGAAATAAAGTTTTTTTATTCGTAAAAAGTATGTTCAGATTAGGCCTACAATTATTTCGCGGTGCACCGGTTAAGGCGCTGTTCTATAGATTGTGCTTCTACACCACACAAAAACCGTAATGTCCTTAGCATGATCAAGGCACTAATAAATGCAGTAATATTTTTTTTCTACATACGTGTAAAAAGGTTCGAACGAGATGCTTATAATCCGAATATGCTCTGAGAATAGGATCACATAGAAGTAGGATTAATTTTTCCGGCTTTTTTAAGCGATCAAAATATTTAATGTTATGAAAGCATTCGTTGTTTTCGACAATCAAAATTTTTCCTTCTTCATTTGCTTCTTCTTGAGCGTCCAAAATAGATCTTAAATAAGTATAATTCAAAATATATTTTTGATTTGGTAATGTACAAGTCCATTCATTATTCCTACTTCAAAACAACTGAATAAAATCTAACGAAAAAAGAGGTGTTTGAGCCATATCGTTTTCCATTGTTGAGCAATCAAAAGCCAAATACGAATTCACCACGGCTTAATTTAAAATAAATAACTGCCTAAATTAGGGGAACTTAACAACAACTCAGCAATTCTGATAGGTCTAATGTAGTCAATTGCTCAATCAGCCATTTTTCCTGTAACGTCATAAAAACCAGGACCAATCAAAACTCTCATTTTTGATTTTTTTTTAACTTAAAAAAAGAATTTAACTCAAACCAAGACTAATGAGTAAAAAAATTGTTTTTATGCATAGAAAAGTCTAAGATTTTGGGTTGACCCTATTGTTAAAAGTTTTCTATTTAGCCGATTGCCCTGCCGTTTTTGGAAAGGTTTTCTGCAAACTCGATCATATAAAGAAAAGGAATGGTGGCGGCAATGGTTGCGAAAGCTTGAACGACCAAAATATTGATAACTCGCGTTTTGACTATATTTGTCGCCCTGTGTATACAGAACACCAAAATGACAAAGAGATCTTCCCTTTAATTCGGATCCAAAATATCTTTTGACGACGCGATGTCTTTATGCTAAATGTCAATAAAACTCCGGTTACAAAATGAAATTAGGTTACTACTACGTTTCGTTATAAAAATCTGTAGCGAGGCAAAAGTTAGAAATTAAACCACCCCTTATACTTTATATATCTTCATTTGTCAAGCTTGTTAAGCACCAACATAGCCTACTAGAAGAAAAGCATTGGTCAAGTTTGCCTTAGCCCAGCGCTGGCATTGTTGAGTGACAACCAAATAAGAGAGATTATTTTTGGGTATAGGAAAAATTTAAGATCTATATAACAGTGGGGCCAATGGAACATTGACCTATTTTAAATTCTGGAAAAAATATTTTAAAAAATGTGCACCTGCAAAAATCGGCGGCTCCTAGCTTAGTGCGGCAACATTTTGATTTCGAGCAGAGGGACTCGGGTTCGAATCTCAGTTTGCCAGAGTGATTTCCGTTGTGCTCTTGGAAAGGCGCTTTCTGGATAATTTTTAAATTGAGTAGCGCTCTGCTTAAATGAAATCATTCAGATGAAAATCAAGATTTTAAGATAAGTTACTTATTGCGTTGAAAAGAACTTGGCTTTAATCTTTAACTTCATTATTTAAAAAAAATTACCTCCACCTCTAGATGCTTAAGCAAAATAGTTGTGCAGTGCTGTAGAATTTACTGTGCACTTATCTTCTGTGTCAGGTGCTTATTTGCATAATTAAAATATAGAAAAAGTAAATTTAACCCAACCTCCTTACATCGATCATGCTCATGTCAGTATGAGAATAATGTTGATTCATACTGTGATGAAGCTATGATAAAAAATCAACTTAATAAATTCTTTTAAATGCCTTGTTATTATAACTATGCTAGTTAACAAAAAAGTAAAATTTTAATGCTAAATGCGTGTTTTATCAAATGCATGTGCTGTTCCATTGGTCTCACCCCTGAACAGAAGTAAAAAAGTTAAAAAATTTATTGTAATTACGCAATAGCAAGTTGTAATTAAAAATCAATTTAGCATCGCGCACTACTATTATAGGTAAGTCTACTGAGCTATAACCAAATTAAACAAAATGTTTCATAGGTTCCACACTTAACCTAATAGTACCATGAAAACGATTATTTGGTCTAACCTGTAAGATGGATACGGTCGGGGTCGACAGACATGGGGCTTATTTCGAACGAGAACTTGAGGGTGCTGAGAAATAAATACTTTTA
The DNA here is from genome assembly GCA_963680785.1 of Diplosoma virens. Classification (NCBI taxonomy): domain Eukaryota; kingdom Metazoa; phylum Chordata; class Ascidiacea; order Aplousobranchia; family Didemnidae; genus Diplosoma; species Diplosoma virens. Next base: position 27,643,021 of record OY796889.1, read on the forward strand.
AAGATGAAGTTCCACATTTTTTAACTCCAACAAAAAGGACCTAAAAGTTAAAATAATTATTTTGTCCGTGAAACAACTTGGTAGGCTATTATATTTATTATTGATAATAATGAAGCTACCAAAAGAATAATTCCTAGAAACGGCCTACTAGACTACCTTTTTTATTTTATTTTTATTTTTATCTCTATATTTATCCTCCTGACTCGCAGGAAAGCGACGGAGGCGCTATACATAGGGTAAGCAATTACCCCGACCTGCTTCCGGAGATGCCATCATATTGCTGTCCGCTAGTAATTTAGTAGAGATATGACTTTAATTTAGAACTGCTTGTCAAGACCACCAAGCAGGGGAAAGTGCCGTAAAGTGTCTTTCCCAAAAACACAACAGAATGGCGCAAGTGGGTTTTGAACCGAGACCATGTTGATCATCAGTCCGGTGCTTTAGCCACTATCGGTAATAGCCTAATGTATGAACAACTACAAAAAAATTAACAATTTTACTGAAGGTGAGGAAACACTTAACGTTTTAGCAGGCTACCAAATGCTTTTAAAATTTATTTTGCTTAAGCAAAATGTTGCCAAAAAAGAGGAAGCTCGTTTTTCCTAAACTTAGCCTACACATGTAACCAGTGATGGTTTTAAAAAAAGGGGAGGCTTGGTGCAAAAAAAAATAGGATAGCCGCTTTTTCGTGTTCCTAAACAAAGTGATCTCTAAAAAAAGGTTATCACTTTAGGGTGGGCCACTTTTTAGTGTTCCAAAACAAAATAATTTTTAAAAAAAAGCGAGGGCCACTGTTATGGTGCTACTATAAAGAAATGAAGCGATATTTTGCTTAGGGAGCCACTTTATGACGTTTTAAAAGAGGGCCGGTGCGGCCGCTCCGTTCGCTCCATACTAAAGCTATCGCTGAATTTAACCATGTTTGTTAAGCCATTCTTAAAATACAAATAAGCTTTATTTTTTCATTTTCATGATTTATTTCGGCTATAAGTAAAACGTTGATTCAAAACCTCAATAAAGTTTAATTAGTTAGTCAAGCAAAAATAAAGCAAATAGGTCGAATTTTTAGCTTATTTGTAAAAAACATCAGGACTACATATCATTTTGCAAACTTGCCTTTATATCCAGTTGGGATCGAAGATCTTGACTCCTATTTTTCCTTGTGTTTGTGAAATGTTTGCTCCGAGAAAACAAACTATGGGTCACGAAACGAAGATATCTGCTTGTTCCTTGATGAAACATCATCAAAATTATTGTGGAAGTTGTACACAAGATCAAAAATACAACTAGCAGATACAAAGAGAATTTCATTTTTTTTCAATTTACTTTTTTACATTATAGTACGTTTTCTATATTCATCAGTTAGGACCCCAACCTGAACTAAAGATTACTCTTTTATTTCTCCAACCTTTTAACTAAAAAAAAATTTCTAGCCTAAACATAATTCGATTTCAGTTCATTTTTGCAGTAAGGTTTATTATAAAATTTGCAGTTGCAACAATGCTTCTTAACTTTTTTGGATTTCGTAAACTCCACGAAATAAAAAATTATACAGCCATATATAGTTATTAGATCAACTTGAGATATCATCGGACAACTGCGATAAAACCAAACATGCGTAAAACATCGTGTGTACAACTTTTGGCACAAAACAGTTTATGCACAAATCACTCGTGCGCTAAATTTATTTGGAGCAACACAAGATAATCATCGGACATCACTAAAAAAAAACAAAGCAAGAGTATAATTATTTTCACAGAAACCTGTTTCCAAAATCATTCACCGAGCTGCCAGACTTCAGACATAAGGATTACTATTTACAAAATTCCTTCAATGTTCCCTTATCAATGAGTCTCAATTTATTTCTCAACATATCTGAAACTAAAATTACGTTCTCGAAAAGTTTAATCGTTTCATGACCATGATCATTATTCAATACTCATTAATCAATCTAAGCATAGGCGTTGATTGTGAGTGTAAGAAAGTTTTAGACCCCAAAAATTATGATGGGAGAGCCAATTGATGACCCTACAGTATTTGTGTAGAAAATATTTTAAATATTTGCAGACCTATAGTCTATAAAACATTTTTTTAGTAATTTTTTTCGTTCACATACTGTATTTGCCTCATTTGCCTTTAAATTCAAAAGAAAATTTTAAAATAATTATGATAAAAAAAATGGACAATTTAGTTGAAAAAAAGAGGCTTTTAAATTAAACAGTCAGCACAACAGCACCACGAGACTTCTACAGGCATCGAGCTTCAATATAGGCCTATGTAGCCTAGTCTACGAAAAAGATGAAGATATGCAGTTTTGGCTAATGCTAAAGTTGCCTATATTTTTTATGTTTAAAATTTTCTTGAATGACATAAGTCTACAAAAGTTGGTATCAAGGGTGGATATGCAAAAAGCAAAGATGTTGTAAAAAAGGTCAATTTTGATTTTACTGGTTAGTGCTAGCATGTACTCTATTCCATCTTCAACGCCTTTCGAAAAATAAACTTTTTTTTTTTTGTTCATTCTGATTAATTTACTACACTAATAAACACTGTTTTACATTCGACAGTAGTGCTTTTAGAACTTATTTAACACACGTTTTTGTGAAATTGTGTATTACGTACTTCACATAATAATGCGGAGGATCTTAAATCATAAACAAAAATAAACAAGGCGCACATTCTAATTTAAACACTATTAAATCTGGGTGTTATGTTGGAAATTACTGCCTAAATCATATAATGTTTGCTGATGACATTTGTCTATTTAGTCCTAGTTTAGTTGGTCTTCAAGATCTTTTAAATGCATGCTACAATTACGCCCAGTCACATAAAATGTTATTTAATTGCAATAAATCATTTGGCATGTTGTTTGCACCAAAAAATTTCAATCTATCTTCCTCTCCTAAGCTATTGATGGATAATTCAGAAATCAGTTTTGTTCAATCGGTAAAATATCTTGGGTTGCATATTAGCAGTGATCTTAATGACATTGACATTCAAAGGCAGGTTAAATCATTCTATTGCTCAGCAAATAAATTGAAACAGCAGTTTAGTAAGTGCAGCTTGGAAGTAAGAAATTACTTATTTAAACATTTTTGCATGCCATTTTATGGAAGCCACTTATGGTGTAATTATCGTAAATATAACTTCAGTCGATTACGTGTTGCTTACAATGATTCTTATAGAATTTTGCACCACATACCTCGATGTGTTAGTGCTCGTAACCATCAAGTACAATCAAATATTGATACCTTTGATGCTCTAATTAGAAAATATATTTTTTCTTTCACTAATCGTTGTATAAACTCCCAAAATATTTTCATTATGTCATTAATGTCATCGGACTTATGGTATAAATCGTTTTATTACCAATATTTTGTGCGAACTTTGTTTTAAACTTGTATTTTTCTATTGTGCATCTTTTAGGGTTGATATTTCTTTTTCTTTTTTTTTTTGCGTGTGTGTGCATATAGTATATGGACGCTTTTGGGTCTGAGATAAATAAATTAAAAAAAAAAAAAAAAAAAATGCAAAATAAAATTATGAGTCGCTGTAATTAACGAAAACGTTTTTATATCAACAACAACAACCAAAAATAAGACTTTTTTTTCTTTTTACAGTTAATTAAGTATGTGATGACACAATTATGTAGGCTACGATCCATCCATCCGCGATTATTACTATTTTTTTTAAATTATTACTGCTGTTTTTATTAATTAGGCCTACTGCCGTTTTTATTAATCGGTTATTTTAAGCTCTTTTTAAATGTCGCATTGAAAATGTTTTAAAGTTCTATTGAATTGTTTAAAAAAATACTGCGAAGCGTTTAAATCAAATTTGAAACAATTTTCGAATAGATATTTTAAAAAATACTAAAAGTCACTTCCTTGCTTGTATAACTTTTTCAATAATTTTGAAGCATAAAAAACAACTGTCAATAAAAAAATATTTCTGGCTGAGAACCTATAAGTAAGTTTAATACCCGACTTTAGATAAAATTTATAGAGCCCCAGCAATATAAACGGTTATAGAGTTTTTTTTCTCACGCTTACAAATTTCTACGTAGAGCCATCAGGAAATGGAGTCTTTGTTTCTATTGCTGGACTCACAAAACAGTCGCTAGCTGTTAAACATCAGTTTAAGCCGAAAAGTTATTCCTTTTTTCAAAAGTTTTTATTAAGAATTTTTTCCGCCCAATTTTTAACAATTAGTTACTTGTTTGATTGGAGATGCAAGTGAGGATTGCTGAGAAGAATCAAAGTTATTTTCTCTTCAATCGAATTCAAATTTAATCAAAACCCGATACACATTTCTGTTCCGGTCGATAATAATTTTAGGCTAATAATAAATAAAAGAAAGTTACATAGAAGTCGGTTTTTCGTGAAAAAAATATTCTAGTGACTGTATGTTCTACTGCCAGTGATTTTGGTAGTCTTTTATTTTTAAAAATAAGCAAAATGATCAGTTTTCTGGCGAAATGATAGGCCTAAACACCTGGTCAATTTTAACTTTGATATTTTCAGCCCACATTTTGTATAGATCTACACCAGTGGTGGATATTTAAAGTTAGGAGCCCCCGAGGCAAGGATTTCCAAAACTTGATGTTCTCTAAAAAAATATATGGCTTTGATCTCGCATTTTCTTTTTTTCTCCCAAAATCATGGCAATCTCTAAAAAAAAGTCTTCACTTTAAATTTAACTCCTATTTCCAACTTTTCGTCCAAACTTCATAATGATCCCTAAAATAACATCTACAGCAAAATGAGCCTATATGAGGTACTTTCGAGGGGGCCCGAGGCAATTGCCTCATTCGCCTCACCCAATATCCACTACTGACCTACACATTTTAAAATAGGGCTTGGTCGGAGAATTGATATTATGATTTGTTGTGATGCGACTAAATTGCTAATACGACTACTTGTTGATCATTCGAATGCTGTGACTTAAAGCTTAACAACTTGTTATGCTTATTTAACTTACGTAGTTTGTAGACCAGGAGTTCTTAAATTTTTTGAAACGCACTCCCTTTTTTCGCGCAAACAAAACTCGCCCTCCCATTCCCCTTGATGACATAAACAAAAAAAACTTTATCATTATATTCTCTAATATTGTTTCTAATTAAAGGTGAAGACTAAAAAATTGTAATTGCAGCAATCAATACAGTTTGCAGCCAGTTGCTCACGCTCCCAGTTTTAGACAAAGCTGAAACTTAATTAGAAAAGCTCACTCTGGCTTGTTTCGCAAATATTATTTATTGAAAAAAATAAGAGGTTTTCGTAATACTAGGCATCAAACATACGTAGGCTTAATACCAAGGAACCTATCCTATCCACAAAACCGGTTTATAGTGGTTTAACTGCGGAAACAATAAATTTTATTTTTTGTTTTATTGTATCTCTATATTTATCCTCCTGACTCGCAGGAAAGCGACGGAGGCGCTAATAAATAGAGTAGGCAATTGCCTCGACCTGCTTCCGGAGTTGCAAAGATATTGCTGTCCGCTTGTAATGTAATAGAAATATGACTGTAATTTAAATTTGCTTGCGAAGACCACCAAGCAGGGTATAGTGCCGTAAAGTGTCTTTCCCGAGGACACAACAGAATGGCGCGAGGGGCTTTGAACGGAGACCATGTTGATCATCAGCACGGCGCTTTAACCACTCGACCACGCTGCCGACAATATTGAACAAAACACTCCATTTCATTATTGGAAAAATTACATTAGTGATAACGTAAGTCAGAAATCGGGAAAATGGGGTAGACTTCGTCGAATTGGCCAAGATGTATTCAGAAGCTTTCAAAATGCTCTAAAACGTTTGCCTTGCTATTCATATTGGGTATAAACTATTTTAGGATTTTCAATAACTGTGGGGTAATTTTATTTTGAACAAAGTACAGGGGAAATAAAAAGGTTCCGTCTGCTGACATAAGCAAAAAAAAAATTTCAAAAATCGACTGGAAAAATAATTTTTCTGATCAAACAATATCGAAAATAGTAATAATACAATAAATAAAACCAATTTAACTAGACAAATAAAGCAGGAGGTACAGGATAAAACCGACTATTAAGAAAAAACGTTTTAAATGTCCATTTACGCTTGAATATTAATTATTAAAATTAATTTTAGAAAGAATAATTTGTTGCTTCTTCTCAAGTCTCCTACACCTTCGACATGTTGCCACATCATTTTTTGAAACACGTTTAAAACTCTCTTAACAAACTTCAATGCAAAATAGAAAAATCTATGTTTCAAGAAAAAGTATATGACGAGTGAGTTTTTCCAGATGTTCTTCGTTCTTAAAAGTATAATCCATTGCTTTCGGAACCTTCACCGGTTTTACAATAGAGTTTTCGGCAACATAAACCCAATTGCGCTTCTTTACTTCTGCAATCGTATCAGATTCTGTCATACCTGTTAAAAAAACTTATTTGATATATTTCTTTTGATAACGAGGTATTTTTACAAAGGACCCGATCAATTTTTTAAACTAAAAATAAAACGGAGCGCGAAAAACATAGAACGGAGCGCAAAAAAATAAACTTTAGAAAACCTTGCTTAAACCGATTTTTTCAATACCAAAAAAGTTTATGAAACAAAGGAAGTTCTTGGTGCGGTTCGTTCCAATGTTCCACAATCTTTTTCCACTCACAGGCAGGGTTTCGGAGTCGGAAGGTTTAAGATCCGACTCCTAAAACTTCTAGAATTCCGACTCCAATTTCTTACATCGACTTCCAAATATTCCGATTCCGATTGAATATTTCAAATTATTAGATTAATAAAATATTCTGGCTCCGATTCCCCTAAAACCTGCGTTTTAGGCTTAAAACTCCCACTAAAACCTCCATGCGTAAAACGGCAAAAAGTGCTAAAAGCAAAAAAATAAATAAAAAAACAAATACTCCACTCCACGTTTGTAGTGGAATGGAGTATTAAGTTTTAACCAGAGCATCAAATCATTTAAAATAACGTTTCGGTTCAGGTTCAGTAAAATTTAATTGGAGGTTTAGTTCGGTTCGTGTTCAAAGAACAATTAGCAATTAATACGGATTTTCGATTCGGGTTGTTCAATCTCAAATTTACAAAATATTTTTTTCTGTCTATTTTTGCAACTGTAGAAACTTTTGGGGCTGCGATCTCTTGTCGTCAATCTTTTCGCCTTTTTCTTTATACTCGTAATTTCTGAATCATCAGTAAAAGCTTTACACCTTTTACAATATTCCACCAATTTCAAACCTCTTCTAAAAACTTTTAACACCCTTCATTCCATGGTTCACAATTTTAAGTGTAAAAATCTTTGATCTACATGGTAAAAATGTTAAGAATTAAGAATTCGGTAAAAAAAAAAGTATCACTCTCATGTAAGTGAAAAGAATAAGCGTCTCTAAATGCATGTTTGTTATAAAAAGTCGGTACCGTGGACGAGTAATTCAAAAGCGCCGTATAGATAACGAACGTGATTGACACAGCCGCGGTTCAAAATCTACTCCCGTCATTCGATTACAAATTTAACTTAAATTTTTCCCTTTTTCGAAGCAATTATAACCATGCTATGGCGACCCTTACTTGGGAAAAGCCAAAAGAAAAATTCTTAGATTTCGAAGAAAGTGTTCAAAATATCATAAAAACTAAATAAACCTGTCATTATGCTTATTTCAAGCAAGAAAGCATGTCATAAGATTCCAGTGCTCATCACTACAATATTACCTCAGGACACTACTGTCACATTCTGCCACCAAAGGATCAAAGCAACACTTCTGTACTAGAGACAGGAATGCTAATTACTGCAGAGTTCTAGGGTTTCTTGAAACATTAATTGGATTCCGTGAAGTAGTTCTCAGTAAATGTATTAAACAAGAGTTTTACAAACTAGTACAGCTTAGAAGTAACACTGCCCTTGGCCATAAGCAGCTGCTTATCCACAGTCTGACTATATTACATAGGCCAGATAGTTGGATCAATGTCCACGAGAACAGTGAGATCTAAATACCATTTGAGACTGTTGTGTGGTGTACAAAACCATTAAAAAAATCTATTTACAGTAAAGTAGCCATTTATATAGCTCACTTAACAAATTCCAAACGAAACATTAATTGCACAGAAACTATTTTGGCATTTGATGCTTTTACTCCTGGAGTCAGTATTAGGACCAATGGAATGAGGTTTCCAGTTTCCAGCATCTGAGCTGGAGAAAGAAGCAGTAAACACAACAGTAAAAGATAATTTTATCTTAATAAATTCAATTATAGTCAGTAACTACCTGTAAAAACAAAATCTTCTAGCATTCAACTTACAAGTTAAAAAAAATAATTAAACTAGAATCAAAAAAATTTAATTCAAGTCAACAAAAACATTTCCATTAAAAAATTAATTAATGAAACCAAAAAGTAATAATAAAAATCAAAGACTTTGGTGAAAAATTACATACCTAAAATATTCGCAAGATAATTCAATTTAATTGATGTGTATCCATCAGCAACAAGATTAAAACAATGTTCAGTGACATTTAACTTGTATTGAGTCAAGATTTGTTGAATTACTTCTGACCAAGCAAAGAGCTTAATTTTTTCATGAAGATCTTTAAAAGAAAAAAGTTTGGTGAAAAAGCAGATCAAAATATTGCAGACAAAACAATGCATTTTAATAGATCACACACATTAGAGTGCTGCATTTTTAAATCTCTGCATCAAAAAACATAAATCATGTACAACAATGTAAATCCTGAAATAAATTGTTCGAAAGACAGACAATAGCAAAAAGTATTACTTTTCAATGTCATTTACTAGAGTTCATTTGGTAAAGGTTAATTTCTTAAACCATGACATAGCAACAAACAGTATAATAAAATATGTTTTTAGTTAAAGATTAACCTTTTTGCAATGTTCAGCTAAAAACGAAAAAAAGACATTATCACTTCTTACAATGTTGTTGTTTGGCTATGTTTTAAAAAAATTACCAATTAAAAATAGCCATAACTGTCAGCAGCATTCAAAAAATGATACAAGAATTATAAAAATCAAAAAAACTAATTATAATTTGATTGCATGTGCAAAAAACAACAATTAGGAAAATGACAAAGTTTGCAACATCAGCTTGATAAACTTTTTTTAAAAGTAATATAAGTTATTATTCTTATCACTATATTTAACCTGAATAGTCATGCTTCCATGCACACTTTCCAACCTCCCACAATGCTTTTAATTCATTATGAGTTAATTTGATATTTTCTGGAATTCTTTTCCAAAGTAATTTTGCATTAATGTTATCATTTGTCAGCAAATATAATCCAAGAAATTCTGTGTAAAGTTCTGCAGTTAATAAACCGAGTTGTGAGTCTAATTCTTGATCTTCTATTGAATTTAAACGTTTTTGAGCTTCTTCAAATAAATATACTTGAGATGTGGAATCCATATATATAAATATACACAGGTACAAAATAATCTTATTACTACAAGTTAAATCTTTGAAACACACAAAAATTTTATTTTTAAATTCCACACATAAAAATGAAAATTTAACATATTGTTGAATAGAATTATTTTTAAGTTTAATATTATTTTATTGTTTATAGCATATACTTTAGAAAGATTAATCAAAACTATTTGTACCATCATAACATTATATAGTTCTAAATAAAATTAATTTTTGTGAGACATTGATTTTAGTGTTTTTAAAGAACAAGACAAGCACCAGTACTAAACTAATTTTTGTATGGTTTTATTTTTGGAAATTTTTATACCAAAAGCGGCAAAACACAATAAATTCAACACATGGTAAGATCAGAATAAAATGATTTTCTCAAACCAAGCTGTTGTGTTGTGAAATTGATTTGTTGTTAAATTTTTAATACCAGTAAATTAATAGTTCTGGAGATATTATAAAACCACTAAATTAAACATTTCAATATATGTATAGAAATTGATTTTTTATAAAAAGATTGAGATTTTAATGGTATGGCCACATAGCTAGGTGATTAGGAACCTTAACTAATGTACAAGGCTCAAAACCTACTCATGTTATTCTGTTGAGTGTTTGGGAAAAACACTTTTATGGCATATTCTTCTGCTTGGTGGTTTTAGCAAGCAGGTCTAAATTTCAGTCATATCTCAAAAATATAAAAACAAACAAAAAATTTCACTTGGACAGCATTAAGCAATTTCTTACTATCTACAAAAGCAAGTAGAGATAATTGCGTTGTCTTAATTTGACCAAAGATAAGCAGACTGAATTTTTTAGACTCTGAATCCAGTCCAACTTCCTAAAATGACAATCTAATTTGATCAAGTTCAATACAATATGCAAAATTGACAATCCAGAATCTGACCAGTATAAAAAAATTTTGGTTGCCTGATCATAATTATTTCACAATTAAATGTAAGGTTTAAGGTTATGTAAGCAAAAAAAAATCTTATTTCTATGTAATATCTATCCTTATCCCATCTATTTCCACTTGGGTTGAACTTCCATTTTATCATTTTGTTCACTATTCCCCATGGCAAAATAAAGCTATCAAATCAAGCATTAAATATTAAGTTTGTACAAATGATTGTTACAATAAAAACTAGGGATGTATTGAAACCAAAGCTGAAGCTTTGGTATATTTCTAATAAAAACTTTTATTATATTCAAAATGTATAACGAGACTTTAAAGTTATAAGGCAAACTTCCATTTAACCATCTCATTCACAATTGACCATGGTGACATAAAGTAATCAAATCAAGCTTAAAAAATCAAGCTTGTATGAATGATTGTTATAATAAAAACCTTTATTGTGTTTAAAATGTATAACGAGACTTAAAAGTTATAATGCAAACTTTTATTTAACCATCTCATTTACCATACACCATGGCAAAATAAAGTGATCAAATCAAGCTTAAAAAATCAAGCTTGTACAATTAATTTTTTTAATAAAAATCTTTATTGTTCTTAATATATATAACAAGATTTAAAAGTTATAACGCAAAAGTCTATTTAACCATTTTGTTTATTATTCACCAAAGTAAAATAAACCAATCGAATTAAGTTTAAAAAATCAAACTTGTATGAATGATTGTTATAATAAAAATCTTTATTGTGTTAAATTATATAACAAGATTTAAGCCTTTTAATCAATTTACACAATTTTTCAAATAATTGATATATTTATGATTAAACAGAACAAATTTGGTCCAATATTATATTAAGTAATAATTGGCATTACATTACAGCAATACATATCTATTTTAAAAATTGCCAATAAAATATCAATATCTTTTCAATGAACTACAGCCTTATAAACTAACTCAATGAGAAAACATTTGTAGTTATGCTTTTATTATGTAGCAGAGCAGAAACAAGAAAACTGAACTGAACTGAATACACACTAAAAAAATAAAAAAACCACAGTCGGTTACACAGATCATCAATATTAAGCAAAACAACTATGATAATTTTCCTAAAATCAAATGCTGGGTACTCTGGTAGCACCGTAGCAGTAACCTATGTAGTTTAAAAAAATCAGTTAATTTCAGCTATCCCTGCTCTTCTGAATAAACTTTTTAAATGTTTTTGAATTTTTGATTAATGTTAACTGTGTTTTTATTTTCTTAATTTTATGTTAATATTTAATCAGTTTGAAAACAATTAGGCTAATATGTTATACTGTTTTTTTTATCAATGTAGTTCTCTTTCATCCAAGTTTTTACCATTGAAGTAGGGGGCTTGGTCTGGACACAATTGATGAGGAGACAGTGGCCTGGCTGAACAATACCTGCCCTAACATCTGTAAAGTCTTCCGGAAAGACACATCTACTCCATATGAAGGAAATCATTGCACTTTCTATATTTTTGTATAAAAGTGTTAACTTTAGCAATCATTGCTGCCATTGTTATGATTTAGAATCTGTGGTTAAACCTACTATTATTATTATTATTTATTATGTTTTGAGAGATAGGGCAACTTGGCAGGCATTACTCAAGGTAATCTTAAAACCTAAGCTTACTGATAACAATTCACTAAATGCACTGGTCTCACTCTAACATTATTATTTTTTGTGATATGTTTGGAGCTGAAGCAACACAGAATACAATACCAAACGATTCGGTAATCTACAGAACGCATTCCAAACTGACTGACTGGAGTCTGGTACAAAGCTTCTATAAAATACTTTGGTCTGGTGGGAGCTGACTACCTGGAACATTTTGTTTTTTTAATTAATCGGTCCAGAATCTGGACTTTAAAAAATGGAGAATTTCTGAATTAGGCATAGTCGTTTGCCAGAACTTTGATTGGCTGACTTTTAAACTTAATAATAATTATTAAGCAATTACTTTGACCTATTTCTGGATAAGCCAAGATATTGGTGTCCGGCAAAAAATTTTCAATTTATTTTTATAGAAACATGAATGTAAAGAACCGCTGGCCAGGACAACCAAACAGAGGTGGTATAAATTCAATTTTGGTATAAAAAGTAGCATAAATTTAATTTTGTAATAAAAGAATCGTAAATTAAGTTGTCTAAAGAGAAGCTGGCTCGTCCAGAAACTAAACGAAATCCTATTTTTCCGTCTTCGCAGTGCTAACTTCTTGGACAACGTCAGCAAAATCTCCCTAAGTCTAACAACTACCCGTATATTTGAAAATACTTATCTCTGACGCCCAGCAAGTAAAAACTATAATTTTAGATTGAGATAGAGATGGAATTTATTTTTTATCTGCGGTTACATATGAGGACAGCAACTCAGCAAAAAACAGCAAATTTCCTCAAAAAAACATAAAACTTGACCATTCAGCAAAATTATGATCACTTGTTCATTCAGCAAAGTTATGGTACCAGACTAACAGAACCGATGCCTTCCTTTTTATAACAAACTTAAATTGGCTTTTTATAATAAACTTAAATCGGCTCCTTAAAATTTTGACTAAATTTTTAAAACTTCAAGCAATAGTCTGCCACCCTTTTTCCCCGGCTTGTGCGACTATGGATAAATAAAGATGATAATGAAAAATGAAACGACATGGAAGCTAGAACGCAAATTGAAAATTTTGGCAGTTTTGATTGGGCAACATTGTAAACGTGCTAGAAAAAAATTGCTCAAGCGTTAATAAATACGTGAGCCTAAAATCTAAGTCCTCTAATGTGTATTAATGCTAGCCTAAAATTTTTTCAGATACTGCTAAGCAGTTAAAATACATTTCAAATTGATTTGGTGAAGCAAAAATCAAAATTAAGTCATACATACGCTTAAACTTTTGCACCAAATTATTAGAGCAGATAGTCAAATGTCTTTTTGTCTGTTAGTGGCCTATTACAGTATTTCTAATCATAGTAACAATGTTTTTATTGACCGCTGATGACCGAAAAATTTTGGATTTAATATGATCTCAATCTGGAATAAGCATCAGTTTAAAGTTGAAACTACGATAGTGTCGAAAATCTATTCAGTGAGCGAGCGTAACCAGGAAAGATTCCCGGTTCGTTTTACTATGGATAAACGCTCACTTGTTCTTGAAGAGACTCGGTGTCAGTCGGTCCGTATGTAGTGATAGCGTGTCAGGTTGTGCTATCGCAATAAACCTTATCTTTATTGCGAGTAAATTCAAAGTAGAAAACACTTTTAAAAATAAGTAGGCAGCGTGGTCGAGTGGTTAAAGCGCCGTGCTTATGATCAAAATGGTTGCGCTTCAAAACCCACTCGCGCTATTCTGTTATGGAAAGACACTTTACGGCATTTTCCCCTACTTGGTGGTCTTCGCAAGCAGTTACAGTCTAAGTTAAGTTACAGTCATATCTCTGTTACATTACAAGCGGACAGCAATACCTTGGCATCTCCGGAAGCAGATCGGGATAATTGCTTAGCCATGTATTAGCGCCTCCGTCGCTTTTCTGCAAGTCAGAAGGATAAATAGAGAGATAAAATAAGTAAAAGTAAAACATATTATTGAAGTTGCAATAGAATTGATAAAACTTTTAAAAAATTATTTGATTAAAAAACGGCCAGTATGCTATTCAAAAATTAGTTGAATGTAAATAAATGTTTTCACCCACCATAATAAGAACAATCATTTAATTTCAAAACAAAGTTTGGGTTAGTATTTTAAGTCCTTCAACTCAAAAACAATTTAATTAAATTTGAACTAAATTTTAATGTTTTATGCTTGCTGTAAAAGTATTTAATAGAAAATTATTCTGCTGTTGTTGAAGATTACTAATGTAATTAACTTTTTAAGCATGTGCACTGGTTGCAGTTAACAAAACTAAAAGCAGCAAGGTTATAATAAATGTTTAAGCAACTGCACAAAATATTATAGAAATTTTGGGTCTCTTCAAGAAGTTACCGTAAGCAATTTTTTTTCAGTGAAACTAACCCAGAATACTCCTTTCAGCACCAGAGTGGAATAAAGAAGAAATCAAGAGAAATAGGATCTTACAAAAACCGACAGTAAATGCAGGGACATCTAGGTTAGTTTCACAAACGAAAATCACTTACAGTGACTTCTTGAAAAGACCCAAAATTTTAAAGTTGTTGCGATTTATTATCTATTTATGGTTCTATAACAAAGCAGTTGTGTCATAACTGAAGTGAATATAAATTTTTGTAGTGTTTTTAAATATATATTTTTTGAAATTTGGCATGTTTTAGGTTATTTTTATAGGGTAAGTTTGGGTAAAGTGGGACACTTTTGAACTTTTAAGTCTGTCAAACCAACAATTTTAAAGCAAATTGTAAAATAATGTAGCAGTTATGCAAACAACTTTAGACCTTCAAAATGTAAAAAAATTGAAATACTATACCATCCAGGTTTCCATTCTTTTTTTTAAATTAGAAAATTTTTTCACAAAAAATGGGACATATGAAAAAGCTTTGTGAGTGTCCAAGTTTTGGTTTAATTGAAATAGTAAGGCACAAAGTTACTAGTTTTGTGAGCCAAAAATATTATACAGAAAACAATATACTAGTATGTACTTATTGCAAAATCATGCAAGAAATTTCAATCAGTTCAGTTTATTTCAAACAAAAAATGAGTCTCTTCAAGAAGTCACTGTAAGCAATTTTTTTGGTAAAACTAACCCAAAATCCCCTTTTCAGCACCAGAATGGAATAAAGAAGAAACCAAGAGAAAATGGATCTTTTAAGAAGCGATAGTAACTACATGGGAAAGAAGGTTAGTTTCATGAACAAAAATCACCTATGGTGACTTCTTGAAGGGACTCCAAAAAATGTGTTCATAAACCAATGACAAGTTGTCCTTATCAAGCTTTGGAAAACATGCTCATGCAACTCTTCACTAGCATATACCACATTAAATATTTTTTCAGTTCAGCCTTTGGTGCATGCTGTGGTCATATATTCTGGCTTTCTCTTGAGACTAACTGACTGACTTTTTCAATGAGTTTAAAATGATTCACACCATTCAATCACCTGCGATGTCATTTTTAGGAGGTTGTTTAACTGAGTTTTTTGAACAAATTTTGAAACAATTTCTTTGAGCTAACCTTGATTAATTGGCCAAGTCTCCCATATATTCTATTGCTTCAACTATAAGCCTCCTGTTATTGCAGAAATAGCAGTGCTTCATCCAGATCCAAATTGTCATAAATTCTTCTTATTTACCCATCTTAAAAGAGTTGCTCATGGAATTCCAGTTCTTCGTGCCACCTTACTTAAAGATTGCTTATCATCTTTCACAAGCAAAACAGCATTTCCAAGATCCTCTTTATAAAAAATGCACACTTTTTTTATGTAGTTGCAAGGCATGTTTGAAAACATTAACTTTAACTTCAGGCTAGTTTAGAACTAGATAACCTG
The DNA here is from genome assembly GCA_963680785.1 of Diplosoma virens. Classification (NCBI taxonomy): domain Eukaryota; kingdom Metazoa; phylum Chordata; class Ascidiacea; order Aplousobranchia; family Didemnidae; genus Diplosoma; species Diplosoma virens. The sequence continues at coordinate 27,658,810 of OY796889.1, forward strand.
GAAATACTTTATGCATTAGCTTATGTCTAGCAATATTCTATAGCTATCCTGCATTAAAAAAAGTTATTACTTATTTTCCTAGCTACCAGCTCACATAGCACTATGAAAATATTGCTTAAACTTTTGCTGTGGTAACAAGTCACAATAGGCTATATATTCTTGTGTGAAAGAAAGTTTTTATTTTAAATTCCTATAGAAAACAGAAGTTTAGATCATGTTCTTGTCAACTAAATACAATTAATCGTCATTGGAGGGGTGTCCCATTTTTTCCAATCACATCCCATTTTTCCTGTGTCTTATTTTACCCCAGTTTACCCTATTTAAATGTAATTTATATGTATGAACAACTTTGCAAAACTCTACTATAAACAGACTTAAGTTGTTAAATTATTATGGTAATGAAAATCACAAAATTATTCTTAATTGCAACTTAATGTTCATGTAAATATGTCTATATATAGTTTGTAAGCAATTAATAGTTGTATTACTAGCTTAGTTTCAAATTTTTCAAACTTATTTTAGGCAATGCCTTTTTGCTGCCAACTTTGTTCAAAAAGCTACAGTAGAAAACGGCTATTGCGTCTCCATTTTGCCAGGCAACATACTGACAAAAATGAGTGGAAACATAAATGTGAAAAATGTAGTAAGGTTTATGCAGATGCAGAAATTTTGGATCGTCATATGAAAACTCATTATATCCAAATATTATGCCCTGATGAAAATTGTAATCAAAAGTTCACAACTGTTTCAGCAATGCACAAGCATAGAAGATCATTTCATCTTTATCCTTTATCTCCAATTAAGAAGAAAAAGCTTTATTCTTGCAACCAATGTGAAGCTTCATTTTCAAAGCATCACCTTTTAACTCAACATCAATTTGTTCATACTGGAATTATGCCTTTTAAATGTAGCAAATGTGATAAAACTTTTAAAACTCTTTCACATCGAAATAGACATGAAAAGACACACAATGGTTATCCTTGTTTAAAATGTGGTGAAAATTTTGCTACATGGTCCAAGTTACAAACACATATTAAAAGTGACCATCCACGCCAGTTTAAATGCCCCAAATGTGAAAAAGTTTTTAAGTTAGCCTGTCGACTAAAGGAGCATTTATTAATTCATGAAGAAAAACGAAAAGTTTTTAAATGTAATGATTGCAAGAAAACATTTGTAAAAAAGTCTAATCTTAAAACTCATTTTGAAATTCATCATTTGAAGAAAAAATTGTTTAAATGTGAAGTTAAAGGTTGTTTTAAGCAGTTTGGCTATAAGCAGTCATTACAAAAACATATGAAGCTTCATGAACCTGGCTATATGCCTAATCTAAAGCGTACTGGTAAAAAAAAAATAAGCCTTATATCAAGGCTTACTGGAATAAATCCATGTAATAAAAATTCTTGCTTACTCTAAAATTATTGGCGCTTAAAATTTAATTTTATCAAAATATTACCGTATTTTCCCGTGTATAAGAGACCCTTTTTTGTTCATAATTTTCACTTTAAAAATAGGGGGTCTCTTATACATGGGAGTAAGTCTTTTGATTACTAAAAAACTTTTTTCCTGAAAATTTTGCCTAAAAATTGAAGGGTCTCTTATACACAAGGGTCTCTTATACACGGGAAAATACGGTATATTAAATGTATTTATTAAGTGGTTGTAAGGAAAACAACCTGTTTTTATTTATGTACCCATATTAGAAAGTTTTAAATTTGTTGAACATATGCGAATTTTTATTGTTAAAAAATTGTGCTGGTTTATTTCTGTCTTTACTGACTAACCTCTGTGTCTTAATGCAAAAGTGCATTGCTAACTTCCATAGTTAGCAAAACTTTTCAATTACTGCATACTGTGATCAATTGCTTTTTGGATGCAAAGTTGGCTAAATAAAGGGTTTTATTTCACTTCAAAGACAAGAAGCTGTTTTTTCACTTAAATTTTGATTAAGAAACAAAATACTTTTTTGAATTGTAGTTAGAATTCATATGGACAAAGTTTTAATTTAAACTTTAAACTTAATATTTGTGTTCCCAAAAAAATAAATAAGCACTTATTTAAAAGACTTTTTTTTGCCAAATCAATTTATGTCAATTTGTACATTCTATAATGAATAAAATTTGAATAACAATGCACAAACTCGTTGATTAATTTTTCTAAATTTATCATGCACAATCAATTGAGATATGATCACATGTCAAAATTGTTTTATAGTTAGATTTACTGTTAGGGATTTGTTAATATTTTAATTTGCTATTTCAAATATCATCGAAAGTTCTTTTTCATTTATCTAATTCATTGGTATTTTTAATCAGTTTTCCAGTTTTGTCAGTGAAACATTTTATGTTTAAATATTTTAATTTTTTTTCAAAATTGACAAATCATAAAAGGGAACCTGTTTTATTGGCTATTGTGTTAGTTTTATAATCTCAATCATGTTTAAGTTTTATTGTATCAAAAAGCATAACCATATTTCTGATTACAGATTCTTGTCTAAATTAGTTAGTCTGCGTTATACAAAACTGTGCTACATTATGGGGATTCTTAAATGGCTGCAAGTTGAACTGTGTTTTGTATTTCTTTTGAGTCTTGATACAATTTTAAGCCATTTCGGTGACATAATAGGCTGGTTCATCATAAAATAGCAGGATATTAAAAATACTGCAAAGTTAAATTAACAATACAGTAGAATGCCGATTATCTGAACACTACTAAGATGGTGGTACAATGCCATAGTATAGTGTGAACAACAGAGTGAGTGTTGTGCAATGCAGCTCTGCTTCTATAAAGGATGAGAGCCTTGGCAGCAACAAAAAGAGTAAAAAACTTTTAAAAATGACTGATCACTTTACTGCTCATAATTTACTATAAATGACCATATGTGTATATGATGCTTTTTATTGCAAGATTTTCTTTTGTTTGCTTAATTATCTGAAAAATCAGTTATCCGAACCACCCTTGGTCTTAATTAGTTCAGATAATTGGCACATTCTACTGTATTTAAAAAATTAAATTTCTTTATAAATTTTTCAAATTTTAAACATTAGTCAAACTGAATTTTTAATTGTTTTGTGAAAAAAATTTGTTAGGACAGGTCTTGAATACATGTTAAATTTTTTATTAGAATAAAACATTAAAAAATGATGTATTAGTTAGTTAATTTTATAATTTGAAATGAAAGTTAAAGTTTTGTCAAGAAATCCTGACCATTACTTACGAGAAACTTCAAAAGACATTCACAAAGGTAATGCTTCATTAAAAGTTAGAGTTTTACAGTAGCATTGACCAATTAAAAACATCAAATTGTGCACTTAAAAGAATTTAACTGATAAATAAGTGTAAGTTATCCAAGTAATTATTTTGCTGAAACAGTCAAAACAACAATGATTATGAATTGATATAAGCACTTGAATTACTATGCATGCCAATAAATTTTTTATGAACTCAGTAAATTGTTGATTTAACTTTAGTTAAAGTTTGCCTTTTGACAAGTGTTTACTGATAAAATACTGCAAAAAAGCAGTATTTTTTAAAGCATCCCTCCTTTTACATCTTAAGACCTTTCTGCTTTTTGGGCTAAGATTTTATACAGTAATTGTTAATACTTAATTGTTGTAACTGTTTTGCATTGTTTTAAAGTTCAAACATTTTGTTTTTTAGTGTTTAGAAATTATGATCCTGCTTTACATCCTTTTGAAACTGCTCGAGAATACACTCGTGCCTTAAATGCCACTAAATTAAACCGTGTTTTCGCAAAGCCATTTATTGCCTCACTTGATGGACACAGAGATGGTGTATTTTGTATGTGCAAACATCGAAAGAAATTGAATGTTGTCTTTTCTGGTTCTTGTGATGGAGAGGTGCTGTGTTGGATCTTTTTATTTGATTTATTTTTGCATAATATTTTATTTATTGAAGTTTACATTGTACGTAAGTCAGCTTGTTTACAATTCCTAGATATGTATTGATAAAAAGATCATAGCCATTTTTGTGTTGTTTAATTTTTATAACATATATATTGTAACTAATCTTCAGTTTTATGGCAAGCAAGAAATTTGCTATAAAAAGATGAGTATAGGGCATCACTCCTATGGCTGCCACTGCTTTAATGAATCTATTGTTTTATGATAAGATTATAGTCAAACTGGCCAATGCGCAGCAAAAACGCGGAAAAATTTAACTTTTGATTAAATAGCTTGCTTTTTGAATGCAATGAAGCCGTGAATTTAACTTATTTAACAATTTATTGACGTGTTTAAAAAATATTTTTTTTTTAAATTTAACTTCCGTTTCCGGAGCCGGCACGGCTTTTTACGAGATACGTAATGCGCAGGCGATCGCGGTTATTGCGCAGTTTTTTTACTTTAAAAGTTAGACAATCATAGCTTAGGTGGAATGATTTAAAAAATTTTAAACATGGAAAGGACTACCTGAGGGGGGGTTAAAGGGCTAAAGTCCACCAGTTAAACAAAATAAAAATTGCTTTAAAATTTTTTTTTGCGATTCAAAAATTTGTCTCAATTTTTCTTGCTGACCTCTCCTTTCACATGTTGTTTCTGTTTCATCAACGCATTATATACAACTGGAAGGGAATAATTAAGTGCACTGATCACAAGACAGAATTCTCCGTTCCTGGTAATAAAACTACATCTCTAAACAACCTATTGCATAGTTCATTATTTTTAAATCTATTCGATTATTTATACGAGCAAAGAGCCTAACCTGCTTTTTCCTGGTATTATTAGATTCAAATACGGTTAAGGCAGGCATAGAAATAGTTAGGCTATGGATGGAACCACATAATAAATAAAAGATTTTTTTGTGATTATAAAAAAAAATAAAAAAAAAGTTATTGGAATTCTAATAAGGTTGTGTTGTTTTAGAGAAGTGTTCGATCAGAGAAGAATAACGCTATATTAGTTTTAAAGAGCAAATTCAAATCGCTAACGAAGATTAGAGCACACTTAGATTATTATAGATTACGATGATTTAACCTCTTGATATTCGTAGTGGTCTTTTTTTTACAGACATCAATTTATTTCAGAATTTAGTGTGTTTTATGTTGTCTCGTTGCGCGTCATTAAGTAAGCAGTAGTTCACGAAAGCTAATGCAATTAAATAAATTTTGATCAACTTCAGTGTATTTTTTTTTTTGGTTCATTTCTGAAGAATTTTCATGCCAGTTGTTGTATAGGCCTATTGATCAAAATTTTTTCTCTTGTCCACTGTTGATTTTCCCGATATGCTTCCGGTGATGCCAAGATATAGCTGTCCGGTTAAATTTTATTATTTGGATTTTTGTTTATTCATTCATTTCGATATAAATACTGTAATATGCTAACTAAGAATTCCAAGCAGAAAAAAGTGTCGTAGAATTTCTTTTCCAAGGATACAACAATTTGACCCAAGTAACTTTTAAACCGCAACCATGTTGATGCGGCACCATCAAAATGGCGCTCTTAACCACTCGACCAGGCTATACAAATTTAATTCTTAAAAAATAATTGTCATACGTAAGGATAGGCTACTTAACCTTTTTGTACATACAAAGGTTTTTTTGAAATGGCTTAGACCTTTTTCTCAATTTTTTTGTTACTAATTAAACAAGCAAAACATCTCATTGAAATTTTGTTTTCGTATCTAAAAACATCTAATTCTCCAAATAGAAATACTTTAAAAATAATTTCAGAAAAAAAAAATCATCAAACTCTAAAGAAATCTCTGCTCTTTTCTTGCCCTTGATCATAAACATCAAATCATAGCACTAAGTTTACTGTTTCTGACAAAGATGCGAGTTGGAAGCACGTTGATGCTATCATGCACGGTCGGGTTTAATTCGAAAAAAAAAACGATTGAAGTGAAAGTTAGTTTTAGATAGAAACAGAATTAGTTTTAGAGAGAAACTAGTTGATTGAAAAAAAACAAAGCTCTCGTCAAGTTTCTTAACAAATTAAAAAAAAAATTTTTTAATTTTGGGCCCACGAATTCAATTTGCGCGGGTTTTTTCTTTTTTTATCTTTTAGAGCAACTAGTTTTGTTTCTTTTTTGCTCTCACTCCAATTAGTTTTTCTTTAAATTACACTTGACCATTAGGCGTATTGGACAAAATATAATGAAAAAAATATGGGTAAAGAGCATCTTTTTATAAGAGAAAGAGAAAACTTTTTTTTCACTGTTTTTTTTTTCAGATATGTTCTTGACCATTAGTAGACCGGCTAGAAACTATAGACTACATTAAGCGTTCAGTATATTTCACGATGTAAGTAAAGTTAGCAAGTTGAAGGGCAAAGTTAAAAGTTAAAAAAAATAAAGCGGTTTGAAGAACGTGTAGTTTAATGTCAAAAAACACTTGGATTCGCTTGATTTTGATCCTGACACTTTTTAAAGATATAAGATAAATCCTGGAGTAATTTTTTTTCTTTCTTTTTTCTGTTTGTTTATTAAAAAGCTTCTGCGCATTAGGCGGTAAAAAATGGGTAGCTGCGCATTTCCCAGTTTGACTATACCTTTTCTTTTTTACAATTTGAGGCCCCCAAACTATGCTTTCAATTAGTGATGTATCGATACCATATTTTAAGCCGATACTGATACCACTACCGATACCAGCATTTAGAGCCGATACCGATACTGCCGATACCACTGATACTTTTTTATCTATCGAGCACCATCAGTAAAAGCTTTTGTAAGTAACACCAAAGAATGTATTTACTAAATCTAGCTTGTTATTGCATTTTGAATTTTTTCTAGGTATTTATCTATCATTACACTAGTCTACACCGTTTGGGAAACAAAGTAGAAAACAGCTACCCTTGGCTAACTTTGGGGCGCTGATTTTGAATCTGATGTTCGTTTTTTTGTATCAGCCTTAATTTTTCAGTAATCTTACACTAACTTTTTTCCAAAGAGCTTTAAAATGTTGTAAAGCATACACCAACTCTTTGCAGTTTTTAAAAGCTGAATGCACAAATCTGTTGGCTGATAAGTTGTGCAAATATTCCACAACAACATTCTTTATTAAAACACAACATTTTACCTACCTTTGTGCTGCATCATCCTGTGTTTCACTCTGTTTGGCATTTCCATGATATGACACTTTTCACCTTATTACTGTACTGTATTTCTGCCTTTCTCTTGTAGCTTTTATCACTCTTTCCCAACTGAATATCACATTGTTTTGTTACAAATATTCTCCCTTCTATAGACTTGCAGCTGTGATAAGGAGATCCTTTCTGAAATTTCTTGGTTTGCATTGGTTTAATAGAAGCTGCGGTGGTAGCATAACTTGATGAGTTTTACTGCTATTGGAAGTGTTAGTGCAGTTAACACAAGACATTTATTTGAAACTCACGAGGTGACAAGTTGCATGTTTTTTTAGGGCATTTATAAACTTAGAATCGAGATAGTGTTTTCTTAGTTAGAAAGTCTTGCTGAACTTCAGAATTTAATACCATAAATTTTTTTTGCAGAAATTTAATAAAAAAGGTTTATTCTAGTACTTGAGTAATTAAACATGTCAACATTACAGTGCAGAGGGTGTGAAATGATCCTGACAGTTTCTGTTACATCTGAGTCAGTTCACGAGAAGGAAAGACAGACAAAATATCATTCAATTCATAAAGAATGCTTACTAGGCTTACTTTGGTGTGAAACTGGTAGACCAAGACAAGTCCTGGGCCCCATAACCTGTATGTCGACATTCAGCTTGTTGATGAAAGGAAAAAACATTTTTCATTTGGAGTTCCAATGGTATGGCAAGAGCCACAGAATCATCTTAGTGACTGTTACTTTTGTGCTGTCAAAACTACTGGTTTAACATCTAAAACAAGGTCTTCCGTAGTATATTCCAGTTTGCCATCAGCAATTTAACCAGTTCCTCATAGTGTTAAACTTTCTATATCAACATTCTATGGTTTTTAGCTCAGTGAAAGTAAATCTATATCTTCAAGTGAGAAGAGTGAACTATATAAATATTTTGTAGTTTTCATTCTTGTTTCTGATACTCCATCAAATTTTGTAGACCTGTGTTATTCATTACAATATTATTACAAATCTCTACAAGAAATCATTATTTATGTTGCAATTAAAAAATTTTTTGTATTTATTTTGTGCTTAAAAAGTATCGGCAGGTATCGGCTATATTTACCGAACCGATATTACTAACCAATACCACAAAAATAGGCCGATACCACCGATACCGATACTTTAGTATCGGTACATCACTACTTTCAATCTTCTAATATTTGTGCCTAGATGAACAAAAAAAAAAAATTTTTTTTGTTTAATTAGCTAACTTGATTATTGTTAGCACTTTACCAAGTCGATTTTCACCAGTAATTGTCCTGGCTGTTGAAAATTAGCGCAATGCGATTGTAAACAGCGAAGTACCTATGTGATATTGGTCGATATCGAATGAGTCTTTGTACTTTTGCACAGTAATGTGTCATTTGCCTCGATGGTAAGAGGTCTAATTGTACCTATGTGTGCATTTTCTCAATCAATTGGATATATTGCAGGCCAAAAGTGATTTTGTTTATATTCATTAAAGCAGTGGCAGAGTTAGGAGTGATTCCCTACACATTGCACTCAATAACTTATTGACAAGCAAAGGATTTTATAGCTACCACAGAAAACCAATCTTAATTTAATTTTGAAAAACTAAAAAGTTTGTTTTAAATATTTTGGCATTCAAAAATTATGGATTAGAACCTGTTAGTTGAATGTTGAATCTTAGAAAATTCTGCTGTTGATCAGTCTACCAATTTCCAAATTTTCTGCTTATACATTGAAATATATGAGAAGAACAAAAAATTGTGCCCTTAAGTTGAATTGGTTTTTATTAAAGGCACAAGCTTTCGTGGGTTATTGCGTACTTCGTCAGGTGCAATAGAAATTAATTTTTATCTTTTCCAGTTCTTCGATGATTGAAATATATGTGAATATAAAAAAGTGATGCAAATATGTTGTAAATCACTTAATAGCCAATATTTTTTAGATATTGCCATTATTTATTCTTTTATGCTGATGTTTAACTATTTTTTTCTCTGTGTTTTAATTCGACATTTATCTAAAAAAATTTTCAGGTTCGACAGTGGGTCTTAACCACGCAACGCGGCATTCGAACTATTCAAGCTCATGAAGGGTTTGTGCGTGGTATTACTTGCTCGACTGATGGTCAAGTTTTTATAACAGTGGGTGATGACCAAACTATTAAGCATTGGACGACTAATGCCTTGGATGATAATTGCGAGGTTCCAATTAATACTCTTGTAACAAATGTAAGCTCTGGCGTTGTTATTTTCAATCGCTTGTTACATGTACTAAAATTTGTTCTTGATCCCTTTTTGCTGTATTCTATTCTGATAAAAAAATTTTACTTCCTAAATGTTAAAAATCTAATGTTGTATTTTCAAGTTTTTGCTTACAGTGTTTGATTTTAACCCATATTAAATTTTACAGCAATTGGTGTTGACTGTTTTATCGTTTTTTTATTTTCATCCCTTATATTTATCTTCCAGACTCGCAAGAAAGCGTTGGAGGCACCATACCTAAGGCAAGCAATTACCCCGACGTGCTTTCGAGGGCGCCAAGATATTGCTGTCCTGTTGAGATTTGCTTTTCAGTTTTTATAGAGGTATGACTGAAATTTAGAACTGCTTGCCTAGACCCCCAAACAGGGAAAAGTGCCGTAGAATGTCCTTTCTAATGATACAACAGAATAGCGCTGGAAGGTTCTAGATCGCAACCGTGTCAATCACAGTCACGACACTCTGAACCCTCGACATCACTGACAGTTAAATTTACAGTGTAGACTAGATTAATTTGAATTTATTCCAATAACGAAAACTGTTAGAAATTATAAATGTGAAGTCTCTCATCAGTCACCATTTGCACTAAATAAGAAATCGTATCCGTTGCTTGTGCTTCAACAGTAGCAACTTTCTTCAATACCATGCTGGTTTTCTTTTATTTGTTTCCAGACTACTCACGCTGGAGTTGATCATCATTGGAAAGAATCCCTCTATGCCACGTGTGGTGACACTGTTCAAATTTGGGATTACAATCGTTCCGACCCAGTTAAAATGTATCAATGGGGTGCAGATTCTATAACCAGTGTCCACTTTAATCCGGTAGAAACAAGTTTATTGGTTAGCGCAATTACAGACAGGTAAGTTTTGGTGCCCCGTTTGTTGCGCGCAAAAGAACCCGAGTTCGATTCTCAGTGTACCTTAGTCATTTCTATTGCTCTCTTTAAAAAAAGGCTCTTCGCAACTAGTTTTTTAATGGTCTCACCCTTCTTACCTAGAAAGGGCACTCCGCTTAATAAAAAAGCAGTAATTGGACCAATACAATCATACGAAAAGGGAAAAAGTGCTGACGTGATGAAAGGTCATCGATGTTGGTAAAGATTAAAGAATTACCAATGGTTTGATAAAAACTGCGAATCACGAGAGCTCAGCGAACGAGAACAACTAACGGTTTTCGGTGATTTCCATCCGCTTAGAAGTGCTGATTCGTGCCTTAGGCGCGGTTTGGCCCCGACCAGGAAAATCGGGCGGAGTTTTACTGACGACTCGCCACGGCTATGATAGTACAACGCAAGTGGTTCTATTGTCTCACCGTAATGTTGTGGCTGCGCATTGCGAAGTAGTTATTCACTTGGGTTCATAAAACAAATGTTATATACTCTATGAAAGATATGGTTTGGGTTTAGCTTTCCTGTGTTGCCACTGGTTTTTTCAGTTATTTCTTGTTGGCCTTTTAAAACTTCGTCAGAAATCGTAAATTTTGTAAATTGTGTCCGTTTTATGGTCAATATTGTTCATCTTGTTTTTCTTTCCAGGAGTATATCTTTATACGATCTTCGTGCTCCGTTGCCGGTAAATAAGGTTGTTTTACGGATGAGAACCAATCGCTTGGCCTGGAATCCGATGGAAGCTTTTAGTTTTACCGCCGCCAACGAAGATTACAAGTAAATTTCAATGATTCGTTTGTTTTGTGATGTACAGTTTGTGCAAAATTGCAAATTATCGTAAACACCCTTGAAAGAAGGTAGTATTGTAATTTTTACCGAATTTAAACAGTAGATGTTTTAAATATTAAAACATATTTCAAACATCCTGCAACAGGACAAGCAATCGCACTTGTTAAAGAAAAATCGTTGCTATCTGTTGCCTTGTGTACCCCTTTTTTGCGCAATCTTTTTTGAGAACTGTAACGAAATTTTGCTTTAAATTAAAGGCCGAAACGTTAGGCTACATTGGTCCTGTGAAAATTAGCTGGTGACCAAAATAAGGTCTTTGATTCGATTTAAACACGGAAAAATATGTTTTCACGATGTCGATCTTATAAATGTTAACTGAAGGCCGGATAAAGAATGAAACTCTGTCTAAGAAATGAAGTTACTTATAATGCCATGCGAAATTTTAGGATACTTTTAAGATGCTTTTTTGCTATTTGAACAGCTGCTGAAGGATTTATTTTATGTACTTTGATCTTAATCATCATAGCATTTCCGGAAATCTGGTTGATTTCTTTTGTTTATTGGATCAACACCCCAAATACTTTACCGAGTTTTGTGATTTTGTGTACCTGTTGACGGGGTGTAAAATGGAACTTCTCCATTGCCGATCTTTTGTAATATTTATGGGCTCTGCAAAAACGTATTCGTCACCGTAAAAAATTGAAATGTGAAAATTGCTTGTTTTTTTTAGTTTATTAACCTTTTTTTAATGTTTTTTTTAATACATAACGATCTGAATAACATTTGTTTACATTTCTACTGAATACCAAATGTGATAGTTAAAAGTCTTCGTCTAAAAATGCTTTTGGGTTTCGCCACAAAAGTATAGATTTGAATCTTTGACAATGTTGTACAATTTTCTTTTAGTTTACACACATTTGACATACGGAAACTGGATTACGCTGTTAACGTTCACTGGGGCCACATTCAGGCCGTATTAGACGTTGACTACTCTCCGACTGGTAAAGAATTTGTGTCTGGAAGTTACGATAGGTAACTAACGTATTCCGTTTATCAATATGCTCGGTCACTTTAAAATCAAAATCATAGCTTAATTTTTCTTTCTGTTGTTTTAATTTTATGATTGCTATTTTTTTTGCTTATTATTTTACAAATTTGTTTGGGCTGCAAGATATGTATTTTTTACATTATTAATTTTGAACAACCATGTTTTCTTGATCTGTCCTCAGTTTCTTGGTTGCTAAAATGCGCTTTCGCAAAGATTATAAATGAAAACCTTGAATAAATAAATGAGCAAACCATACTTTTTAGCATCATCATCTATTTTTAAAACTAAAGAAAGGTTTTTTATTAAGAAATGTTGTGAAGTACTAAAGCCTTCCGTTCTAAAGCTCATTTTTTGATTTTACTTTTTTAAATTATTTCATATTTCAGCATTGCAACCAACAAATTGTATTTTAAAAGGAATGTAAGTCAAGCTGCTGTGATTGCTCGTTTTTTTCCTTGCCGAATACGTCTAGATTTTTTTGAATTTTACGGTGATGACGAGTAAGATTACTCCTGACTGTCTTCAGAACAATTCGGATTTTCCCAGTCGATTCCTCGTCGAGCAGGGAGATTTATCATACGAAAAGGATGCAAAAGATTTACTGTGTGAAATGGTCAGCGGACAACAGGTGAGTAAACTCTTTTTGAAACCCTTCGAAGTTTGTGTTCCTTTGTCTGTGCGGTACCTTGCTTTTTTGTCTTTTGATATTGATACTCAAAGTTTTGTAGAGTAATTTATTCTGGAATGTAATTATTTTTCCATGTATTGGTTAAGCTAGAAGTGCAGTTCGCTACGGCAATCACCAAACTTTGCCATATTTTAACGCTGTCTTCTTGGCTGATTGTGGTTTATCTTCCGAGTACTGACTGCGTTGTTTAGGTTTAGCTATTTTCCTTTCAATTATTTTCAGCATTCGATTTAAAGGCGAATCTTTGATTCGACCCTTCGTGGTCGCGCGACGATTATGGGTTTGGTTCTAGGCCGAGTTGCTACTATCAGTTACTTTTTTCTAATTCTGAAAAATTAAATGAATAAATACAATCAATTAATTAATTGCATCGCGTTTCGTTTTTGCAACATCTGAAAATGCTTTGACTTTATACTTGGTTATAATGAAAATAACTGGTTTCTACTACTCAAATTGCAGGGCCCCCAAAGCGCGGCCCGCAACGAGTTTTGGAGGCCCGCGTTTGAAAAAGCTTTGCGATTGATTTATATATAAAAAGCGCCTATTATAAGATGTAAGACGTGTGTAATGACTATATAAGATGTTTTTTGTACGTCAATTTAACGCTTAGTCTGCAATTTTAAGTTTAAAAGTATATGAAATATTTTATTGCGCGGCCACGGAAGTGGAAAAATCGTAAAATGCGGCCCTTACTACAAAAATTTTGGGCGCCCCTGCCATAAAGTCATGCGGCTTTGATATTTTTCCTGTTACGAGTTTGCTTCGCAACTTGCAGCATTGTAAACCTTGATTTGCAGATACATATTGTCTGGTTCAGATGAGACCAACGTGCGACTGTGGAAGGCACAGGCGTCGGAAAAAATCGGAAAGGTTGGTTTGCCGGCTTGAGTTTCGACCCATTAATTCCGGGCCTTTTTGACTTCTTTTTAAGGCTCGTTTCCATTAAAAACGTGGGATGAAACCTTTTTTGTTTCTTTTATTGATTTTTTCGCGCTTAAAATCTACGCGAGCGCTAAGCAAAGCAAAAAAAATCGATAAAACAAACAAAAAATACTTCATTTCAAGCTCGTAGTGGAAACGAACCCTTACTCGCATGACGCGCAACTCGATGAGTTTTTCGCATATTTTTGCAGCTTTCAATACGCGAAACGACGGCGATGAAATATAACCAGAAGTTGATGGAGAAATTCTCAAGTCATCCACAGATCCAACGAATCGCCAGACACAGGTTTAAAAATATTGACAATTATCATTGCGATCGTAATACTTCAACAGCGGTAAATATTTTCTGTTTGTGGAATTTTTTCATGTGTTTTCTAAATTCAATCCAGGTGCCAAAATTCTATGAATATTTTGTTTACCCCATCAAAGTCTTTAAAAATGTGCCGCTGATACTTGGCCGTATCAGTATCAAATTTACTGAAAAAATGTTTTCAGATTCAGCGTCTGACACAAATTAGATTCAACGTAGTTGCGACGAAAGGTACCAGGTTGGTTTGAACAGAAAGCCGTCGCCAAAGAACTAAGCGGAAAGCGAACCGTCCTTCCGCTTCGCTTTCAATCTGAACTAAACTCTAAAGTGGAAATATTTCGACTTTAATAGTTTTTGCTGAGCACAAAAAATTTTGCACTTTGGTCAATTGTTTGCGCTTTTTATTTTGTGTTTTGTTTTTTCAATTTTTAACAACCTTTAAAGCACAAAAATTAATTTTCAAATTGAAAACCTCGACTCAAAAGTAAAAAAAAAATAAAGCATTTTCAAGGTATTGTTTTTAATAATGATTATAAGTTAAAATGTCCATACTTTACGCAAATATAAAAGGAAAGCAATCTACTTGACACGCTTGGTCGATAGCCAATAGAAATTGTTTTTGTGGATTCAAAATCGATTCAACTTTTAATTGGTTCCAGGCATGTTCCTCGCGCTATCTACAAAGGACGGATGACGTTGTTTCATATGCGCGCGAGAGTACAACGCAAGTAAGTGGCTTTAACTTGTTTCAATTTTTCTTGTTTTCTATTTATGTGGGGGCGAGGTGTTTTATAAATTCTCTCCATTTCAATGGAATACTTTGCTAATGTCTGATCCTCCACTCTTTTTTTTCGTCCTGATTGTCACTTTCCCTTCACTGCCAATGCAAAAATTTTTCTTTAGGATACTTAAGAAATATATTACAATTACGATAAAAACTACGATTGACTTATCGCCTTATACCCGTTTGCCTACGAGTCCTCAATGTCCAACGGTTTTTTTACCATTTTTCCCCCCAAAGCCTTTCAACGGCGTACCTTGAATAAGACGTTCCGAAAGATTCTTACGCGATTGTTGAACAATGTTAATTGATTGTTCAAGTACAGTTCATACCCAATAGTGTTAAAGGCTGAAAAGGTCAGAAAACGCTTTCCAAAGACTCGTTTTCTAAATGTTGGTTAGTTCTGATGTTTTTTTTGCGCATTTGTAATAACTCTCTCTTTAATGATATTTGATACCATGGATCTATTTTTTGCTTTTTTTATTTGAATGGCGAAATGAAATGCACACTGTAAAAAATCTGCAGCAGAATTAAATAAATTTGGCAAAATTCTGCAAACATCACAAGCGCAACTGAAAATATCGAAGAAGTTCCTGCATTTTTTTACAGTTTGGTCTTAAAGTGCGATTTGCATTAATGTTAAGTTTTTCATCTTTGTTGTTAAATTTTAATTTTAGAGAGAAGAATCGTCGCTTGTTTTCGAGTCGAAAGAAGCCTATTGTTCCTTTTCGACAAAAAGCTATTTTGTCTACGGAAACTCAAATTGATGAAGACGACGACGATGATGAAGATGATGATAATGACAATTATATTGATGTTGACAGTTGATTACGCTTCATGTTATTTTTATATTTATGTTTTTCAAATCTTGTCAAACAGCGAAAGTTTGTTATACTGCCAAAACATTTAAAAAATTTTTAAATTGCTTTTTAAATATTAATTTGAAGTTTTCCCCAATAATATACAGGCATAGTCGTACCTGCCGTGGGAAAAATTGCCTCCGAGTCTCAAAAATTTTGGTAAAATCAAAATTTTTTGGGCAGCGACAAGGAACTATTTGGACAAAACAAATTTTTTGTTCACAAAAAAAATTTGAATGAAAAATTTGCACACAAAAAAACATAATAAAAAAATTTGAATGGTTGCTAGTGCTACATTTTATTTGAAATTAATGAACAGTATATGCATAAAAACGTTTAATATTTAAGGTGAAGAATTTTTTTTTGTCTTCAACCTAAATTTTTGACAAAACTTTTTCGCATATTTGTAAACTACTAGAAAACCATAATTTAGGCAAACGTCACAAAATTTGGGCAAGACTATATTGCCCCCCAAATTTTTTCGACTGGTACACCTATCTATGCAGACAATAACAGATTGGGATCTCGAAAAAAATGAGTACGGTCGCCTATTGTCTTCTGTTTCTCTTAATTATTTGGATAAATAGAATGAACCAAATTTGTCACGCTTGCGAGTTTGCTTTTTTTAAAATAGAACAATTCCCTTGCCGATTTGTCTGAAACTGCCGCTTAAGTTTGTCGTGGTATAAAAGGCTTCCACTCTGGGTCAGGCACTAACAGGACTGGGGCCGAGGGTTTATCCTTTTACTTCCCCAGGCTGCCGTATTTACGGAACAGATGCGAGGGTCTGCTAATCGGAAAAGTCGAAAAATTTATGACTGGGCAGTGGGGCAATGCCTGAAAAACAGTCGTCAATCTAAAACCAAAAATGTTTGAAATTCGGCAAACGACTGAAGATCGCGCGGTATGTTCGTAGTTGCTTTGCACTGCTCTAAAATATTGACATTTGCTGTCAGTTTTTCGCTTTAATATTTATTCCCACGTTTATGACGCAATAGCATAAATCTATATCAAGTCTTCAAAAGTCTTTAACCGAGCCACAGGAACCGATAGAAGAGAACGAAGAATGAAGATGGCAGTAGTATTAGCATGACGTAGCTTGTAACAACCAGCAGACGAAAACTAAAATAATTGATTTAAATAGTTAGCTAAAATGGACACTGGCTATATTTGTTGCTAATAGCTTGATAAGTTGAGTTGCAATCCCAGTTGACTAAAACCTAATTGTATAAAGCAAAATTATGGCTCTCCTGTTAAAATTATGTTCGCTTGTCAACAGGTAATTTCTAAAGTCAGACGATTGGTCGGACAAAAATACTTTTGACATTTTACAATGAGTCGAAAGAAAAAAGGTAAAAAAATGAGAACAAAGGGAATCGAACCAGTAGCATTTTGATTGTGGCTAATGGCTATACATAAAAATAAAGCAAGCGTACGAGTATCATAAATAATCCGTGCCAGGAATATTTGATCGACTGTTCTATTTGTCTGACCATACACTGTACAAGCGAGTTAATTTGGCATACCGGGACGTTCATTAGAAGAAAAAAATTTGTATTTAAAAGTAGTGTTCTGTCTCGGTTTTCTCAATTTTTGTCGCTAAAAAGTAATGCTCGCTAAAAAAAAGGTCTTCATTTAAAATTGAAAATACCGGAACATATTGGTTAACAGGGCGGTACGCCGGAACATGTTCCTAAAAATCGAAACTGTCCCGGCTAAGCTGGGATGTATGGTAAGCCTAGAGTTAATCACCACATACAGTCTGCAACTTCGTTTAATTGTTGAGCATACTTTGTTTTCTATCGGAGTATTCAAGTTAAATTTCTTGTTGTGGGCTATTATAGCCTACATTTAATTTTAAGAAAAGCTCGAAACAATTTTTTGGGACCGTATAGCCTAACTGTTTTTAAAATTAATTTTAGCTAAATAATATTATAATTTTTGTTTATTTAATATAGATTTATAAAATACGTATGTTTTAAATTTTTTCTTGTGCCGGAAATCAATAAGTTTATAGTTCAAAATCTACTCTCGTCTTTCTGTTACATCCTTGGAAAAGACACTTTACAGCAATTTCATCTGCTTGGCTGTCTTACCAAGCAGCTTAAATTACAATCATATTTCTAATTAAAAAAAAACTAAAAAAAAAAGTAAAACTTCAACCCGACAGCAGTATTTTGGCATTTTCGAAAGCAAGTGGGTAATTTCTTACGTTTGCCCCAAATATGACGCTTCCGACCTTTTTCTGTGAGTCAGGAGTATAAATCTAGTGATGAAAATAGAAAAAATAAATAAAACAACTGCTCAATAGACTTTTCCCATTTTCTTCCTTAAAACAATTGTTGCTGTTTGACCTTCGGTAGGACTTACCAAGGGCTATCTGAATGCAAGTTTCTCTTTGTTTTGCCAGTAATAATATTATTTGCTGAAACAACAACATCGTGGCAACTTGATGATTGACCGTTAGACCTCATTTTAAACTGTTACAATTCGCCTAAAAAAAGCTCATTTTTGTTAATAACATCAAAGTTACAATATAAACAAAAACAAAGATTTTCAGTAAAAATTTATTTTTAACTTTATAATATCAGTAATTTCTTAAGATAAAAGGTTCCTAACCTTTTTTAATGACGGGCCTCTTTAAAAAAATTATCAAGCTTGCGGACCCATAGATTTTTAAGACTAATTCTGACTAATAATTTTGCAAAGTTCTTTAAAACTTCTCACTAACTTCCAGAGCACTCCACCCCCCTGCTGTTTGGTTTGAAAACCACTGTTATAGAGTGAAGACCAAAATTCAAAAAACGATTTTGGAAAGACCTCTATTATTAAATATAACTCCTTATTCAGGCTATGAATATAAGCCTATGCTTCAGCGTAACTAGTTACTGACTAAATCAAAAGATTTGTCTAAGATTACACGTAGTAAATTCTTCAGACTAGCATGGCTTCACACCTTATTGATTTTTAATCGATCTTTTT
This sequence comes from Diplosoma virens, assembly GCA_963680785.1. Taxonomy (NCBI): domain Eukaryota; kingdom Metazoa; phylum Chordata; class Ascidiacea; order Aplousobranchia; family Didemnidae; genus Diplosoma; species Diplosoma virens. Next base: position 27,677,399 of record OY796889.1, read on the forward strand.
TCTTTTTTCTGACTGCACTGCATGTTGTTCTTACTATTGATTGTCTTTCTTAATTCTAGCTAATATATGTAGGATGATATTTTAACCAAATTTAGTAAATGCTTTCAATTTTATATTTTTTTAATAAAGCTACAGGTAATTAAAAGATATCGAGCAAGATTTCTTTTATTAAGCTTTTTCAAATTATGATTAAGGTAGGCCAATTAATTATTTATATTTTGTTAGATTATCGCTTTCCTTGCATGTTAAGAAATTTATGAATTTAATTCGGGTCCGAGATCATAAAACGCCACTAAAGCAATCGGAATATATGCAAAATATATCGAAATAATCGGAATATAATCGGAACATAAAAAAAATATAATCAGAAAATGACCAAAAGTTGGCAGCCTAGGTTCATTCCTAAAAATTCGACCGCTGTACAAAATTAAATCCGAATCCGACAAATCTTGACTTTATTTTTACCTATAAAACTCAACAAAAGACTCACGAACAACCAGAAATACTCGAATGTGTAAGTTTTATGACGTAATAAAGTCTTGAAAAATTGACTTTAGCGGGCCCGAGTTATAACGTTACAGCATGCACACAAAAAAACATAATAAAAAAATTTGAATGGTTGCTAGTGCTACATTTTATTTAGAATTAATTTTTGTTTAAGTCGCCGGTCCAAAAGGGATCTAATAGATGCATACACACACCAGTATAAAAATGTTTAAAGACTTGGTCAATATTGTAAAAAAGGGTTTCCCAATCTTTTTTGGTCACGAAACACTATGTCTTATCATTTTAGCTTGCGGTACACTCAGTCAAAAATGTGTTAATACAGGCTTCACAAAACGAAATGGATTTCAATTTTGCACGTTTTTATCAAAGAATTACAGTAAGTCTCATATGAAACAACAGTAAAAAAGCATAATTTTATAAAATTATGCAAAGAAATTTAAAATATTTAATAAAAAGCGGAAATATTTTTAATGTCTGATGTGATAGTTGACAGCTGAATATTTTATTGTTATTTATTATTTTATATTTTATCTCTATATCTATCCTCCTGACTTGCAGAGGTGCTAATACATGGGTTAAGCAATTACCGCAACCTTCTTCTGGAAATGCCAAGATATTGCTGTCCGCTTGTAATTTAATAGAGATTTGACTTTAATTTAGACTTGCTTGCCAAGACCACCAAGCAAGGATAAGTGCCTTAAAGTGCCTTTCCCAAGGACTAAGGAGTCGAACCGTTTGATTTTATCGGTTAAGGTTCGGTTCGGGTTCAACAGCTATTTTAAATTTCGGTTCAGTTCTGGTTAGGGTTCAGATCAATTGAAACGCTCTTGTTTAGGTTCGCTCCTGTAAAAATTACATCAAAGCCGGTTTATAAAATTCCGGTTCGGGTTCGTAGCATCATTAGGAAAATATTAAAAAGAGTCATAATTATAGCAACACAATTTTAATAATGAAACGTTAAAAAAAATTTTTTTTCACATATTGACAAGTTACAAAAAACATTAAATATACGGATTTATTACTAAAATAAATGATTGCTACGTATTAGTAGTATATCCTCCAAAAGTCGTTTCGACATGTTCGTTTGTAGTGGTGACAAAATGTATTTCAAGCCTGAAAAAGATCTTTCTACACTGCTTGAGTTGCTGGAACCGCCAATACTACTCGAGAAAGACTGCTTACTTTCTTTAAATTGTTCCCAGTATTGCAAAACATTTTTGTTTTCTCTCAGTCTGGGTTCGTTTGCAGAGGAGTTAAGCAGCATCATAATGAAATTCCTTTGCATTGCGTTGTTAGAAGTAAAAATTAATGAAGTGAACAATTGTTGATTTTACTCAGCTGCCTTCTCTCTTGCTTTAATCAGTATGTCTAAATCATCATCAGTGCTTGAAGTTTCGGATGAATCAACCTCTGCACCAGATATATAGCTTGGTAGCTCCTGTTGCAACAACTTCAAGCGATCCCAAGTTTGTTGCAAATGCTGGGTTGCAACAATTTGATTAATTTCAGAAATAAACCATTTACACCTTGGGTCAAGATACAAGGACGCCAAAAATAAATCATTTTTTAACACTTCTGTCTGTCTTTTTTCCATTGCTGATAACAGTAACTGAGCAAGTGGGGAAGACTTAGACGTTAACTTGGCAATTTTAAGTTTGCAGTTCAACCAAATATCAAAAAGATCACCAAAAGTAAGTTGCTTGTACTGCAGCAACTTCGTTGCTATTTTAGCAGGCTCCAGTTCTTCAACAAACATGGAAAACGATTCCAAGCAGTTTCTGGTAAGTACAAATTTGGGTTGCTGGCTGCCATATCAAGGCAAAAATCCTTCAGGAGCAAAAAGACGTTAAAGCATGTCATTTGTCGAATGCCACATAGTGGGACTGTCCAAGACAGGCTTTCTCAGTTTAGACTTTTTCAAAAGCACGAAAACAGATGGGTTTCTAAGTTTTTTGCAGATGCATTGAGCCGAATCAATAACATCGCGTAAAGAAGATTTTTTTAGAGTGTCTTCTACCGCCAACTGTAAGGTGAGAGCAACACACCTAACACTTTTCCACATATTTCCTGCTTGAGCTGTAGTGGTATGCAAAGAACTGAGGTTGCTGAGGAAAACTTCAACGTTTATCCAATTAGCAGTACCGCTATTGTCTTCATCACAACTAAGTTCTTCTGCGTTGCTCTGCAAGCTGCTACAACTTAGCTGCTCAACATTACCAGTTCTTTCGGTTACATCCTCTTCAGAAAAGAGGCGAACACATTTTAGCATGTTGGCGCCATTGTCGGTTGTGATGCTATAAATTTGATAGCTCTTAATTCCGTATTGTTTAATGACTTCATCAAGAACAGTTTTTAACTAAAAACCAGTGTGATTCTTTTTTAGTTCTTTTATTGCTAAAGTGCGTAATAGTACTTTTCCGTCACTTATGAACTGCAAGTTCACGCCGAGTATGGATCGATCACGACACTTTGCTACATCAGCTTTTAAAATTTTAAATCTGCATTGATGTTAAAATTGGCTCGCATACCTTCAAGCAAGGGATTTAAAATTTTTCTAATGCCAGAGTCATCTATTAGTTTGAAAGGGCGGCCGTTTATTCTGATTAGTTCTAAACATGCATTTTTCAGTGTCTTTTCGTCGAATCGTTTTTGAAAACATTTTGTCTATGGCACATTGGTTTGTTTCACGCATTCGCTTCTTCTAAGGTTTGTTGGAGGAACTTGCACCGACACGATGCTAAAGAACACTTAGTTTTTCATTTTGGAACTCCTTATAGTCCTTGTCGTAAATCGTTCAACGTGTCGTTCTAAATTAGATGCATGTGATGAAATTCTAATTCATCATTGATTGAACGTTGTGAAACCCGCGCGCCAATTAATTGAAGTTTTTCGTTTTATTTTCAGTTCATTATCAGTCATGTTTAGAAAAAAGCTTGCTGCGTTTTAGTTAACCTGATTTCTTGCTTAATTATTTGTTATTTATATTCGTTTTTCGTTTCAGATTTTTAAGTGAATAAAAACCACCAGTTTGGTTTTCTTTGTAAGCTTCACGACATGGTTTCCTTTAATAGCAGCTTTGTATTTCCCCATCGTACAAGACGACTTATTTTCACTTTTTGAGTAGCGTACTTGAAAAATTTTCTTATTTGGCTAAGGTTAGTAACACAGACCATTATAATTAAATTCAATTGCTCTTTATGTTATTTTTTATTAAACAAAGCGCAGTGTTTTAAAAATAAAAAAAGTTACAGCACTATTCAACCAAGCACAAAATTCGATTGACGAAGCAATTTTAGCCTTAAATACGTTAAAATGACAACAATGCTTGGAATGCATGCAAAATAAATTCTGTTCATTTTTCAACAGCATGACTTGCTTGGACTTTCCCAAGCAGCCCTCAACCCCAACGTCATTATAGTGACGTTGCTCAGGTCAACCAGCTGCAGCTAAAATCTGTAGAAATTGCATCATAGCCTACAAGGTGTAAAAATTGCAGGTGTCAATTGCACATTGACAATAATTTCTTTTGGTGGGTTTCTTTGCCTGCAGGATTTCTTTTGGTGGGTTTCTTTGCCTGCCTGACCCTTTTGGTCCAGACCCTTTTGGTCTTTGAGTTTGTTGTTTCTCCCACCCATGATTACACAACATTCTCTGACTATGGCTCGGATGTGTGTATTAATTATCTTCTTTTCGCTTTCCTTTTCTTATTAACATCACACCGCTTTGTTCAAAGGTACAGCGACCATGCACAACTGACGTTGTGCATGTAATAACGTACTTCGTTTAGTCGCTGCTTCCTTATTCACAATCTTTATTTCTACATGCACTATGATTAATTTCAAGTTGATTGTGAGTAAAAAAATGAAATAAATAATAATGTAGGGCCTATGTCCACAGTTCCTCAATGACAAATCTATTGGAAGACTAATTGTTCAGCCTCTTTAAACTTGAAATTAATCAGATTTACAATGAATTTTATTCATTAACATATTAAGCAACTCACTTTTGCTTAACTAGTTTCTGCTTAGAGAAGGCATGGCTTATGCAGTCATAGAAAAAAGAGTTGCCATATTATCGTAGTAACAAGTGAATGGTTTTATGATAAAAGTCTGAATTTCAAATAAAGCTTATTTTTCAAAAATGTTAAAACATAAAACACTTGATAAACTACATGGATTATTTATGCTACAGTATTTTGATTTCAAACAGTTGCTAAGTGATACGGATGACGTCACGAAGCAAACCGGTTTTTTTAACTGGTTCTGGTTTGGTTAAGGTTCACGATTATTCAAATTATTCGGTTCAGTTCCGGTTCGCTCTTTGTGATTTTTAAAATTACTGTTTGGGTTCGGTTTGACTCCCTGCCAAGGCACAACAGAATAGTGTAAGTAAGTTTTGAACCGAGATCATGTTGATCAAAATCCCAGCACTCTAACCACACGACCACGCTGCCCACTATATCATATCCATTTCGCTATCCAATATGCTTCTGTACTTAGTTTTTGTTGACACATAGTGTAAAAACCCTGTTTCACATAGCCAGATAGTTGCAAAAGGCAAACATTTCTTCTGAGCTTCTCTTGCAAGTGCAAGAAATGCATTTTGAACATTTGTTCAAAACTTGCTCGGGGGTTGATTTGGGAATTGTAATTTCAAATTTGTGATCCTGTGAAAGTTTGATAAGTTTTTCCCCATATATCGTATAAACCGCGAGAGTGTTAAATAACTCAATAAACATCTACAACAATTATTCAAAAAACTTTCCAATATTTTAAATGTTTTAAATTTTTAATCTCTCATCTACAAATGCAATGAAGAAAAAGTTTATTGTAACGTAAATAGCTGTCTTGACATAAATGCGGATTTCCAATTTGCTAAACATTTACATAAATTGATCTTTGCATAAATGCTAATTTGGCAGTGTGTCAGCATTTGCATAATTACGAATTTTGTCAGTGAAAGGGTTAAACTTACTAAAACTAAAAACACGGAGCCTGAAAGCATTTTCACAGTACTCCGTTTTCCAGTTATGATTTGTCCATTCAGGAGCGCGGATGTCTGGCACGTTTGTCCAAAAGATTCCGCGCAGCTGGCACAAACGAGCGTCTGGATCTTAGTCTCGCTTGGCGAATATCTGAGGACCTACTTAAAAGATCATATAAGATATAATCAGGGTCCAGAGATCCACGATGAGCCAAGGAGAGTGTCGCTCTCCTTCGGCAAACCTAGATGCTTGAAAGTATAGGTAGGTGGTCCGTTGGAGTGGGACGCAGGCATCCAGTGACTATGCGCAAGGCGTCGTTTAAGACACTGTCAATGAGGCAAGTGTGAGCACTGTGACGCCAGACTGGCGCGCAGTACTCAGCTGTTGCTTAAAACAGCTGTTGGTAGCTATTGATTGCAATTAAAAACAATGTGATATAACCGCATTTTGAGACACCAAATTTGGTTATTAAAAATATGAATTTTAAGACGTTTCAATGAGGATAAAATTGGGCCTAAATCTTATGCGCTGTTCAAGCTCGCAACAATGATTGCATTGGTCACTAATATCAAATGAAAAGAAGGCCATAACACCCGAACAGCTAAAACAACGCACAAATAACCTATTTTTACTAAAACATTACATTATGTTTACAACATCTGTGGACTTTCCTGCATCGCTGCAATGTCTCGAGTTGGACTCGAGACGCAGAGGTTTGAGATAAGATTTTGGGCTTATGAGACAGGACTTCGAAAAACATCTTTTGAGACATGTCTGATCACGCCGACCAGTACATTTTAAAGATACCGAGTTTTACTAACAAAAGACCTTTTACAGTCGTTTCTTTAAGAGATTCGCAATTTTTACGGGACAATTACAAAGTTGTTTTTTTTTATCAAGAATGTAATTTTCTTGCCCAAATTTTTAACAGAATTCGAGATAGTTGTTTTAAAAAGTAGTGGTATAAGGCGGCAAAAAAGTTGCATGATCCAATTCTTTTTATCATCTATTAGATCTGTTGTTGTTGTTCTGTTCTCCACGGTACCTTTAAAATGTACAGGTCGGCGTGGTCGACTTGGTTGGCGTGGTCGACGTGGTCGATGTGGTTGGCGTTGGTCGGCGTGGTCGACGTGGTTGGCTAGGTAGCCTAATTGGCAAGGTTGATTTGAAATGTTTAAATTTGGTTGAGCCAATTGTATTTGTAGGCCTAATCTAAATTAGTGTACAAAAGAGAAATAATAATTTTTTCTGTTTTGAAACTAGTTAATATAGTTCAGGGTTTCCCAAACTTTTAGTTCATCGGTACCCTTTGGACACTGTAGCAGGTTTGCATGTACCCCCGAATTTTGTGACGTTTCTCTAAAAAAAAAGATTTTCAGTTAAAATCAGCCACTAATTTTCCCCTAATTCATGCCTAAAATCGAGGTGATCTCTAAAAAAAAAGGTTTTCACTTTGAATCAGATATAAATTTTCCCAATTCATGCCGAAAATCAAGGCGATCTTTAAAAAATGAAAACTCTTCACTTTTCAGTAGCCACAAATTTGCCCCATTCAAACCCAAAATCACGGTGATCTGTAAAAAAGTCTTCTCTCTTAACAGAGGTGGATATTCCAATTTAAGGGCCCGAGGCAAGAATTTTCAAAAATTGATGTTGTCTAAAAAAAAGAGCTTTGATCTCGGCTTGCATATTTTTCTCCGAAACTCATGGTGTTCTCTAAAAAAAAAAAGGTCTTTACTCAGAATCGTTTTTCACACTTTAAACCAGAGGTGGGCAAACTATGGCCCGCGGGCCAAATGTGGCCCGCCGAACGTTTTCTGTGGCCCGCGGCCCGCCCTCGTACACAAAGCACACTTTTAGATTTTTTCCGCTGATCGAGTATCACTGTCTTATTTACAAGTCGCTTCTACTCAATTAGCACACGATGATAGTCGAGCGCATAGTTATCTTAGTGTGCTTAGGCCTAGCCCTAGCCCTAACGATTCTATCCTTTTTCTTTTTTAGATTTTACTTATTTAGGCCTACTAGTTATTACGGCTATAATAAGCCCAAACATGAGTGCTGCTAAAAAACGTAAAACTGAACATGACTGTCGAATATTTAAGGATGAGTGGTCGTGGAAGTATATGTTTACATCCGTTTCTAATAAAGCAGTATGCTTGCTGTGTCAGGAAACGGTGGCAGTTTTCAAAGAATATAATTTAAGAAGACATCACCAAACTAAGCATCCTAACTTTGGCCATGATTTGTCCGAAAATGATCGGAAAAAAAGAGCTACTGATATGACTGAAAGGTTGAATAGACAGCAGAATGTTTTTGTAAAGCAATCATCAGCACGTGAGGCTGCAACAGAGGCCAGTTTTGTTCTGTCATACGACATCATTAAGCATAACAAGCCATTTTCAGATGGTGAATTTATAAAGGAATGCATGCTTGACGTTGTTAATATTTTGTGCCCAGAAAACAAATCCAAGTTTGAGAGTGTGGCTTTATCAAGGAGAACTGTTGTGCGCCGTTTGACTGATTTAAGTGAGGATCTATTGCTGCAACTGCAAGAAGCGAGCAATAGATTTTTGTGCTATTCTTTAGCATTAGATGAAAGTAGTAGTAGTAGTAGTTTGTTTTTATTCGCACCCAAAAGAAACAATTGATAATAATTGAAGACAAAATAGAGCAAAGGTTGCAAATAGGGAAACGGCAATTAAACGATATACGTTATAACATGCACAAAAAATTGTGCATGGTCACCGTACCTGCGTCTTAACATTCAAAATTTAAAAGTACATTTACAAAGAAAAAAGAGAAAAAGTATAAAAAGCAATAACACATTTCTACAGGTCACAAGTCAAGAGTGCATTGCTTAATCAAGGGTGGGAGTGCAAGCACTGGTGACTCCGAAGGGTCGGGCAGGCAAAGAAACCCACCAAAAGAAATCCTGCCGTGGGTCAAAGACCATTTCAGTAACTGGTGACCTGGGTATAACTCTAAGTTGGTAGGATGTGTCAATACACAAGAAAATTATCACTTGTCAAAACTCTGATTAAATAGAATCAAAAAATCAAAGTATAGTTTAATTGATTTCGAGGTTCTTGCCACTCTTCTTATGCTTGGTTTTAGAATTAGATTCGGATGTACTTTCAAATCTGCAACAACAAAGAAAACCAGCAGAAACCACAGAACACTAATTTATATGACATAAAAGCAACAGCAAAAAGTTTAGTAGATCTATGGAGGCCACGTACTAAGAGTGTAAGATATGACGCTTCAGCTCTTTTCGAAATTTTTTGTAAGTTTTTAATTCTTTAATTTTTAATGGAATTTTGTTCCAGACAACTGGTCCTCTGTATTTAAGGCATTGTTGTGTAACAGTTAGTCTACAAAACGATGGATAATAAGCGGAGTTGCTTCTTGTCTTTATTTTGTTGTTAGGGTCAACAAGATTGTTTGAAAAGAAGTTCGCAAAACTATTAGGAAGCAGATTTTTTGAATATTTAAACATGAAACAGGCCGTCTCCAGTTGTTGTATTTGTTCTACTGTCATTAGACCATTTATATACATTGCGTTTTTTACACTGCCTTTATAATGTATTCCATGTATCATTCTTATAAACTTATTGGCAATTCGTTGAATTTTTAACAATGTTGTTTTATTGCCATTACACCAAGTTGTTATACAGTACCGTATGTGACTAACAATCATAGAATGGTAGAGCATATCCAATGATTTTTTGTTTAGGTGGGGTGAAATTTTTTTAACTACACCCAAGTTCATGGTTGTTTTTCGTAGTACCTGGTCCATGTGGGGTTTCCAGCTTAAAAATTCATTAAAGATAACACCTAGAAAATTTGCCTCAGATTTACGAGTGATGCAATTATTTTTAAATGAGAGTGTAAGTGAATTTGGAGGGGGTATCGTGTTTGGCCTTCGAAAAACTATGTAAAAGGTTTTTTTGATATTGGGAGTTAACTTATTGCAGTTTAACCACTTTGCAATATTTGATAGCTGTTGGTTAGCTTCAAGATATAGCTTTTCATAGGATTTATTTTTTAAAAATATATTAGTATCATCAGCATACATAATACTTTCACCTGATGTTATACAGTTGGGGAAATCATTCACATAAATTAGGAACAAGAGGGGTTCGAGAATAGACCCTTGGGGAACACCATATTCAACTGTTTGGATATTTGAGTAAACTTTATTAATATACAGTATACTAATTGTTTTCTTTTACTTAAATAGCTATTAAACCACTGATGAGCCAGGCCTCTTATACCATAATGCCAAAGTTTATCTAAAAGTATAGTGTGGTCAATTGTATCAAAAGCCTTTGATAAGTCTAGGAAAATCCCTAGTACGTGTTCTTTCTTTTCAAAAGCATCTGTTATACTTTCTGCTAAAATAGAGGTAGCATGACATGTGGAGTATTTTTTCCTGAACCCATATTGGTGTTTGTAGAAAAAATCTTGTTTGTTAAGAAATGAAATTACTCGGTTATACATTATCTTTTCCAGGACTTTGGACATAGTTGGTAGTAGACTTATTGGTCGATAGTTGCTTACAATTGTCCGGTTTCCTTTTTTAAAAATTGGTATGACTTTTGCTGTTTTGAAACATGTGATAAACTTTCCATTTAACATAGAAAGATTAAATACATGAGTAAGAGCATATAATATATTGTCAGGAGTGGTTTTCAAGACTGTTATTGGAATTTCATCCATACCACTGCTATTTTTGGGTTTAAAATTGGCCAGTAGTTTTTTTATTTCCAAAGGACTTGCTGGGGAAAGATAAATCGATTGGGTCGTTGATGGGGGCAGACTTGTTTGGATATTTGATAAGTTTTGTGGTAAATTGGATACCAGATCTTTTGCCACACCTACAAAGTATTCATTGAAATGATTGGTTATTTTAGAAAGATTCTGAACACTCTGACCATTTATTAATAAAGAGGAGCACAATGGTGTTTTAATATTGCCTAAAAGATTATTAATAATTTTCCAGGTTTCTTTTATGTTATGTTTGTGTTTTTCAAATGTTTTAATATAAAAATTTTCCTTCTTTTTTAGCAGTTCTCGGTTGTATTTATTCCTAATTTTATTAAACTTAATCTTGTAGTAAAATGTTTTTTTCTTAAGGTATTTTTTAAAAGCTTTATTTTTTTCTTTGAATAGCTCATATAAGTCTGTATCAAACCATGGTTGATGGTTAGTTTTATTTTTTGTGCAAGAAACTAAGGGAAAATTGGCATTGAAAGCTTTGCTGTATGTATCCATTAGTAATTCAAAGGCGTAGTCAAGATTATGTTCATTTAGTATAGGAGTAATGTCAATTTTATTCAGTGATTGGTTAAATTTTTTGATGTTTTGCTGAGTGAATAATCTTTTTGTTTCTGGGCAAGGTAATGATTTATTCATATTTACACAAGCAAAAGTAGGTAAGTGATCAGAAATGGAATGTAAAATAATTCCTGATTTAATTTGATTGCTATATAGATTTGTCCATATATGGTCTAAAACTGATGCATTAGAATCAGATATATGTGAATGTAGATTAATAACCGAAAAATATGATTTTTCTAACATTAATTCAGTAAAATTTGAAACATGAGAATTATCATGATTTGCTAGGTTATAATTTAAGTCTCCTACAATAAAACACTTTTTATTTAGACCAATAATATCTAGGCAGTTATGAAGAGTGTTTATAAATACTTCATTTGAATGAATATTATTAGATGGTGATCTATAAATGTTTCCACACAATACGTCAATATTTTGTATGTCAATTTTTATGAATATGGATTCAAAAATTTTTTCATTCATAATTGTTAGTTCTTCAACTACAGTAAAATTATGTATATTTTTTATATATACACCAACTCCTCCTCCTCTGTGAGACTTTCTGCTATTAGAAACAAACAAGTAGCCACTTAGATTATAGTATGGGCCAGGGGCATTTGATTGAATCCATGTTTCTGTGACTGCTATTATGTCTGGTTTTGGTTCTAAATTATGAATAAATGCTTCAAGTTTGCTGAAGTTTAGTAAATTGACAATAGATCTCATGTTCACACATACAATTAAAAATTCATTACCATTAGATGTTAGTGATTCAACTGAGCTGATATCAATATATTTTTCCTGGAAATTGTACAAATTGGGATAGTTTAAACTGTTGTTATCATCAGTGTTTATGGTATCTTGAAAAATTGTGTTCAGATGTTCAGCATGTGGGAGTGAATGTGGTGAGTGATACATTCTTTTTTTTGAGTTACCAGAGTTTAAGTTTTGACATGTAATGCATGTTAAGTGGTTTTCCCTATTGTTGATTGATTTAGCACATTTTTTATGAAATGATTTATGGCATTTAATGCAATTAATAGGAATAAAATCTTTACGAATTGTTTTATTGCAATAATAGCATGTAAGTTTGCTTTTAGATGATGAATTTTCCATATGTTAAAATACACACTAACAACTTATGAGCAACTACAAAATAAAATAGTTAACAAAAACAAAAGTCAATCTAAACTAAGAGAAAAAAAATAAATAAAAGGAATCAAACAAAAGAGACAATAAAATGCACAAAAAAAAAACTAGTAAGATAAGAGAAAAGAAAAAACAGAAAAAAAAAAAAAAAAAAAAAAAACTTTTTTTTTATTGTTTAAATAAAGTAAACTAAGATTTTTTCATTGTGTGGTGTAAGGTAAATTTTGGCATAACTAATTTTGGGCTATTTTAAAAAAGTTATGCAGTTATATAAACACATCTGTTTAAGAAGTTCTAATTCTATGAATGTCTGAAAGGTGATAAATAGCATGTTTTTTGCCTTTAAAAGAACAGTATACATTACCTTTCTGAGTCCAGACATTTTCAAAGTCGAAGTATTTTCGGGCTTCTTCTACTATTTTCAGTCTTCTTTTGGTCAAAGACTCAGTCATTGAGAGTTTTGGTCCTTTGGTCACTTTGAAATTTTTCTTATTGGCAAAGATCATGTTTCTAATTGATCTGCGAACAAATTTTACTGATGTAAGTACTGATGTAAAGGACACGGCTCAGTTACTGGTGTTTATTCGTGAAGTAGATCGAAGTTTCAATATATTTGAGGAGCTATTAAGTGTTGAATCACTTAAAGACACAACAACTGGTGAGGATTTATTCCATGCAGTGACAAACTGTATTGAAAGGAACGGACTGTTGTGGAACAAGTTGGTGAGCATAACAACTGATGGAGCTCCAGCCTTAACTGGGAAAAATAAAGGCCTTGTAAAATTGATTGATACCAGAATAAAGGAAAGTCACCCTGATCACTCACTTTTATCTTTCCATTGTATCATTCATCAGGAAAGTTTATGTAAATCTACATTACAGCTCAAACATGTAGTTGATCCAGTTGTACATGCTGTAAACATGATTAGGGCAAGAGGACTCTCCCATAGACAATTCCAAGCTCTACTTGAAGATGTTGAAGCAGAACACATTGATGTATTGTATCACAACAAGGTTCGCTGGTTAAGCATCGGCAAAGTATTGAAAAGGGTGTGGTATCTGAAAAGTGAGATACTTTTGTTTTTTGACATTAAAGGGGTTGCATGTGATTTTGTCACAAAGATGGAATCTAAGGAGTGGAAATATGACTTTATGTTTGCCGTTGATATTTTGGAAATGTTAAATGAGCTAAATATGAAACTGCAAGGAAAAGGACTTTTGGCCCATGAGTTATACATGCATGTTAAAACATTCCAAACTAAATTGTCTCTGTTTTGTAGACAAATGGAAGCTAAATCATTTTGTCACTTGCCACTGCTTGGAAAGGAAGAAGTACCAGAAAACTGTATTCAAAAGTACATGGCTCACTGCAATGCTCTGAGACAAGAATTTGAAAGAAGATTTACAGACTTCAGAGACATGGAGCCAAAATTTGATTTACTGACAACTCCATTCACAGATGAAGTTGATTCAGTTCCTGTAAACGTTCAGCTGGAACTAATTGACTTGCAAGCTGATGGCACATTGCGAGAAAGATTTAGAACAGTGTCACTTGCAGAATTTTACGGTTCTCTTTCTGATGAAAAATTTAGAAATTTCAAACATTTTGCTGCAACAATGTTATCATTATTTGGCTCAACATACATTTGCGAGCAAACATTCTCATGCTTAACAATCAATAAAGCTAAAAACAGGTCTTTGCTAACTGACTCAAATGTACATGCAATTTTGAGAACATCAAGCAGTAATTTTGTGCCAAGATTTAAAAAGATTGTTAAAAACTGTAACCAGCTACATATGTCTCACTAAATATGTGTAATGTGCTGCAATGATAGAGACATTATGTTAATAAACATTTATACTTGTACTTTTGAACGTCTTATTATTTAAACATTGAATACAACACATTGTTTTATAATTGTATTTTTTTTATTTCAGATTTAAAATCCATATATACATGTCTATTAATAGAATGTAATTGAAACATAATTAATATATATTATATTTTATATAATAAAAGCATAATTTGTAGAAGCTGGCCCTTCGCTGGTTACAGACAGAACAATGTGGCCCTCGCTAAAAAAAGTTTGCCCACCCCTGCTCTAAACAAACATCTGCAGCGTATTGAACCTGTATGTGCTATTTTTGAGGGGGACCCTCAAAAAAAGGGGGGGCCTGAGGCAACTGCCACATTCGCCTCACTCAATATCCACCACTGCCTCTTAATTGTCCTGTTTGACCTAATAACAATCGATCGGATTCAAAAATTCTAGACATTTGAGTCTATTATTTCTTCCGGACACGGAATTTAACTTAAATAAGAATATTCTCTCACATAATAATGTACCCCTTGAGAAGCCTAAGTGTACCCCAGTTTGGGAACCCCTGATCTAGTTAATCTACCCAACCTTAGTCCAGTCCCCGCATATCAAAGCAAGCCAACTTCATCAACCTTGTCTATGCAAACCTTCCCAAATAATTATGCTTTTTATATTTATTTACATTACAAATAAAGTCAGTTTCGACAAAATTTAAATATCTTATATAGCCAAACCAGCCAACTTCTCAAAACTGAATGATTGCTTTACTTATTTACATTACAAATATAACCCGTTTCAACAATAATAACCCAGTCCACCTCGGCAACCTAACCCCAACCACGCCGACCACCCCAACCACCCCAACCACGCTGACCACGCCGACCAAGCCGACCACGTCAACCACGCCGACCACGTCGATATGTTCATTTTAAAGGAACCCGTTCTCCCTCCTCAAGACTGATTTTGGAGAAATCATCTTTTGATCCCCAACAAAAGTCAACCTAGACCCATAATTTGAGTTAACTTTCAGTGGTTGCAAGGGGTTCTACAAACTAATTGCTTTCTTGTAGTTAATATGGTTATTAGCTTCATGTGTGTTGATTGAAACAGAGTGGGCTTTGTGGAGTAACTGAAGATGAAACTTTCAGGGTTTCTTTTGTCCAGATAACTTTGCAGAAAGTGATTTGCTGCTTCTGAAATGTGCCAAGTGATTTTAGTATTTTTTCTAGAGTAGTGAGGTTGTAAGGTGGTACAATACTAATGTGAATATGTCTTAGGTTTTGTTTACAATTGGTGACAATCATTTCATTCTGACAGTTGTTGTAAAAGATTGTGTTTGTATGTTTTAAGTGGATCCAAATGTACATCAAGGTAATGTAGAGGGTGTGCTTCTGTTTGCACTTACCGGTACTTGAATTGAATAGCATAAAGCTTGAGATGGGTGCTCATTAAAAGGAGGCTCATTTTGTTATGTACCGTAAATGTTAAGTGTTGTGTTTTGTTTTGGCCAGATGTAAATCAGCGTCTCTTTAACAAGCAATTTTTTCAGTGAAACTAACCTGAAATCTTCCTACAGTCAGCAGCGTGGTTGAGCGGTTAAAGTGCCGTACTTATAATCAACATGGTCTCAGTTCAAAACTCACTTGTGCCATTCTGTTGTGTCTCTGGGAAAGACACTTTGTGCCATTGCAGCAGTTTCCCCTGCTTGGTGGTCTTGGCAAGCAGTTCTAAATTAAAGTAATATCTCTATCAAATTACAAGCAGACAGCAATATCTTGGCATCTCCAGAAGCAGGTCAGGGTAATTCTTTACCTTATTTATTAGTGCCTCTGTCACTTTCCTGCAAGTCAAGAAGATAAATACAGAGATAAAATAAATAAAAATAAAAAAAATACAGCACCAGGATTGAACAAAAAAGAAACCAAGAAGCAATAGTAATCACAGGGGTCATCCAGGTTAGTTATCACAAACGAAAATTATTCTTTTGGTGATTTCTTCAAGAAACCTTTAAATTGTTCTATTGTTTGCAGTTGTTGATGTATGGCCCAGTAACTATTACCACATCTTAAATTATTAACCCAAGTTATTTTGGGTCTTTTATGAAGTCACCTTAAGCAATTTTTGTTTGTAAAACTAACCCAGATTTCCTTGCAGTTACTATCACTTCTTGAAAGATCCTTTTTCTCTTGGTTTTTTCTTTAATGCACCCTGGTGCTGAAAGGGGGATTCTAGGTTAGTTTCACCGAAAAAAATTGCTTATGGTGACTTCTTGAAAAGACCTACTATTTTTAATCTTAACAAAGCTTTAATCAGGGCTTCACAAACTTTTTGTTTTGCAACCTCATTTTGAAAAATAAATTTTTATGCGACCCCAATATCTGTCGGCTAATTTTACGTTAATTTTTTTCTATGGAAAATCACTCATGTGCAAGAAAAACCATGTAATAAAAACGAGGAACAAAATAGTAACCTAAAGCGAATTAACAAATTTACAAAATCTAGATATTCTCTAAAAAAAAAAGTCTTCACTTCATAAAAAGAATTTCAAAAGCACAAAAAGCTAATTTGTTTTGCAACCCCATTTGGGGTTAAACTGTTAAAGTAAGTTAGGGTAAGAATGATTTTGGCTAATTGGAGTTGGCTCAGTGTAGATAGCATACAAAACCTTAATAAAAGAGATTCCAAACTTAATGTGAGTCCAATTTAATTTACAGTTCAGCCAATGTTTATCAGTAATTAAGACTAGTTTCACTGAAACAAATTGCTTTTGGTGATTTCTTGAAGAGATCTATAAAAAATAGTCTTCCCCTTATATTAAATGAAAAATTTGCATTTAAACTTGATGATTTTTTTTGGTCTTTCCCTGAATTTAAAAAAATTTAAAGCTTGTGTAAAGAATTTTGTTTCTGGATCCTCAAAGTTGTACAAAATTAATGGTCCACATATTCCGATGAGTTTAGAAACACCAGTTTAGGTTGTTTTATGTAAGTGACAAAGTTGGATGTAATAGGTTTAATTAATGTAAAGAGTGTAGTTTTGGGTTTGTTTGAGTTTAAATTAAGATTTTAGTGGTGGCCTACTAGTGGATATTGTTAAAAGATGGTTGAATGACTTGGTGCAGAGTTTGCTAAACTGGGGTCTGCAGACCTCTTGAGGGTTTGTGATGGCTACACAAGTGATCTGCAATGATATAACAAAATTTGTCAAGCATATGTATTTGGTAAAATAATTAATACCATGAATTTCATGACAGATTCAAAGTGAAGACTTTTTTGTGGAGACCACTTTCTTGTAAAGACAAAAAGTGGGTCTCTTGAAGAAATCACCATAAGCGGTTTTTTTCATGAAACTAACCTGGATCCCCTTGTGGTTATCACTTCTTGAAAAGATCCTTTTCCTCTTTGTTTCTTTTTTATTTCCTGCTGGTGCTGTAGGGGATGCTGGGTTAGTTTAACTGCTCATGGTGACTTCTTGAATAGAACCAAAAATTATGATATTCAACATAGATTTAAATCGAAGACCTTTTTTTAAAGAACACTTCATTTTAGAAAGAAATTTTCTATTAACAAGCATCCTGGTTTGCCCCTTTGAAAATAGGGTATGCCTGTTTATAAAGACTAATTTTTTAATAGATTTTAAGTTATGTATTTTTGGATTGTATTATCTTTCTTTGTTGGTTGGGCAGCAAATTGGTATGACATAAGATTGAGGTCCGTGATAAAAAAGATTTGCAAATAGGGGTCGTGGCCCAAAAGTTTGTGAAACACAGATTTGTCAGACTTTATAGTTGTTGGTGTAAAGTTCAATGATTAGTTAGTTATTAAAATTTGTTTTAATGCTTAATTAATCTTAATTTAAACTAATAATAAACTAAAAGCTTAAATACTAATACTGTCATTAATTATGCTATTAGTCATTGAAGTTGATTTTTTTTTTGAAATTATGTCTTTATTCTGAGATGAAGCTGTTGCTACCTTGTAAGATGAATAATTCTTTTGAGTTTAAGCTTACTAATTTTTCTGAAAATAATGAGTGCTTTATTTATAATTTGCAAAGCTCCTCAAAGAGTTGTTTGAGAACCATTGTTTGAAAGAATCCAGAGAATTTATAACTTTTATTTTTAAAACATTAGTCTTTGCACAAACTTATATAAAAAAAATTTGGGACCTGCTATTTATACTAAAGGTGAAATAACCATCAACTGTTGTCACTGTTGTTCTGCTTAATTTGATTTTATTTATAAATGATAACATAGGTAAATTTAAGGGTCTCTTCCAGAAGTCACCATAAGCAATTTTCGTTCTTGAAACTAACATTGATCTCTTGTGCTTTCCTAATAATTCCATCCTGGTGCTGAAAGGGGGATTTTGGATTAGTTTTATGGAAAAAATTGCTTATGGTGGCTTATTGAAAGGCCCAAATTTAAATACTTTAAAATATAGTTGATTCGACCATTATTCTAGATTTAATTGACCTATTAGTGATCAATGCAGCTGTATGCCATATTGAAGAATACTAAATTTCATCCTTATCTTATCCTCTTTACTCACAGGACAACATCTAAGGCAGGGCTTCCCAAACTGGGGGTCGCGACCCCGCAAGGGGTCGCGTAACAAACTTCAGGGGTCGCAGAATGTATACCAATTTTACAAAAACTACTGCATAAACTATTGTACTTTGAACACGTATAAAACTGGTGCAATTGTGCAAAACATCATTTTTAACTTAGAGGTAGATTCAACGTAAGTAAGCCTAGTCTTAGTGCTGAATAATGGGACTTTGTTAATTGACAGCGGATGAACGTTTCCACATTCGTATCACGTGGCATAGCTGGATGCAAAACTTTTTGTTTTGTCATTTCGGTTTATGGCGCCAAAAGAACTCGGCAGACGAGAGGCTCGGTAGCAAGCATTTTTACTGAAAAAACTAAACGTTTTTGAACTGTTTTCTAAAGTAAAAAATAATTGATTAATAATAAAAAATTAATAGTTATTATTTATCATTTACGAGGTGCATTCAATAAGTTTCCAGACTTTTTTGGTATGGACACTTTTATTAACCGTACACACAAAAAACTCTAGTCCCCTTCAAAGTATTCTCCTCCGACATCAATGCACTTGTTGTACCGTTCCAACAACTTCTGGAAAGCCCCCTGGAAGTCTTCTTGTGTGAGCGTGTTTAGGACCCTCGTCACAGCCTCTTTCATGTCCTCAATTGTGGAATAACGATTGCCTCTGAGGTTTTCCTTGAGCTTTGGGAATAGCCAAAAGTCGCAGGGAGCAAGGTCCGGGCTGTAGGGAGGATGGGGAACCGTCTTGATGCCATCTGGGTCAAATAGTCTGTGACGAGGATGGATTTGTGGACTGGGGCATTGTCCTGATGGAAATGCCACTGACCTGATTCGAAGAGTTCTGGCCTCTTCCGACGGAATGTCTTCCTGAACTGTGCGCTTAGTGTCTCTATAGAAACACGACGGTCCCTATTCATGAAATCGTTTATTTGGCCAATCATCTCTGATGTTCTGACTTCCCTACTCCTCCCACATCTCTCATCATCCCTCAAGGACTCCCTCCCTTCCTTGAATCTCTTGTGCCACTGAAAAACTGATGATCGATTCATGCAAGATGGTCCATAAGCAGTCTGAAGCATACCATACGTTTCCGTGGCAGTTTTTCCAAGTTTAAAACAGAACTTGATCGCATATCGTTCTTCTAATGTGTCCTCACGTCCAGATTGCATTTTTGAAATTCACCAGCTGTGACAATCAGGATTTAGTAAGGTGTACTCTAATTCCTACTGTAGCTATAAATTTGCACCTAAACAAGAAAAAATTGGTCAATCATCTCATAAGGAGTATAGTAACAACATACTGAAATATCTCGAGTTTACGGCAATTATAAATGCCTGTACAAAAAAAGTCTGGAAACTTATTGAATGCACCTCATAATATTATTCTTATTTAGCTTTGAATTAATCTTACTAAGTGAAGTTAATTCTTAATTTTGATTTACTTTATTTTAATCAATGGATAGCTGGTTAAAAAAGTTTGACGATAACGGTAATAAGCCTACTACTGATGATGTTGAAGCAGCGATTGAGGCAGATGCAACATTGACTTGCACATCGAAAAACTTCAAGTTTAATGAGAAAAATAAGGCTAATCATACCAAAAAGAGAACTTATAACGAAAGTTTTTTGCAATATGGTTTCACTTTCATATCGGAAAACGATGAACATCGCCAACTTTGTTTAATTTGCAATAAAGTGTTGGCAAGTGAGAGTCTTAAGCCTGCTAAATTGAAACGACATCTTTACACCAAGCATGATTCTCATCGCAATAAGCCGGTGGAGTTTTTTCATCGCTTACTGCGAACATCGGAAAGACAAAGACAATCATTTAAAAGTGAATTTGTAAATGAAGGAAAGTATATAAGAGCATCGTTTGAGGCTTCTTTGTTGATTGCAAAATGTAAGAAACCTTACAATATCGGCGAAGAACTTATTTTACCCGCTGCAATTAAAATGAGCGCAATTGTTTATGGCAAAAAAGAGGCGAATGAAATGCAAAAAATTTCATTATCAAACAATACTGTGGCAAGGTGAATTTCGGAAATCAGCAAAGATCAACGCGAGCAACTCATTGTACGAATTAAAAAAAGCTGTAAATTTGCTATCCATCTTGATGAGTCGACGGACATAACCAATAAGGCATATCTTTTATCATATGTTAGATACATTTACAATAACGACATTCTCGAGGATTTACTGTTTTGTCAACCATTTCATGGACGTACTACAGGAATGGATATCTTTCAGATGGTTGATAATTTTTTCCAGGAAGTGGGACTATTTTGGACGGATTGTGTTGGTGTGTGTACTGACGGAGCTGCTGCAATGACAAGACATACAGCTGGGTTTCATGCAAGAGTGCGATCTGCGAGTGATACATCTATTACTTTTACACACTGTATGATTCACCGAGAGGCTCTGGTAGCTAAAAAAATTTCTCCTAATTTAAATGCTGTAGTACAAAATGCTGTGCAAATTATTAACTTTATTAAGAGTCGCGCACTGAATACCCGTATTTTTGCAAATTTATGTGGTGAAATGGAATCGGAGTTTAAGACCCTTTTACTGCATTGTGAAGTAAGGTGGCTTTTAAAAGCCAAAGCTTTGAAAAGGTTATTAATGTTGAAAAATGAAGTTGTGATTTTTCTAATGGAAAAAAATTCCGATTTGGTCCATCATCTTCGCAATGAGAGTTGGCTGTTGAAATTATGCTGTTTATCAGATTTGCTTGAAAAACTGAACGAACTTAATTTGTCCCTCCAAGGAGAAAACACCAATATTTTTACACTAAAATCTAAAATTGAAGCGTTCATCAAAAAATTAAACATTTGGAAACAAAAGGTTGAAAATGGTTCATTTGAAATGTTCTCATTTACAGAAGAATTTTTGACTAACAATGATGTGGAATCGAACGTTATTAAACCTCTTGTAATCGAGCATTTGTCAAATCTGTTGAAACAGTTTCAGAATTATTTTCTTCCAGAATTAGATAATACCAATTTAGATTGGATCCAAAACCCATTTGCAATGAAAAAACAAAGTACCAAGTACCTCTCTCTTAAATTTCAGGAAGAGCTTGCTGATCTATCTTCTGACTCCAAGTTGCAGCTTGAATTTTCTAAAAAAAAACTTCACACTTTTTGGCTTACCGTAAGAGCGGAATATCCATTATTATCTGACTTAGCAGTAAGCACACTCCTGCCGTTTGTCTTGACGTATCTATGCGAATCAGCGTTTTCAACGTTGACCGCAATCAAAACAAAATACCGTTCCAGCCTAAGCAATATTGAAACCGCTTTGAGACCAGCATTAACAAATATTGAGCCACGGTTGGACTTGCTTTGCAGCAGAATGCAGTCGCACCCATCACATTGAATAAATGTGCTTGCTTTTTTGTTTTATTTTGTTTTGTTTCCAATGAGCTACCTACGTGTAAATTGTAGGCTTTGAGTATTGGTAGCTTGTTCTACTTTTTGCATTTCAATGAATTATCACAAACGCATATTTTGCTCTGTTTATCATTTTAATTGTAAAGGGTCGCGGAAAATTTTTGGAGATTAAAAGGGGTCGCAAGCGAAAAAGTTTGGGAAGCCCTGATCTAAGGCAATAAATTCATGGCAAACTATTAAGTAATTTTTCATATCTGTTTTTAAATATGTTATGATATTATTGTCTCATTGAAATTTTTTATTTATTTTGGTTTGATTTTTTTTGTGAAGCTGACATGACTATAACTTACAGCTGTTGCTGAGATTGCTGAGTAAATAAAAATGTTTTGCCTAAGGACACAACAAAATGACAAGGTTAGTAGTTGCAGTAAGACAGTGTCAATCACATCTGCCATCAATACTGTGCTTGTATCTACTTGGCATCAATGTCAACAAATTTCTTTTTATGTTCCACAGCTATTATTGTTTTCTAAACGTATTTCTTATATTACGTATCAGATATGTCTAAACCCGTTCTTGCCTATTGGGATATACGTTGTTTAGCTGAGTCAATACGACTAATGTTACGTTATTTGAATATTAGTTTTGAAGACAAGACTTATTCAACTGGGGATCCTCCTGAATATGCTAGACCAGAATGGCAAAATGATAAAGTTAGTCTTGGCTTAGACTTTCCCAATGTTCCATATTGGATTGATGAAAAAGTCAAATTGACGGAAAGCTGGGCAATAATGAAATACATAGCCAGAAAGAATAAAACTTTGTATCCTCAAAGTGATCATGAAAAAATGCTATGTGACATGCTGCATGGTGTTATTGAAGATTTTCGCTATCGATTTATAAATATGTGTTATTCTCCAAACAAAGAATCATTTGAAAGAGCAAAAGAAAAATATTTGCAAGTTCTTCCAAAAGATTTAGAAAACTTTGAAAAGTTTTTATGTAATAAACAATGGCTAACAGGCAGTAATTTATTGTATGTAGATTTTGTGTTATGTGAAACTTTGGATCAAATTCGTCTTTTTAAGTCAGACTTTCTTGATCAATACTTCATTGTTAAAAAATATCTTGAAAACTTTGACAACCTTAAAGAAATTGTAGCATATCGTTCTTCCAACTTATATCATCCTTTGCCAATTAATAGCAAGTATGCTTATTGGGGAGGTTGTAAAACTCTTTAGCAATCTTGGTTGCTTAAATCATTAATTTTAATTTTAAAAAAATTTACAATCCCCATTTTAATTGTGCATAATAAAGTAAACTATATATTTGTTTAAATTGCAATAGGTTGAAAGTCATAATTTTTTGAAATTGTTTTTAAGTTTCAGTAAGTATCATTGTAGACCAGTAGTGTGCAACTTGCGGTCTACAAACTGAATTTTTTTGACCCTCTAAAGCCTGTGACTTGAATGCTGCTGGCCTTTACTACATTCCATACATCAATTAGTAGTTGCAGCATGTTTGCAAATAGTTTTAGAATCAATTTTTAAATTTTTTTTATGAAATTTAATAATTACCAGTAATTTTCTATATTTACATGAAATCTAAGTCTATGTTTGTTGGGTCATCATATTTTAAAATGTGTCAAAGTTCAAGCATTAAACAAATTGCTGTGTACTTTTGACTGAATCTATACAGGGTGTCCATGAATTAAGGCAACAAACATTTTGGCCTCTACCGAAAATACAAAAAATTAAAACAAGCATTTCTACTCATGACTTAATAGGATAAAGAATAGGCTTTCAAATGATATATACTTTATTTAATATAACTCCCTTTGTTCTTGACTACGGCTTTCAATCTGTCTGGAAACGAGTCACATGCGGCTCATAGCGTTTCTTGAGGTATTGTGTCCCACTCTTTCATCAGTTTGGCCTTTAGAGACTCCAAGGTTTGATGAGAAGTGGAGCACACTCTTTTCTCCAAGATGGACCAGATGGAGTAGTCCAATAGGTTTAGATCTGGGCTTCGCGCTGGCCAATCTTCCTTATGAATGAGGGGATTTTCCTCAGAATCCACAATTGGGTAAATTTTGAACCATGGGAGGGTCCACAGTTTGCTTTGAAGTGTTGCTCAGCCCAGGGGAGCAAACAACCCTTCAGAATGTCTGAGACGTACCGCTCAGAGTTTAATTTTACTCCTGTTGGAACAAAAAGGAGCGGGATCTCCTGATTGCGGTCACCACTGCCCACACTATCACAGACTGCGGATTTTGGCATCTGGTGACAATTCTTCCTTCAGTCATGGATGAGGATGCCCAAACTATCGTTTTTCTGGTTAACAGCTTGCTGGATATCGAATTTCTTCTTGTCAGTGAAGACCAAATTGGGCAGCATGCCTTCTGTAATGTCCTGCAAAAGTTTCCTGCATTTTTCGGCTCTCATGGCCACATGACGATCTGAGAGTTCTTGTTGACGCAGCATCTTACAGGGTATTTCATTAAAAAATGGACACATTTCATAAATAAATGGACACATTTCACAAATAAATGGACACACTTCACAAATAAATGGACAAAAATATAAATTAAAAATTAAAAATAAAAAAATTAAAAATCAAATGTAAGAAGTTTAAAAACATTAGTAATTATACAGTAATGTATCACTGTAAGTATTTTAAAAGTTATTCTTTCAATTGTTCATTTCATCCCAACGATTGTTCAAGGCAAAGTTCAAATTCATTCTCCATCTTTGAAAACAATTTCCAATCACTGATTCTTCTAGCTGATTAAATTTGGCAATCACTCTGTCAATATGGCAACAAAGCTCTTGTGTTTTGGCTTTCGGCCTAAAATTATTACGCTTGGATTTAAGATACCCAGATACATTCTCAAATGGATTGAATTGTGGAGGATATGGAGGCAAAAATTTTACAGTCACCCCATTTTAGGTTAACAATTCTCTGACTGGAGCAATTTTATGAATGCTAGTATTGTCCTTAATTAAAACGTCTCCTTTCAGGTTTCTTGAACCTAGTGCATTAATAATAAATTGTTTGAAAACAATTCCATTAAATGCACCGACAACTGTCTCGGAATAAATGATTCCACTAGCCGTTAAAATTGAGCATAACGACACATTTCTTACACGATTACCAATGTTGTAATCAATGACATCTCTATCGGGCATACTATATCTATATTTATTGGATGTGTGCAAGTTGAAGGCACTTTCATCTAAGAATAAAATTCTGTGGTCAAACAATGCTTCCATTTCAGATGCAAATCTTGACACCTTTGTCCTATGCTCTTTACTCAATACAACATTAGGACGTTTCTTAGTCCTTTTTCTTGTAGGCCTGATGCTACAACTGCTCTATTAACAGTTGACAGTGACATAGAAACACCCTTTTCTTCGAAGATATTTTTCAGGGCAACTAGTGTAAGGCTGTTATCACGTCCCATCTCGAGCCTTATGTCTGTCAAGAGTTCACCTTTACAGTATCTATTTTAATTCTCCCTCTCTTTTTTTTCACATCATTACATGTAAAAGTTGTTCTTGGCCCAATTTCTCTAATTTTATCAATTAGATCATAGATCTAGACCTAGAAAGCCCTGTAAGACTAAAAAGCTTTCTAATGTTTTCGGTTTTATAATGGTTTCTTATCATTTTGAAAAGTTCTGGAGTCAGATTTACGTGTTTCTTTCTCTCTTGGTTGTTAGACATTTAGGATTAAAATTTTTGCTGTTTAACTCTAATACTGTACAGCAAATAATTAGTCAGTATACGGGTGTACTATTACAACTATGTACAAGGTTTTTCAAAATAAAGAGCGAGTTTTAGTTGTAGTACGTAACAAATATTGCTTCAAGTACTGTAATTTAAATACTGTAATAAGTGAAGAACAACAAAGAAAGAAAAGAGTTAGTGTAAATCTTGAAATATTTCATCAAGTAAGGCAAAACACTTGATCAAGAACTGTAAAGCGGCTATATAAAGTAAAAACAGAGCTGTTTAAAACTGCAAATTTGAGTCTTTCGGCAAGTAATTTCAAATTTGTAATTTTTTATTTTTTGTCCATTTATTTATGAAATGTGTCCATTTATTTGTAAAATTTGTCCATTTATTTGTGAAATATGTCCATTTATTTGTAAAATGTGTCCATTTATTTGTGAAATGTGTCCATTTATTTGTGAAATGTGTCCATTTATTTGTGAAATGTGTCCATTTATTTGTGAAATGTGTCCATTTATTTGTGAAGTGTGTCCATTTATTTGTGAAGTGTGTCCATTTATTTATGAAGTGTGTCCATTTTTTTGTGAAATGTGTCCATTTTTTAATGAAATACCCTGTAAAGGGTTTAACTCCTAAATCTTTCCTCAACAGTTGGTGCATGGTGGATTTGCCTACACCAGCTGCAGCAGCCAAGTTCCTGCAACTTCAGCGAGAATTGCGTCGCAGCTTCTCCCTGGTACGAACAGTTTGTTTTCAGCCTCGGCCTTCCCGTTCTAGGGTAGTTCCAATCTCCTAAAACTTTTTGATGATCTTCCAGACAGTTGTGTGGTTCATTTTGAGCCGTTTAGCTATTTCACTATTAATTTCTCCACTTTTGTGGAGTTTTATCACAATGTTACAATTAATAGAAATGGAAATAATTATTTTAGAAAACTTTTTGTGGAGTTTTATCACAATGTTACGATCAATAGACATGGAAATAATTATTTTTAGAAAACTTTGCTATATCTGAAATGAAAGAACAGAGTTTTAGCTTTAAAATGGTGTATTAGTTGTTTGAGAAAAACCGAATTTAAATGCACTAATTTAATGGAGAAAGTTGGTTTCCTTAATTCATGTCTTTTCAATAGCCAATTGTTTATTTTGTTAACTAAATGTGTTTTGCTCATTTTTCATCTCATTTCTCTTTTACATATTATGATAAACACTCCTACTCTGCCATTTTTTATTACCATGAAAACAATAAAATTTTGCAAAGTAGTGAAAATTACAAATTTTTGAAAATAGAAAACTAAGGTAGTGGAAAAGAGACATTTAGAAAAGATACATATCTTCTTTCATGTTTAGAATCACTAATTTAGTAAAAAAATGATTCTTTTATTTGCAACAAAATATTTGTTGTAGTAAAAAATTTAATGTTGTATTATTTGTATGACTAATTTGTTTGAAGAAACAAAATAATGATACAGTTTATGTGGAAACGAGATAAGAAAAACCAGAATCGCCATTTTTGATCTGCAATAAAGTCCAGCTTCTGGTCTAATCCTGTTGTGCATATTTGACTCAGCAATGCTAAAAGTTGCACACCTGTTGTAGACCATAAAATCAATATTTTTTTTATTAACAGTTAATTTGAATAATATGGTTTGTGTTTATTACTTGTTTGATATTCAACTTTAAACAAAATAAAAAGTTAATTGAAAATTTTAATTTTAAATTTTGATTTCAACAAATTAAAGCAATTAAATTGACCATTCTTCTGCTTTAGATCAACATAAATTTACCATCTCTTCGTCTCTAAATCATCATAACTTTATAGCTCATAACTAGTATAATTTAAAATTTGTTTAATTTATGTTGTATTGATTAAGACCTGTTTCAGTGTTTTTAGAAATTACAATGTTTCTCTTTTTAATTTTTTTCAAAGTAATGACATTAATTTTATTTATGTTAATTTAGATTTTTAGAATAATGCTAATTAGTCAATTTCCAAAAAAATTGTTATCTAATTTGCCATATACACGCTGTCTTACAACAGTCTCATTTGGATTAAGATGCAACATTCCTTACAACACATCAATTAAAAGTAAAGAAAGATGCTTAAAGAATAAATTTGCCTTGTTGCAAACAAATTCTTCCTTTGTCAAAATACAATATAAACTTTTTTCAAAAGATTTAATTGACAAAGAACTTGGAAAGTTACTTTATGTAGGAAAATTAGAAGCAAAGTTTAAATGTGAGTTTCTTATGACTTTTTTGCTTAACTTTAAGCTGTATTGCGTTTTTATTGCTTTATTTTAAACTATAAAGCAGTTAATAAATGATGCACAGTATTGTCAGCCTTGTGATGTGGCATGTTGTCTGTCTGGATTTGCAAGTGTTTTGCGAGTTTAAATTGGCATTGAGTAATTCTGACAATCTACCAATTGAGAAAACGTAATTCATAGGCAAAAACAAAGTTACAATTCACCTTACAACTTAATATTTGACCAAAGAATTGTCTTTTGTTTCATAACAATACAAGCAACCCTGCTCTAGTGTTCTAAAGCTTTAGCTTGTAGAATTTAAATAAAGTTACTTGTCTGTGGAGAACCCAATTTACTGATGGTCATTTGCTAAGTGTCATGCTTCTTGCTTACTGAACTTCACAAACTTTTAAACAAAAAGCAACATCAACTATCACATTAATGTTGTTGTATAAATAAATGTATGTTGTATTTTGTGCTTTTTTTATGAACCGTCACAATCTGGAGATAGTCTGATTAAAATTAGAGAAGTTGGCAAGTTTTAACAATATTATAAACAGTGAAGATAATGGAATTGGTGTAAAATTAGTGTAAGACCTTACCTTGCCAGCAAATACAAACAAAACTAGCAAATAGAATATGAGCAGACAGCAATATCTTGGTATTTCAGGAAGCAAGATATTGCTTCCTGAGATCTCAGCAATATCTTGGTAATGGCCTACCCTATGTATTAGCGTCTCCATTGCTTTCCTGCAAGTAAGGAGGATAAATATTGAGATAAAAATAAAAACAACTTTCATATTCACCTGAGTAGCAATCTAAAAAATCAAATGCCAGATTCTTGTTTGTTGAGTTGGCTTGCAGCAGTCCTTTTCTGATTGATGGTCATGACAAAAAGTTTTTTTGTGTTATTTTGACCAAAAAAACACAAACATCAAAAATTGATTAGGGCAGAAATATTTCTTGAAAAGTCAAATAGGTATTGCTTGCTGGCTGCCCACAAATTTAAAATAGTAAATAGTAGATAAATTACATTGTCTTTTATTTGTTTCTCAGGGGTACTTGGAATTTATTATACTCTCAGTGTTGCAGCTGCTGTTTGTGCTCCTTTCTTACTTACATTAGCCTCAAAATCAGTCATTACTGTAAGTAAAATATTTAAATCTTTTTTGTTGTTTTGGTTTCATTAAAAAGTGCTTTTAAAGCAATAAAATGTTTCTTTTCTAGCTGATTTTTACAAGCATTCATTTATTTATCTTCATCATAATAAATCCAATTTTACTTTTTCAATTTGGAAAGCGATATGTCAACAAACTATATTTTAATGCCGCAAATAATCAGTACACCGCCTTTCTTCTGTCTCCGACTGTTGTGAAAGAAAAAAGGTTTGTTAGATTGCTTCATTGTGTTATTTATTTCGTTTGCTGCAAAACCCATTTTAACCAAATCAAGGCCCTAATTGGAAAATTTGAAAATTTTGAAAATACTGTTAACAAAGGCCTACCTATTTTACTCATGTAGAAGTAAATTTAACATGTTACCATGCAATCTTAAGATTATTCCCTCCCTTGTGCCGGCCTATGCTCAAACATTTTTCATATTCTCTACTTATACAGTACAATAACTTGCAAAACTATCTATTTCAATCCTTTCAATGGCACTCAGCGCTTTCATTTACGTTGTTTTACCACTTAAGAATGTTATTGTATGTCGTCATAATGCAATGTTCTACTTGGACTGTAAAATAGTTACAAAGCGAAAATTAATTTAAAATTACAAAAACAAAAGTATTTTAAAAACGTGATGTCCTAAAGAAAAAGTAGAAACATTTTTGGAACCAGTATCGAAAATACTCCTAGATACGCCCACCCGAATCTCCGTTTAAAATTTGCTGTTGACAGTGTCATTCTTTGTCGGCTGTGTAGCCGATTGCTACAGAGCACGCAGTTTTGATTAGGTCTTAATCGACGTTATGGTGTTTCAAGTCCCATCTTCGCCATTTAGTTGTCTTTTGAAGTCACTTTACGATTATTTTATTTGCTCGGTCGCCTTAACAAAAGCTTCCAAATTACAGTCATATCACTGAAAAAACAAATTAAAAATTTTTACCTATTGTGTCATATTCTAAAACAGATTGTAGTTAATCGCTTAAAAAAGTTTCTCTTCTAACGCAAGTAGCAACCTCAGTTATTATGCTCCGTTAAGTTAACTTCTTCGCTAAGTTAAATTAAAGACTTCACGTAAAATTTTTGATTTGATTTGTCTATTTTTTCTATACTGTTTTTCGTTCAGTATAATTGTGTGCAAATAATTTTGAATTATTTGAGTGAAATAAGATAGAGTTAAATGAAATTATTTATTAAATCTGACTTTTATTAAATACGTAAATTGATCGCTTTTGTAATACGTTTTTCATTTTTTTTTTACTATATAAATTTTTTTGCAGACTTGTATTCAAGGCTCGGGATTGCAAAATGCCTGTGACTCCTAGTGTCTTTACTTCATTCTACGTGGGCAAGGATCCATTATTTATAAATTCAAATGAAATGAACTACAATGACTACATGGAATTGTTAAGGTCTCACATCTTTTTTTTTTCTGTTTCAATCCTTTTGACTAACAGGAAAACCTTGGCAAACTTATACTTCGGCCGATCCTCAGGCGACTGTCCTGACCTGCTTTTGGAAATACCAAGATATTGTTGTCCGGTTAAAATTTTTTATTTGTTTTCTAGTTTTTTATCGAGGTATGATTAAAATTTTGAACTAATTGCTGAGACCGCCAAGCAGGGGAAGTCCCATAAAGTGTCTTTGTCAAAGACGCAAGAAAATGGCGCGAGTAGGTTTTGAACCGTGACCGTCTCGATCGCGTTGGCCATCAATAAGGGTGCTCTTCCCGCGCCCCACCCACTACAACCGAGCACACGCTTTTTATTGTTCTTAGTATTCAACAAAGTTTGCCTAGCTTTTATTGTGCGGATGCAATTAATCAATTTTTAAAATCCAAATGAAAACGCCAGGAAAAAAGCATCGTTTTTTTACTGGCGTTTTGAAATAATTGTTTAGTTGTAAAATTTTTTTACACGCATAAGCAGAGTTATCATCCGAACCGACCAAAAAATAAGCACGACTAACGAAATGAAAAAAGCCTGAAAATGTTTATTATTTGCCTTTTTTTGCGCAGTGAAAATCTTTTTCGATCTTCGCTTGGTTTTGAATGATTCAAGCATTTAGTTAAAGCAGTGCTTCGCAACCTTTTCGTGGCGACCAAAATGCTAAGCGGAAACAAAGAGCAAAGATTTGGCGATCCATCCGAAACTTGTGATCCGAATTCCGGTTATGCTAGGAAGTTAAAAAATTAACATTCAAACGTGAATCTCTCACGGACTTCTTGATTTTCGTCCTTAAAAAGTAGTGATTTAACGTTTGAACAACTACAGTCGTCTGCGCCCTACTTTTGGGTCGCGACCCAGGGGAAGAGAAGCAATAAATGAAAGACTAAAAAAACCTTCACTTGATCTTTAACCAAAAAACGATCTCTTGGACATAAAGCGAAAACCTTGTAATAAGCGGGTTTTCTAGAAATTTTGTTGAAAACTGGAACAAAATTAGTAAAAAATAAACACAAATAAGCGCGTTTCTGTGAAATAAGCACATCGGAATTTTCTATGACAATGTTCATAAAAATAAGCACAAATCTTAGAAATAAGCACGAAATGGTAACCCTGCGCATAAATATTCCTTGAACGTTAATATAAAATTTATCTTAACGTTAACATTTTTTTAATAGTCGGCGGCGTGGTCGAGTAGTTAGAGCGCCGTGACTGCGGTCATGACTGACTGCGGACATGGTCTTGATTCAAAACCTACTTTCGCCATTCTGTTGTTTTCTTGGGAAAGACACTTTACGGCATTTCCCCCTGCTTGGCTCTTGGCAAGCAGGGGGAAATTTCAGTCATACTCTATATAACTAAAAAACAACATACAAAAAATTTCAACCGGACAGCAATATCTTGGCATTTCCGGAAGCAGGTCGGGGTAATTGCCTGCCCTGTGAATTACCGCCTGTGAGTCAGGAAAATAAATATAAAGATAAAATAATTCGAACACTTTATATCCGAAAGTGGGAGTTTTCAACTTCGTGAGTTTCTTTTTAACTCTTGAAAAAGAGAGAGCGTTTGTGTTTATCATATTCGCCAGAGCGTAGCTATAAAAAATACTGCAGAGTCCCGGTAACTGGCAAATAACCAGGCAAATGATGATAAACTTGGGATGCTTTAGGGGTGGTAAAAAGATAGACCCTCGACTCCAAAAGCAAAAAAGTCTTGACGAGCCCACAAATGCTAGATGAAGGCCATTTCTGCCCATACTACTACATTCAAATGTTGATGGATTAAGTGCAAATAAGGGGTCTGCGTTATCAGCCAATTGGCCACCAGACACAAGGCTCTTGTCATCTTCTTACAAGAAACTCATTGCACCAATGCAGACCAGCTGGTAATACCACACTTCACACTGGTTGGTTGAGTCTCAAGCAGGCAGTATGGCATTGTTACCTTTGTTCACGAGCAACTTAGTTGCACCCTCAGAAGAATCAACAATTTAGTGGTTGTGTGTGGACATTGATAGTTGAAAGATTGTCAATGTCTACAAACCACTAACCTTGCAACTCGCACTAGCAGCCATTTCAATGTCTCCATACCCCTGTCTTTATGCAGGTGATTTTAACTGCCAGAATATTGACTGGGGCTATAATCACACCAACCCGGATTGAGAATGCTACTGGGAAGCCAAAGGAATTTTTTCTTTCTTGTATAACTCTAAAGATGCCCCTAGCTTCTCTGGTCGCTGGAACACTAGAAGCAATCCCTACCTGACTTTTGCAAGTGAGAATTTAAACAGCTCGGACCTGGACAGACACACTTTACAAAAGTTTTTAAGGTTCCAAAATCGACAATCACTAATTACATTCTCGAAGAATCTGGTCCCAGTCCGAAGTAAGCCGTACAAGCGTTGGAACTTTTACGAGGCCAACTGATAACTATACGGCCTCATCACAAACCAGCTATCTCAGAAATTATCATCTCCTCACTTTAGCTCTATTGATGAGCCATAGCCATGATCAGCACTTCTGTAATACCATCTTTGCAGCAGCAAAATCGTGAATTCTACGCGATTCCAGAAATAACTATAGACTGTGTTGGGATGCGGAGTGCGAACACCTCTCCCAGGTTTTTCTACAGGCTATACAGGCTAAAGCAACTAGTTTAGCTGCTTCCGCTTTGCTGCCCCATCTTGATGAAAAACGAAAAGATCGCTGGTCCGAGACTATCAATAACATCGACTTCACGCACTCCAGTCGGCTAGCATGGAATATAATTAATAATTTGACCGGCAGGACCAGACACACACGCCGCCTCTGCCCCATTACCGCCAACTCGATTACCTCGCAGTTGGTTAAAAATGGAATCTGCAAAACAACAAACCGCGAGTCAGCCAGACCTGTCATTAACGGGTGTCCCAACTCTGGAGGATTCCTACACCGCTTGACAAAGGTATCTCTGGAGATTTTTCTTTGGAAAAATTTTCCAATGCCCTCCAGCTGCTAAAGTCTGGAAAAGCTCCGACCCTGACTTTCTATGCTAATATTACATGCTACCTCTCCTTTGAAGTCCAGGTTAAACAAGTTTCTGTCTTCCTGCATGCGCCAATTCAAGCTTTCAAAAATTTGGAGGAGAGCATACTTGTTGCCATCCCAAAGCTGAAGCCATTAGTGGACTCATAAAGCTATAGATATATCTCTTTGCTTTGTGTCCCCTTTAAGATCTTGGAGATACTTATCTATGCCCCCGTCAATTATAGACCCACTGCTACATAGAGAGCAAGCTGGGTTTCTTCGTGGAAGGTCCACCATAAATCAATTCACACTTCTAACTCAAGAAATTGAGGATTGCTTTTTTTCCAAAAAGAAGGCCGGCGCTATGTTTGTCAATCTCACAGCAGTCTACGATGTTGTATGGAACCGCGGCCTCACCTGCAAGCTGCTCCGTCTTCTTCCAGACAGATACAAGGTCCCATTGATTATGGAACTAGTTAGACCCTGACCACCGGTACCGGAAAACAAAGCAGGTTACAACGCTTTAAGAATGGCATTCCACAAGGATCAGTTCCGGCTTTACTCCTGTTTAATATCTGTGCACACGACCTGCCAGTGACATGTGGCCGAAAATTTGCGTATGCTGATGACCTGGCCATCTTGCACTATTCAAGTGACTGGCATTGATTGGAAAGGACTCTTACTCAGGACATGACAACAATATCATCATACTTTACAAATTGAAGCTCAAGCTCAGTACAACAAAAACTGTGTCGGCAGCCTTCTATCTTTGTCAACGAGCAGACTCTACCGTTTTGTGCTAAACCCATTTATCTTGGCATAAAACTAAAAAGAGTGCTCACGTTTCGTCGACACTTAGAGTCACTGCGCAAGAAGTTAACATCTCGCGTTGGGCTTATAAACTGATTAGCTCAATCAAGCTGAGGTGCTGATGCCCCAGTACTCCGCACAGTCACTCTTGCCCTGGTTCATTCCACGGCTGAGTACTGTACATCTGTTTGGTGTCGCAGTGCCCATACTCGCCTTGTGGACAAGTCCATTAACGATGCCTTGCGCATAGTAACCGGATGCCTGCGTTCCACACCAACGGACAACTGTTTTATCTTAGCGGACAACTAACCAACCGAACTTCGCCGCCAAAAAGCCTTACTTTTTCTAGCTCACCGCGCTCAGGAGCCAGAACATCTCCTATATGAAAGGTTCCTATCTCTACTTGG
Source organism: Diplosoma virens (assembly GCA_963680785.1). Taxonomy (NCBI): domain Eukaryota; kingdom Metazoa; phylum Chordata; class Ascidiacea; order Aplousobranchia; family Didemnidae; genus Diplosoma; species Diplosoma virens. The sequence continues at coordinate 27,711,973 of OY796889.1, forward strand.
TGGACAGCTGCGGCAACCTAAATCAAGACACCCGTTTGTGCCTGCTCCACTAGAGCTGCTGAAGGACACTGGCCAATCAGGAACCAGTGTAGCACGATAGACAGAATATAAATGGAGCGTGGAATGGCAAGAAAACGCGTCTAGACTCCATACATTAATTAAAGATGTTTGCCCAACGCCACCTGGATTTAGCGTTCCCAGACCGGCATGGGTCAGGCTCAATCGCCTTCGAACCAGCAGTGACTATTTTGGTCAGAAACGCACAAATGGAGGATGGCTTCTGCAGCGGCTTGTGAGTGTGGCACAAGAAACAGACAGCTGAGCTCGTAATAACATCTTGCCCCATGTAGCACCTCCAAGTGGAGCTCGTGCTTTTTCAGATGTCAATAACATGTGAGTAAAGAGACGTTTTGCCATCAATAAAACGCTTCTTGCTATGCTGCGGATGAAATGAATTTATTTGAAACAGTTCCGTTCATCATTCACTTTTGTTCCGTTCAGAGTTTGTAAATGTAAAAAAAATACTAAAAGCTTAGGCCTCATTTTTCTAATAAAGAAGACTCAAAAAAATTGTCATTTTAAACCGATGTGAAAATAGCAATCGTTTCGGGCCTTTTAAGTCACGTGTTTAACTCGTAGCTGTAAAAAATGCTTTTACCACATTGGACCTTTTAAGTCACGTGTTTAACTTGTAGCTGTAAAAAAATGCTTTTGCCACATTGTGCATGAAAAGTTTTGTACCAGAAGAAGAAATTTTTATTATTTTTGGTCATATATGAAGTTTATACTTATTTTTTACTGGGTATGTTTATTTTATATAAATTTTTTAGAAACGGACGTTTTCCGTTAATTGCAGTTTTTATACTGAATAATGTATTTAGGTACGCTGAAGATTTAGATTTTGAAAATCCTGACCGACAAAAACAATTTCAAAAATCAGTAGAAGCTGCTGTGGAGCAAAAGCAAGCTGAAGATGAGAAAAAAAAAAATTAAAGGCTCTTCGAGTTTTGATTCATTTTCGCGTTCAGTAATAAACTTTAGTTGTTATTTATCGCGCAACGTATTTTTTGCTTGTTTGTAATGCTGCTATTTATAATAAAATGTTAAGAAAAAACATTTTGCAGAATTACCTCTTCAAAAAAGTATAAAGCATAGTTTTTTGGGCATTTTTTAAAAGCATTGCTGAGACAAAATTCAATAATTGACGTCCGTATGATCTCACCAAATGAAAATTTCTGTATAAAAACAATCTTTTTTCACTGCTTGGCTTCACGCCTGATTTGAGGTCCGCTCACTTTCTGTGTGTGAATATTTTTACGCAGGCCTAATACCACGACATATCTAACTCCCATCAATCTAATCTACCATAAATACTGGTTTTTTCAAAAACCAATAAAAGTTTTTTATTTGGTCTTTTATTCACTGAAAAGTGCAAACATCGACCTATACCGGACTTGACCATTAAATATTACGAAGAAGTAAAAGGTATTTTCTAAAACCCACTTAACACATCACATATACCCGCAGTTGAGCAAGAAATTTATTCTTTATATACGTAAAATTCGAATATAAATATTGCTTAATATTATTTAACTAAAAGCAAAGTAATGCAAGTTGGTTTATTGTGCTAAAGAAAAAAGCAGGTAAAGTACAGTTTAAGTATTTTTTTCTTTACGCAGTATTCATATTCTGTACCGGTAGGAAATTGAAGCAAAGATATTGATATAAATACGCCTTAAAACTCGGTAAACCTTAAATTTATTCAAATTCTCCTGGCCAGCGTGGCTCACTCACATAACTGCCTTCTGTGCCGTAGATAGTGGTGGAGCTAATTATCTTACAATAAAAAATTATTGCTTGGAGCTGCTTTCTAAAGCCACTAAGCAAAAAAAAATGCGGCAACGTTTTTCAATGAACACAACAGAAAGACCAAAATAGGTTTATAGGCCGCTATTACTTAAACAGCCATGCTACTGGCAAAACGATTTAGATCTTGTTTACAATATACAACGTTCAGGTTTATTAAAAAGTTTGCGCAGTTTATTTATTCATTTTTTAAGAGCTTGCTGCATCTTTTCGTTCTATTTGCAAAAATAACTTGAAATTGATGCTGTAGATCAGTAGTGGGGAACTTATTCAACTCCGGGGCCGTATCCAAAAATTAAAGATTGGTTTAGGCTGCATGAAATTTTCCCAAATTTTGTAGGCGTTTCTCCGAATTATAACCTTCTAACACTTTACGGATATGAGAAGAAATTGTATCCCAAATTTATGATTATAAGCCAAAAAAAGGTCATCACTTAGAATCTGTCTCTGATTTCTCAATTTTCGTCATGAAATGCTAAAACTGGCTTTGCTTCTTTCCAACCACAGGCGGGCCGGATTGAAAAATCTTGCGGCCCGCAGGTCCCCTTCCCCTGTTTTAGATCAATGGAGGGGACCTTTTTTTAGTCGCCGTCTCATTTCAAAAATTGTATAAGCTACGGACCCTTAATTTTTTACGATTTGCCTAGACTAATAATTTAGCAGACTAGAGCGTACCTACTTGTTCACTAAGATGATGAGTATCTTTTGTCTTCACTTAGTGTTCAACGTAAATTTTAGTGCTGCTTTTCCGAAAATCAAGTTGAAGGCAATAAGTTATGCACCAAGCATCTCCATCCCCAAAGCATCTGCAAATTCTTTTTTTTTTTTTTTTTTTTTATCTCTATACAGTGGAACCCCGCTTACCTGACCACCTACGGGACCGTCATCAAGCGGTCGCGTTAGCGGGGTGGTCGTGTTAGCGAATTTTGCTTTGGAGCATCTTGTTTGTAGCAATTATTTGTTGTAAATGTCACAAGTGGCGTAACCCGCAGTAATATCTGGTAGGCGTGATTTCGAACTCTGCACGACTTTTTCGTCAACACAGCCACTCTCTCCGCAAATAACAGCCTGAGAAATGCTATGTCGTGTCTTAAACCTGTTTAACCGATCGTTTGAGGCTTTAAAGCCATTTTTCTTCAGAGCTCTAGCAAAGTTAGAGCTTTTTCTTGAATCAGAGGCCCACTTATCGGTAGGTTTAAAGACCGATCTCTTTGAAACCATCGGAAAGTTAGTGAAACGATATCTCCTTCAGATTGAAAGATTCTAACCCTCTTCCGGTCATTCGATAAGTTGTCGTCATATGCAGCCAAAACGTCTGCCTTTCTTTTAAGTGTGTTCTGTATTTGAGTCTTGCTAACGCCGAAAATCTTAGCAAGTTCCTCTGAGATTTTCCCTCACTTTCTTTTTGTTGTATTATTATAACCTTTTCTTTGATTGAAAGTTCTCTCGGTTTCTTTTTACTAAGTGCCATTATCTTTATCAGATACTGCAGAATGAATTTAAACAACTGTTAGTACTGAAGTTTATCTTATAAGATTCAGTTCTGTTTGCCACACTGGTCGTTCATTGCGCAATTGCATTTTCTTTGTGTGTGTGCACGCGCTCATCTAATCTTATTGTTTTGATCACAAAAGAAATTTAACCTTATTATTTTGGTCACAAAAGCAAATTATTGAGCACGTGTGGTCGCTTTAGCGGAGTTAAATTTGCAGTTTTGGACCAAAATATGGCGGTCCTGGTCTGGAAACCGGGGTGGTCGCGTTATTGAAACAGAATGCAATGCATTACCATAGTAAATTATTTGGGACCGCACTGAAGTGGTCCTGATAACGGGGTGGTCGCCAACCGGGGTTCCACTGTATTTATCCTCCTGACTCGCAGGAAAGCGACGGAGGCGCTATACATAGGGTAAGCAATTACCCCAACCTGCTTCCGGAGATGCCAAGATATTGCTGTCCGCTAGTAATTTAGTAGAGATATGACTGCAATTTAGAACTGCTTGTCAAGACCACCAAGCAGGGGAAAGTGCCGTAAAGTGTCTTTCCCAACCATAGGCGTACGCAAGGGGGGGGGTTTCAGGGGTCAAAACCCCCCCTTGAAGAATGGTGTTTAGTCATATATACAGTACATGGTAATAAATAGGCTTTAATAATAGGATTTTGGTTTCTATTGTTTACCGCACTTTTTAAACTTAATTACTCACATCAATTTTTGCTATCGTATAAATTGCTTCAAAGTTAGCTAATGTACAATTGCCACTGTGAAGAAGACTTTCAAACTTCTAAAATATTGAAAGTTAAGCATGGGAATAGAAATAAACTGCATGGAAACAATAGCTTCAGTTCACAATTTTTTAATGCTTCAAAATTTCAAAACATTTTGCGCAAGTCCATCAACACGATTTCGTCAACAACAAAAGCTTAAAAACTTGTTCAAATTTGTGCTATCAGATGGGTCGATCGACACGAGAGTGTTAGTACTTTTTCAGATTTACAATTTACCGTTGTAGAAGCTTTGGCAGAAATTTCAGCATGGCCAGACAGAGAAACCTCATCACGAGCTCTGCAGTTGCTATCGACAATTACGCAAAGTGAATTTCGCATTGCTCTCTTAGTTTTAAAATACGTTTTTGGATACAGTGTAAAGTTAAGCAAAAAAAAAGTCGATAAACCTTCTTGAGGCCGTCAACATTGCACAGGATATTGCAAATGAGTTGAAGTGTTTTCGAGAAACAACCGAATATGAATTTCCCCAGCTCTATATTTTTGCGCAAGAAACGGCCAAAGCCGAAGATTTCATTTTGAAAATACCATGCCCTCTTGAAGACAGACCAATCGATGCAATATTGCTGCCGTAACAGATGAAGAACATTTTAGACTAGGGATTTTTATTCTATTTCTCGATAACTTTATTGTCACTCTTAAAGCAAGATTTACAGCCCACAAATCGTTATTGGTGAATTTCAATGTTTAATTTCTGCTGATCAAACTAGTGCACCAACTCCTCAACAAATTAAAAGTATTCAAGTTTTGAGAAAATTTTACGAAAATGATTTAACGAAATCCTGGGAAGAATTAGTGCCTGGAACTGATATTATGTTACAGAAAACTTTTTCGGTTGAACGCAGCAGAAAGACCAACTGATGCGTTGAGCAGCATCAAGGAATGCACTTCCGATGCTGTTCCGAACATATTTACATTGATGACCATTTTGTTAACACTTCCAGTGATAACATGCACTAGTGAACAATTGTAAAGCTTTCCACATTACACAGACTAAAAACGTGCTTACGAAACACAAGTGGTACCACTCGAATGAATGGATCTGCATTACTAAACATTTATAGGAGCCACACGCGTGCCTTGCCCTGATGATGTAATTAACAGATTAAGTGAAAAAAACAGGCGTTTGAATATAAGCCTTTAAAAAAATTTGAAATATTTGTTAAGTAAGATTATTTTTTTGTTCGTTTGATTTTTCATCTATTGTTCTCATCATTTACACGAGTTGCTTTTAATTTGAAAAGTTTCTTGTCATGATTGAATTACTCGCACATGCCTTTTCAATAGTTAGTTTTACTGTTTGGTAAAAAGAAATTCATGCTACTGCAGGATGTTCTTAAAACCAAAACACTTTATTTTTGAATGTAGGCCGAATTTTGGAAGTTTTGGCCATTACCAGGACTACTGAGAGCAATCACATTTTCGGCTCCAAAATCCCCCCCCTTTACAAATTTCTGCGTACGCCACTGTTCCCAACGACACAACAGAATGGCGCACGTGGGTTTTGAACCCAGACCATGCTGATCATCAGTCCGGTGCTTTAACCACTCGACCACGCTGCCGACAAATCAAAGCAACGACCTCTTTTTTGTCCGCAATCTTTCCAGAAACTAGTCGGCAATTAGAGCTGAAAACCAAAAAAATATTTATTTGGATTACCAGACCCCCGAGAACAAAAGTACCCGTTGCGTGAGCTTCTGCCGGTTAATTTCCGGGAAGGCAGAGTTAAGATTTACGTTAAAATTGTGCCTTGTGCCTATTCAGCCAAGAGTGCCTTTTTTCTTATATTGACAAGAGCTGCTCGATCTCCTAGAATCATTCGGGGATCCCCCGTTTGGAACCATTGCTTTAGAACAGCGTGGTCCAACTACGGGCCCGCGGGCCACATGTGGCGATTGATGGAATTTGTGCGGCCCGCGGAACAATTTTGCAGAAGTCTTGTCGATTACAGGCAGCGGCAACCTTTTTTTTCGGAGAACGCTTTGATTTTGGGACGAAAATAGGAATTTCGGAGACCGATTCCAATTAAAGACCTTTTTTTTTTTTTTTAGAGAACACCCTGAGTTTGGGACAAAAATAAGTGTTTTTAGCCGGTTGAGGCCCGCAAACTCGAATAATTTTGAAAAGTGGCCCACAAGAGTGCAGAAGTTGGACCACCCTGCTTTAGAATCTAAAGTTTAGGTAATAATCGTTGATTGATTTCCTGCAGTTTTTATTGATAGTTTAGTTTTTTAAAATTATGTTATCGAAATTAAAAGGTAGGTTCCAACTGAAAGCGAACGCAGAAAAAGTACGAGGGTAAATCAAAAATTATCCGGAATTGCTCTATAGCGCACTCTTGCTTTAGCTTTTTCAAAATTTTTTTTGCACGTGTTGTCTACTGTGTCACGTGATCACGATCTGCTAATCTAATTGTTCGTTCAGTTTTAACACGTGTTATTTTCTGTTGATAAAAATGGACGCTCCACTTGCACAATGCACCAGAGAAGAACAACGTGCTGTGGTCCGATTTTTGTGGTCAGAAGGTTCATCGGGGACATTTTTGAGTCGAATAGTCACTGGAGATGAATCATGGGTGCATCACTACAGTCCTGAAACCAAGAGGCAAAGCTTGGAGTGGAAACATCCGTCCTCCCCAGTAAAGAAAAAATTCAAGAGTCAACTTTCTGCAGGAAAGGTTATGCTAACCATTTTTTGGGATTCAAAAGGGCCTATTTTGGAGGATTTTCTGGAAAAAGGGAGTACAATCAACAGTGCAAGTTATTGTGATTTGCTAGCCAACCGCCTGAAGCCTGCAATTCGCACCAAACGCCGAGGATTACTGTCAAAGAAGGTTTTGCTGCAGCATGACAATGCACGCCCACATGTTGCCAAAGCAACCATTGAAACCATTAACAAACTAGGTTTTGAAGTGCTGGAGCATCCTGCATACAGTCCAGATCTTGCTCCTTCCGACTATCATCTTTTTGCCCCACTCAAAGATGCATTACGGGGTCGTAAATTTTCTTCTGATGAATCAGTGCAAAAAGCGGTGCATCAATGGTTGTGTGACCAGCCAAAAACTTTCTTCTCAGATGGCATTTATAAGCTTGTAGACCGCTGGAACAAGTGCATCGAAATGGGTGGAGATTATGTAGAAAAATGATAAATCGTTTTCGTGTTTTGTGTTTTTAAAATAATCCATAAAAATAAAAGTCCGGATAATTTTTGATTTACCCTCGTATGTGGCGAAATGCGCTTTACGCGGAAAAATTTGCAGATAAAATATTACAACTTTTTAGCCTAGTTCAAACTGAAAGCGGAATTTTACATAAGACTATTTGCTTGCTTTTAGTGCCAACCAACTTTAAGTAAAATGTTTTTTACTTTTACATAAGGCACATAGAATATGACAACGGCCGGATTTAATCTAGCAGCACCCATTTTTTATTATAGGAGACCGTGAACGGTTAAGAACATAATTAATTTTTTTTTAAGTTTAAAGGGTTGTTTTCATAACAAGCGTATAATGGAGCAATTTTTGTTTGTTTTGTTGATTTTTTATTTTTCGCGCTTAAGCGCTAAGCGAAGCCAAAAAAATTAATATAAGAAACCAAAAATATTCCATTGCACGCTTGTAGTGGCAACGAGTTTCAAGTTTTTTTTCGGAAGTTTATTATCTCTTTCAAAAAAGATCAACAAGATATTGATTATTGGACGATGCCAGGAAGCGTTTGCAACTTTGACTACTACTTTAACTTGAGTAGTTTTGCGGTATTTGTCTGTGCCAAACAAGCTGTTTCTCAGTTTTTTATAGCAGCGCTTCTCTACTGGTGGGCCGCAAAGTTGACCTGGGTTGGCCGAGCACTTTTTTTTAGCTACCGGTATTTTAATTTAATAAATGCAAATATTAGCTATATATTTCTGTGATTAATTTTTATTATCATTGAAAACAGATATTAGCTGTGGAAAAAACCTTGTTTTTTGAAATGCACAATTAATAGAGATTTAGCCATATCTGTTGTAGAGGTTGTTTACCTATTTAATTTTATGCACAGAAGCGACGGAGTATCTCAAACGCTTACGCAGAGGACAGGGGTTGCCTACGTAACTAACTTGCCCTGTGGCCAAGCCGATTTATGATTGACCAAGCTGATTGTTTTGCAATGGATAGAAATTTTTTGGTTTGACTTAAAAATGTAAAACCTTTGGCTTTCCGTATAAAGCAGGATGTTAGCCCTGTCACCCATATTATCGCCCCGAAAGGTGATCAATCCGTAAGGCAACTTTAACTTGTAATATCCATAATCGCGCAGCAACCGAGTTGAAGTTACTTAATACTTTAGGCTCGTTTTAATCAAAAGCGTGAATGGAGCATTCTTTGTTTCAATTGATCTTTCCGCGCTTAAAATCTACGCGAGCGATAAGCAACGGAAAAAAAATTAATAAAACAAAGAATACTTCACGCCACGCACGTAGTGGAAGCCCTTCTTGTTAAAATTTTTTGTGATATACAAGTGTTACTAATTAGTAATTTACTGTCGAGGTTTTGGTGAAAAAACTTAATTTATACTACTGTATATTTAACTTTTCAAAGTATCAATCTTTGTAAGACTCTAAAAAATTTTTTTTGACAATAAAGCGTTTTGAGGAAAAGTTTTTAGAGCTTGTAAAAAAAAATTTCCGATATGTAATTGGTACAATATAGCTCGCTATTTGCTTCCTCTTATCGCTATCAACAACGCGGTTGAGTATTACAGATCATTCTGACGTCGCTGGTTCGGTTGTAGATCGCGCAGCTTTAAACTTAGTTCCGAACTAGGCTTGCTTAAATTTTTGCCTAGTTTGTGCGTTAGAAATAGTATTCATAATCTTAGTTATTTCAGCAAATACGTGTGCATTTACGAATGATAATTTACAAGTAATTTTCATCAAAACGGTTAATGGGAAATCACTCTGCATTAGTCGGGAAAGAACGTTGTGTTCCGAAAAACATTTCATCTTAAACAAGCTTTTTCCCCATCTGCTGCAAGGTTGACATAAAACCGATACCTAGTCGTCTCAAAATACAGTTAGAATTTAGGTAAATATATGATTGATAGATTTCACTTCGGCACTTTCACATTACGTTAACTGCAATTATTCCTAACTTTAATGACAGTTAAAGTAGAAAATCGAAATTCTTAAAAAATAGTTCTTTCGACAAAAACTAACAAGCTTAATTATACTGCATCTAAACAAAAAGCATCATTCTATTTATTTAAATAATCAGTCAAAAATGTTAACATAATATTCAAGTTTTTTATTGCCTAGTTCTTGAAAAAAAAAGTTAATAAACACAAAAGTTTGGTAATTACACAATAGCCCATTAAAGAACGATGTAAAAAAAAAAACTACTACGATAAAAATCCTTTAACTGATTCAAATCTTCTCCTACTAGTGGGAATCGATGAGCTAACTTAATCAATTTCAATACATAACAACTTATTAACGAAGAAGCAGCTTGGGGTTAAAAATAAAGTAAACGAAGTGGATTACCACGAACAAGCCAAAACGCATTGTTAATACCAAAATATAAAATTTACAAGTGGCCAAAGGTTTTAAGGGCATTGTATCTACAGTATTAACAAAGCGGACACAGTATATTAAAAAGAAATCAAGAAATTGTTAATAGCCATAACCGTTTGATTGGCCATAGCCGCCTCCGCCTCTTTTTGAACCACCGTAGCCAGAATAGCCGCCGCCTCGACCCCCATATCCGCCACGGCGACCTCTTCCCCCTCGACCATCTTTTCGAGGTGCGGAAAACGATAATTCTACCAACCGAGGATTGAGCTGTTGATTTGCTTCTTTTAAAATTTCAACAAGTTGCGATGCGAGTTTTGCATTGGCAGGAGTGAAAAACGTGTAGGCGGTGCCGGTCTGGTCAGCACGGGCCGTTCGACCGATGCGATGGACGTAATCTTCTATTTGATGAGGGAAGTCGAAATTAATAACAAATTTAATATCGCTTACATCAAGTCCACGCGCAGCAACATCAGTGGCGACTAAAATTGGCGATTTTCCGGTTCTGAATTCGTTCAATACCCAGTCTCGTTCGGGTTGCGACTTATCGCCGTGAATACACATCGCCGGCCAACCGTCTCTACGCATGTTTCTAGTAAGCATGTCAGACTTTCTCTTTGTTTCTGTGAAAATAATAGTTTTGTTTTCTGCCTCGCCCATAATTTCTTCCATCAAGCGCATGAGCTTTTGGCCTTTTTCTTCTTCGGAGCAAACGTCGATTATTTGCAAAATATTGTGATTGGCCGAAATATTCAGCGATCCTACTTGCAGGTGAACGTTGTTAGTCAGAAAGTCTTCGGCCAGTTTTCTGACTTCTTTTGGCCAAGTTGCACTCCACATAAGAGTTTGACGATCAGGTCGAATTTGATCAATAATTTTACGAATTTGCGGTTCGAAACCCATGTCGAGCATTCTATCAGCTTCATCTAAGACTAAATAAGTGCAGCGTCTTAGGTTAGTCTTCCCTTGCTCTAAAAAGTCAATGAGACGACCGGGTGTGGCAATTACAATCTCACATCCGCTTTGCAAATCACGCAATTGCGGACCTTTCGAGGCACCACCGTAAACGCACGTGTTTCTAATTTCGCACATCGAGCCGAACTCGTCGGCAACCTTTTGCACTTGCTGGGCCAGTTCTCTGGTTGGGCAGAGCACCAGAGCAATCGGTCCATCTCCTCGTTCTAAGTAGGGTTGAGCATTAATGTGGATTAGAGCTGGCAGAAGAAAAGAAAGCGTCTTTCCTGAACCAGTTTGTGCTATTCCCACCAAATCTTGACCACTTAAAGCATGCGGCCAACCAACTGCCTGAATTGCTGTTGGATATTGGAATCCATTCTCACTGAAGCGTTTTAAAATGTAATCAGGAAAATTAATTTCATTAAAGTTAAAAACTGGTTTTCGAACATTTGGTCCTTTAACAGTGATTTCCTTCTGAGCATAAAACTCATTGATTTGAGCAGGAGTACGAGCAGTAACATTTGGGTGTTCTTTGTAAAACTCTTTTTGAAAAGGAATCAATTTTGTCAAGTCCCATTTAATCTTGCGCAAGCTTTGACCGGGATTATTGTAACTTTTTCCACCATACCCACTGCTCCCACTGCCTCCACCATATCGATCACTTCTTCCACCACCATATCCGCCACCATTCCGACCTCCATAATCATTGAAGCCACCCCCACTTCCATAACCACCATTTCGATTGTATCCAGGCATTGCAAAATATTAATTACTAATAAACGAGGAGTTATAACAATTGATGAGGATTCCCAACTGCAACTATTAAAAAAAAATTAATGCCAGCTCATGTACATATACATAGATTATTAGCAGCTGTAGCATTACAAATTGGTCCAAAAACAAAGTCATACTGGCAGTTTGTAATCACAAAATTAAAACCATAATACAATTATTTCTTAACCAAATTTATTTATTTAAATTGTTTGCATAAATGTAAAGTTGATTCATCTTTATAAAGCTTAAACCAAGCAAAAATGCTACATTGCTAATGATCTATCTAATACACTGTATTAGAAATACGGTTTTTGTTAACAAATTTAATTAGCAAGCTAAACAATTTAATCAGCAAATTAATTAAAATTAATCAAATGTAAGTAATAATGTAGTAAAAACCAAGACTAACAATAGTGACAATATACACATTGGGGAATAAATTATTGAAGCCATTTTTGCTAAAAATTATAATTTATAAAAAATGCATTGTTGAAATAATAATTAACTAAACGATTTAGAAAAAAAGGAGTAAAAAATTTACTTAGCAATTTAAATTAAAAAATTATTTATAAAATAGTCAGATAGTTTTACGTTACGAGTCTAATGTAAAATCTGTTAAAACTAAATATATCTTTTAAAACGTTATTTAGTAAAAACACTTTTCCTGGTATTTTTAACGGATTTTACATAAGATTTCAAAAACGAGATTACCTTGGGACGACCACAAAAATAAAGCACTTACGGTTTACTGAATATTCCTTCATCTGTTGACCCGGTGAAGTCTAATGTCCAGGTCGCCAAGATGAAAGAAGTTTATGTTATTAAGATCTGATCCTTCATGTTGCCCACCAGCCAACGAAAGTTTGTTTGTTGGTTGGATAAGCATTGACCTGGAACGTGGCAGCAGCACAGATCATTCTTGTGACCTGCACCATGAAGAATAACTTGATTTATTCTCTATTTTTGACGAGAAATAATACAAGCACCACGTTCAAGGAAACTCAAAATCAGATCTTCTTTAAAATAAGTTTTCTTAAACCGCACTGCCATAAACTTCTAATTAAGTAAAATTAAACAAACACCTTCTTTGACGAATCTTGCTATCTAACATGGCCGCAACTGAATTTACTCAAAGCGTTCTTTGTGACGTATAATCACGTGACTATATACATAATGACGTTTTTTAAAGAAAATGTCCTTAATTATTATATAAGAGCAATTCAAAAGCTTTTTCTGCAGTTACTAGTCCTTTTTAAGCTAACAATATTTAGTTTCACAGTCTTCTAACGTATTGTAGTTTTTTTATTATACATAAACAAAATGATAAACTTTAAAAAAAGTTGCATTGTTTAAAAGTTAGTAATGAGAAACGCTTTACTCAATGCTTGAATTTTTTTGATTTTCTTATGTTTCCATTTTTTAAATTATTTTTTGCATTTTGCTTAAACAAGACTTCGAGCCCGAACAGAAAACTGAAATAAACAGTTTATGCTTTTTGAAACTAAAGTTTTCAAAATCTTCGAAACCTGAAAAAAACTGAATCACTGAAGACAAAATCTACTGATTCTAAACCGGTACTGAAATCACATTGCTAAGCTGCAGCTAGCGGATCATTTGCCAACTTTTGCCTTAATACCGAAAATAAAAGACAAAACTCCTAAAATTTCCCCAAATTTTTTAAACTAGATATGAAATGTTTTCAACTGGATTTGTTTCTTGATAATCTTAATTTAAAACTGAACAAAACTAGTTTTGAAGATTTTAGTGTAGATTAGAGCTTTGAAAATTTTCTTATTATATTTGCTGACATTATTAATACTCATGCACCCCTAAAAAAATGTACTAGAAAAGAAAAGAAATTAAAGGTTAAACCTTGGCTAAAAAAACTCTACTTAAATCAATTAAGAAGAAAAACAATCTGTTTAAAGACTCGCATAGAAAATTTTATTCAGCAATCTTTTGACAAATATAAAGCTTACCGCAACGCATAGAATAGAACAATCCAAGGTGTTAAACAAATGTATTGGGTTGAGGAATATGTTCGTAGCGTTTTTATATTTTCTTTTATTTTACAATGATTTTTACTACTTGGCAAAATGTATATATTCATTCGATAGAGCTCTTTCTACTCTAAAAAATTGTGCTAATCGTCTTTTTGAGTATTTTGAGATTTTGTTATTTGTGAGGCTTACGTATGGAATATCCATGGGGTAAAAAGCAACATTTTTTATACATGCTATTCTTCGCTTTTCATCAAGGCCAAAAAGCTGTAGAAGCAGCTCGGGACATTTGCATGGTATAGGGGGAGGTGTCATAGGCGAATCTACGGCAAGAAAATGGTTTGCGAAGTTCAAAAATGACAATTTTGACATCGACGACACACCCCGCAGCGGAAGACCTGAATTTGACGAAGACTATCTCAGAGCGCTTTTAAAGGAGTAAAGTCGCCAAACAAGTTGTGAATTGGCTGAAAAAATGAACTGCGATTAAAAAACTATTCTCAATCATTTTCATTCAATGGGATTTGCCGAAAAATTGGGAGTCTGAATGCCTCATGAGCTTAGCGAAAACAACAAAGAGAATTGTCTTCAAATTGCTTCTCAACATCTCGCCCGCCATCGAGCAACACGCGGTCACAAACAGCGCTTTTTGTTTCGAATCGTCACGGAGATGAGAAATGGTGCCTATATATAAATATGAAGCAAAGAAAGGAATGAGTGGCTCCTGGAGATACGCCAAAGACGAGAGTTAAGCCTGACCTCCATCCAAGGAAGATCATGATCTGCGTTTGGTGGGACTGGGAGGGCATGGTGCACTGGGAAATGCTCGAAAGGAATGCCACGGTCAACAAGGAGCTCTACATAGCCCAGCTACATTGCGTGAATGAGGCTATTTGACTGAAAAGACCCCATCAACAACGCCAAACCATACTTCTTCACGACAACGTCAGGCCTCATGTTGCACAGTCGAATGGGAAATCCTTCAGCATCCGCCGTATTCTCCTGACCTTGCACCCACGGATTACTATCTTTTCCGCTGTTTGTTGAACCATATGAAGGGCGTTACCTTCGACAATGAAGAGGACCTTAAAAACTGGCTCAACAAATTCCATACAACAATCTTCGATACCAGACCCGGGGATTTTTTGCGAAACGGCATCGACAAATTGGTCGAGAGGTGGGAGGAGGTCGTAAACAGCAACGGAGAATACATAATTTATTAATTTATAGCCATAACTTTTCATTTTTGTTTAAATAAAAATCTTTCATAAAAACCTTACAAACATATTCCTCAACCTAATACTATAATAAATACTTTTCAAGCAATAAAAATAATCCAGCAAAAATTTGGGATGCAATTCATGAGCTGGCTAATTTGAAACCTAAAAAAAAACATAATCTTAAATAGATTAATGAAAGAAAACGGTGATTTTGTTAAAGAACCAAAAGACGTTGCACAATTACTAAACAAATATTTTGTAGACATTGGAAAAAACATGGCTAAAGCTATTCCACCAATTTACTCAACGTATAAACCGCCACCTCCACCTATTCTAAAAACTCTCTTTTTATGTCTCCTACAACCCCAGAAGAAATAGCAAACGTAATAACTTCATTAATTAATAAAAAAGCAATACAAAGTAAAGATATCCACACCTATTTTATAAAAATAAGCGGTGTTATAATTGCACCTATTCTCAGCAAACTGTTTAGTCGATGTTTACTTGAAGGTGAATTTCCCAAATGTTTAAAGATTGCTGAGGTAATCCCTATTTTTAAAATGGGAAGTATGAGAAATGTATCAAACTATCGACCAATTTCTCTGCTTTCACAGTTTGACAAAATTTTTGAAAAAATTATTTACAATAGAATTATAGAGTTTATTGAAAAATATAATTTACTGAGTGATCATCAATTTGGTTTTCAACAAAATTCTTCTACCATTCACGCTGTAACTTATATATATGATAATTTAATCAAAAATGTTGATAAAGGTCGTTACAGCTGTTGTATTTTTTTAGATTTATCTTAAGCTTTCGACACAGTTGATCACCACATTTTGCTTTGCAAACTAAAATATTATTTTGGTATACGAGGAAAATCTCTTAATCTGATTAAAAGTTATTTGACTAATGGACGGCAATACACAAAAATTTCAAACAATTTCTCCGATGAATTAGAAACTAATTGTGGAATACCACAAGGATCCTGTCTAGGTCCGTTATTATTTTTTTTTATATATAAACGATTTGCCACTTGCTTCTCAAATGAATACAACCTTGTACTTTGTAGATTTTGCAATGATGTCCAATTTGAATTTAGCGTCATTGCAAAATCGAATTAATATCGAATTAAAAAATATTGATTTTTGGTTGAGAAAAAACAAATTATCTTCAAACTTTTCAAAATCGACTTTGCTATTAATACACAAACAATTTTCCAGAATAATCAAAAGTACTTTTGCAATTAAAATTAATGATATTACGCTAACAAGATCCCCAATAGTCAAATATTTGGGAACTTTCGTCGATCAAAATTTAAACTGGATATTACACATTAAAAGTTTATCTTTCCACCTAGCTCGTTACACAGGACTATATTTTATAAGTTAAGATTATATACCAATATAGACACTATGAAATTATTGTATCATAGGCTAATAAATAGTAAATTACAATATGGAATAATAGTTTGGGGTGCA
This sequence comes from Diplosoma virens, assembly GCA_963680785.1. Taxonomy (NCBI): domain Eukaryota; kingdom Metazoa; phylum Chordata; class Ascidiacea; order Aplousobranchia; family Didemnidae; genus Diplosoma; species Diplosoma virens. Next base: position 27,728,097 of record OY796889.1, read on the forward strand.
ACATTTAAAACATATTCATCTGAAGTGAATGTAAGAGTTAATCATATAATTAGAGCTTTAAGCTCAAGTAACTTGTACACTCCCATGTCAAGTCTTTATAAAAAACCAAACTTACTAAAATTAGAAGATCTATACAAAGTAGAACTGGGAAAATTCATGTATATATATTATAATAAAAAAATACCAAAAATTTCTAATAGTTTTTTTTAAAAATTACGGAAATTCACTCTTACCATACAAGACAAATATCTGACTCTATGGTTTTTTACCAAGAATGTCAAAAACAAGTACTCAAAACTTAATTTCGTAAAAAGGCACAAAGATTTGGTCAAAACTAAAACCAGAGTTGAAAAACTTACATTGGAATGCATTCAAAAAACAATTAAAAAAAGTTTTATTGATCAATATTAAGTTTTCAAATTTATATTATCTCCCAACATTTTAGCATAAGTGATGTAATTCAATAGATTATTTTGTTTCTGTCACATTTCATTCATAATACGCGTAATTTTAGTCCTGACGATGTAGTTTATTCCTGTTAAAAGTAATTCGTAGTTTTATTATGAAATAATAATCGCCTCGCCTTGTAGCGCTGCTCTTGTATTATGTGATATAACGTCCGATTCGCTTTCTATTGCGTGTTGCATGTATCTTCTTTTCTCTTTTCGCCCGACAGTAATGACGTAATATGTTTTTGTCCAAGCTTTGCTATCTCGAAGGTAGTGGAATGTTCTGACGCATTCTAGCGTAGCGCTTTCTCTAGGAAATTCAAGTTAAGCCTCGAATATACGAGTAAATTTGCGTCACATGATCTTTTGCTATATAAATCAATGCGAAGTGAGAGACTAAACAGATATAGCGCCTCCGTCGCTTTCCTGCGAGTCAGGAGGATAAATATAGAGATAAAATAAAAATAAATAAAATAAACAGACGTATGAGACGACCACGAATAAGACAACTGGAACGACGACTCGAGTAAAAGTACTTTGGTTTGGGCGTAGGAAGTGACCCGTTAGATTTTGTATCGGTTGACGAGTGTTGAATTTATTTTGCGCCAGTGTCTTGAAGTTGTGTTCTACAGAGGTAGAATTATTTGTGTTGATTGAATCAAGTTGTAGCGTTGATTTCGCTTTGCAATTTGGCAAAGCGTGAAATAGAAATTTCGTCGGTCGCGATATTTGTAGTATATTCGTTCTTTTTTAGAGACAGTGGTCTCTGTTTATTTGTGAAGAAGAGTCTTCAACGAATCAATCCGAGCTTTCGTTTAAACCAACTGTATAAAACCGTCAGGCTCATAGCAGACTACTTCTTGAGCCGGAATAAAATAAAATTTAGACACAACTTTGTTTCACCGCAGATATTCGGGTTACCTAGCTCAACTGGTCCTTTAGGATTCCCGAACAAAATCTGTGGCAGTTTCCTAAATCATATTAAATATAAATACTCTTTGCTATACCTACAATGTAAGCCCAGTTTTGTACTTTTACACAAATAAAAATAAAAAATGTTCTGGCATAATTCGATGTTAATCTGCATAATCAAGTGAGATTAAAATTTTTTTCGTTGTTATTTTATAAATTTTGTTTTGTTAAAAATTTCTTCTTTTTTGTTTTTTGTTGTTATTTTTTTCTATTAATCGCACTAACACAATTGTTATTGGTAATTGTTATTTACTCGGGAAGCATCTTGACTAGTAAACCTAAGGGTTGTTCGATGCTTCCTTGCCTTTTTTTTTCTTGTATTATATTTCTTTGTTATTGTTTTGGTTTTATATGGTTTTCGGCAAAAATAAATTTTGCGTGTCTGTCGGTGTCACAAAACAAAATTTGCTAAACCTCAACTAAATAATAATTTGGAATTAGTGGTTTTCAAGTTGGTTCATATTGACTCCAAATGGTTGATTAAACCATCCAAGGGATTGATGGTTTAAATTGGAGTCACAGAATATTTCAAAAAGGTCAAAAAATAACAGTTTGGGTCAATGGTTCCCAACCTTTTAGTGTCATGGATCCTTTCGGTATTTTGGCTAAATATGCGCAATTGCGGAAGTTGCGCTGTGATTTCATAATACTTTTAAAAGCGCTGCGAACTTTGCGCTCCGCTTTTGGTAAAAGCATTATGAGTTGCACTTGATTGCGGTGCGTACCGAGAAATAAAAAGGCTACTTGCGCTTCATTGCGTGCGCATTCAAAGATTTAAAACAAAACAATTGCGCTTTATGCAGTTGTATTTTGCAAAAGCAAAATGTGCTTTTCGTTAGGGATTCGTTAGGCGATTGGAAAAACACACTTGGCTGCGCTTATGATTTGAAGAAGTCAGTAGCATGAGGTCAGGGCTTGCAAATCATGCTTTGCATGACCAACAAAGTTTTGTGTGTTAACCTTTTTTTACCGTACTTTTAAAGAACACCACGGTTTTGAAACGAAAGAAGAGAAATTTGAGATTGATCCCAAGCGAAGATCTTTTTTTTTATAGAACAACATGATTTTGGGATGAAAAAATAGAAATCGTACACTCATTCCAGGCGAAGACTTTTTTTAGGAAGTACTAGATTTTTGAACGAAAAATGAGAAATCTGAGACAGATTCGAAATGAAGATCTTTTTTTTTGGAGAACTACATGATTTCGGGACAAAAATTGATTTTCGTTCTAGAATCTCAGACAATTTTTTTGTCCTATCCGTAAAGTATTGCATGTCAATTGCATGACCAGCATTGGCATACCAACTGCATGACCAGCCTCAGAGGTCACCGCATGGTAAAAGAAGAAGTACATTACGTTTAACTTGGTTTAAAAGCCACATTGCTCGGCGCTTAATATAATTAAAAAATAGTCTTCTTTGCGCTTTGCATTCCTTTTTCTAACCCCAGCATTTACAAACCTTTTAATCTTTTGTTACATTTTGATCATGTGGCAGAGCAGAAATAAAAGAAACTAAACTGAACTGGACGAAACTGAACTACATGAATTTTAAAATTATATTGCGCTTGTTGCACTGCGTTTTACACGATTTTAAAATCGTATTGCGCAAGTTCCGTTGAGCTTGACGTAATTTCCGAAACACATTGCGCTTATTGTGCTGCGCTTTACACGATCTCAAAAAAGCATTGCACAAATTGCGCTGCGCTTCCCTAAAGTAAGAAAAAATGCCCACCTCTACCTATAGATATATTTGGGAAAAACGAAATATGAAAAAAAACTGTAGTGTTTGTGCGTCAATAAATGCTTTGTAGAAGGGTAATTTGTTCCATATTGAGCCTCACTCTAAAAGATAATGACAGATGATTAGAATCATCATAATTACAACAGGAAAAAATATAACGCTAAAAGTAGCTTATGTTATAATAGTTCACATGAACTGTAAGAAGTGAATTTGGTTAACATTGCTTTTGTTAGTATGCACTTGTCACGGACTTTGTTCGAGAATCCTAAAGGACCAGTTGAGCTAGGTAACCCGAATATCTGCGCTGAAACAAAGTTGTGTCTAAATTTTATTTTATTCCGGCTCAAGAAGTAGTCTGCTATGAGCCTGACGGTTTTATACAGTTGGTTTAAACAAAAGCTCGGATTGATTCGTTGAAGACTCTTCTTCACAAATAAACAGAGACCACTGTCTCTAAAAAAGGATGAATATATTACAAAAATCGCGACCGACGAAATTTCTATTTCACGTTTTGCCAAATTGCAAAGCGAAATCAACGCTACAACTTGATTCAATCAACACAAATAATTCTACCTCTGTAGAACACAACTTCAAGACACTGGCGCAAAATAAATTCAACACTCGCCCCAAATTCTACTTTCTCTCGAATTAACACTTTTCGCTTTATGTGCCTCTTTCGTTGTCTTCGTTGTCCGCTTTCTCTTTTTCGTCTGTGTCATCTCTCGCTTCGCGTTCACTTATATAGACAAAAGATCACGTGACGCAAATTTACTCGTATATTCGAGGCTTAACTTGAATTCCCTGGAGAGAGCGCTGCGCTAGAATGCGTCAGAACATTTCACTACCTTCGAGATAGCAAAGTTTGGACAAAAACGTATTACGTCATTACTGTCGGGCGAAAAGAGAAAAGAAGATACATGCAACACGCAATAGAAAGCGAATCGGACGTTATATCACATAATACAAGAGCAGCGCTACAAGGCGAGGCAATTATTATTTCATAATAAAACTACGAATTACTTTTAACAGGAATAAACTACATCGTTATGATTAAAATTATTATGAATGAAATGTGACAGCACTGTTGATTGAATTTAACTGGTCGAACAAGGTTTTTAATGAACACATCTACTCTGCATCTGCATTTACAGTAGTTTAAGAATGAGCTGCAAGAAGAAGCAAAAGTAAAATAATAGGCTATATTGAGCACCGGTATGGGGTTACATCCAGTGATGGGATTCAAAATTTTAAGAACAGGTTCTCTTTTGTATCGTACTTACTAACAACAGGTTCGCTCATTACCTTCTAAAACTAATTATCTCATCATCTCTACTAAATTGAAAAATAAACAGTTGATAATATTAATATACGATACAATAACACGATAATAAATAACGTTGAGAAAACAAAATATCTTGCAATTGTTATAGACAACCAATTGACATTTGAAAGTTACATTAATAATCTCTGGTTTAAACTTTCAAGATCAGTAAGAATCCTATTTAAGTTAAAAAAAAACATTCTCCCCACAAAAGCCCTAATGCATTTATATTATAGAATGTTCCATTCTCAACTGTTGTATGGGTTGCCCGTCTAAGGAGCAACATACTCATTATACATTCAGAGAATTAGAATACTACCATAAAATTTATCTTGTTCAGCTAACAAACATATTTATTTTCTTTAATAACAAAAATGCATGTGTCTCCAACAGTGCTTTATTCGAGATTTCTTATTTTAAATAATTCCAAATGGCCACTTGATTGCTATCATATTCCTTAAGTACTTTGTGCTTTAACCTTGGATCATCAGCACTGTGGTTTTTTCTTAGCCATGTTTTGACAAAAGGACTGGCATTCCATGTCTCAAAAGGGAGACCAACAAGGTTAATTGTCATCAAATTTGCTACGTTTTCAACCGTAAGACGATTTCTCTTGTCTGAGTAAATATGATTCACTCTGGAAAAACCTCTTTCTGCTTCAGCAGAGCTGACAGCAATAGTGTTTATAATAGCTTTGGCTTTTTGAACACTTTGAGGTATTACAGGGTCTTTGAAATTTTGCAGTACACTTTCCACATAATCACGGAATTCATTAATAGAAATTTTGTAATGAAAAATGTCACTGAATCTATACAGTTTTTCTTCTGCAACTAGCCAGGGCACAACAACTTCCTGAATATTCCAGGTATCTGGCTCTAACAAATTAATCACTTGATAAAATTCAATGCCTTCCTGGTCATTATTTTTTGATGTCAAATGTTCATTATCTATCAGTCGCTTTCGCATGTTTTCAATTATAACCTCAAGTAGCTTTTTCCGGGGAAGGCGACCAAATTTATGGTTTTCTATAAGATGGATGTCTTTAAATTCTTCAGAAGCAATTCTGTCATCAATTTTCTTTTCAAATATCCCTTTATTTTCTATGAGTAGTTCAAATGCCTTAATAGTTCTTAATATTAATTTCTCAGCTCGTGTCAAAGTTACACATCTACCTTGAAGAGCTTCAGAAAGAAAGGACAATTCTTGTAGTATATCTATCATTAAAGCTACATCATCTAGAAAATATTTGTTGCTAAGACGGTTAGCCATTCCTGAATGTTTTGTCGAGTTAGAGAAATATTTCCACAAAGAAGAATAAGCACGCCATACAACAAGTGCAGACCTTAAGCTGCAAGCACACCATCTAGGCCCGAAAACTCTACCAATCTTTATAATTTGCTGTCCAAGTTCTTCAGAAATTTTAAAAAGTTCCATTTGGTTTTTATTTGACTGATGAAAAATAGTGTATATTTTATCCATAAAAATCTTAAAGTGGTTTACTTGCTTTATATCAGTGACAGAGTCATCTAAAACTAGTTGCAGGCGATGACTTAAGCAGTGCCAAAGAATAATATTAGGGAAATCATTTTTTAGTCTTATGCCTACTCCAGATCTCCGACCGAGCATTACACTTGCTCCATCTGAGCAGAAAGCGATTAGATGATTTTTCAAATATTCTTTATCGAATCCAACAAGATGCAAGCTATTTAATAAACATGTATAGATTTCTTCTGCTCCCTGTCCTCCCAATTCAACCAAATCCAAAAAAATCATTGGAGAAATATTGCAATCCTCGATCTTTATAAATATTACAAGGACGGGTTTACTTGACACGTTTGAGGCTTCATCAATAATAATACAGATTTTTAAACTTTTTTCAATGATTTTTGAGAATAATTCTTTTCTTATTTGCGTGGCAATATGGTCTACTATTTTCACAGCAGTTTTGCGAGAATGAAGTCCTACACCCATATCTACACCGTTTTTTATTTGCAGCTCAATCTCATGTTCAATATCACAAAATGGGCGGCTTCTTTTTGCCAAACTGTACACTGTATTAAAAACTTTAATCGTAGAATCCATATGCTTCTCATTTAAGTTATCAATGCATTTTACCATATTATTTGAACAATCCTTTAACTGCTTAACGCAATCATGGTGCACTTGGGAAGAGAAGTGTAAATTCATCTTTTTTCTTAAAGAAACTTGTTGAACTTCTTTATTCTTTCCTGACGCTACAATTCTGCAGTTAGCCCATTCCATTGACAAGTGAAGCCCTTTAGTATGTACTGATGTCGAAGCAAATCTGCCACAGTAATCACAACCAAGTTTTTTATCGTGAACGATTAATCCATCATATTTTTTTTTAAAACTTTTAAATTGATTTATACTCCAGCATTCTGGAAGGTTTGAAACTTCACTCGTCTTGCTACCATTACTTTTCAAAGCATCTGAATCTTGGGTAGTAATATCATGATCCAATGTTTGTTGATTATTTTGTGATGCACACGTTTCATCAACACTAACTTCAGTTCTTGAAATTTTCCGAAAGCACTGTAAAATATTTTGTTGCCTCTTCATTTTAGGGTTCCAGTCTTACAGTTTTGAGTTTAAAAATACTAGTGACCAGTTAATAAGACTATCTCACTATAGAAAGTCAATTAATTTAAATAATATACTTACTTTACCTATATTATCGTTTCAAAACTGCAAAACAAAGTACAATGTAACAAACAATGCTAAACTTACCTAAACTATCTGCCTTATTTGCAAGTTTTTTGAAGCGAACCTACTGACTTCTAGGCTAGTTCACTGTCTATGAAGTATTTAGTGTCTTAAATGCTTTGTTCTGCGTACCACACTTCTGTAGAAATTCGGGCTTTGTTTTACGTCACAATGCTGCAAATTACTGAACATGTAGTTTTCAACCAGCTTTGAATTTTATGTTTTATTCCGTAATAACCGATGAGCCTTACAATTCTGCAATTGAGGCGTAAACTGGAATATTTTTGGCGGACAGGCGATTGAGAAACAAAGGTCTAATGTCTGTAAAAAAAACAAGAACGGGTTCGCTGATTATCCTGACATTCCAAGAACGGGTTCGCGCGAACCCGTGCGAACCCCCTGAATCCCATCACTGGTTACATCCATAAAAACTTTTAGAGAAGGAAAACCTTAATGTTCGATTTATTTCCAAGTTCTCTTTACTTGCTTTTGAATTGAATTTCTCATTGCTCAAAATGCTCGCAAAATGACCGAACGTTTTTAAAAAGACACAGACCCTTTTCCAAAAGTATTCTGAATTTAATGAATTCGCAAAATTCTGATGAAAGTCTAAATAAAACCAACATAGAACTTCTTGAAATTTTAATCTTTAGCTATCGCGAAAGAAAAAAATCCTTATTAGACGATATGACTTGTTTTTTCCTTTTGCTACAACTTAATGCTTTCATCTTGTGCATTGGCATCTTTGTGCATCATCTTGTGCATCTTGTGCATTTACTCATGGACCCCCGGTTAGGTACCATTGGTTTAGGTCTGCTAAAGCAATAAAACCGCTTATTCATAATTATCGTTAATCGGTAACGAATGCCAACGGTGTTTTAGAACAAATTAAGCGCCATTATAAAGGCTGATAAAATTTTAGCTGCAATAGTGTAAAAGTACATTCGATTTGAATAGTTTTTGTCCTATTAAATCATTTATAGCAGGGGTCACCAACACGATGCATCAAGTTGCCCGCGAGGATCACATGAGTGTGACCGCAAGCTTGTTATAAAAATAGCATAACTAAGTGAGCTGTGTCTAAAATATATTTTTTCTGCCGATATCTTTTTAATCTCACTTGTATTTTTATAGATTTAAAAATGACAATGTTTCAAAAATTCAATAATTAAAAATATGTGTTTTTCAGGTGAAGTTAGGTAAACTCTAATTCTAGGTCAGTATTGTGCTCATGACAAAACCTTCGCGCTTGCGAAGAGTAAGCTAGCGCCAGTGGCGATTGTGAGCGAAATGCAGTTTCTTACCTCAAAAACATCTTACCTCAAAGCAGAAAAAAAAAAAAGAGAACTTATCATATTCAAAATAATTGGGAGGAAGAGTTCTTTTTTACTACTGTGAAAGGAAGCTGGTGTGTTTTATTTGCGGAGAGACTGTGGCGACGGCGAAGCGGCAAAATGTGAAGCGACACTTTATTTATGCGTCATGAAACCTACAATGCTAATTACCCATTGTGAAGCGCTATACGGGCAGAAAAAGCCCATGATATTATCTGTTACCCACTCTAAACTATTTACCATTCGCTATTTATCTTATATATATGTGTGTGTACATACAAAATTTATTATTTTGGAGGAGTGTAAGAAGCTGGTGCCCTTTACATGACTCGGTACCCAAAAAGTAGCCCTTGAAAAAAGGTTGGTGACCCCTGATCTATAATGACATAATCTATAATGACATTATTAAATTTGTTCTTTTGTTGAATCGCACACATTTATATTGGGGTGAATATGTGTTGTTAGTGATGGCTTTAGTACGGAACGAACAGAGTGGCCGCACCGAGTCCCCCTAAAAGAACGTAAAAAGTGGCCCCCCTAAGCAAAAAATTTCTCTATTTCTTCTTGATGGTGACCCCCCTGTCTGCACCTTAACTTCAGGACGAAAGTAGGGATAATGTATTCGATTGAAGTAATGACTTTTTTTGGGATGAGAAAAAAGCTGACACACTAGAAAATGGCCCCCTTTTTATTCTTGCTCCAAATCCCCCTTTTGTAAGACCATCACTGGTTGCAGTTCTTTTTTCATTAAGAATTCATTGAATCGCCTTACAGAAAGTTTATTAACAGTGAATCCAAGGTTTAAGAAATTGTCATATCAGAATCAAAACAGAAGAAAATTCCTGGATCTCACGAAAGTCACCACAGAGAAATTTGTAAAATCTAAGTCATTAAAAATTTAATGCAAGAAAATTATCAAACCCATTCCGATTTAAAACTTTCGTCAGCCTGTAACAACATATTCGCTAAAAAACAATAAAGATTTTTTTCCATTAAATACTATCATTTTCTAAATAATGAATTTCCTATGGCAACCTTCATGAGGTTCGATACGTCATCATTATATGGCCTACCTGAAAATATATTTTAGTGGATTACCCTAAAAAGTTGTCTGAACACCCAAACAGCATCCAATAGTTGCTTAGTAAATACTTATTCGAAATCTGCGGCAACTAGTAACTGGGACATTTGTACAGAAATTGCTTCGTAAATGTGCGTTTTGCGCTTGTTGCTTCCGAACAATATATTTAGACAAAATATCTATTGCTCTCAGCAGGAGCGTCCAAAACGGGGGACAGGGATCAATTGCCCCTGCGTTTTTGACCCCTTTAAATTGCTCCTCTTTCCTTTTCAAAAAGAGAGGGTACTATTGCGCAGGTACAGAAGAATCGGGTAAGATTTGCTCGGAGAATCATGGAAACTAGACCAAATTATCAAATTGATTGAAGGTGAAGGCTGTTGTTTTGGTTATTGTTAACACCTTAAATTTAGGACAAAAACGGGGAGCTTAAATTCAATAAAAATAGGAGAGCTTTTTTGTAGTTTTTACCTAAAATTTGGAACAAACAAAAATTTTGGACACTGATTGAAGGGCATGACCTTTTTTTAGGCTTTACCTAGAAATTGGGACAAAAAAAGAAAGATTTTTGGACATTAATTGGTAGTGATGACTTTTTTTTAGTCTTCACTGGATTTTTACGCGAAATATTGTCGCGATACGAAGTGGCAATTTTGTAAAGCCTTGTTTCAATTTAAAAGGTGCCTTTTTTAATTTTGCCCGCTAACAAAATGGATTTCCGGAGCCCCCGGCTTTCAATTACAAGTACCTCGAGGGTCGAGCAGCGTAGTCCAATGATTAAGAGCGCCGTAATTGTGACCAAAATGGTCTCGGTTCAAAACCTACTCGCGCATTCTGTTGTGTCCTTCAGAAAAACACCCAGCACTTTTCCCAGCTTGGTGGTCTTGGCAAGCAGTTCTAAACTTCAGTCATATCGCTATAAGACTAAAAAAACAAAAAAATTTTTTCAAACGGACAGCATATCTTGTCATCTGGGAAGTAGATTCTTCCGATTGGAAAAAGTTGGAGGGTCGTGGTTAGGGTAATTGTCAAATAATCACCCCAAATAACCTGACCCGCTTTCGGAGATGCCACGATATTGCTTTTCGATTAGAATTTTGTTGTTGATTTGCAGTTTCCACGACCATGCATTTTTTATCTTCTTATTTCAAGTTTACGGGAGCTAAAATTTACAGAAAATTTTTTAACAACTTTTTGTATTCCACGTAGGCTGACTAAGTCAAAGTCCGGTTGTACACCCTCTTCATAAAACGTGGGAAAATGCAAGTCACTAAAAAGCAGGTCTTAATAGTCTCATCTCTCTGTTTAATTAACCATAAACCAGGCTGCAAGCAGCAGTCGTTTTGTTGTTTTTTTGGTTACTTTCTTCGTCAAAAAGTTTGCTTGTAGTTTAAGGTGAAAGGGCTTTCTTTTAGTTGTGGGTTTATAAATAAATTTACAACCGGTTAATTCATGGAAAATTTACTTCACAGAATAGTGGGTATAAAAGCTCCGCAAAATAGACGACTTACCGTACCGGAACTGAAAACGACATGGATAGCAAGAATTATAATCAGCTCACAGAAAAACAAAAATTGTAAACAAAAGACAGTGACCCCGAAACAATTCGAAATCGAATAATATTAAAAATTTTTTTGGTTTTATAAAAAATGTGCAAAGTTGTTGCTTTGATAAGAATCAACGAGACCTACTAAGTACTAGCGCCCGGATTATTGGGACTCGGCAGAGTTAATCCTCGCCCTCATCCCTAGAAATGGGCCAGGTAAGCCCACTACCACTACCAACTACTAGTAAAATCATAATACTTTACCAAACTCAAAAAGGGTAGGTTTATTACGAAAAGCTTAAGAAACAAAAGTTAAACAAATGCAGAACGAGTAGTATAAATAAAACTTAATTAGATTTATTAAATGATATAAAACTGATATATCAAGCTACGGCTCGCGGGATTACACTTTATTATTTACCACGCCAAACAATTTTATTTAACTGTACATTTATCCTCCTGACTCGCAGGAAAGCGATGGAGGCGGTAATATATAGGGTAAGCAATTACCCCGACCTGCTTGCGGAGATGCCAAGATATCACTGTCCGCTTGTAATTTAATAGAGATATGACTGAAATTTAAAACTGCTTGCCAAGACTACCAAGCAGGGGAAAGTGTCGTAAAGTGTATTTCCCAAGGAGACAACAGAATGGCGCAAGTGGGTTTTGAACTGAGATTATGTTGATCATAAGCACGGCGCTTTAACCACCCGACCACGCTGCCGACAACAATCGAATTAATTATGAACATAGCCGAACACACAATCGTCGGGCAATCGCCTCTCAAACTAAAAAAATTTGGGCAAAACCACAATTTTTTGGGGACCGACAAGGAATTATTTGGAAACGATAAAGTATACCAATCATTAAAGGTAAGACCTTTTTTTTAGTTTTTACCTTTAATTTGGGTCAAAAACGGTGAATTTTGACACTAATTGAAAGTAAAAACTTTGTTTTTTTAGTCATCAGTAGATTACACAGATGAAAATATGTGACATATTGTCATCACCGTGAATTCGATAAAATATGGGCAAAATTGTATTCCCCTCAAATTTTTTTGGCTGGTACGATATGGTTATGAAGTAATTTGATAGCATTGTTTTCAGTGCAAATTAAAAAAACTTATTAAATTTATATAGGTTGTGTGTATTCATCACGCACGTCTGTCGAAATTTAAAAATGGGCTTGCAACATTAAAAGCTTACCTTAAGGCCTTGTCTACACTAGGCGTGATTTCTCGGCGTAAAAGTGTTTATTTGTTATATTTCTAAGCCAGAGCTGGCGTAAAAATATAAGTAAACACTTTTACAATGAGAAACTACGTCCAGTGTAGATAAGGCCTTACCGTAATATAGAAGTAGATACACTGTGTATTTTTGCTTAAAAGATAATTATCACAAAATAAGCAAAACGAAAAATTCCATAAGTTCAAACCACTAGCAAGTTTAATACAAAGATTTTTAGTAGCAGTTCTACAGTCATCAAAATGCCGGCTATATCATGACCAGCAAAGTGCACCTACAACTATGGTTCAAACATTCTCCCGATGGATTATTCCAGGTGGAAAGGTTATTGCATTTTGAGAAAATCAAAATTTGAAATCACAATGAATAGCAGACACAAACTTTCAATAGCAAGGCGCACGCCATGCGACAAAGCACAAACAGCGAAGATTAATTATGACGTGCACTTTTGCGTCACGCACCAGCGACAAAACGTAAATACAATTTCATTTTAGCTTCAAAATAATATAAACAACAACAGAAAGCAGCCAGAATTGGACAAAGCACAGTGCTATAAAAAAGGGCAATGGAGGATAGAAAAAAAGATCCTCGTCAAATAGTCACCAAACATATATTGAAACAAATTAAGTTGGCAACATTGCTGTGAAGCACGATAGAAATGCCTGAATTAAAAATATGCGAGACGAGCACAAACAACTAAAGTTTCACTTTAACTTTTTCAAGAGACGCTTGGAAACACAACTTTTTTGTGAAATTCACGAGCGTCAAGGTTATATGCTAATCAAAGCATCGAACTTCGTAATCGCAGCACGAATCACGATCGCTTGATCACGATCATATGAACTTAAAGCACTTTTGCTTGTCATGGGGCAGCCGGGTTTTGAACAAGATCGAGTCGACCCGATACTGGGTGAAAACAAGCGGCATGTAACCGAACACTTTCACAAAACGGTTGATGCATTGATGACGTTCCATGAAGTGCTCGTCTGATTGGCTGAGAGCGACGGGACATCCGGGACAGCGGAAAGTCCAGCGCGACGTCACCTGGCAAAACATTGCTCAAAGATTTGAGGAAACAACAGAATCTTTTTAATTCCCTTGTTTATATGAAAGCATCGATCGCTCCAGCAAAATGTAAAAGTCAATGTTCAATTCTCACAACCAGTCAAGGTCAAACACGACGTCACAACTTGCCACCGGCTTGATGATTTGACGTTAGTGGTCGTGTGGCCCAAACCGATTGCAGAGATGGGCACCACGAAGCAGTCACACGCTTGGTCGTATGAAATAAGTTTAATGAAAAGTTTGGTTTTGGTTTCTTTTAGTTGGGGACAGACATAAGCATAAAACTTCAATATTACAGAAGTCTTTATTAAATCTTTTACACTGTTTCAAATGGTTGCTTAGCGGTGGTTGCCGTCGCGGCATAGCGTGATACGACGACAATTTCATTCATTTGCTTATGATTCAAGTACTCGCGCCTCACGTCACAATTACCTTTATCGGGGGTTGTCTGGTCACGTGTGACACGAGGAAGTTCATGGCGATATCTTCACAGTTCATGAACTCGTCAACGGTATCCCGGATGGCGGAAGGAAGCCAGTAGGTGTAGAGATGCATGTAGTGCTGCGAAAGCGGTTTCGCGTGAAAATCGCGATTACGTCGTCGTTGCAACTTTTACGTGACTGACGTCATTTTATAAAACTCTAGTAGTCCAATGTTAGGCCTGCTTTTGGTTGACGATAAGCGATGTTTTCGACAAACAGAAAAACATTACATCTCTCGTGCTTTAAGCATCAAAGTCTCATTCACTGTTTGGATGACGAAGCTGGGCTCGAGATCTTGATTATCAGTTTTTCATCAGGAGAGTGCGGCAGTTTAGGTTAGCAAAAAACGTAAATTCCAGTCTCATATCCGGTCTAGCGTGGATCGAATATTCTTCCGCACAACAAGTTGAGATTTACAGCCACAAACTGACGCAATCGATTTATAAATGCAAACAGCTTACGAGTGTTGACATATTCTTAACGCAACGAAAATCTGTGGAGCTATGAATAAAAAGAGAAGGGAAAAGTTAAACAAAAGCACTTCGCGAAGTCTCGTTCATCACCAGGTAACTCCATTTTAAATCTGTTCTGTAATCGCAGTTAATCCATCCGTCAAGTGTAAGGAAAAATTTTCCAAATAATTAAGAATCTTTGAAATGGTGTGTGTGTGTGTATAAAGGCGATCGATCGTGAGGACAAACAAACAACCAACGCTCACACGTATATTTGAAGCACATCGATCAATAGTTAATCGGTTCGAACCTTATGAAGAAAGGCGGCCCCAGTCAAAACCATGGACAGCTCGCAGGTGTGGTTCGAATTGTAGGCCCACTTTCCGTTGTTTTCGTCCCATGCGTGAAAGCGACCCGGAAATCCGACCACGCGGTCACGATTCTGTCGCCAGACCCTGAATTAACGGAGCGAATTTAAAATAAAAAAATTTCCCGCATACTCTTGCGACACCAACCGAAAGCCGAAAAGAATTTCATCGTGCCGCAGGTGGGCGTCATCGTCAATAGATAAAACTGCTTCGGTATTGATTACGCTCCAGGGAACAAATCTGTTGTTAAGACTGTTGCGCTCGGCGAGGACAACAGCGACCTCTACTCCAATTTCAGGCCAGCGAAGGTCGCGGCTTGGTGGCTCCGGTGAGTTCCAAATGACGACTACCTTAAAAATAGTGAAGTTGATAAAAAAAATCAAAAAGATTTAAGCGTTATGTAAATGAAGATAAATAAATCTTAATAAAAACAAAAGCTGCTGGTAGAGGAAGGCAATCTTCACACTCACCCGAAGCAAGTTCTCACCTTATTTAAATGAGGTAAATCGCTCAGTCTCTCAACCGCTTGAATCAACACGTCATCGCGCTTATACGTCAGCATGACGACAGTGAACTGCTCGCGAGGATAGTTGCCCCCCAACGACTCCTGGTAAACTCGACCCGTGCCGCCCTCCCCGCCGCCTATGGGTCGGAAGCCGTCTCTGGATCCTAAAGCGTTTCAAATCAAAATCGTTCTTCTATTGGTCAAAAAAAAGAAACGCGTGACTTAGACGTCATAGTTGTAGTTCGGAAGATAAACTTGATTCAGATAAACTAAAATTTTTAGCTGCATACATCATCACACAAATAATACATTGTATTATTAATATTTGCTAACGTGGTCAATGATCATTCTACATGCATTTTCAAGCAAGGGTACATTGTATTAATGCAAGGTGGTTATTAGTGTACTACTGTACACTGTACAGTATAACATGTTAAAACGATATTTTAAAAACAAAAAATGCAAGTTTTTCGAAAGATTGAACATTGAAACTACAGAATAGAAAAGATTCGCTTTGCTTTATCAACAAAATTACACTTAGCAAAATAATAACAAAAACAAATAAAATCAAAGAGTAATATTAGCAATAAAGAAATGAAGGGAAGATGTGTATCAGGCACCCACCTACAAACTGCGCATCAGTGGGGAGGGCGCGATCGTTGGGGAGGTTCGGATACAGACGGAAGGGACCGGGAACAGAGTTCCACGAGTCTTTCGCGTCCATTAGGACCTGCGTGAAGTTGTGGCGGAACGTTCGGGAGTCGATTTTCGGTTCCGAAGGCGGAAATCCGAACTCGGACTTGGCATCACCCGGAGAAGGGTCGCGCGGGTCTAACGCGAAGCTCTCGTGCTTGAAGACGTTGCTGTCGAAAGAATGACGTAAATCACAATTGCAACACATTTGATTACCATGGAAACAACTAGAATAGGAAGCAGTCCACTGAAAAAAAAAATCTCGCTAAGCACTTTTTTATTTACTTTGGCACTGGAGCCTTTATTTTTTACGAATATACTTTTGGCTTAGACTCAATAGTAAAATCTGCACCGCCTCTCCCCGGGTCACGTGACGTGGTTTGGAGTAAAATATGATAAAACTCACGATCTAACATCCTCAACCGGAAGTGGAGGAATCTGCAGCCTGCTCCGTATCAG
Source organism: Diplosoma virens (assembly GCA_963680785.1). Lineage (NCBI taxonomy): Eukaryota > Metazoa > Chordata > Ascidiacea > Aplousobranchia > Didemnidae > Diplosoma > Diplosoma virens. The sequence continues at coordinate 27,744,531 of OY796889.1, forward strand.
TGCGAGCAAGGAGGAGAGAACTTGAGAGGATGAGGAAAAGTAAGTCTCGAATAAGAAGCGACCCATCCTCCTCATCGAGAGAATGTCCTCGTGGGGAAGATTGTGGAGGAGGAGTGAGAGTTCGGTGACGCGGGACTGCAACAGACCGGAACAATTTAGCTTCTGATACAACCGATTGCGTGAAGTTCCGGTATAATAGTGAGTACAGCGTGATCGAGACGGGCTTGGTTTATTCCTACATTTGCTGCGTTATTGTGTCCGCAGGAAGGACAGTTTAAAGCGCTTTCCTCTGCTTGTCAGTCTCGTCGTCGTCTTGTTAGTCTCAACAGGCCGTTCTAAATTACAATCATACGACTTCATAAAAACTGAAATTAACCAATCAGTAAAATCTTGGCATCTACATAAAATGTCCGGGTAATTACAAATTTATTTTGTTTATTGCTTGCGCTGTTGTCGTGTGAGCCAGAAAAATCAAATAGTTGCTTTGATGATGAGCTAAGATTGTTTTTTTAGTCAGTATCAGCATCGCCTTTGTTTTTATCAATAATGACAGGACTTTATGTTCGCTGTATACTTTTCTTAATGAATGTATTAAAGTAAAACCTATTTATCCTGGCAGTGCAAAAAATATTATTTACTATCATTGTAAATAGATTCTTGACAAGTCTTCATAAACGCTGACTTCTTATATCAGCAATGTTAAGCAGGTGTCCGCGAGCCATATTTCGAATATGAAACACGTAGAATCAAAACAGAAGATTTTATCTGTTACTTCAAAACAAGGTTTTGATTTTTTTACAGAGTAATCAACCAATCATGCACAGGAAACTGAAAAAATTACAGAGTGTACAAGTTCGAATGTTCTTTATATGCTGTAATAAGATTTTTATGAAATTTTGCTGTCACGTTATAACAATTCATGTAATGACAGTCAACAGCGAAGTAAAAAACTCTTGATCAGCGTATTGCGATCAATTTTTCTGGGGTTGCAACAATACCTCGCACAACTTTCTAAAATATCTCTATTTGCAGCAGACCGGATCATTATTTTTCCCATTATGTGGATCATTCTTCTCAGTAAGTTTGATTGGCAAAGCACAGCCAGCGTTTAGCGCAAATTGGTCTTTAATTTCATTTCATTCTTTCCTTTTCATTTCCTTTTTATTTCATTCAGAAAAGGAAATGAATTTAATTCGATGTTTTTTCCAAAGAACAAAAGACGTCGAATGGGCCACAATAATGGTATTCCGGGTATTCTTAGTTTGTGGCATTAAAAAAGTCGAGAAGCACCGCTCTAGATCAAAGAAATCAGATCCTATTTCGTAGCGGATAAGATTTCAAATTAAGTCAAGACAAAGACAAAAGGCGATAAAATTTAAAAAAACTAATTTTTGAAGACAACTGATCAAAACATCACCTACTTGCGCGACAATAATAGCGGCTTTTTCCCACTCGATGTATTCGTTATAAGGAAGAATTTCCGGCGAACCAAGAATAATGGGGACAGCACCGACACGCAGGGCTTCGGAAAGTCGATTTAGAAAGAGTGGCGACACTAAAGCAGGGTCCCGGATGTTGTTTTCGGGGGGCAGCACCAAGGCGAAAGTGGAGAGCGATAGAATTGAGGCGCGATTAGAAAACGTCCCGCACATCGCCCATTCGGATCTAAAAAAATGACCGTTGCAGTCAGAGAAAAGAACTGGGACCTGTTTCCTTTAGATCGAATTACAACCAATATGATTTTCAAAAATTAGTATTCAAAAATTAATTTTCTTTTAAGAGAATAAGATCACATCAGCAGACACCGTCCCTTGGCAATCCGAATTAAATTGGATGCGATTGTTATGAAGTAAAAGCAACAGAGCCTTTAACTGTTTATAAACTGCAAGCATACACTCTATAGCAGTGGTTCTCAACCGCTGGTCCGCATTAGCCTTTCTGCCGGTCCGCAACAATTTATCCCAATTTTATATTTTAAAAAGGCGCTACCAGTTCAGAATTAAAAGTGTCAAAAGAATATTAACAGTAATTATTGATTTCGCTCAATAAATGCAAGGTCAAGGCTTAAAGTAGATTGGCAAAAATGTGCAGTGCTGTGTACTGACGGAGCTGCCAGCATGGTTGTTATACTCGGGTGTAAGCGCAAAAATAAGAAAAGTTACAAACAATAATCTGCTGCCCTACACATTGCATAATTTATCTTGAAATTTAGCTACCTAGAAGTTATCACCTGAATTATATGACGTAATGATCGGAGCAGTTAAGATTATTATATTCGTAACCATGTATTGCATTTAAGGGTTTTCAGGCACTGTGTGAGCGCATTCGTTCACAACATCATCTCATCCTTTGTGCACAAGTGATACGATTATCGAGAGGACGCGTTCTTGCGGGTCTTTTTGATTTGAAACAAACAAATTTTTACGTCAGTGAAAATTCCCTGTAATGTCTTCAACTGTATTTTGAACAGGTACGCAAATGTATGACCTGGAAAGTTAGTTGAAGACTAAAAAAGAAATTTCATCTCCTGTTTACGTCAGTTCGTTTACCCAATGAACTTTCGGTTTTCTTGTATACATTCAGAAAAATCACCCTGGTTTTACCACCTATTCTTTTTTTTGTGGTTTTCAAATATATTTTGAACAGGTACGCAAATGCATGACCTGAAAAGTTAGTTGAAGACTAAAAAAGAAATTCCATCTACTGTTTGGTAGTTTGTTCAACTAATGAACTTTCGGTTTTCTCTTATATAGGTATATTCAGAAAGGTTTTTATATTTTACATTTATTGTAAGTACCTTATCAACCAAAAGAGTGCCTCTTTTCTTCGATTTTACGCCCTTGCTAACTTACTGTTTTTTTGCTGTTGTCAAATCATTGTTCTAAAAACTTTGCTTAATTAAACCCAATGCTTTTGTACTGTAAATTCAAAGAAAACTATTTGCCCCCTTGTGCGTCCCCGGTTGACTTCACCTTTAAAAACTTCAATAGAGACAATTTTTCTACGTATTATAGCAAGAAAACAGTGGCAAATTCCACATCAAATAGAGTTCTTCTGATGCTAAATTTTTTTGTCAGTCGTTTATGTTTTGTCATGGTAGAGGCAATATTAAACTTGATTTGCTAAAGTGAACAGATAGTGGCTGAAGCAGATTTTGATAAAACACTTAATCTAACGCTAGTCAATTATTTTTTAAAAGATTAAATAGCATAAAATACTGAACTTGGAAAAGAAACTTGATGAAATTATAAAGAGATTAAATAAAATTGAAGAAAAAATTTCAAACATTGACTCCAAAATCGATGCTGTCAGTGAAAGATTAAATTTATTAGAAGTAAAGTTTGAAAATAGAAGTAAAGAAGTTGATACTATTATTAGATACCAAAGCTGATATTGACTTAATTAAACAGTTAAACCAAAAAATTATATCGTTTGAAGAATTTCGGTCAAACTATGAAAGGGCACTTTTAATGAAAGAATCTTATGACAAAAGATTAAATATCTTAATTCATGGTATCCAAGAAGACAATAATAATGTTTGGGAGAAAAGAGAAAAAACTATTGAAAAATTTCAAGATTTTTTAAAGAATGGTTTAAAAATTATTCCAAATGAAATCAAGCTCTCAGATATATAAAGAAGCTAAGAAGAATAAAAATAAAACCATGTGGAAAGCACTTGATGGTAATTGTACTCTCTTTTTATAGATAATAAGCCTCGTAAGTAATTGAATGAATAATTATCAATACAGAATTATTCATTTGATTTGATGTATAAATGAATGTAAATTCTCTATTGATAATTATTCATTCAATTACTTATTGCCTACATTGCCAATGTGCTTTGCTGCTTTTCTCACTTCATTTATTTTTTAAATTGTGCTATTCTTTTGATACAGGAAATGAGTTACTAAATTGTTTCCTTTTTTAATTTTGCAATGGTAATTCGTAATTTCCTAAATTGTCTTTTGCAGTTTATTCAAACGCTGCTTTTAAATTGAAATTTTAAATTGAAACCTAAAAATAAAACATCACCTCGTTTTTTATAATAAAAATACCTTAATTAAACGATTCAAAAGAGAACAAACTTCGAACCTCATCGGAGTAGCCATCTAATTTTTTCTATCTTAAGTTGCGCAAAATTGAGATAGCTTACAAAATGGTCCAATAATATTGTGCTACTTTTTTATCAAAATTGCTACTGTTATATTTTAGTTAAAACATTTTATGTCTATTGATTGAACAAACGTTATGTTAAGATGATGCTTTATGTTTCAGGTATGTCCTTCATTAACTACACAGTGTAGTGTTGTAAAGCTATATATTTTTAAATCTTTTTTTAATTTCTTTTCATTTCTCTTTACGCAATATAGTGTTGTGATCAAAACTATTATTATTAAAGTGCTAGTAACCTATCTTGCTAATTGTACTGCTTAATCCTATCATTTAACAGCAAAAATGGCTCATTTAAAAGCAGATACGGCGCTTTTGGGAAATAAGAAGGATTAAATGAATTCCTTGAGCCGAATAAAGCAGCCACCCTGCGAATAAGTGATCATCTTCTGAAGAAGTGTACGACTACTTTTTAAACTTTTTCAATATAAAAGTATGTGATTATTTAGATTTAAACTCAAAACGACCTACTTTTGATCCCAATCGTTCCCTGGTGCTTTTACATATAAATACAGTCGAATCTGGTTAATTGCATAGTGAATTTGTCAAGCCTTTTTATGCAATTAAGCGAATTATGCGTTTAAGCGAAAGTGCGAAGCTCGTCACGCATGAAAACGTCACACGTCATACCTACAAGCGCATGCAGACGCGATCGCCTTATTCTTACTCAAAAAGTAAACAAAAACAAGCCAATAAAGGATTACACATTTGTTTATTTAATTCAAGCAAAATATTGCGAGATAGTTGTTTGTTTAATTTTATTTTGCATGCTATCTTGCATTTGTCTTTCTAAGCGAAGAAATGCGCCCATATCTGCCCCTTCAAATTGTAGTCGTCGCTGAATTACAGCAAGTGCGTGTAGCACTTCTTTATTTTTTGGTGGAGTCACAGCAGTTGCATCAGCAGAGCTTTCTTCATTGTCGTCGTCTGTTTCAACTTGCTTGTTTTATAACACTTCTTCACATATATCAGCATCGTCTTGAACACCTGTCACTTCAAGGTCATCATCAAGACTAACAAATTGTGTGTACGTTTCCTGCGTAAATGAGGTTGGAATTTCATCTGAAGAAAACCCAAGAAACGGCTCGTTGGGTACTGCTGGTGTTAGACTACGGAAAAAACAGTTTCGAATTGTGTCTGTAGAAACATCGTTCCAAGCGGCGCTCATAAAATTCACTGCGTCTAAAGCAGAAATAGACCGAGCCACTTCAGTCGCAGTACTGTTTTCATCTGCATCAATAGCCAGGACTATTTTTTGTAACATCCGACGGCGGTAGAAATGTTTGAAGTTCTTGATGATGCCCTGATCAAGCGGTTGGATAGCGGAAGTAGTATTTGGCGGCAAAAATACAAGTTCAATACACTGTAATCCAGGATCATCGATTTTGTGGGCAGAACAATTGTCAAGCAGCAAACATATTTTTTTTCTTTTGTTTCTGTAAGCGAGCATCAAACCATTCTAATCATTCTTAAAATAGTGTTGCAGTCATCCAGGAATTTTTGTCAGATTTATAAGTTACCGGGAGTTTTTTTATTCCCCTAAAGCAGCGTGGATTAGCAGATTTTCCAATGACAAATGGTCGTAGCTTGTCTGAACCATCCATGTTTGCAGTAAGCAAAACGGTAAAGCGCTCTTTTGACTTCTTGCTGCCAGAGAGTTTTTCGTTTTTAAAACACAAAGTACCCTCTGGGAGTGCACGAAAGTAAAGCCCAGTTTCATCACAGTTGTAAATATCAGAGGCAGAATAATCATTTTGTATTTTTGGCCACACTGATGTAATCCAATTTTCAGCCGCTTCAGAATCATGGTCTAGTTTCTCACCATGCTTTCGCTTAAAAACGATTAAATTCCGCTCTCGCCAGCGAGTGACCCAACTCGATGATGGATCGAAATCAACGTTCATTATTTTCCCCAAGTCTTTTGCTTTTTCACGTAACATTGGGCCAGTGATTAGAAGACCCCTACTTTTCGCCTGTTTAAACCACTGTAACAAGGCGTCCTCTACTTCTTCTTGGGTACTTTTTCTTGCCCTTTTACGAGCGGGGTTTGTGTTGCTGCGATGAGCGGACAAAAGTTTTTCCTTTGCACTAAAAATTCGTGACACCTGTGATTGCGATATTCCAAATTGCTTTGCAACTGCGCTTTGAGATTTTTTCTTTTCAAGTTCATCAAGGACAAGGATTTTGTCCGCCAAAGTTAAATCTTTGCGCTTAATTTGTTTACTTTTCCCTGCTGCTTCACTCATTTTTGATACGTAAAATTTAGATACCCTGCTGCTGCTTTCACTCAGCGTTAAATGAAACAAAAACAGTGCGAAGTGCGAAAATTAGTGATTGCAAAATGGCAGCCACGTGTTATTGTTCTTTATCGGTAATTGTCTTTGAAGAAACTTCGCACATTGCGTTCTTTTTTATCTCTAATTGGCGGCGCCTTTCATATTGCGACGTTGACAATCGGCGAGCTTGTTTTGCGTTTTGCTACGTTTTTTTCCTTAAGACTGTGAAACTGTCTGTTTCTGTCTCAGAAATTTTGACATATTTAATGCAGTAATCGAATAAATACCTTTTAATTCTATTCGATTAAGAGGATTATGCAATAAACCGCTATGCGATTAACCGAAATATTTTTACTTAACAAATGGTTGGCTATGGTTTGGGATTTACGATCTTTATGCGATAAAGCAGATTATGCGATAATCCGGTATGCAATTAACCGGATTCGACTGTATTCGTTCATTGCATAAAAATTTTGATAATCTTTATGATTTTTTAGTTGAATTAAATTTTTTACCTGATGTAATACGCTTAACTGAAACACGAATTAAACTACACCCTCTATTACACATTTCACTTCCTAATTATACTTTTTTTCATACTGATTCTACAACTAACGCTGGCGGTGTGGGAATTTACGTTTTAAATAAGTTTCAAGTAAAGAAATCTAACACTCAATATAACTTTTCAAAATCTGGATGCTTATGGTTAGATATTTCTGAAAACAATTCAAGACTGAGCTTACCGTGGGTGCAGTTTACCGTCATCCAGACCAAACTAAAATAATTGAATTTACTGAAGAATTTTTAAATTCCTTATCAGATCTTTCTCACAAAAAAAAGTTTATTATATCTTAGGAGATTTTAATATTAATTAATATTATTCCGTATCTTCAAGTTTTTATTGAGTTTTGTTTCACAGAAGGCGCTTTTCCAGAAAATCGTACAATTGCAAGGATAGTTCCAATTTTTAAAAAAAGAGAGAACGTGATAAACCTACAAATTATCGCCCTATTTTTATTCTTACTTGTTTCTCAAAAATCTTTGAAGGACTTTTATACAAACGTATAAATAATTTTTTAAATAAACATAATGTAATTGTAAATTCTCAATATGGTTTTCAAAATAAAGTTTCAACCAATCATGCTTTTGATGATATTATCACACACTCCTACGACAATATAAATTCTAATCAATACACTGGTTTAGTCTTTCTTGACCTTACAAAAGCTTTTGATTCAGTAAACCATGACATTCTCCTTCTCGAACTTGAACATTGTGGCATACGCGGCTCAGCAAATAAACTAATTAAATCGTTTTTATCTCGCAAACAATTCGTTTCATTAAGGGTGCAAAATCTAAGCTGTTACAAAATAATTATGGTGTTCCTCAGGGTTCGATTCTTGGCCCTCTTTTATTTCTCTTGTATGTTAATGATATGCCTCGAGCGGTTAACTGTATGCCAATACTCTTTGCTGATGACACATGTTTAATTTTTACGGCCCCTAACCTTGCTTCCCTTACTACAATTATAAAGAACTTCAAAATTTATCAATTTGGTTTGATTCTAATAAACTCACGGTTAATCCCTCTAAATCCAACTTCCTAATTATACCTCCCAAACTAAATAAACCTTTTCCACAAACTAATGTTTTTTAAAACATTGTAATATTTCTATCCCATAATGCATAAGTATTAAATACTTAGGTTTAACTATTGATATGAATTTAAATTTCGATTTCCACATTTCAAATATAGCATATAAATATCAAGAACGGTTGGAATTATTTCTAAAATTAGACACTATCTACCAGAAACAGCACTACATTAAAAATCTATTACGCTCAGATACATTCCCATTTATTATACAGCCTTATTATCTGGGGATCTACCTTCCGACGTATCTTAAAAAATTAATTAACTCTTCAAAATAAAGCTGTTAAATTTATACAGTATGTGCAGCTAAATTTTGTGACAGTTCCTCACCTTATTACAAACGCCGTAAGATTCTAAAACTTAAAGATCTTTATAAACTAAAAGTTGGTAAATTTATTCATTCCAATTTTAAAAAAATGCTTCCCAAAAATTTGTCTAATTATTTTATTTTAACCAGCCAGATCTCACAAAAAAGCACTAGATTAAATGAAAAATCCAAAAAAACTTTGCATATTCCCTTTTATAAAACTTCACGATTACTAAGATGTATAAAATACCAAGGAGTTAAGATATGGAACAAAATTCCCATTCAAATTCAAAATGCTTCTTAGTGTTTTTAAATATGAATTTAAAAAGTACTTACTGAAACCTTATATTTAAAATAAAAAAACCTTCTTATTTAAAATGAAAAAACCCTCTTCTCTGCAACACTTAAATTTTAAAAGTAGTTGTACCTGTAGTTTTGCTCTCAAGGGTGGCTGCTGACTAGAAGACCGAAAGGTCAAATCGCAGTCTCCCTGCGGCTAAATTGTTTTTTTATTCTATTTTAGTGTTTCATTTTCGTTATGTGTATTATTTTTTCCCGCAAATAAAAGTATGTTGATTGATTGATAAATGTTTCCTTTTGTTTTATTAAAATTCTTTTTATCAAGTTATCGCGTTTATTACAATTTTGTATTATACAATATTACAATTAAAAAATATTACCGGTCCGCAAGCTTAAAAAAGTTGAGAAACACTGCTCTATAGCTCGCCGCTTGGCACGAAGGTGCAAAAATAATAATCTTACAAAATTGAGTACAACTGAGGTTACGGAAATTACGTACAGCTGTTTAGCAAGTAGAAGTTTAAGCACGTGGTTGCTGGCTCCTTGCAACGTCGTCGCTTTTCAACTCACTTGTGACCGCGGATCACGGGACGACCTTCTGGACAAACTGTTTCAATGTAGACATTTCCGAATGATTTCGATGATTTAAGTGATTTCAGGGTTTCCATCAAAACTTTGCGAAACTCTGATTCCGGAGAATCTTTTTCCATTTCGTTCTGATCTAAATTGAAACGGAAAGTTTTAAAAAGTTTTTTTATAACATTTATTGAAAATTTCTGATCTAATTTTCCAACAAACCGAAAGAACAATTAACATGTTTGGGAAAATAAAGATTTAATTGTATAATAAGTGATTAAATTTTTGAGAAATTAGCATTAGTCTTCCGTGTCAACATGAATACCCACACCGGATCGATAAAAACAGGATACGAAAGTTGATTTATTTCTTTACCATTCCTACTGCATGGCTCTGAACATACCAAGGTGATAATCTAATTAAGTCAACGTAAAATGACGTCATTAATAATAATAATCGCATTTATTTTAGTTGCGAGCACAAATATTCTTACACATTGTGCCCACAAAGGAGCAGCAAAGAGTAGACCGGAAAGTCTTCTAGCCGAGGGGCCTCTGATTATAACCTCTAATCATTTTGAATGGCGCCCAGTGTATCGTATTGGAAGTAAAAATGATATATGAGAGGTTGGCCGGAGAGAAGTAACAAAAACAAGGTGAAAGGATACAAATCGAAGCAACGACAACGCGAGAGAATGAGGCAACAATAAGAAAGTTGTACTATTTGACAGAGTCAGAAAAAACAGTTTTTGTAAGGGGAAAGTCCTTACCTGTTTGCGCGAGCAACACGGCAGATAATTAGCAAATGATATACTACAATGCAAATTCAGTCTTACCATTAAAATTGGTCATTTTCTCACCAGCCAATGACCATTGTCCTTGAAACGAAACCAGGTAACTACGCATCGCAGGAGCCTACAAAAACAACTTTAAGATGTTATTGAACGGGATAGTTTTTGTTGACATTGCCTATTGTAAATATACATCGGTATTTAGCCGTTGAAAATGTTTATTTATCTTTTATGCGATAGAATTTCGAAGAAAAGGTTTTAAAGCCTTAAATATTTAATTAAGTAAAAAAGTTGGTATTTTTGCACAAATCTATTTAATTCGTCAAATAAATTTTTTTTCTGATATAACCAAATTTTGAATCATTTCACGCTTTAGCGCATGGCGCAGCAGTTAATTATTTCAGTTCATAATCACAAGTTTGCGAGTTTAATGCTCACTCCTGGTACTTACATTGCTGAAAATCGCTGTACAAATGTGGTAGCAGCTATCCAAATCATTACTTACTTTTGAAAAACATAAGATACTTCACATTAAAAAAATCAATTGACAAGTTATTCAAAAGACAAATTTCACAAGAATTGGGAACCGAAAACTCGAGTGCAATCGAATTTGCTAGATTTGCAGGTCAGCAATGAACAATGAAAAAGATTCCAGCAGCAGGTTTCTTTGAGTTTTAAGAATTTAGATTCGTATTGCAACAGCAGACAAGTTCAACATGAACTTTTGAGGGGCCAGAGGTGAAAAAGCAAGTATACCTGTGGAGGCAGATCATCAAGTAGCCACGCCTCGTCTTCGTCTTTCCATTGGTCCAAGATCACGTGATCAACTTCCTGTTCGGAAGTCACGCTTTGGCGTGCTGCGACGCAATAATTTCAGTACAAAAACAAATAAAACCACAGAATAGTTAAGAAAACGGCAATAACAATAATAACACCGCACGTTCAACCTTCAACACGAGCGAGGTTAAATCAAACAAAGCTTTTGATGACGAGGCGAAAACTAAAAAACCGGAATTCCTATTTTTCAAAAAAGTTCAGCGTAAATATCTCGTTTCTTCCAGCTCCCTCTGCTGCTCTCACGCCACTGCGTCTATATAGTTGAAAGCACTGGACGCCATTTCAACGGATGTTTTGCTTTATGTTAATAATTTTCCGTTTCATAGAAAGTAAAAAGTAAAATAGCACTAACAATAAACAAAATAAAATATTTATTTATTTATTTTTTAGCGATGACATCACATAGGTCAAATATTCAGCTCAATTCGAAAACGATAAAATTTAGCATTTTGACGTTTTGTAGCGGTGACTTAAAATCAAAAACTTACCGGCGCCGACAGCGGATAAAGTCGGAATAATGACGTCATATCCGGAACGAAACTGACCGGAAGCGAAAGTGCTTTGCGCCACGAGAGCGCGACCAATGTCGACCGACTGCAGCGGGTTTTGAACCGTGGTCTGGCGATTCAGATAGACTAACAGGTGATTCCGACCATCTCCGCGCCAGTGGGGCAGGGATTTGAGCCACTTCCCCGCCGCTTGGGGGTTTACCGACGCGGGGGAGAATACTGCAAGGTAACAAGAGTTAATATCGGGGTTCGCGTTTGAGAGGCTGAAGGTTCAAATCGTGACCGAGTCACATTAAACATTAAAAAATTCAAGTTGGACTGGTGACCTTGCTTGACACTAAAGTGAATCAATGGTTGACACTTCGGTTCCAGATATATCCCACCCCGGTGACGCACGTTTGTTACGCACTTTGACGCACTGTGACGCACATTCCGAAGTTCGATCGGAAACTGCGGAGTTTCTCTTCGTCGACGAAAACCACCACGCTAACCCTAACTTTTTTACATCGTAGAATTTACAGGGACGGAATTGACTTGACAGGTAACCGACATTTTGTTGCAGCTCAATTATGGCGAAAAGAAATTGAAGCAAAGCGTAGGCATTTATAAAATCATTAAAGCTGGGAAATCAACATCTTAAATATGTTGCTTTGAAGGATATAAAGGAAAAAATGCGGAGGGTAGGGGCATCCAACCCATGACCCGTGGGTTATATTTGGCGCGCTTAAAGGTTTAGTTAGAGTGACACGCTCGTACACATCTTACGAAAACGACGTAAATTAAATAGGGTAATCGTGTTTTCAAAAAAATAAAGCCAAGTGAAAACCAAAATAAGACCTTTTCTTGCAAAATTTAGCCGCGCCGGTTCATTCACTTGACCCGCGAATATTTTCAATGAACCAAAATTACTCCTGACTCAAAAAGGTTAAAAGCCCCTGCCATAAGCTAAATAGAAATTCTATAAATTTTCGCCGTTTTTGTGCCTAAAAAAAGATTTTAAAATAAAAAAAATCAACACGAAGAATTTACTGACCAAAATCGGTAACTACTACTTCTATAACACAGCAACATCTTGAAACGCCTTGACCTAGGAAATTGCTACTGTTGCATTCAAATCTCGTAATTATTTTCGGGAGGTTTACCCGATTATAGCACGAACAGAAGCAGAAGCTAAACCGCGCGAACATGACGCGCGGTTTCGAGGATGGGAATCGAAGGATACTCACATCCTAATCCTTCGACTTCGCCCAGTACAACGACATACAAGCACGCTTGTTTCGGGTTATTGATAAGGTAGGGGTTGTTTGAAAACGCGTGCTGCACCGCTTTGATGACGTAAGGAGTGACTTGAAACGGAGACTCAGCTGCAAAAATTGAAACGTATAAATGATCAAGCTTTTCATCTAAGACGAGACAGTTTCAGCTGTTGATTGATAGAAAGCAGATTTTTGACGACTTTTCGGCAAGGCGCGAGCTTAGCTAGCAATAGTAATGACGAGATAGCAGCAAATGCATTTCGTTTTTGACTTAATAGAATTCTATCGTATCAAACACATGTGTGGATGGTTTACATCAACTAGAAAGTGAATTTATGCTGGACAGGCTTAGCTTTACAAGTATAAACTATACCAAGAAAAAAAGCACTTGTGAATCGCCACCACAAACCAACCAGCGTAAAAAGCTTTAAAAAAATTCATCGAATGAAAGATAAAACATTCGGTTTTTTCACAGTACTTCGACTTTTATACAAAATCGTACAATATTTTGGAGACATTTCAATTTTTAACAGCATTACTAAATTTAAAAAAAATTTTTTCAATTTAAAATTGCTTGGTTTATAAATAACAGACGCAAAACAATGGATAAAAAACTTTCCAAAACAAGTATTTGGATCGTTCACGCAACATTCATCGTACAAAAAAATATCGAAACAAAAAAAACTTGTGAGACAAAAAATCAAGTTTCAAGAAAAATCGAAGCCAAAATCCATCTCAGAAATTAGAGTTAACAAAAGTTCCAGAACTTACCAGCTTTGTTGACCTCTAGCGGATAAACGTAAACAGGAAACTGTGACGTCAGAGGACATCTTGAATAATCAAAACAACTGCTCATGGCGCACCTAAATTAAAAAAAAATCGGTTTATTAATACGTTTCCTACAACAACTTACGATAATGCTCAACAGTTCGGGCTTAAATCGAACTTAAACGTTTCTTTGCAACAGTCTGGCAAATATTTTTTAACTTCAGCTGAAAAATACGGAAGTTGTTGACTTTCAAAAAGCAGTTGCGCGCACTTGGGATCAGCTATGTCAGGAAAAATCAACCTTGGTCGGCAATACTCGAACAGCGTGCTCTTGCAGTGCACAAAAAGTTGTTCAACGAACAGTTTAAGGAAACATACGGCTCATACGAACTTTTGAAAATGTTGTGGCGGGTCGATGTCAACGTCATCATCGTCACTAGCCAATAGACGGGCGGGAGCGAGCAGCTTTGGCTTGGCCGCTTCTCTTTGCTCGTTTTTCAACTGAAATAAAATTACTGTCACTAAATGTCGCTGTTTTTCGTCTGCAGGATGGTCACTATTCACCTCACTTGTGAGGTCTATTTCACGGTGTGACAAGATCTAAAGTTTGAAGTGCAAAAACACGTCAACCACAAGATGCACTTCTTACTTCTATATATCCAAGAAGATTTTTGAAAATAGACAAAATAACAATCACAAAATAAACCGAGTCATCAAGAAGATTTTGCTTGTTATACTAAATTTATTTCAAAAAGTTTGTAGAATGCAACTGTAATTGTACAGTACATAATATATTTTGATTTAGGGAAAAGCTCGATTGTTTTGGAAGTTGATTACAAAGGAAATAAAGCCCGAAAACACAGGCTCCTCGCCAAGTTAGAACAATGCACAATGAACAAAAACGTCCTTGGGAGCAAAAACAAATTAGAAACATGAAGCGGGATTTTTTGATATAATGTGATTTAAAAAAAACAAACTTTGCACGATGATGAGCTTAAGGTTTTAAATTAAAACAGTCAAAAAGAAAAGCAATTGAAATAAAATAATATACCTGAACAATTTCACGTTTTAACTTCTCAAGCTCAGACTGAGCCTTTTTGACAATCTGTTCAAGATTGTTTAACGAATCTTGTCTGATTGTGATGTCATTCTGAAAACAAATGATCAGTTCAATTGCAATCTAAAATTATCTTCTAAAGCAGCGGTGGGAAAACTATGACCTACGGGTTTAATTTAGCCGCCATGCATTCAATGTAAACAGTGTAACAAATCAAAGTAAAGACTTCTTTCTTTTTTTTATTTTTCTCTTCCAAGAACAGTGCTATAAATCAAAGGGAAGATCTATTTTTTCTTGTTTTGATGTTTGGGTAAATTTGAATCACAATTGTACGTTGTAAATACTAGTGGATATTTTATTTAAATTTAACTTTTGAATCCAACCTTAAAGCTAAAACGTTTGCCCCTCCCTGTTTTAAAGCAATTCTTAACATTATTATTAATAGTCAAAACATATCTAAAACAAGTGATTTAGGTAACAGTTATATTTGAAAACATATTTGATACTAAATGCCAAAAAACCCAAAATTATTTTTATACGAAAAAATAGTAATGAATTTTAAAACAAAAAAAACCCAAAAATTTGTGCCTAAAACATCAAAAAACCAATAGTCAATTACATTGCACAACACTTGATGTCAAGAACCACAATAAACATATATAAACAAAGTTAAAAAAGGTATTATGTAATAAACTTAATTCAAGAAGAAAAATTGCTATAAAGTATATGTATATTTATAAGGGGTTAAATGCACCAAAGATGCATTAAAAGTTTAAAATGCTCAATCAAAAAATAAAACTCAGTGTTCATGACAAACAGTTTTTAACTAAAGTCATATAAAACAATATCAGTAGTAATATAAAAAAACATAAGCAATACTAAATTAAAATTGTAATGCAATTCAACCTGTATCTGATTTCTTTTATTTTCTAATTCTCGTAATTCTATTGAAACAGATTTTTTAATTTTCTTCAACTCATCAATATGCTTTAAATCTCGAAGCCTAAAAAGCAAATATTTTTCAATATTTTAATTTCAACAAGTATATGGTCCACTTGCAAATTACTCAAAGCTTCAAGGCTTGTTTCAATTGTAGGTATGGAATGGAGTACTATTTGTTTCTTTTATTGATCTTTCCACACTTAAAATCAAAGCTAGCATTAAAGTGAAGCAAAAAAATCAATAAAACAAACAAAGAACACTCCATTCCATGCTTGTAGTGAAAACGAGCCCTAAGTTAATAAATTGAAGTAAATCTTCTACTCTAAATAGTTAAATCTTTGCTGATTTGTTGATGCCATTACAATTTGCTACAGGGTTACACAAAAATACAGTACATAGAAATTACAGATTACCAAAACCATCTACATTATTATGCCAGGAACTCAAAATTTTGATGTAATTGTTTTAAAGTAAATGATCAAATAAATGATGTATGGCTAATTGTACAACCCACTAAAATTTTCCACTGTGGAATTACAAGCAATTTTTATTTAGTAGTAAATAATCAATTCTTCTTCTTTTTAGAAATAAATATAAAAAGTTAGCTGACCAAATGACTTTTATCTATTTATATATATATATATATATTTTAAAATTCATTAAAAAACTACATCAGCATAACTCAATAACTGGTCATTTTAATTAACTTTTCATCTTAAAATGTTTGCAGCTTGGTCAAGTGGTTGAAGCACCATGCTTGTGGTCAACATAGTTTCAGTTCAAAAATCTAGTTGGGCCATTCTCTTGTGTGTTTGGAAAAGACACTTTATGGCACTTTCTCCTGCTTGGCAGTCTTGGCAAGCAGTTCTAAATTTCAGTCATCTTTATAATACTAAAAAACCAAACAAAAAAAAGAAGTTTTAAGAAGACGCTAATATCTTGGCATCTCTGAAAACAGGCCAGGGTAATTGCTTGCTCTATGTATAGCATCTCTGATGTTTTCCTGCAAGTCAAAAGGATAAATATAGAGATAAAGGGAAATGAAATGAATGAAAGTAACAAGACAAAATTTTTTACCTTTTTATAATGAGTGGACAACTTACTTATAGGATGAATACAGTGAGTCTCGTTGAGATTCAAAATTATTCAAAGGAAGCTTGATAAAATGATCAGTAAAATAATGAAACAACAAAAACAGAAGTAGAAATAGAACAGCAATGTGTGAGATTTTGTTATTGGTGATAAATCTATAAAATAAAAACAACATACTATTTCAATTACAATTCATATAAATAAGTTTATTAACTATTTCTTGTTTAAACCTTAAGAAATTGTGCAATGGACTTGAATTTTAATTAAATATTTGCAATTGCAAGCACACTCCCTCACCAAGATACAGTACACAGTCATAAACATTATGATATTAAGGGTTAATCAAAAAATAGATTGCTGTATGATTGAGATCAAACGATCATAATATATTGAAAACAGATTGAAGCTATAATCAAAAATAGAGAGAATGGTTCTTGCTTGGTACTGGACACAAAACCTATTGGAAGTATGTGGGCAGCAGGATATATGTTGGATTACTTCTAATTGAAATTATACGTTAAGAGCAAGGTATATGGATCGTTAACTTTTTTCTTGAGCATCATTTGTAACTTACAAAATTTAGTCAAGTTTATTTTAAATATTTAAAATGACTACATTGGAAAATACATTGGAAAGTTTTTATATTTAACTAAACCAAATAAGTTTACAAAAAAAAGTGTCATCAAACAAATAGCAAACAATATGAACCATGCTAGCAAACTACTATGTACAAAAAAATAAAAATATGAAAAACACTTAAAGTATAAAAAATAAACATAGCACCAAAAATAATAATCAAATAACTTAAAAAAAAGTTAATAAAAATTTTTATCTAGATGGGAATACTTTGGAGTTCCTTTAACCTTTTAATGTACTAATTATTTTCAAAATGTCAAAATAAACCTAATTTTTCTATTCAATTATTTGAAAATTTATATCTTATAGACACCATAAATCTGAATTAAATCTTACAACTATTATTATTGCATATAAAAAAATTATATAACAAAGATTAGATTTTATGTTTTTTCACCCATGACAAAATATTTTGAAAAGATGAGGCTAAATATTGTCTATCATGAGATATATTGCATTTTGTTTTTTCTGGTAATAGAACTAAAAAGTCTTTAACATCATAATCAAAAGCTTAAAAATTTTTGAAAAACATGTAAATGAAGTACAAAGTTTTACAATTATGAACAAAGTGTGACATATACATATAACAACAAGCAACAAGTGACACATATTCTCGCTTAGTCAATCTTTCCGATCATATAATGTCTAGCAGATAGTTATAGTTTATTTAAAATATTTTGTGTTAGCCAGTTATTGACACAATTGACAGCCCAAGATTTGTCATGGCATGTAGAAAATTTTAAATTTTAATTACAAAATAAATAAATATTGTAACTTTTTTTTAAACAATACACTACTCTAGTATCACATGATCTATTTGTCATGCTGATTTACAAAATACAAATGTCAGGTGATGGATTATACCACAAAAGAGCTAGGGCTACAAAATAGCTAGCCATAAAAGGAACCCTAACCCCTTTTTAAGTCTAGTCTTTTTATGGCAAGCTATTTTTTAGCCCTAGCTTTTTTGTGGTACTAGCTCTTTTGTGGCATCACTCAGGTGATTATTTTAATTTGCTTTTAGAAATTCTAAAATATTAGTCAAATACCAAAAAATGTCAAAATATCAGCAGAACAGACACACAATTTATTTTGCCGCAAACCTTATAAAACAATAACAAAAGAAATATGATGTAATAAAAAGGAAAGAAAGCATTGTGGTTGCTTAGTTGGTTATATAAAATATTTGATTTTGGTTAAAACAAACTGCATTTTTTCTAATTAAAAAGTAAAAAAAGAATTGATTTGAATTATATGAAGTTGGTTAGATTTGCATTGTTGGTTATAATTTGGGTCTAAGTTGAACAAGTAGAAAAATTTGCAAAATTCGTATCCAAGATATTTTGGGAAAACATATTAAGGGGTTAAAATATACAAGTCAATATGTATAAACTATGTACAGTAAGGTAAGCAAGTTTCTTCAAGAAGTCACCATAAGCAATTTTTGTTCATGAAACTAAACTGGGTGCCCCTGTGGTTATATCGCTTCTTGTGAGATTCTTTATCTCTTGGTTTCTTTTTTATTCCACCCTGGTGCTGAAAGAGATAATTTGGGTTAGTTTTGCCCAAAAAAAATCACTTAAGGTGACTTCTTAAAGAGACCCAGGTAAGCAATGTTGGCAAGGTATGTTTGATTGTCTATATATAATATATTAATTTTGGTTGAAACAAGCTGTATTTTGAGTGTAAAAAAAAAGCATAGACTTAATCAGAGATTACATTATTCAATTGGGAAAGTTTGATTGGATGACAAGCTAAGCATGGTTGACCAGGTAGCTGAGGATGGTATGTTTTGTTTAACTATGCTATATATATTTTTGGGGTCTTTTCAAAAAGTCACTGTAAGCAATTTTGGTAAATGTTGTTTTTACAAGAGTAAAATCGAATTTTATTTAAATGCACTAATTTATGCAAACAACAGTTTCCTGTTTATTTTAAATATCAAGATTTTTGTTTGTGAAACTAACCTGAATCCCCCTATGATTACTATTGCTTCTTTAAAAGATCCTTTTCCTCTTGTTTTCTTTTTTATTCCATCCTGGTGCAGTAGGGGGATTCAGAGTTAGTTTTGTCAAAAAAAAAATGTTTATGTTGACTTCTTGCAAAGACTTGCTTTTGTTTGTATATTGCATTTGAAAAATTTTGAGGTAAACATTCAAGAAGCAATAGTAACCACAGGGGGGAACCAGGTTAGTTTCACAAACAAAAATCCTGATATTTAAAATAAACCGGAAACTGTTGTTTGCATAATTTAGTGCATTTAAATAAAATTCGATATTATGCTTGTAAAAACAACGTTTACCACAATTTTTATTTGTGAAATTAACCTGGATCCCCTATGTAGTTACTATCACTTCTTGAAAAGATGCTTTTCCTCTTGGTTCATTTTTGTTGCCATCTTAGTGCTGTCAAGGAGATTCCAAAATAGTTTCACTAAAGAAACACTTATTGTGATTTCTTAAAAAGGCCTGATTTTTGTACAACTCAACCAGAATCTCCCTGTGGTTACTATTGCTTCTTGAAGAGATTCTTTTCCTCTTGGTTTCATTTTTATTCTCTCTTGGTGCTGTGGGAGGATTCTAAGTTAGTTTCACCTACAAAAATAACTTCGACTTCTTGACAAGACCCAAATTATAACCAACAATGCAAATCTAACAAACTTCATATAAATCAAACAATGATATGATTGATGCTTTCTTTATTTTTTCTTCAGAAAAAATGCAGTTTGTTTTAACCAAAAATAAAATATTTCATATAACCAACCAAGCAAACGTTACCAACCTTACCAACCACAATACTTTCTTTCCTTTTTTTTGCCTTCTATATCTTTTGTTATTGTTTTATGTGGATTAGGGCAAGATAAATTGTGTGTATCTGTCTATGTCTGTCCTGCTGATATTTTGAGATTTATTTGGTATTTTGGCTAATATTTTGGCATTTCTGCAAGCAAGTTAAAATAATCACCTGAAATTTGTTCTCTGTAAATCAGCATAACAAATTTATTTATTTATCTGTACATTTATCCTACTGACTTGCAGGAAAGCAACAGAGGTACTAATACATAGGGTAAGCAATTACCCCAACCTGCTTCTAAAGATGCCAAGATATTGCTGTACAATTAAAATTAATACAGATATGGCAGTAATTTAAAACTGCTTGCCAAGACCATCAAGCAAGGGAAAGTGCAGTTAAGTGTATTTCCCAAGGACACAACAGAATGGCACGAGTGGGTTTTGAACCAAGACCATGTTGATCATAAGCACGGCACTTTAACCACTCGACCACGCTGCTGACAAATAGATCATGTGATACTAAAGTAGTGTATTCTTTAGAAAAAATTACAATATTTATTCATTTTTCTTTGCTTGTTGCAGGACTTCTTATTTTCTAAGTTACCAGTTCTTAATAGCAAAAAAACTAAACTTTAAAAAGTAACTTACCTTTTCACTGAGTTTTTAATGTTATTGTTAACTTGATTAGACGGCCGTTTTTCTCGATTTGATTGAAACATCGCACAGGCCTAGCAGTAAACACGGTAAAAAGAATTAAAAATTTTTTGGTACTGGACTATTTTGGTACTGGACTTCAGTCTTTTTGCAGTAAGCCAAGTGATACCACACTACGAGAAAATTTTTCGTTTTATTACGCAGGTCTTTACTAACAATTTCAATCATTGAAAATCCATGGGATAATGGATATGGCATAATTTACATTAAACCTAGGCAATTATGTGAATAAACTTTTTAACATTATCATCATTCAAGCATAACCTATATGAAAAGTTCGAAAGTCCTATTAGAGGATATAGTAAGCCTTTTTATTTTATCTGTATATATATTTATCCTCCTGACTTGCAGGAAACCGACGTAGGCGCTAATAGATAGGGCAAGTAATTACCCAGATCTACTTCTGGAAATGTAAGATTTTGCTGTCCGTTTAAAATTTTTTATTTTGTTTTTTTTTAGTTTTTTAGAGATATGACTAAAATACCGCAAAGAAGCGGAAAGTGCCGTAAAGTGTCTTTTCCAAGGACGCAACATAATGGCACATGTACATTTTGAACCAAGACCATGTCGATCACAATTACGGCACTCTCGAATTACGGCGTTGTGAATGTCATCGTAATTGTTTTTCTTTTCGCCCTTTTGTCAAAGTTTTGTGCTTTATGGTTACAGAAGGCAAATTTCTTTTATTTCTATGGTGCATATATTATCATTATTGGCCAATCAAAACTAATTTTGCTTAAAGAATCTGTTGTCTTAATATTAATTTCATAATACACACAACGTACAAAATGACACATTTTTTACATCAAAAAAACAAAAAAAATCTTACTTTATACCATTATTTTTATAACAGTCATCTTCAATACTGTATAACAAATTGGTGCTACAGCAACTTCAAGCAGCAAATTACAACAATGATGTAATAAGTTTATTAGAATGACCATTGATTTAAAAAGAAATTTCAACGTTAATGACATCATGCTGAAATTTCAAATATTTAACCTAAATCAAATGCTATTAAAAGATCTAAATGTGTTGATGTTTAAACAAAATGTTGGTAAAAATCCAAGTGTATTTTAGATGCATTTACAAAAGTAACGTCTAATTATAATACTCGAAATAAATCTGAATGTGGGCTATAACTAAATTGTATTTTAATTATTTATATGAACAATATCTCCTCTTTCCCGAAGCTATACAGCATAATTGTTATTTAGTACTTCTTTTTATAAGACCTCCGAGCAGACGAAAATGCAAAAAAGTGTACCTTTGTTGAAAAAAAAGCGTAAAAAATATAGACTTTAAACTGAGGCCCTGTCGAAAGGGTAAAAATGCTTATTTTTTTCTACATTGTAACTTTTTGTGTTATCCAGTTTTATTTTGAGTAGTCCGAACATCCAACTCCGTTTAAAAATTCTCAAGAATTCAAGTTTGACACGTCATGTTCTCATTTTTGCTGTTAACTGTACCCCTTAGGTTTCGTCAATTTAAAGAATAAAAAATTTAAAGCTTTTTATGCTCAGATAAAAAAAAATTATCAAAATTAATGGACGTTTTTATAAAAGTTTTATAATTGAAATGATTAAATTACTAACACTTTTTTAAATTATATTTTTGCCGAGATACCTGGAATACAGTAATTGCCGCTGGTAATTTGAAAGACACGCAGTTTATTTAAAGGTATCGATCAGATTGTTAATAAATTATAGTTATTAAACTTATTTATCGATAAGAAAATTTTCTACTTATTTTTTTGTCTGCCATGTTAATGCAACTAAGCGAATCTTTTATATTTGCTTTTGTAATTTATTGAGTTTGCATGTTTTAACGTTGTTTTTGTTTTTTTGCGTCAAGTTTTTCCCTGGTGTAAATATGTTGACCTAAGATATTTTATTTGACAAGTGGCAGAATTAAAATACGACTAAATTGAACTGAACTATAGCAGTACAGTCCAATGATTTTATGATTGTATCATAGCAAACACATGTTTTGCAATTTTAATTTGTTTATTCTTGAAGAATCTTTAAAAGACAGTCCAAATTGCCTTTTCAAAACTTAATTTTTAATACTTGTTCAATTTTCATACTTCTACACACATTGTTTTTCATATTCTAGTAACTTGGTTGGCAGTGTGGTTGAGTGTTTAGAATGCCAGGATTGTGATCGACATGGTCTCGGCTCAAAACTTACTCATACCATTCTTTTGTGTCCTTGGGAAAGACACTTTACAGTACTTTTTTTCCTGTTTGGTAGTCTTGGCAAGCAGCTCTAAATTTCAGTCATATCTCTATTAAATTTCAAGCAGACAGCTATATCTTGGCATCTTTAGAAGCAGGTTGGGGTAATTTTTTACCTTATTTGTTTGCACCTTCGTCACTTTCCTGCAAGTCGGAAGGATAAATATAGAAATAAAATAAATAAAAAGAAAAATTATATTAGTTTTATAATATTGTATTAAACAAAAAAAGTTTTAAACTTATATCAAGATTCTATTTTCAAACTTGATGTAAGTTGAATTCGCGTAAATATTGTATTTTAAATCTAAATTTATTTTAATTTAGTGTTTCAAATTAAAACTTGGCCTACATAAAGAAATTTTTATGATATACTAATATGACTAGCTTGAGCAAAAAAATAATGCTTAAAACTAATTTCTTTTTTTTTTGTTGGTTTTTGTTTTTATTTATAAGTAAATAATGTTTTGAAAAAGTGACATAACTTGTGGCTAATGCAACTTGAGAATTTCTTGTTAAAATTTATGGTTAAAATATTGTGCTTTGCACTTAATACAAATTAATGTTTATAATTCTTTATTTGATTAGTGTTCATTCTTGCTATTATAAATCATTTGTTTTTTAACTTAACAAAATTATGGACGGATTATTGCAACCATCATTATATACTGTCAAAGCTATATTGATATTAGACAATGATGGAAAAAGATTGCTTGCAAAGTATTATGATGATACTTATCCAACTTCCAAAGAACAAAAACTATTTGAAAAAAGTTTATTTGATAAAACTCAAAAATCTGATTCTGAAATTGCTTTGCTTGAAGGACTTACTGTGGTTTATAAAAGTAATGTTGATTTATTTTTTTATGTTGTTGGTGCATCCAATGAAAATGAGTTAATACTCATGTCAGTTTTAACATGTCTTTATGATTCTATCAATACATTATTAAGAAAAAATGTTGAAAAGCGTATTTTGCTCCGAAATCTGGACAGTATTTTTCTTATAGTTGATGAAATTATTGATGGTGGGGTTGTAATGCAAATCGATGGTACAAGTGTTATTGATCAAATTGCAACCAGAGGAGAGGAAATTCCATTAACTGAACAATCAATATCTCAAGTATTTCAGTCTGCAAAAGATCAGATTAAATGGTCTATACTCAAATAAAAAAAACTTTGCTATTATATAAGCACTAACTTGTTTTACAACTGTCTTTTAATGCTACATTATGAAAACTGTAATTTAACTACACAATCATTTTTGTAGCATAACTTTATGTACATTTATGAATTAGTTAAAGATTTATAGTACGTTTTGCCAAAAACTAAATAGTTTTTAATCGCAAAATTTATAGCAAGATTGTTTTGGTGCAATGACTGAATTAAGCATTGACTGTCTTTCACTGGATTAATATCAATTTTATGTTTTTTTTTAGCAACTAAGAAATTAGATGATTTGTTTGATAGAAGTCGGTGTTGATGTCATCCAAATAGCTAAAGAAAATTATTTTTGGGTTTTAAATATTTTATCTGGTGTATTGTATTATGTTTTTTTGCAATAACACAAAAAATTTAATTTGCTGCAGAACTTATCCCCCGAAATAAATTATTTGAATCATTTTATAGCAGATAGCATTTGCTTATTCAATACTATTAAAGTTTTTAGATAATGTTGGCTGAAATATTTTGCAATAACCAATGGTATTGACAGAACTCTCATCTTTTTCAATTTTGTAAGTCTTGATATCCATCAACTCTTTCATTAGTTAAATACTACCAAACTTGAAAGAGTTAACAGTTCTTCAATACCATTGGTTGTTTTAAAGTTCTGTACAAACAAGAATTTATTCAAATATTTAGCCTTCTACAATTCATTCTTTTTATTTTTATGTTTTGAATTACTGTATCACTAAAAAGAAAAATGTTGTGTACAGTCTTTTAATCATTGACTATAAAACATTTTTATAATAAAATGAATGTGGATTTTCTTCACTGGTGTTGACTTTTTTCTGGCTTTGCAATTTTCCAAAAGTCTAAAGGTTTAAATTGCTAAAATTGATTGTAAAAGAAATTTTATAAAGTTGTCAGTTTTGATTGTGCTTTGTCTTTTCAAAAGCACTTCTATTGAAGCTTGTGAATTATTACATAGAAATCTAGCATTGTTTAGCCCGATTTTTGGCACCAATGTACTTTGACTGTTTTAACCTCACACTTTATTGTGAAAATGTGATGGTCTGAAAAAAGCAAAGCTGAATATGGGTGACTGACTGTTGACTTTTACAGCAGTGTGTATTGTAAAACTTTAACAGTTGATCATGATGGTCATGCAGTTATAATGGTTGTGTGCTGTGACAAGTGCGTCTGTGGCTTTGAGAATTTGTTCTATTTGGTATAACTGGATTGTTAATAATGTTATTTTGAAAGTACTTTATTGACAACAATATATTCTTTGTATATCCCAATCCTTTATGTTTTACCTTGCATTTTTGCTTTATTTACTCCTAGCAATTCTTTTGCAAAAAAATTTGAGACCATGAAGATGGTTTTTGTTGTATTTGGATTTTTAAAAAAGCAGCATCAAAAATAAAAAATTAAAGCGACTTCTTGGTAGCTTGTGTGGTAAGCTTTAAAGTTTCCATTCTAATATTATGATGCTTTTTAAAATCTCTACAATATTTTGTAAAAAGCATTTACTAAAAATGCGTTTGTTTTATTGCTGTTTGACAGAATCGTTTATTATTTTAAAACATGCGAATATTTTTTAAACTCTGAAGGTTTTTGCTTTATTAGCTGTTATGTGTGATGTAAAACTTAAAGCAGATTGGCTGATTTCAACATCAGAGATGATCACGTGATTATCAGCGCATAATGGAGAACACAGATTTGGTTTTGTCCGATATTCACATGAACAAAGTGGCTGTCGGGTCGGGCGACGGTTTGGAAATGACTCGCTTCAAATTCACATTGCACTGCATCGACTGCGCGTGCCGCGACTGCCAGCCTTATTCACACCGATCCGGCCCGATGGAGGTGGACGAGGACGGAGACTTCGTCAAAATGCCACCAAGATTGCGCGACCGCGACGTCATTCGCATTTTTCACCGCATGGCGACCGACCTTGCGTCTGTTGGGCTGCAAGTTTGGCGCGGCGCACTTTTGGCGTGCGACTACATTTTTCACAATCAATCGCGCTTAGCCTCGAAACACGTTCTGGAGCTGGGATCCGGAACCGGTCTCGCCGGAATCGTAGCCGGAAAATTTGCCGATAGCGTCACGTGCACCGACGTAGGCGATGACGTCATTCGCTTGTGTCGCAAGAACGTTGAAGAAAACGCGCGCCATTTCGCTTCCGGTCACCAAGTTTCGGTTCAAACTCTAGACTGGTTTTCCGAAATCGATGTCAACGACTTCGTGAATCCGCCGCAAATCATTGTAGCCGCCGATTGTGTCTACGACAACGAATTAACTGACGCGCTCTTTCGCATTCTTTTTAACCTCATGACCATGTTCGGCCGTGCCTCTGTCGACGCGGGAAATCTCTTTGCCGTTGTCACTCTTGAAAAGCGCTTGAACTTTACGTTGGATGATTACGATGTGACGTGCAATGAATATGACCATTTTAGAACTTGCTTGAGCGAGCTGGTTTCGTGTGACGGCTTCTCCGCCAATCAAATGTGCGTCGAATCGCTGCCCCAATATTTCGAATACGATAGAACAAAATACGTTGATTTATGGGAAATTTCTTATACAAAATCTTGACATCAAAATAAAAAATACGCCCTGCTGCGTGTTGGTATAAATTTTTCAAAACGACACTTCTGCCCTGCGTTAAGGACTTTTTAAAAAAATCGTGGCAACGTGGGGCTGATACGATCACGATCGATGCGAACTCAATTCCACTACCCTTGTGATATCCTTGTGCCTTTCGGAAGGCTTGCCAAACGTCCCAATTTTAGTGGGACAGTCCCGACTTTTAGGGCTCTTTCCCGCCATTTTGGCAGAAATTGAAAACAGATTCTATGTGCAAACCGTCTTTTTTCTTGTTTTTTCCGAGATCACTAGTTTTGACGGATTTGAAATGAAAACCTTTTAGAGAACCCTTGATTTTTAGGACGAAAATCATAAAATCGGACACCGATTCAAAGTGAAGATCTATTTTTTTTGAAAACATCTTTTTTTAGGGACGAATATAATAAAATCCGAGAATGATTTGAAGTGAAGATCTTTTAGAGAACGCTACTTTTTAGAAGGCGAATTTTTTCTATTAATAAACTTGCCAGTTTGCCCCTTCTAAAATATAGTATGCCTACGTATAATGTAATGAAAGATAGTTTAACTAACTAAAAACCTTTTTCTGTATGAGACGAAAATTTATGAAGTTTTATAGAACACCAAAACTAAACGAGCAAATTTAGCAAAAATGGTTCTTCGTTTTCTCTGAAATTGTTTCAATATGCCAGGTTAATTATGTTCAATTCAATATTCAATATGTTCAATTCAATTTATTCTTATAAACCAGGGTGACCAATGTTCAATTCAATATTCAATATGTTCAATTCAATTTATTCTTATAAACCAGGGTGACCAATGTTCAATTCAATATTCAATATGTTCAATTCAATTTATTCTTATAAACCAGGGTGACCAAAATTTTTTATCATGAGCCGTATACAGTAAACTAGTTCGCGAACCGCAAAGTCTTAATTATGCCCAAAAAAATAAAAAACAGTTTTTTTAATCAAATAGTGCAAACATTTGTCATGCTGTTGTCATGTGCGTTTCCATGTTATCGGTAGTCGTTTAAAGCTTAAATCTCAGTCCAGAAAATTCGAACTTAAATAACTACTTGTCAACGTGCTTTTCGTGCAATGCACGTTATACCAACGGTACTGAGTAAAAATAGCACACAAAAATAACTTCAAATCAACAATTTATTTGAAGACTCGACTTGATTTCGAGTCTAATTACTGATTTTACCAGTTACTAGGATTCAAGTTATGCTTACTACAAAAACTCGAACCAAAAAGTTTACATGTAAAATTAGAGTTAACTCGGTTCAAGTTTGGGATCTGATTCAATTTTAATCATTTTTCCGGGGCCTCTGATTAGGATTTTACCTCGGGTCGCCAAATTTCAATCCATCAGTGGGTATGCTGTGCAGTTGAAAATTTTTGTTGATTTATTACATAGATACCATATGACTAAAATGTAAACCTAATTGCTAATACCGTCAAGCCGAGAAAAAGTCTTAAAGGGTGTTTTCATACGTGGACATATAAAGTGATGAATCAGGACGTTTGTTAAACGTAGGGTTGCCATATCCGAATAGGCGTAATTCCGGACAGACATAGACAGTCCAGCTAAAATATTTCGGAGGATTTGTCTAAAATTCTCGGAATTCCCTATTTTCGTCCCAAAATCATGGTGTTCTCTAAAAAAAGTCTTTTCTTAAAATTGGAAATACATAATGGGACAATATAAAAACGGGACATATTGGTTAACCTGACGGGACACCGAAACAAGGCCATAAAAACGGGATTGTCTCGGCTAAAAAGGGACGTATGACCACCCTATCTTTTCAAAAGATACAAAAGAATAACGCGAGTAGGTTTTGAAGCATAGTCATGTTGATCCCGTTTGCCATCTATACGGCGCGCTTAACAACTCGGAAACGCTGCCAAAAAATAAATATAGTAAATTATGATTGCTTAGTAATAAATATACAGTACTGAAGAGTGCAGATAAAAAGGAAAAGCAATGTTTTTATTTCGCAAGTTTTTTTAATTCGTTAATTAGCGCTAGAGAATCACATAAGGTAGTGTTGCCATACATCCGGGATTTTAGACCTTGGTCCGGGATTTTAGCATCAACCAAAAACAACGTGCAAGTTTGTGAAAAAGCACGTTGATTATGGGACGAAAATAGCGTATTCCTGGATGGATTCGAAGTAAAGAACTGTTATGATTAGGAGTTTGGTTTTGAACTAACCCTAACACAATATCACATGCAAAACTTATTTTAACAGAGTTTATTAATTAATTACACATCTCCGTCCCAAAACAGCAGCGTAACGTTCCTTATAGTTTATTGTCTGTCTCCCAAATGGTATACAGCCACGTCCGTATATATATAGCAAGCATCACCGAAATCCTAATCATTTACCGTGGGACACAGGAACACTGTTACAAAATTTCACACGATAATCATTATGGGAAGCGGACACGATTGATAAAATAAAAGCATAGACTCGAACATAAGGCAAGCACGCTGCAACCACGCATTTGGCATACACGAATCACGACATTCTCCCCCTAGTTGCAAAAAAAATTGGTGGACGCAAATTTGAAAATGAAAATACGGAAATACAAAATAATTAAAAAATTATTAAGAAATTGAAAAATTAATTGTAGGACAAATCAAATTACAAATTAAAACCAATAATTCAAACACTAAAACATTAAAAACATAATATGGAAATGTTGGGTTGTGTGTGTGATATGTAAAACACGAAATATTGGAGTGATGAAGTGTATGTGTTGTGAAATTGTAAGTGAAATGTTTGTGAAAATAACTTTGAATCGCACCATTAAGACAGTTTATATTGCCAAAAATAAAAATATTTCCAATATATTTCCAATATTAATTTCTATTTCCAATATAACGTTATTGACGAATCTTAAATCACCTTGGATATATTATATTTTATGATTGTTGAATATTATTAAAATGAGACATGTAGTTTTCAATCCATAGCTTGATATAATTATACATAAATTCAAAATTATAAAAATTGACATTGCATCACAAACACATCCAACAGCAAAAAGTATTTTTGAAACTATTCAACAGTTAATAAAATTATAATAATCAAGTTGTTGGAAGTAAGTGGTAAAAGTCCTTCATCGAGAAATTGAAACTGTTCGATATCCTCGCCTCATCTTCAATATAGTTGATTGCAATTCGGTTATTTTCTTAAAAGTCGTTGCAATGGCATCCTCTTTTATACAGCCACGTCCGTATATATATAGCAAGCATCACCGAAATCCTAATCATTTACCGTGGGACACAGGAACACTGTTACAAAATTTCACACGATAATCATTATGGGAAGCGGACACGATTGATAAAATAAAAGCATAGACTCGAACATAAGGCAAGCACGCTGCAACCACGCATTTGGCATACACGAATCACGACAAGAACTTTTTTTTTTTAGAGACCACCATGATTTTGGGAAGAAAATAAGGAAAACCGAGATCGATTTCAAAATGAAGACCTTTTTTTTGGTTTTCGTCCTAAATTCGGAAACAAATTTATTTTGTCCGCCCCTTCAAAAAAATTTTTTGTTGGTAGGCCTACGTCTGTCCGGAATTCCGTCTATTCAGATATGGCAACCCTAACATAAGCGAGTTTTCAATACTCGCATATACTATACTGTAAATTGATGATCGCCGTATCTAAAGCAGTTGTCAACAAACAAGTTAAAAACATTTTGATTTCATTTGTTGACCAAAACACTAGAAAATTAAAAAGACAAAAAGATGGTAGTTAATTTTGTTCTTGATTCAAATAATTATTTTATGAGCGTTGCTTTTCTTACAGTTTTGCGGAGTGAACATCCAGGCACAAAAGTAGGAGCTTATATAGTAAGCACAGATTGAAAAATAGTCGGAGTAGGTTAGAATAAAAGCTCAGAAAACGTTTCTATTCCATGGAGCAAAAAAGATAGAACTAAAAATTGAATTAATACCAAGTATTCTTATATACTGCACGCGGAAATGGATGCAATTTTAAACAAATCTTGTGAATCGTTACAAGATTGTACAATGTATTCTTTAATATTGCCGTATAACGAATGTGCAAAGTTAATAGTTGAGTCAGGCATCAAATTGTTGATTTACAGGGTGCGGATTTTGTATGAGAACATAGAAAAGTTGAAATTATTTTTCAGTCAAAGGACCAATTTTATTTATTTATTTATTTATTTTATTTATTTTCATTTTTACTCACAATCAACTTGAAATTAATCATAGTGCATGTAGAAATAAAGATTGTGAATAAGGAAGCAGCGACTAAACGAAGTACGTTATTACATGCATGGTCGCCGTACCTTTGAACAAAGCGATGTGCTGTTAATGATTTGATATTCTCAAATTTTATAGACATATGTATAGACATAATAAAAAACATAGAATCATTCAATGTGAGATCCTTTATTTTTCACAACTTCACGTAGACGGCGTTGGAAGACGGAGCATGCAGAGACTATAGTCTCGGGGGGTATTGACGCCCAAGCTTTCTTCAGGGACTGCTTCAGCTGGACAACATTTCGATGGGGCTTAGCACAGGCCTTGCTCTCTAAAGCCCCGTCTTGCTGGAACACAAATGGCCCTTTTCCATAGATGGAAAGGACCCAGGGATATATTTTATCCTTTAAAATTTCAATATAAATGTCTGAATTTATTTTTGTATTGGCTTCAACAAAAATAATCGGGCTTTTGTGTCCATCTGTGGTGACGGCTGCGAAAACCATAACCGACTGCGGCTTTTGACTTTTAAAGATCATTTTATGGTGTATAGGAACAGCGGAGAAATCACCGGAGAGGATGCGATTATTCTATCTATTCACAGCTGCCTCCACCGTAAAAATTTTTTCATCGGAAAAAATGATAGGTGGATGGTCATGGAACTTGACCCGATCGAGCATTGTTTTTGTCTTTTTGCGTCTATTCTCCTTAGCTGTAATAGATAGGGAATGGTGTTTCTGGAGCTTATAACTGCGGAAGATAAGGTCCTTGTGAACCAGGTTTCGAATAGTCTTTTCGCTTACTTTGGATTCTCGAGCCATCTTTCTCATGCTTCGTCGAGGATTGCGCTTGATCTTGCGTTTTACTTGCTTTATCAGTTCCGGTGTGCGAGCATTTCGGGGACGTCCACTTTTCGGGAGGTCGACTGACCTACCTGTTACCTTGAATCGTCATAGGGTCAACCAGACCAGTTTTCGAGAGACGTTAAGTGATCGAACAATTTCTTTGGTACATCTTCCTGCTAAGTGAAGCGCCACTATTCTTTCGCGACACGCAATTCGAGAAATATTCATCAATATTAATTAAATGCATTGTATAATAATAGTGCATTAACTCTAAATTATTATCGGTAAATTACATGACTTAAATTAAAATACTCATGAAATAATAATCGTTTAAATTATGTTCCCATACATAATCCGCACTCTGTATTACGTTGACAAATATTCTACTGGTGCAAATAAAGATAATTTTGAAGCAACAAGGATTTTGTTTCGAAAAGCAGGTATAACGTGGAAAAAATTTGAACCAAAACAAAATGTTTTTGCTGATTTATTAAAAATTGGGCTGATCAAACAGTAAATATAAAATGTGAAAATATGTCTACATGAGTCTCCGATTAAAAAGCTAACTTGAATAAAAATAATTCTTAAATTTCAGGGTGTCCCAGAAGTCGCGCACCATGTAAATTTTTTAAAATTACAAATGAATAACAATTTTATTAATAATAATCATAACAGATGCTCAAATTGTTCACCCTCTGCATTGATATATGCATCAATTCTCTTTATGAAACTGTCTTTTACTCTGTTGAGGGTTTCGATGCTGATCCTTTGACATTCAGTTGTTATCGTATCTTGGAAACGTTTAATTATGCAGATGACAGTAGTATGGCTCAATGGCTTTTCTCGCTCGGGATGAGTACGGTTAAATTTTTCAGCTACGGAGCGGTATGTTGCTTCATCTTTTGCAAACATAAAAACCAATTTAACTCTTTCCTGTATAGTTAGTTTTTTACCTATATCTGAAACATAAAAAAGAAATTCTTACATTTACGTGGTACGCGACTTCTGGGACACCCTGTATAAAAAGAATAACAAAAAAGTACTTAATCTAACAATATCGCAGGATAATACTACAGTATAGTAGCTTTTTTGTGAGTCAATGTCAAAATAATTGGCTTTTTTTCGATCAAGTATTTTTGTTCTATTAACTTTTAATAAAATAAACCATAAGCTTTACTGCAAAAATTTAAATGTAAAAGTATTTTTTTAAACAATAGCACATTAAATTGAGTAATTCAGGAAATAGAAAGTGTTTATAACTTTTTTAAATTAAATAATTTAGTACTCAGTGAAGAAACAAGATATCTTAACCAGATTTGTTTTGTACAACCTGTTTTATTATTGTTATTTTTACTTAATTATTACCCCTTTATGTATGGCAGTGTCGTGCGGTGACCTCTGAGGCTGGTCATGCGATTGGTATGCCAATGATGGTCATGCAATTTATATGCAATACTTTACGGATAGGGAAAAAAAAATTGACTGAGATTCCAAGACGAAGACCAATTTTTTCGTCCCAAAATCATAGTGTACCCTAAAAAAAAAAAAATTAAAAAAAAAGTTCTTCGCTTGGAATCAATATCAGATATCTCTTTTTTCGTCCAAAAATCATCGTGTTCTCTAAAAAAAAAGGTCTTTGCTTGGAATCAGTATCAAATATCTCTTTTTTTATCCCAAGATTGTGGTCTTCTTTATAAAGGAAAAAAAAGGTCATTACGCAAAAGTTTGTTGGCCATGCAAAGCATGACTTGCATGCCTTGACCGCACGCCGCTGATGTATGGATATAGTAATACAAAGCAAATCAAGGAGGCATTGTATATTTATTGCCCTGTTTTTGCAGCACAGTCACATCAACAAAAAAATCCTTTTATTTAATTGTAAATCAATCGTTTGTCATTCGAGAAACCTTTATTAAAAATCGAATTTAAAATTAAAAGTGCTTTCAATTTGAATTGTTAAAAGTGAAAACTGAGCATCTGCATTGAATGGTTAAATACTTGTCTTTTATAATTTGTTTTTGTGTTTGAATGACCAGCTCTGCAACTAAACCTGAGTAAACAGACTGTCCCTGAACTCGAAACCATGGTCGGGCAGTGAGCTCGGGCTTAGCATGCATGATGCCACAGATAATACTCTTTAGTGCCATCTGTCCGATAACTTGAAAAAATAACACACGTTTAGTTACAAGTTTTTGCAGTGATTCTAAAATAAGCGTTTGGTTTTTTTGATGAAAATAGTAGCCTATGATTGAAATCTCCCCAAATTTTAAATCCACTGTAATCTTTGTAAATTTAGGAAAACGACAAAATTTTCAAAAGGTATTAAGACAAAATATTAATTTTTATATAAACGAAACATGCTTTTTTAGTGCTATTTTAAAGTATTACGTCAATTGACGTACGCCATCTCTTTATTAACGGTCCTTCCATTGCTTAAGAATTACTGCGAATCACTGCAAATCAATATTGCTGCAAATCCTGCAAACAAACATAAGTCGATTTTTGTGGGAAATGCAACGTTGCAATTCGTTCCGCAGGTTGCTTTCAGCATTGATGCCTGAGAAACTGATTTAGTTCAAAACAAATGTATAACAAGCTAATCGTATGTTTTCGGAAATTGCTTGATTGCTTTTATAGTCTGTTTAAAAAATTTGCGAACGTCCTTTGTAAGCTTATAAACACTTAAGCCGCTATGGTTAAACTAAGTTTATAAATATTTTAAATAGTCAAAAGGTTGAAATTAAATTATATTCATGCAGAAAAAATATGACCGAGTTTCTAAGGCATTAAAAAAATTTAACGCAGGCTATGACCTTGCTGCAACAAACATACTTCATCAAATAGTCGTTCAATGTTTGATAACGCAATTCGGATTTCTCATTCAATGTCAATTTTATTACACTATTTTTATATAAAACAATATTAGAACTTACCAATGCGTTTTTACAAATGTTGTAGAAACTACAGTAAACCTCGGTTGATCCGGATTCGATTTGACGCACAAATTGATCCGTATTATCCGAAGGCTATTGTTTCAAGTTAGATGTTATCCAAAATAGTACGATGTACACGTAGATAAAAATCACCTTATTTAAATATATAAAAGACTAAAATGGTACAATTCGTCATTAATTTACCTTACCTACGTAACACACTTGTAGAGAACTAACAAAGTTAGTGTATTTTAATAGCTTAGCTATGCAACACAATTATAGCACACTTATATACGACACAACTACCAACAAACAAACTCCCGAAGTTGAACTGACATAAATTTCAAATAACAAGCAATATAGCCAAGGCTTGTGAACCATGACGTGGAATAATGTTTATGACATTGACAAAAGACATCCTGCTGCAGTTGTAAAGCGCAAAAATCCGGATTATAAATATAAAAAACAACTTTTATCTGAAATAGGCAAAGATTCGGATTAAACAATCCGGATTATCCCAAGCTTTCTATCAAAAAAACATTAGAAATCATTTATACTCTTAGTTTTATCCGGATTAGGCGAATATCCAGATTAACCGAGGTTTACTGTTCATATTCGTGTTACGTTTCACAAATCTAATAAAGATTTTTTTTATGTAAAGACTAAAGTATAGTTAATAATACTTCGGAGTAGATGGAACTGTTGATATTGTTTAAAACAGGGATGTCCAACCTGTGACCCATTTAAGGTTCTAATGCGGCCTTCCGCCTATTCCAAGTTTTCTTAGTCTAAGGAGGTTTACGAAAACGAGTTCTGCGAGTCTGCGAAAACACATTTCGGAGAAAAATCGACAAATCAGAGCCGGATTCCGAGTGATAACCTTTTCTTTTTTTTTTAGAGAACACTTCAGTCTATGGACAATAATTAAGAATTTAAGGCAAGATTTTGAGTGCAGACTTTTTTTTTAGAGAAGATATGATTTTTGGGAAATTGAAGCGAGATTCTGCGTATAAAGCTTTTTGCGACCCAACAACTTTGGCTCGATATAAAATTTGGCCCAAATTAAAACAAGTTTGGACATTCCTGGTCTAAAAGATACTTGCTAATAATACCTACAGACTAAAGCAAATTGACTTATGATAAACATTTAAAAAACAAAGTTTGACTTTCAAGTTAAAAAAAACTTTTGGTTTTCACTAAACTTTTGCAAGAAAAAAATTTTTTTGATGTTTAAGTGTAACTAATGATCATCTTTTTTTCTTTTAAATCAATCATCTTTTAAAACATCTTTTAACTTTAGGGCAATTATCTTTAAAAATAAGGCATGAACAAAATTAAAATTTAGAAAAACTGGATTAGTTTAAAACTTAGCCTCAAGAAAAAATTCCAATTCCTCTTCAGATAAAAAGGTCAAATTAACAGTTGTTTGTGCTTTTTCAATCGTTTGAATATATCAAAGGCTCAAAGCTATTGTGGTTATATTTTTTTAAGGGTAGTTATTTTTTAAAGGGAAAACCCTTCGGTTTTTATAAAAAAAGGCGGAACTCCATTAATGCAAAAACACAAAAGAAATCCAAGACGAAACTGGACTAAAGAAATTCTACAACAAAGTTTCGTAAAGAAATTCTGCAGCATTTCTACGTAATTGATAAATTTCTTGTCAAAAAAAGATTGTCTTCAACTTTAAATCTACGGAGGCGAATTTTATGCGTACCCTTTAAAGTGACTCCTGTACATTTCATAAATTTACGTAGCTCAGTTAGTCAAATTAGACAATCCATTTAAAATTTTGCAAAATTTAACAAGTCGTGTTAATTCTCCCTCAGAGAAATAGTTAAGTTTCGCTGGCAGCATTTTGATGAGGTAAAACTAACTAGTTGTTTTTAAAACTTAAAAAAAACTAAAAATTGTGGTATCGCTAGGACTTTGAAAAGTTACCTTACATAAGATTGCAAAGTTTTGATGTTGCAAAAATAATTGTTACTTCTTAAACATCTTTTTTATTTTATTGGTTGGACTCTGGAAGATGATTTTTTATCTTTGCATGGAATAGCAAAATATTAGGCCTATCCTCATCTAACATTGCAAAAACGCTTTCAGTGCGAATAGAATCAAATATACTTCGATCTAAAAAATGCTCATTGAAAACTTATCAAGCTAGATAAATCGCTGACAACAGCCAATCGGGCTGGTTGCAATCACAAAAAATGGGTTGCAATCACAAAAAAAAACCAGTGGTAGATATTCAAAGTTAGGGGCCCCAGGCAAGGACATCCAAAACTTGATGTTCTCTAAAAAAAAGGGCTTTGATCTCGTATTTCCCTTTTTTTCTTCCAAAATCATGGTGATCTCTAAAAAAAAGGGTCTTCACTTCGAATCGATCTCCTATTTCTCACTTTTCGTCCCAACTTCATAATGATCTCTAAAAAACATATACAGCAAAATGAAACTATATGCGGTATTTTCAAGGGTGTACCCTAAAAAAAAGGGGGCCGAGGCAACTGCCTCTTTCGCCTCACCCAATATCCACCACTGGCGATAAGCAATTAGAAATTATGTTGTTTATACTTATTTCTGTTCTTGCTTTATCTTTAGAATAAAATTGTTCAGCATCGCTGTTAGATAACTTTGTTTCGAATCCTTTGTAAGTTTGCCTTATCAATTTTTGCAATCTTTTGTAATCTTCTAAAATAAAACTGTGATTGTCTCTTTTGCGTGGTTGTATCCAAATTGTTCTCTTATAATGTTTATTTTTTATAATAAAACCTACACAAGATTGTTATCTAAGATATCAAAGTTTCGAGGAGGGGATTGAAAAAAATAAGTCTGTACACAAATGAAATAAAAAAATTGCAAACGAGACCATTAATTTAGTTTTGGCCTGATTCAAATAGAGTAGGCTACTGATAGTTTCTTTTAAACAAATTGTTCTTCTTGTAACAAAGCAAAAATGAGTACCTTTTATAATCAGTGATCTGCCATCGAATATAACAAACATATAATTAGACTAACTAATCAACAATAGCGCCTATAGAAAAAGTCGGTAACATGCTAACATTTTTGTAAAATTTACTTAACAAATTTTTTTATAACACAAATTTCACATTAAAACAAGTTCTTTCTAGCTTGTTAAAGATCAGAAGACCCTTTACCCCACCTTTTCTACCGCCCCTAAAGAAGCCAATTTATAAATCTATTACATTTAAAATTAAAAGTGTAAAGTTTTAAAACAAGATGAATTACAACAATGCATAAACGCAAAAATGACAAAAAGTCTCACTAACCCTTTCATGCAGTATCAGGCATAAAAAAGTCATGTACATTCGAGTTAAAGCGTAGTAAAGTTAGGAGTGATTCTCCAACTCACTTTTTTAAGTTAAGATTTGTTATCTACAAAATGTAATAGTTAATACTTTTTCAAATTTAATTTAATTGGCAAAAAATTGAATGGTTTGTATATTTTAATAACTCAAGCCACGTTTTCAATTGGAATCTTTACTGAAGATTGTGAGACCGATTTCTTACTTTTACTTTCAAAACTCGAAACCTAACCACATAAAACTTTGAAAAGTTGCCTAATATCACGAATATTCTTTGAATAGAAAAGTAAAAATAAATATTTATGAAACTACTATATTTGAAGAAAAAAATGTGTCAAATCAATAACGATGTTATATAAAATTTAATCAAATTGCTTTTTTTTAAGTTTTAAAAAAGCTTTAAAATTCACCTGAACTGGTTTTTCTGCAACAAATCTTTGTCGCATTTTAAAAAATAAATAGCAGGAATTTTTGGTCGAAAAATTTTTTACTTTAAAATTAATGTTTGGTTGAAAAATATTTTACTTTAAAAATTAATAAAATAAACTTTAAAATTAAGTAGGCCGACAATTGTATTTATTATGTATTATTATGAAAAATTTGTGTCGAGGTTGAGGTTATAATTAAGGTTAATATTGATTATGGCTGAGGTAAAGATCATTAATTTTATTTCATCTGTTTACTGTATTTGTCCTCCTAACTTGCGAGAAAGCCTCGAAGACGAGTCAGCTCACCTATATTACTTTTACATTTGCTTTTCTTGTTCTTGGCGGTCTAGCAAGCTTGGGCGTCTCAGTAAGCATCTCCATATTTCAATCGCGTCTCTAAATAAAAGCTAAAAGCCAAACGTTGATATCAAGGTAATAACATCAATAGAAGCTTGCAATGCAAGTTCGATAGTTACGAGCTCGTACAATTATTGTGCTTAATTGTGTTGGTAGCGTAGGTGGTCACAATTAAGCACAATAAGGTTCATAACAAAAGCTCCTAAAATAATCTTGCGTAAACTCAATTGAAGCAATTTAAAGAAGTAACTCTTGCAAAGTTTTGACTCAAACA
Organism: Diplosoma virens; assembly: GCA_963680785.1. NCBI lineage: Eukaryota > Metazoa > Chordata > Ascidiacea > Aplousobranchia > Didemnidae > Diplosoma > Diplosoma virens. Next base: position 27,783,624 of record OY796889.1, read on the forward strand.
GTTTTCTTGAAATTTAAAGATTTATTTATAGTTCTAATACTTTTATTCCTTGTAGTATCGCTGGAGAGCGCTTTTTTTGTAGTGGTAAAACGTTTAAGATGAAAAAAAGGATCACAAAACATATTTTTGTTCATTTGGGGGATATGGACGGTAGCTGGATGGTCTACTAAATGGCTGTACATGTTTCCATCAGCCAGGTTGCCAGACTATTTTTGTTGGTCGAGATAAATGTGAAAAAGCACGGGCTCTATTTGGACGGGGATAAATGGGGCAAGATATTATTATGGGCTTAGCGGTCTGCTCTTTTGTGCCACACTCACAGGCCGCCGTAGAAGCTATACCTCATTTGTGCGTTTCTGAGCGGAATAGACCATACGGGACACATCAGCCTCCACGAAACTTAAATTGGCAAATGACCAGGCAAAATATGATAACTTCGGGGTGCTTCCGGGGGGTAAAAGAATAGACCCTCGGTTCTGGAAGCAAAAGAAACTCGATAAGCACAAGAGATAGACATTTTGCATTGTTATTATTTTTTGAGCAAGAATAAAAATAATTAATGTTGTTAGAGTTAATTGCTGCATTTCTATTTACTAGATTGAAATCCGTTTTATTTTGCTTTTATCAAAGAATTAGGCAGTTTTTGTTCGAAATCAAGATGTCATAAATTTTACTTATGTCATAATAATTTTTCGTTCTTGAATTTTATTAAATTAATATTGAAGGTAATGCTGACACTAACGTCATCAAATTTTGTTGTGCTTACGCTTTAGCTGACGCCGTTAAGATTTTTAGGTGTTGACGTTGAAGTTACAGTAGTTCCTTCGACATATTTTGTTGACACGCACAACACTGTGTGTTCGTATTGTGTCCTTACAATGCGCTGATAATTGGCGATTGTCTTTCAAGAAAGAAGAAACTTTTTATCCTAGAAAATTTTGGCCATTAACACTTTGTTTAATTGAATAAATACATGTAGTTTAATTTCTGTGCTATGAAAAAGATTATGCTACAAATTGATAGGCAGTTAATCTTAATCTCTTTTATGCTGTAAGTGTTGAGACAAATCGTTATCCCTTTAAAAACAGTACAGAATATCATACATTTAGCTTTCAACATATTGCACAAAACGTCTATAAGCATGAAGTATGAAGAGAACTGATCGCAGTAACCCATAATTTTCTTTGATCAGTTCTTTTATTTATTATCGTTTTTTATTTAATCTCCATATTTATCTTCCTGACTCGCAGGAAAGCGACGGAGGCGCTAATACATAGGGTAATCGATTACCCCGACCTGCTTCCGGAGATGCCGAGATATCGCTGTCCGCTTGCAATTTAATAGAGATATGACTGTAATTTAGAACTGCTTGCCAAGACCGCCAAGCAGGGGAAAGTGCCGTAAAGTGTCTTTCCGATGGATACAGCAGAATCGCCCGGAAGGTTTTGAACCGAGACCATGTCGATTACAATGCCAGCACTCTAACCACTCGGCCACGCTACCGACAATTTTAAGATCGAATATTAAATATTATTATCGATAGAAATAAAAGTATTAAAAATTTAACAAATTAGGCGGTGACTTTTCGATAATTGAAAAAAAAACATTAAAAAGTTTTAAGCTAGCTAGCTCTTTAAGTGCAGGATTGGCTACACCAGTGCTTTTCAACCTTTTTAGTCTCGCAAATCAACAATTCAATGGTTTTCTGTTAATTCATTATAATGTTTTTTAAAAATATGCCTGGTTAAAGGCTTTAAATCAAGGTTTCTAAAGTACATAGTTGGAACACACAATTATAAAACCAAGGAAGAAAAACTTGTGGAACATTTTATGATTTGTTATATTTCAAGTGAAAGAATACCAAAACCATTGCAAATTATTTTATAGTATCACAAACTACATGTCTATACAGTTAAAACTAGATATTCGTCGCTTTCAAACCTTGAATTTTTTTTTACTGTGGCACGTTGAATAACAGAATACAAAATAAAGTCAGCGAATGGGCTTTTTTGACAGCGTTTGAAAAATGAACTACAAGCCCATGTGCTATACCATGTTTTTTTGAAATACGTGGAGCTCTAGACTAATTTTGTGAAACTCTATGGACCCTAATTGTAAAAGTTTTTTCCGAAATTTAAGGAAAAAAGTCTTTTTTTACGTTTACCAACAATAGTGACCGAACTTTAATTGATGACCTTTTTTGGCTCTTTCCTTATCTTTCTGAAGAAGTTTAATGCTTCAACAACAAGTAAAGACTTTTTTGAGTAATGCACTTATCACTGATCGGCAAGTTCGTACGATCTTAGAAATTTTTTTAGGTACAGTGAAATGAAGACAGCAAATTATTGTTTTATAGAAAAATTCTCAGGAGCCCCGTTTAGAAGCCTTGTCTTTGATCTTGCTTTCCTTAATAGCAAGTCGTTAATGTACTTGCTTTAAAGCAGAAAGTAATTTTTTAGCCGAAGCAGTATTATTAAGTACAGTAGAAGTCAATTAAAAAAGCTTATCTACTTCTTTAATCTACATTGAAAATTCTTGTTAAAATTCGTATTTTAAAAAAATTTAGTTAGCTCGTGATCATGCTTTCCAGCAAATTTGTCGGGTCGGTATAACCTAGGATTTTTAAAGTGGAGATCCATAACAACCTATCCAGTGCTTCCACAGTTTTTTTCTGTAAAATAATAGTTTGCTTTCTACATTCCACTTCATCCAATAGCACTTCTAAGATTAAAAAGACTTGCTAATGTTAAGAGCATTACCCAAGAACGTTTAAAAATTTTTTCGAAAGTCAAGCAAAAACAAAAAAGTCGCTAATTGAAGTTCAGAAAACAATTTTTTTCAGTTGAATTGCTTGAAAATGATTTTTTAATACTTTCAACGCTAGTTTTCATCAAACTATTTCAACCATTTAGATAAATTATTATAATTATTAAATTTGAATACGAAAATTTAATATATACTAAATTTAAATACGAAATAAGAAAAAGTATATGTAGGCTTTACATCATGTTTAACTTTTTCAGGCACTGACAGTCCATAAAAAATGAACGCGTTTTTCTTAAAAAAGCGAAGATAGTGCCGCTAAAGGCTGCTTTGAAAATACATAGTAAAAGATCGGCTTGTCTGCGTGCACCGAATCGAAGTGCAAAATTTCAAATCATTATAAAAAGTTTATTGTACGTCATAATTTTTTCATTTGAGAGTAAAATAAAGTAGATTTAATCTATAGCGTTGATAAAAATATATATCAATTTAAAAAAAATGTTTCATTTAAAGCTCTAGATTATTAAACTACGATAGAGCTTTAAATGAAACATTTGCTTTTGAAAGCTATTTTGAAGTTTTGTACCAACAAAAACGCGTCGCTAAAATCATTATAAAAAGTTTATTGCACGCATGCGCGATTTAAAAAAATTCAAAATAAAAACAATACACATTCAATCAACGCGTCGCTAAAATGAGAAAAGTCCTTTATTTTGTAATTTTTTATAATTCATTTACTGGCTGATCAGAGTCGAGCTAAGAACTGCATGCGGCCCGTGGCCCGCGGTTCAGAGCCGTAAAATGCCTATGTCAGCTTAAAAGGCGCTTTCAAAATACATAGTAAAAAAGATGGGCTTGTCTGCGTGCGCCGAAACAAGGTTTAAAATTTTAAGATTCGCTAAAGAGTTTATATGCAGTTACGTCATATTTTCGATATTTTACAGTCAAATCGAGTCCAGTCGGTACTTTCAAACAAGGGACCTTTAATTCTTCAAGAATCAAAAATTTTTTAAACGCTGATTTTTGAGTAAAAAGTGAAGAGTATTTGGATTAAGTTAAAAAATGGCCCTAAATTAATCAAGTTAAAAAATGGCACTTTTTACTTGTGTTCCTAAAAAAAATTCTTGATAAGCAAAATAGTAGACAGATCATAAAGTAATTAAATCAAGACATATTTGAAAAAAATCTTGGTCACTTTCTTCTCTCCACCTGTCTTCTTGTAAATAAGAATAAGTTCAGTTTTTCTAATTCCTTTCATTCTTTTACGGCAAGCTTTCTATTTATTCCAGTAGCTTTCGATATGCTGTGTGTGAGTTACAGGAATAGGGTTCACGAAATGTAGTTTGTAATCAACAACCTCATCACCATACTCCATGTCACTGATTTGTCGAGATGCAGGTCACTGGTCACTATGTACAATGGTTCGGAGTAAGTAGATTGGGCGTGCAGTAGGTAGTAGCTGACCTTTTGGAAAAATCTAAACCTTTGGCAGGTTTATAACTTAAAGGTACTTGTATCCAAAATCCAAATTTCTTCAAAAAAAACTTCTGTACTGGTTGTACTTTTTTAGTTTTAACTTGACCGTCACACTTTTTTCGTAATAATTTTTATCATGGCGATATAGCTTATTCTCCGCCTTAAAATAATTCAAAGTTTTGCTATAACATAGAAATCGCTTGGGCAGGGTATAATTGCTTTCGTACTGTGTTATTTAATTATCTGCTTGCAATTATTCGAATGCAATTTTATTTTTTCTTTCGCCAGACGATGGTGACGTAATGCGCTTTGTCTGTATCGCATGACCGAGTTAAGTATGTTCTGGAATGTTCTCATTTACCGTGGAAAATGCGTTCCAAGTTTAACCCGCGTGATCGACCGAAGCGTTTTCCAGACAGTTCCAGCCGATTTGCATCATGTGATCTTTTGTCCATATAAATGCGAAGACAGGCGACGACAAAAGAGAGACGAAGACGAGAGAGATGCATAAAGCAAAAGTGTCGCTGCAAGAGAAAGTAGAATTTGGGGCGAGTGTTGAATTTATTTTGCGCTAGCGTTTTTGGAGTTGTGTTCTACTGAGGTAGAATCATTTGTGTTGGTTGAATCAAGTTATAGTGTTGATTTCGCTTTGCAGTTTGGCAAAGCGTGGAATAGATTTTCCGTCGGTCGTGAATTTTGTAATACATTCGTTCTTATTAGAGACAGTGGTCTCTGTTTGTCTGTGAAAAAGAGTCTTCAACGAACCAATCCGAGTTTTCGTTCAAACCAACTGTATAAAAGCTTCGAGCTTATAGCAAAACTACTGTGATAGACAGGGTACCCAGAGAGGAACTGTGGGAATGCTTGCGGTTAGCTGAAACATCAGAGTGCTACATAAAGATTATCCAGAATATGTATGACGGAGCGACAACAACTGTGAGAAGTGCAGCAGGGTTGACTAAAGAATTCAAGGTAGGTGTTGGACTCCACCACGGTTCAGCACTCAGCCCATTTCTTTTTGTCATCATCATAGACAGGCTGACGGAGGACATCAGGAAGGACGCACCATGGGATATGTTGTTTGCAGATAACATAGTTCTGTGTAGACAAAATTATAGGGAGCTAGAGGAGGATCTGGAGATTTGGAGAAATGCACTGGAGAGAAGAGGCCTGAAAGTGAGCCGGAGCAAGAACGAATATTTGAGAGTTGGGGGTGTGGATGATGGAGAAGAATTGAAGCTGCAAGGAAAAAAGGTAAAGAGAGCAAAAAACTTCAAATGCCTGGGTTCAATCGTTAGTAATGATGGAAGATGTGAAGAAGAAGTAAGGAGAAGGATTCAAGCAGGATGGATGAGTTGGAGGAAGGTATCTGGAGTTCTGTGCGACAGGAAGTTATCAGCAAAGGTTAAGGGTAAAATGTAGAAAAGTGTTGTTAGACTAACCATGCTTTATGGAATGGAAACGGTGGTAGTGACGGAAAGACAGATTGGAAAAATGGAAGTTGCAGAGTTGAAAATGGTGAGATGGGCATTGGGAGTGACAAGAAAGGACAAGATAAGAAACGAATGCGTGAGAGGGACTGCAAAAATTGCAAAGCTGGGAGACAAACTTCGGAATGCAAAGCTACGTTGGTATGGACACGTAAAAAGGAGAGAAGAAGACTACGTGGGGAAAAGGATGATGGAGATGGCGGTTCCAGGCAGAAGGAAAAGAGGAAGGCCAAGGAGAAGGTGGATGGACTTGGTGAGAGAAGACATGGAAAGGGTTGGAGCTAGTGAAGGAGACGAAATAGATCGAGTGAAATGGAGATTACTGTCGCGCTGTGGCGACCCTGAGTAGGGAGAAGCCGAAAGAAGAAGCTTATAGCAAAACTACTTCTTGAGCCGGAATAAAATAAAATTTAGACCCAGCTTTGTTTCAGCGCAGGTATTTGGGTTACCTAGCTCATCAGTCCTTTAGGATTCCCAAACAAAATCTGTGACAATGACTTTAGTAGTAGTAGTAGTAGTAGTTTGTTTTTATTCGCACCCAAACGAAACAATTGATACTAATTGAAGAAAAATAGAGCAAAGGTTGCAAATAGGAAGACGGCAACTAAACGATATACGTTATAAAATGCACAAAAAATTGTGCATGGTCACCGTACCTGTGTCTTAACATTGAAAATTTATGTAAAAGTACATTTGCAAAGAAAAAAGTTACAATACATTTCTACAGGTCACTAGTCAAGTGACATTACTTAATCAGGGGTGGGAGTGCAAGCACTGGTGACCCCGAAGGGTCGTGCAGGCAAAGAAACCCACCAAAAAAAATCCTGCCGTGGGTCAAAGACCATTTCAGTAACTGGTGACCTGGGTATGACTCTAAGTTGGTAGGATGTATCAATACACAAAAAAATGATCACTTGTCAAAACTCTGATTAAATAGAATCAAAAAATCAAAGCATAGTTTAATTGATTTCGAGGTCCTTGCTACTCTTCTTATGCTTGGTTTTAGAATTAGATTCGGATGTACTTTCAAATCTGCAACAACAAACAAAACCAGCAGAAACCATAGAACACTAATTTATATGACTTAAAAGCAGCAACAAAAAGTATAGCAGATCTATGTAGGCCACGTACTAAGAGTGTAAGATATGACGTTTCTGCTTGTTTCGAAATTTTTTGTAAGTTTTATTTCTTTAATCTTTAATGGAATTTTGTTCCAGACAACTGGTCCTCTGTATTTAAGGCATTGTTGTGTAACAGTTAGTCTACAAAACGATGGAAAATAAGCGGAGTTGCTTCTTGTCTTTATTTTGTTGTTAGGGTCAACAAGATTGTTTGAAAAGAAGTTGGCAAAGCTATTAGGAGGCAGATTTTTTGAATATTTAAACATAAAACAGGCCGTTTCCAGTTGTTGTATTTGTTTTACTGTCATTAGATCAGGGGTCGGCAAACTGCGGCCCGCGGAACAATTTTGCACAAGCCTTGTCGATCACAAGCAGCGGCACTATGATTTTGGGACGAAAATAGGAATTTTTGAGACCGATTCCAAGTGAAGACCTTTTTTTAGAGAACACTCTGACTTCGGGACGAAAATAAGAATTTCGGAGACCGATTCCAAGTGAAGATCTTTTTTTTTTTTAGAGAACACCCTGATTTTGTGACGAAAATAAGAATTTCGGAGAGCGATTCCAAATGAAGACCTTTTTTTTTTAGAGATCACTACAATTTTCGGAGAAAAAATAGCAAAATCAGAGATCGATTTGAAGCGAAGACTTTTTTTTCTCACGTTTTGGCCCGGGGAGATCCAAAAAATCTAAATTCGGCGCCCGTCTTGAAAAGTTTGCCGACCCCTGCATTAGACCATTTATACACATTGCGTTTTATTGGCAATTCGTTGAATTTTTAACAGTGTTGTTTTATTGCCATTACACCAAGTTGTTATATAGTACCGTATCGACTAACAATCATAGAATGGTAGAGCATATCCAATGATTTTTTGTTTAGGTGGGATGAAATTTTTTTAACTACACTGTAGCGGCTAACTTGATATATATCCGTATATATGTTTGGTTTGCTAATTTGTTGTAAGCCTACTACATATAAAATAAATACGTCCAGACTTTATTCTGTCTCAACTCTTTTTATTGATTTTCTTTTGTTCACGTTAAAAATGTGCAATTAAAGGTAATCACCTACGCGTAGCGCGTTAAGGCAATCACCCACTAAAGTAGCGGGGTTGCTACAACACCATATGTCATGGTTGTTTTTCGTAGTACCTGGTCCATGTGGGGTTTCCAGCTTAAAAATTCATTAAAGGTAACACCTAGAAAATTTGCCTCAGATTAACGAGTGATGCAATTATTTTTAAATGAAAGTGTAAGTGAATTTGGAAAGGTATCGTGTTTGGCCTTCGAAAAACTATATAAAAGGTTTTTTTGATATTGGGAGTTAACTTATTGCAGTTTAACCTTATAAGTTGCAATATTTGATGGCTCTTGGTTAGCTTTAAGATATAGCTTTTCATAAGATTTATGTTTTGAAAATCTATATCTTGAAACTAACCATATCTTGAAGCTAACTATCTTGAAGCTTGAAGCTATATCTTGAAACTTTAAAGACGAAAAGTAAAATTTTGACCGACTTTTTCAGTTTTCTTTCTTAATGTTTAGTTGAATTTTACAAAACAAATCCCAAATCGAAGTTGAGTTAACTTTTTTGTATTTAACCCTTAGAGTCCCAAACTATTTTTTAAAGAATTTTTTTAAGAAACATGTTGACACATGCTCTCTCTAAGTCAAATTAGCGATAATTGAAGTGACTTAGAATAGTTGCCAGATGTTTCCCGTTTGACTAAAAGCATAAATTACCATTGAGCTAAAAACATACAAGTTTTCATTATAAATTGTACCAATAAAAATTTTTCAATTTTTCTGGGATATATTCTCTCAATGGGATTCCAAGGGTTAAAAACAATTTAAACAAAATTCGTTTTTTACTTTTCACTTCAAAATAAAGGTCAGAAAGCGCCCCAGTCCTCCAAAGGGTATTTACAGTATTTGAGCGTAATTATTTCTTCTACTCAGATTGTAAATCTGACTATAGAATAAAAGTAATTTACCAAAAATCTCAGAATTGGAGTCACCAAAAAGAATAACGACTCTGACTTCAGTTTATGTAAAAAAATGACTCCGACTCCGACTCCGACTCCGCCCCCAGACAAGCAACTCGGGCAACTCCGACTCCACAGCCCCGATACAAATGCGTGACAATCTCGAGAAATTTTTATTTCAATCTAATGTTCCAATGAATTCTGCTTTAATATTATTTTTACGTCATAACAGCGGCTGCGTCAACTTTTTGTAACACTTAAGATGAAAAATATTTAAAAGATAATAAGTTTATGTTAAATATACCAAAAAATTTTAATTCAAAAGTTTTCTACTTTTACAGGGTTTTGAAGACACCGGCTCTCTTTTAATACGGCTTAGTCATTTGATGTCTACTTTTAAAGCAATTTTTTGCAAAACTTAAATCAATAAAATTGTTTCATCGATTTAATAAAACTTGCTAATTTTTATCAAAGAAATTATAAAGTTTTGAAAGCTATTGTTTGGTCAGAATGAAGTTGTTAAAATTAATTGTGTTGCTATTCGTGAGTTCTGCTTGGAGTCGAAGATTGGGCTTGTACCTTTTGTGTAAGTAAACTTGTAAATATTATTAATGTTGTGAAACATCATCGTATTGGTTTATTACATCGCAAACAATTTTCTTGTCTTATGAAATCATCAGACGAAAAGATTTAAGGCTCGTTCACACGACAACAAAGAAACGTTGTCTCGTTGGCAATGAGACATTGAAAAAAATTTGGTTTACACTGAATTAAACGATGCGACGTTTTGTTTCAATGAATGAATTTTAATAAAAAAAGAAGTTAACAGGAATGTATATGTAAATTAATTAAACATTTTATTTACACGTCAAACATTTTTGGTTCATAAAAAGTTGAGAAAACAATAAATTACAAAAATATTGGCGGTTTTAAAGCGAAAAGTATGTGCGACTTGTTCAGGGTATGTACGAGGGAAGCAAAACAGTGGTGAGGTGTAAAGTAGAAACTACAGAAAGTTTCAAGGTCAAGGTCAAACTGCACCAGGGATCAGCATTAAGTCCGTTCCTGTTTGCAGTGATTATGGACAGGCTAACGGATGAAGTAAGGAGAGAACCATCGTGGACGATGCTGTTTGCTGATGACATTGTGATTTGCAAAGAGACCAGGGAAGAAGTGGAGCAGAGACTAGAATCCTGGAGGTATGCGTTGGAAAGAAGGGTATGAAAGTAAGTAGGTCAAAGACCAAATATCTGTGCGTAAATGAAGGAAAGGACGAAAAAACAGTGAAGATGGAGGACAAAGAAGTGCCAAGAGCAAAAAAATTTAAGTATTTGGGGTCAACAGTGCAAGAAAATGGTAGTTTTGAGAGGGAGATAAAGAGGAGGGTGCAGGCAGGATAGAACGGATGGAGAAAAGTATCGGGAGTAATAGACAGCGTAAAAGTCTGTAATCGAATAAATAACCATGGAAAAGTCGTGTCAGCTATTGAAAGCAATTAAAAATATTCTAAAAAATGCATTTTAGTAGATTTTGTTTTTATTAGCACGAGTTTTCCGAACTGGGTGCAACAGAATAAAATTTTCTCAAAAAAAAAAATTAACCAAGTCCATTTTTTTTTGCTTCGATTAATGCCTAAAAGTAATGTAATCGGCTTGAGGTAAAAATGCTTTTTTTTTCTACAAGCCAACCTTCGGGATGTTAAAGTTAACCAATTAGGCATAGCCCCAACTTGCTTTGAAGATGCTAGAATATCGCTGCCCAGTTTAAAATTTTTTTTTTGCAATATAACTGAACTCTAGAGCTGTTTACCAACAGTGCCAAGCAGAAAAATGCAGTGAAATGTTTTTCTTAAGGAAATAACAGAATGACGAGAAGAAAATATAGACCGAGATTATTTCGATTGTGGTCGCCATTAAGCGGCACTCTTAAGGCGCGTTTACAGCCGTTTACAGTACTTTTTTCTTTCAGTGCGATTTTGGTTTGTTTTATTGACGCTCAAATCCACTCATATTTTCGAGAAAAAATGAGTGGATTTGAGCGTCAATAAAACAAACTCGCGCTGAAAGAAAAAAGTACTGTAAACGGCTGTAAACGCGGCTTTACGCACTCGGCTGGTTGCCGACTTTCGCGTTTATTGGGTTGCCCTTACATACGTAAAAAAACCGATTGGGTTGCGCTTAAGATTTGAAAAAGAATATTGCGTTTTACTTGATTGCGGTAGATACGCTGCGCTTTATTTGATTGCAAAAGCGCATTACGTTTATTTCCCTGCGGTTTCCTAAACTAAAAAAAAAGAAAGATATTTACTTCTGTCCGATTCATAATTTTATTATCTGAATACGGTTCGATATTTGTTGATTGTTTTCTTGAGTTGAAACATTCATGATATGCTTCGTTTTGTTAAGATTATGAAAATATTTGGTGTGTTTATCTGTGTTTTTTATATACATATACTTATTTTTCAAATTCTTGCTATCAAACAATCGCGACAATTTTTATCTGACCTTATGGGTGGTAGCTGACCTTGATGACCTTAATGGTCTTTCGCTACCACCTATTGTGGTGGTAAAATTTATGTTTTTGTTTGTTTTGTTTATTTTTGTTTTTTATTGTAATAGTGAGTGTATTTGTTGCAAATTTTGTCTTTTAATCTGTTTCTTCCTCCTTACTGCCTAATAAAATGAATGATTGATTGATTGCTTTAGTTATTGTTGGATTTATTACCCTTAAACAAACGTACTTATTTGCTGCTTTCCCGGATGCTTTAAGAGACTCCATTTTTCTTTTTCTTCATTCTCTTTGTAGCAATCATATTTTGAAGAATAAATTAGTCTCCTTTAATGTTAAAATCTTTCATACTATTTATTACCACGAGCCACGAAAAGCAATTCACTTATGTTTGTTAAATATTCTTATTTGAAAAATTTCTCTTTACAATCACTATGAAGTGCTTAATATTCTTTGCTAAAAAATTTCAGCTTTTTTAAAACTTTTTTGGACATTTGGTTTGGCTAATTAAAAGATAAATATTTTTCACGTAGCTATCTATATGCATAAACTGGTTAATTCGTGATGGTCTAATATTTTTTTTAAAGACTAACAATAATTAATTTTTTACGTCTGATCAAGGCAAAATGCAGAAATCTTCTGCTGTTGTGCTATGAACAGGCGCGAATCAGCAAATTCAACCGGCGCGGGAACTTTAAAATAAAGCCGGCCCATTTTTGACAACCAATTGCAAATCTTACTAAAACGTTACACGGTTCATCTTACAAACTGCATTATATTTTGCTCATTTCAAAAAAGAATATTTCGAATTAACAAACAAACATTATCAAACACTATTTACAGAGTAACAGTCTTCGCATTTCTGCGTTTATTTTTGCTAGTTCGTCGATGATCGTATGGTTCGAAATGCGTGACAAAACGTCTCGTTCGACGCACATCAAAAGAAGGGAACAGAACAGAGCAGAACAGATCTTTATTTCGCCAGTTTGTAACATCAAATCAAAACAAACACACACTACAAGATCAAATAAATGGTAAACGATTACATAACACGTACAAAAAAAACAAAAACAAAAAAAACCAGCGTGAAGACTGCGAAGTGACCAAAAACAATTGGTCTTCAAGTCAAGCAGCCAACAGATGATAAAATTAGAATGAGTAATCAGGTATCGTAACTATAACAATGACTCAGCGCAAACAAAGATGCAATGAAAGTAAGAGAATAAAAAAAAAAACATCATTCATACGATTGTAAAATGTATTGTTTGTATTTCAGAGCAAAGTTTTTGAGTGAGCAGCAATTCGTTGTAATGTGAAAAAGGATTTCATTCCATATTTTAACTCCTCAAAATTTAATTGACTTTTGCAGGCGATTAGTGGAGTACCTAGGCAGATAAAGAAAGTTTTTGTCTGAAAAACGAGTTGATCGTGAATGAATTTGAGAAATTTTGAGAAAGTAATTTACAAAAATAGGTGGCAATTGGCAATTTTCATAACTAAACATAAATTTGGCTATTTCGAGTTTAATTAAATCCTGAAACTTTAAAATCTTTAAGCCACTGTACAAAATAGTAGAATTTGTCCATCGTTGTTTATTATTAATTATACGCAGAGCTTTATTTTGTAGTATGTTTAATCGGTTGCAAATAACTTGTATAAGTAGCACTCCAAACCAATAAGCCATAAAGTAAATGAGAGTGAAAAAATGCTTAATAGAGACAAATTAGAATACGAAGAGGTACAATATGCTTTAATTTACACATAATTCCTACTGCTCGAGATAATTTAGATTTTAACTTTAAAATGTGTTCTTTAAAAAGAAGTTTGGAATCAATTATTACTCCTAAATAATTAATATTGTTTGAAACTTGTAAGATACTTGAATTTAATTTAATGGTAATGGCAAAATTTGATTTAGATAGCGAAGGTGATACTATCATAGCTTGAGATTTCATCAGATTAATAGTTAAACTATTTTTCCTTGTCCATACTACTTGTCACACTTCATTCATAATTTTAATCATAACGATGAGTTTATCCCCGTTAAAAGTAATTCGTAGTTTTATTATAAGATAATAATTGCGTCTCTTTGAGCGCTGCTGTCGTATTATCCGATTCGCTCTATTGCTCGATATACGTATGTATCTTCTTTTCTCTTTTGCTCGACCGTATGGACGTAATATGTTTTTGATCTACGTCACTGTAGTAGAACATACACGCTTATATACTAGGTGGCTCGAGAAAGAGCGTATTCTCGAGAGAGTTGTGGAATTGTATAGCGTTTATGAGGCATTTTCGTCACATGATTTTGTTTTCTATATAAAGCCGATGCGTAGCGATTATTATGATTAGATGTGATTTGGAGACGACTCGAGTGGAAGTAATTGGTTGGGCGCGGAAGGCCCGTTAGTTTTTGTATTGGTCGTCGAGTGTTGAATTTATTTTATGCTAGTGGCTGGGAGTTGTGCTCTACAGAGGTAGAATTATTTGTGTTGATTGGGTCGAGTTATAGTGTTGATTTCGCTTTGCAGTTTGACAAAGCGTGGAATAGAAGTTTCGTCGGTCGTGATTTTTATAATACATTCGTTCTTAATAGAGACAGTGGTCTCTGTTTGTTGTGAAGAAGAGTCTTCAACGAAACCAATCCGAGCTTTCGTTAAACCATCTGTATAAAAGCTTCTGGTTCATAGCAAGACTACTTCTTGAGCCGGAATAAAATAAAATTTAAACACAGCTTTGTTTTAGCGCAGGTATTCGGGTTACCTAGCTCAACTGGTCCTTTAGGATTCCCGAACAAAGTCTGTGACAATTCAATTTCAATTCACTTGCTCTATTCATTAACGCCTCTGTCGCTTTCCTGCGAGTCAGGAGGATAAATATAGAGACAAAATAAAATAAAATATTGAATTTTTTGCTTCATCTCGTGCTTAAGCACGGAAGAAAAGTAAAAAAGTCAATAAAACAAACAAAGAATACTTCATTCTACATTGGTAGTGGCAATGAGCTTTTCAAGTTAGTGATGCTTGGTGACAATTTGCCATCGACAATTCGCCACTAACCCATGCTTATAACTATTATAAATATGTATATTGTTCTAAAGAAGAAAATGTCTCTTTTCATGTGGGTGCATGCTCAATGATAATGAGATACATAAAAAAAGGCAAATACAAGAATAAATTAGGAATCGTTTTCAATAATCGAAATTTTCATGAAAAATCTTTTCATTCCTAAAAATTCTTTGATTAACAGAGAACAAAATCTAACAGAGGACAACTTAATTGAAGTATCATACAACTCATTATCTAAGAAGCAAAACTTTTATATCTATTATTATGTAATGCATGTATAGTAATATTATAGTAGTATGTTCAATTAAATAACAATAGAAATGTATTGCTAAATCACACAGTTTTTATAATTACTTTATTAAAAGTAACAAACACTTGGGCACAAAATAATTGTTATTTTCAGATAGCTCATTTCCATGTGTGGCAATTACTCAGTGCTTAATAGTAAATGAAATTTGATTGCATTACATGTTTAAGATTGTTCAGAGAAATTGAAATGATTTTTTTTTTTTTGAAATAATTGTCTAATTGACTTTAATTATAAAAGCATAACAAAGCTGGTTTGAACAAAAAGCAAAATATTACTGCTTCAACAAAAGAAATTTATGGCCTGTGAGATAGCAACAAAATTTTAAATCTATTTTTAGCATTGAATTGATTTTAATTTAATATCCAAATTAATTTTAATTTAATATCCAAATTAATTTTTTAACGTCTGACTCCCTGATACTTTATGTTAGAAAATATGCTGCAAGACAAAAACAAAGTAACAAATACATATTGTATTTCACAGATTTCTCGAAGGTTTGTAAGCTGTCATATTCCGAATAATTAAAGTCTGTTTTTGTAAGTTTGTTTATTCGCTTTAGGTTACTATTTCCATTTCTCTTTGTATTACATGATTTTTCATGCACACGCATGGTTTTCCATAGGAAAAAATTTACGTAAAATTTGCCTACACATATCGGGGTCGCTGAACAAAAAAGTTTGAGAAGCCCTGTTTTAGATCACGTAAAGCGCAGCGCAATAAACGCAATGCGCTTTTGAAATTTATGTAAAGCGTAATGTAGACCATTTTTAAACTATATTAAGTGTGGCTCAACGTGATTTTTATATCAATAAAAACGTAATGTATTTTTTCATAAAGTCATAACTCATTAGTGCCACCCAATCGTTTTTCCAATCGCCTACATTAAAAAGCAACCAAAGTAGATTGCGCTTTTGCAAAATAGAACTATATAAAGCGCAATTGATTTATTTAATTTTAATGTGCAGCGTAATAGAACGGTAGTGGTCTTTTCATTTCTTCGTGCGCAGCGTAATTAACCGCAACTTATAATTCTCTAACCGAGAGTGGAGCGCAAAGTGCGAAACGCTTCGAAAAAAGTATGAAAGCGCAGTGCAACTTTTGCAAATGCGCAATTTGCGGAAGTTGCGTTCTGCCCACCTCTGTAAATAAGTATAGTTACAATGCTGCATATACTTTTAGTGATATCCCAATAAAATAATTTTTTTCGTTTTTTCAAAATCTTTTGCTATTTAGAGTTTTTATAAAACTGTAAGAAAATAAAAAGCAAACAAATTTTAAATTAATGATAATGTACGTCGCAAATTACAGAAGGCCTTTTAGTTTTTCCAAATTATTTCGCCCAACAGAATGAAGCCAATTATATTAGATATTATAGGAGAAATGTATTTTTACTTTTTTGAACAATTATTCAAAATGTAAAAGAACAAAAAGTTATTATTAAAATTGAATAGAAATAATTTTAGTTTGTAACAATTTAAAGCAGTGTTTCTCAAACCATGGGTCGCGACTCAAAAGTGGGTCGCCAAGACTATGCGGATGGGTCGCGAAAGCTTGTAAATTACCGCACGTAAAAGAAAAATATCTGCGCGCAAAAGATTTGAGAAGTGAAGAACCTTCTTGAGATGTCATTACGAATTTAAGAGGAAAATGAAGAAATCGGAATCAGATTCAAGGTGAAGACCTTTTTTTTTTTAGAGATTACTACTTTTTCACTACGCTCAGTCAAATTTATTTGGGTCGCGTTGTTTTTAGCGATTTTGGGTTTCGCAGAAAAAAAGGCTTGAAAAACACTGATTTAAAGCGATAAGCTATTTAGCTTCGTTTTTAGTTTGTTCTTTTTGGTGACGCAGCTATGCTGTGGAGTGTTTTTACTTTTTTCCGTGCCTTCTTGCATGCTTTAACGTCTAAAATTTTCTGCGTCTTCCTTTTCTGGACTCTCGACTACTCTTTATTGTCCAAGAGTTACTATATTAGTTGTCAAGAATAAAATTAAGATGAATAAATAAGCATACTTTTGTAGTTTGTATTTTTCACAAAATTGGAGTGAGCAAAACCTGCTTTTAAAGCGCCATCTCTTTTTATCCACGGATAGGCTGCAATAAGCTCTTTACATATGATGCTTAGCCTATGGAGTAGACTAGCTATTGCATTTCAATATGCTTTGTTACGCTAATTTTTATAATTTAGGGTCTATGAAAAACTTTTTCATGTTAAGCAACATACATAAAGTCAAAGGTCTGCGATAAATGCGTCTTGAAATTGAAAATAGTTTTTCGTCGTCGTGCCTGAGAGATGCTGAGCGCTGTTTTAAAAATGAAAATAATCGTGGTTCAACTTCTGTCTTATTTAATTTACCGTGGCAAAAGCTTGAAGCAACGTCATGTCCTTTGCTTGAGTGCTTGACGGTGCGAGAAGCATTGAATTTCAGTCATATTACTCTTGAAAAAAAATAGATAAGGACAGTGTGGTCCAAGCTCTTCACACCTCTAGGCCTTTTTTGAAATTGTTTGAACTTGCGCGCCGCAATTAGTCTTGTACAAATCAAAGCCAAAAAGGTTTGTTTTTCACATTGAACTGAAAATAAAGACTAAAAAAAGGTTTTGAAAGATTAAAGAAAATCCGTATTAAATAAAAACATTTTTCGCAATCTCGAACCATTTGCTCGGGCTATTTCAACAAAAAATCTATTGCTACCACTAATAAATTGTTTGCGAGATGCGGTTTGGATAGCTTTCGATGACAAAGTTTTATTAGTAAAGCAAAATCTAGGTACAATATTTTTGAAAGCAAATCGGTAACAACTTTTTCGTTTGCAACTTTTTCATTTTTGTAAATCTGTTATCACTAGCAAAATAGTGGCGGTGGTAACGCGTGTCTTTGAACAATTGTCACAACATATTAACAAATATTAACTGAAAGTCATTATGTCATAAAATTTGACTGCAATAAGACTAGAGATAGAAAAATTTTTAGAAATACACATAAGCACAGGAACCAAACAAAATATTATATTATTTAAAACAAGAATTGTAATTGTTCTACTCATTTCTACAAAAACTGTTGACACAAACATAAATAATTAATGTTTGTAAATTAAAGTAACAAAATATGCTTACCATAATACAATTCAGTTAAGTATCAGTATCTTTTATTTCAGCTCCGCCATAAAAAACATAGTGAAGAAGGAAATTTGTAAGTAGTAGAAAGAAGAACAGAAAAAGAAAGAGGCAAAAAAACGATAAACGTTATGGCATCCAATCAAGATAAAAAGAGATTTTTAAGAACAAGTGTACATGGTTGCAGCACCTTTTAAGAGAAACCAAAAAATAAAGAAAAAAGAAATGAAATGAAAGAAAGAAAACGAATAAAAAGAAAAAAGCGTCATCCGAGTCGTATGTAGACGCTGTTGTGTTGGCGGAAAATGTGGTAGGATACACAACAGGTCGCTGGCAAAAAAAACCTGACGGGCAAAGAAACCCACCCAAAAAAATCCTGTTCCGGGTCAAAAGGACCATTTCACTCATATGACAAGGAAAAAAAATTAAAGATTAAGAATTACAAACACACACACACACACACACACACACACACACACACAAAAACAAATAAATAAACGGAAAACACAAGATTCAATGTGCAAATATTTTAGAAATAATACAAGGTTTACAATGGAATAAAAGCGATATTTGAATCTGCTTTGTGATAAAGTCTTCTATTTATCGTAATGCAAGGAAAGTAGAAGTGGGTGCGTCATCTTAGAGGGTACGAATTTTCTGAAAAAAAAGAAACAACAAAAGCAAGCACCAGGAAGCGAGAATTTTAAGTTTATAAAATATAAGAAAATTGATCTAAAATGTTAAGAATTTAAAAAAAATTGATTTAATTTTTGTTTAAAAACTTTGTTTATTTTAGAGTCTTTAATTATTAGAGGAATATTATTTCAAACTTTTGGTCCAATAAATTTTAATAGGCCTAATTGTTAAATAACAGTAGATCGGGAAAAGCTGGTGACAACATTACTGCTGCTTCTGGTTTTCATATGAATTGATTTTTGAAAGAATATTTTGTCCAAAGATCGAGGCAGTAGGTTTTTACGATATTTAAACATAAGAATACCAATTTCTGCTTTGTACATATGTTTTATAGTAATTAAGTTGTTTTCTGACATCGTGCGACTAACATTTTCCCTGTGAGAAAGATTAAAAATTATTCTTATGAATTTGTTGCACAGTCTTTGTAATTTGTCAATTAATGTTTAATTTCCAAAGCACCAATTTGATACACAGTAGCGTATGTGGCTCATGAAGAGAGAATGATAGAGCATTAGCAATGTTTTTTTATTTAGATTAGGTTTTATTTTTACTATTATGCAAAAAATATATCTTAATTTTTTGTATATTAACATGATGTGTTCTTTCCACGACAAATTTTTATTGACAATAACGCCTAGAAGTTTTATTGATGACACTTTTTCTATATTGCATCCTCTAAAGGTTAAAAATAGGTTAATTGGAGGTGTTTTTGAGTTGGGCGTTCTGAACAATATGTATTTGGTCTTGTCAGAATTTAGAAAAAGTTTATTGGCAATTATCCAGTTATCAATGTTGAAGAGTTCGTTTCTACCCTTTTTAAATAAGCATTTAGCATTTTTGTCGGACAGTAGGATAGTGGTATCATCTGCAAAGGACAGGCAAGAGCTCTGATTTAAGCAATGAGGAAAACCGTTTACATAGATAATAAGGAGAAGTGGGCCGAGTACAGAGGCTTGAGGAACACCAGAAGTAAATTTCTGCTGAGTTTTTCCAGTAAGGTAAGTTTCAAATCATTTTAAAACATTGCCTCCAACACCATAATGTTCAAGTCTGCATATTAAGATATTATGATCGATGGTATCAAAAGTTTTGGATAAATCTAGGAAAATATCCAAAGTTGATTGTTTTTCTCAAAAGCAGCAGTAATGTTTTAAGTTAACAAAGTAATTACATGTGAAGTTGAATGACCATGTCTGAAACCAAAATAGTGATCCGAAAATAGTTAAAGCGAGTAAAAATAGAGTAAAATCGATTGTACACAATTTTTTCAAGAATTTTTAAAAGGTTGGAGAGTAGGCTAATGGGACGATAGTTCGAAATATTGTTGGTTTTACGTTTTCTTTAAAAAGAGGAATAACTCTAGAATGTTTGAAATATGAAGGAAATTTTCCCTGAGATAAAGATGAATTAAAGATGTAACTGAAAGCTGACAAAAAATTAGAAGCCAAGTACTTCAAGACAAATGAAGGAATATTATCCCAACCAGTACTGAATTTGGAAATAGTTTTAGAGATAATAAGTGAGATTTCATAGGGTGTAGTAGGAAAAAAGAACATCGAAGAGGGATTTGCAGAGTTTAAATGATCAGAAAATTCAGTGCTGGCTGAAGGAAGCAATTTTACTAAGGATGATGAAATGTTGTAAAAGTAATCATTGAATATGTTAGAAATCTCAACAGGATTGTTTACTAATTTTTTATTGTAATTCATATTAAACAAGTTAGATTTTGGAGTTTGGGATTTTTCAAGTAAATAATTTATGCATTGCCAAGTTTTTTTGATATTCGATTTATATTGATGAAATTTTGACTGATAATATTCAGTTTTTTTTAAGATTTACCAAATAAAAATATAGATTTCTTGCTTTGTGATACTTTGGTTTAATCTCTGTACAGCCAGTAGCCATAAATTTTTTGTGTAGTGTGTCTTTTTTGTAAATCAAGGAGCTTCGCTCTAATATTCAAATTGTTTCAAATTGATTATGTAATAGAATATTTCATTCGAGCCGGACCAAAGCGCAATCAAAAGGATTTTTTATGATATTGTGAAAATACATAATGTGGGCGATTTTTAAGAATGGAACAGTAATGTTTGTCCAAATGTGGTCAATGGCGGTGGAGCTAGTTTCACCCAATCGCGTTGGTTTATTTATAAGTGGATAATAGTTGGAACTGAACATGATGTTGGTGAACAATTCTGTTTGTTGATCAGTTAAGTTTAATAAATCAATGTTAAAATCACCTGTTGTATCTTTGCACGAATACACAGGTTTATAAAAAAACAATAATAAATATTCACAAAAGTACTTAGCCAAAAAACAACCGTATTGAAAGATAATGCTTTTTAGTTCGTTTGCTGTAGTAGCTTGATACTTCGAACTGACTGATGAACCACAATAAAGGCGCATATTTAACTTGTAACAATTATGCTTGGAGATGCGCGTGTCCAATAATTGTTCGAGCAGAAGGCGCTGATTACGATTAGAAGTGTTTTAAGAAAACACTACGTCATCGATTGCACAATATCACAACACCTCCCCAAATAAACTACGACAAAAAAATATATATACATTTTAGCAACAATATTTTTTTGGAGGTCTCTTTGTTCTCGCTGATCGTCGTAGATTGTGTCGCCCGTACTCGTCTCCGGTTGGTAGTCTCGGATTGTTGCGTTGGTTCATCGAAGAAGAACTAGATGCGTGATCAGTCCCGGCTGGAAGTGTTTCTGTAGACAAAACGCTCGTTGGGATTTCACAGGGATCATCATCTTGATCCGAACCGTATCGAGGTCGAAGTTGATCAAGATGTCTTCTCCAAGTTGGTCCTCGAGGAATGACTCGTACATTGACGCTTCGTGTACCATGGACTTTCGTAGGCACCCATCGTGGGTCACGATCTCTTCTAGGGCCGAAGTACAGTGCGTAACAAGGGTCTCCTAGTGAGTAATGATGTTCGACTTTCGAAACCACTTCCGAGTCTTCAGCATTTGAATGCTTGCTCGCTTGTCTTGACTGTCTTCCCTGCAGGAGATGCGGAATGGATGGAACCAAAGTGTCAATTTTGGTGCGTATTCTTCTTCCATTCAACAATTCGCTTGGTGACAGTCCCGATGCAAAAGGAATTCTTCTATATTGCATTAGAAATTCTTGCAAAGCTTCCTTTGGAGGCAACGAGGATTTTCTCAATGCCTGTTTGAACGATTGTATCAAACGCTCGGCAGCACCGTTTGTTGCTGGATGATAAGGTGCTCCGGTGAGATGTACAATGCCTCGTTGTTTGCACCAAGCTTGGAACTCTTGAGACATGAATGTTGTGGCATTATCGGTCACCAACGTGTGGGGATATCCGAAATGAGCAAATTCTTGTTCAAGTATAGCAGTAGTACTTTTCGAAGACGTTGAGGTTGTTGGATGAATGCAAGGATACTTTGAATAAGCGTCTACAAGGACTAACCAGTTTCTTCCCAGAAAGTTGATCGCATGGTCCAAGTGGAGTCTTGACCATGGTTTTTCTGGCATCATCCACGGATGGATTGAAGGTTTATCCGGCTTATTTTGAAATTGGCCACAGGAAGTGCATTTGCGACATAAATCCTCAATGTCAAAGTCAATTCTAGGCCAATAGACAGTTGACCTGGCAAGTTGTTTCATCCGTTGCATGCCGAAATGTCCAAGGTGTAATAATTTAAGAATATGATTACGTAGGGTTGAAGGAATTATTACCCGTAAGCCGTAAAAAACGCAACCATTCTCTGTTGACAACGAATTTTCCAACTTTTTGAAGTCTTTAAGCTCTTCCGATAATGCATTTGGCCATCCTTCCTTCACAAATCGCATTAGTTGGGAAAGAATTGGATCCTTGGCAGTCTCTCTGACCACAAGCAATGGATTGTCAGGATTGATTTGACGACTGATTTTTCGAACTAAACAAACGCTATCGACATCATCTTCCATCTCCTCCCCATCAAAACTTGTGTCATTTGAAAATGGCAAGCGACTAAG
The DNA here is from genome assembly GCA_963680785.1 of Diplosoma virens. Classification (NCBI taxonomy): domain Eukaryota; kingdom Metazoa; phylum Chordata; class Ascidiacea; order Aplousobranchia; family Didemnidae; genus Diplosoma; species Diplosoma virens. The sequence goes on from OY796889.1 coordinate 27,806,156, forward strand.
AGCATCGGCATTGCCATGGTCCTTGCTTCTACGGTATTCCACAGTGTAGTCATATTGATGGACTAGTAATGTTCATCGTGCAAGTCGATTCGCGGCCATTGCAGGAGTACCTTTATCAGGGGCAAACAAGGTCACTAAAGGTTTGTGATCGGTAACCACAATGAACTTACGACCGTAGAGAAACTGATGAAATTTCTTCAAAGCGTACACTAAGGATAGTGCTTCTTTCTGTATTTGGCTGTAGCGTCTTTGTGTTGCCGATAAGATTTTAGAAATATTGAGAATCGGACGCTCGCTTCCGTCTGCAAAGCGATGAAATAATACCGCTCCAATTCCGCATTCTGAGGCGTCACAAGATAAACCCAACGGAAGAGATGGGTCATAGTGCGCAAGTACAGTCTCTGTGCATAGTAACCGTTTGATCTTTTTGAAAGATGTCGATTCTTCTTCACCCCACTTCCACTGTTGTCCTTTGCGTGTAAGCTTGTACAACGGCTCGGTGATTTCCGAAAAATATGGAGGTAAGAATTTGGAATAAAACTGCACAGATGCTAAAAAAGATTTTAACGTAGAAATGTTCTTGGGTGTAGGCATTTCTAGTATGGCATCAACTTTGGACCCTTTTGCAATTCCTCGACTTGATAAAGTGTGACCCAGGTAATCAATTGATACTTGGGCGAAAACACATTTTTCACGGTTGCAGCGAAGACCTTTTTCTTCTAGTCTTTTGAACAAAGCTCGCAGGTTCATCAAATGATCTTTTGCGTTGTCACCACTTACCAAAATATCATCGAAATACACGGCAACTCCTCGCAAATTTTGCGTTAACTGTTCCATGATTTCTTGGAAATACCCTGGTGCGGATTTAATTCCGAAAGGAAGTCTTTTCTGCAGTAAAACTCCTTTGTGAGTGCTGAGAGCCAGCTTCTTCTGGCTGTCAGGAGAAAGACAGATTTGATTATATGCATTAGCTAGATCAATCTTACTAAAGCAGTAACCACGTCCTAGCTTGCGCATTAGATCTTCTGGGAGAGGGATTGGTTGACGATGGTCTTCCAGTTGCGAGTTTACAGTCACCGAATAATCTCCACAAACTCGGATGCTTGCTTTTGCTTGACCTGGCAAAGGAGACTTTCGAATAGGAACCACGGGGGTGCCGTACGAGTTAAAATCTGTAAGCTCCCATACACCTCTCTTAATTCCTGCTTCGTATGCTTCGTTTAAATCTTGTAGGATTGAGAACGGAACAGGTCTTGGCTTCTTGAAAATAGGTTTAGCTTCAGGTTTAAACCGTATGTCCAGTGAAAAATCTTTTAGACAAACTCTCCACATAATTGAATACATGCCGCATCTAATGAGTTTTCTGGACCAGTTGTAGTGACGTGCTCTATCGTTGCAGTAGATTCAGCACAACTTAGGTTTTCTCTGAAGTGATCAGTTAAGTTGGTGAGTTTCAACTTCATCATCGCCAGACGACCTAGTAAATTTAGATTGGGCACCTTAGTGACAATTACAGGAAAGGTCACGTCAGGTGATTTTCCATCAATACTTGCAGTTGATTGGAATTGTCCCACGACGGGTAGCGGGCTACCTTCAGCAACTTGATATCGAACTGTTACAGGTTGTAGAGTGGGTTTACCCAGCGTTTGCCACGTCACTTCACAGCAAAATGTGTCACTGGCTCCGCTATCAATTTCAAACTTAATTCTGCGATCATTAAGTCTAATAGTTTGATAGATGGGTGAAACAGAACATTGGACTTTGTGCACCAATTTCATCTGTTGTTTCACAAACTTGCTGTTATCTCTGAGTCGAGACATGCATACAGATTGCAGATGACCTGTTTTCTTGCAGAAGCTGCAAATAGCTTTAATGTGGGGACAAGCTTTGCTAAAATGTCCAGAATTTCCACACCTGAAGCAGGCGGTTTTCTTTTCTTGCGTTTTGGAAGTTTTGGACTTTGCGTGATAAACTTTCTGCACCGACGTAGAAGGTTGACCGTGTACGGTTTCCTTTGCTACCTTGGCTGCTTCTTCCACTTCTTGAGCCACTCTGATGGCGTTGCTAAACTTCAGTTCATCGTCCTTGAGCTTGAAGAGTGTCTTCAAAACTACTTCGTTGTCTACTGAACAGATGAATTTAGTTCGCAAGGCTTCATCTAAAGGATCTTTAATGGATTGAAAATCACACGTAGCTGCATCTTGTCGTATTCTGCTTGCCAGTTCAGGAATAGTTTCGCCAGGTTTGCGTTTCATGTCAGACCAGAACTTGAAACGTTCTCTGACAACAAACCGTTTTGGATCAAACTGCTCTGCCATAAACGTCTGAATATCATTCATCGTTAGCTCATGTATGCTTTTGACAGGTTGTTGCTGAGCCGCTAAGTTGCTAAGCATTTTGTAAACGGAGTTAGATTGGTTGGTAAGAAAAATTTGTGCTTGCTTGTTGTCGGGAATGGAGTTAGCAGTGACGAATGTTCGGAACCTTGCCAAATAATCAGTCCATAACTCAGATGTGGAATCGAATGGTTGAAAACTTGCCATCGGTGTTGGAACATTTTCTCGCGGGTTGTTCAAGCTGCTTTGTAGAATTTTCAGCTGCTCTTGAAGCATTGTCATTTGCTCTTGATGTTGCTTGTTCTGCTCTTGGTATTGCTTTTTCTGCTCGCGATGCTCGTCGCGTAAAACTGCCATTTGCTCTTGGTGTTGCTTGTTCTGCTCTTGGTGTTGCTTATTTAACAACAAAATCAGTTCAGAAATTTCACTCATTGTCGACAATTCAAGCTGTAATGCAAAATCAACAAATTTTCTTTTTTCTTTCTTGACGCAGTTGAGTTTCTTGAATCCTCGTCGCCACTTTTGCCTGTTGTATCTTTGCACGAATACACAGGTTTATAAAAAAACAATAATAAATATTCACAAAAGTACTTAGCCAAAAAACAACCGTATTGAAAGATAATGCTTTTTAGTTCGTTTGCTGTAGTAGCTTGATACTTCGAACTGACTGATGAACCACAATAAAGGCGCATATTTAACTTGTAACAATTATGCTTGGAGATGCGCGTGTCCAATAATTGTTCGAGCAGAAGGCGCTGATTACGATTAGAAGCGTTTTAAGAAAACACTACGTCATCGATTGCACAATATCACAACATCACCCATAATAAAGCATTTATGTTTGGTCTTGTTAATAGCGTTCAGAGTCTGAAGAAGATATTTATTAAAAATATCAAAAGAGAGTTGATCATTTTGAAGGGATCTGTAAATCGTTCCACAAATCATTGACTCGTTTTTAAACTGTACTGTATAGTAATGAAAATAGATTCAAAGTATTATATTTTTCGTTTATTATTGTTAAATCAGAGTTAAGGGAAAAAACTAGCTTGTCTTTTATATATAAACCAACTCCACCTCCTTTACTTTTTAATCGAGGATTAGAAATATAAGTATATCTACTTAGGTTTCTATATTGTTCATATGAATCATGTTTATCCCAAGTTTCATTTATTGCTATTATATCTGGTTTGTTAGCTAGGACAGTAACTAGGCTTTCAAATTTGTTAAAATTGGGAGAATTTACCAATGATTTAACATTAATACTCATAGTTGAAAAATAATTATTGTGATTTTGTGTTAACTGATCCAGCTCATGAGGTGTGAAATATAAATCATATAATGGCTGTTAAAAAATTCTCTAATTTTCAGAACCAGAACAAATATCCAAGCTGTCATCATGAAAAATTGCATTCAACTCATCAGAGCAGAAATTTTTTAAATAACAATTTTTAAATAAATCAGAAAACTCTTCATTACCAATAGAATAAAAAGGAAAGATAGAATTTACACAAGAATAACACATCCACTGTTTAGAATAAAAATTTATAAAGGCATTTGAGTTGATATTTACATAATTTGGATGATGATATAAATTGCAACAAGAGCAAGTAAGATATGGCAACTAAGCAGAAATTTTTAAATTGCATATAAAACAAATTAGTATTTTTGTTTTGGACATTGCAAATTATGAAAAGAACACAAGTTAAACTAAATTAACAAAATAAAAAAAAAAAAAATAAAAAAATAAAGAAGTAAATGCAAAAAAACTAATAAACAAAAAATAAACAAATAGAAGGCTCTATGGCCAAAATTCGTGCCCAAAAATACTCTATGGCCAAAAATAGCTATGCTCTTAAAATTTAAGCTGGGTTACGACTCAACTAACTGTGCCGGTTATGCTATTTATGAATTAGACTTTTTAATTTTTAGAACTTTTTATACTTTGCCATTTAAAACAGCTACATATGTGGGTAGATTTTTAAACTTAGCTATATCTTTGAAGTCATTAATGTGAAGCTTTTTATTGTTAAAGAATATATACACCTCACCTTTTAGTGTCCATGTTGAACGTAAGCCAAAATTGTTTTTGCAGCTTCAAATAGCTGCAGACGGCGTTTTGTTAGTGACTCCATGATGACCAGTCCACTGTTCTTCAAAGATCTTTTTTTGCATAGATTTCATTATAGGGGTGCCTTTTTTTGCAGGAAGAGCATGGGCGACATCTAAGTCCTTGACTTGGAAAGATTTTCTAAACTGAGTTGGGTATTTAAAGTCTTACATATATAATTTCAGTTTCTAAATACTTGCCTGATTTAGTCACTTCTTTGCATCCATTAACAATAAGGCAGTTTGACCTACCATATTGCTCAAGATCATCTATTTTTTTCTCAGCAGATGCCAACCTTACCTTTGCTGAATCAACAAGATTTTTCAGCTTGGTAAAAGCCAGCTGCATAGACTCCAACTCTTTTCTTTGGGCTTCATATATGGTTTGGGTTACCTAAAAAAGAAGGCACAGCAGCAGAAACAGAGCAACTAGCATTTGAACCATTTATAAGATCATTCTGATATGTGTCTAAATGTACTTTTATTGCTTCCATTTCTTCAGTTATCTTTTCAAAATCTTTCATCAGTTTTAAAATTTTCTTATTTTCAGAATTAAAATGATTAACAAAAAAAAAAATTTATTATTAAATGATATTAACTAGCACAAAAACAAACCCTTATTCCATCAACCTTATTCAAATAGAATAGTTCAAATAGAACAGTTACAAAATAGTTTGATCATCAACCTAAATTTGGTTTCAATATAAGCTACGCAACATTGAACTTAAAGTGGTCTTTAAAAAAATTCTTCACATTAAATCTGAGTGAACGTCGGGCATCTCTGTGATATGATGCGAGATTATGATTTGGGCAATCATCAAAAAATATTAGGCAAAAATATATTGCCCCCAAAATTTTTTGTCTGGTACAGCTATGATAGCAGCTAATGCTCAGAACATGGCTAGCGACAAAATTGAATAAAATTTTTATTCCGAATTCTTTTGCATCTTAACAAGGTATCAATACGGTAAGTATCAATAGGTAAGATGACGCAAGTTTTAAATCGCAACAGTTAGATTGCATCAAGGGTGCCCAACCTTTTACACGCCGGAAACCAAATCTTTTTTCTATCAGTATACCCTGGGTTGCTATCGGTGTAATAATCAAAGTGATAAAACTTTTTTTGTCTTCGCTTTAATTTTAACCATTATTTTGAATTATCTTTCATGTGAATTTGGACACGAACCAAAAACATCAATACTTTGATCTTACGTATATTTTATCTTAAATAAAGCTAACAAGTTTTTGTTGTAACAAAATTTATGTATGCAGTAATTGGAACCCCATATTTTTACATTTATAATTTAGGGGAGACTGGGGTAAGTCGGGACAAATTTTAGTTTTTGGACCATAAATCGGAAACTACATGAGATATTTTAAAATAAAACTTTGGATAGAAAACTTCAAAAACTAATAAATCAACATGAGCAGTACCATTTGTTTTCAAAATTGGGAAACAGCCAAAAACAGGGTTTTAAATGACGCAGTCAAACGTCCTGACTTACCCCATACATGAGGTAAGTCGGGACAAGCTATGGGGAAAATTGGGACAGCTACAACATTTATCACACACACACGCATAAAAGCAATTTTATTAGAAAAAGAAGAATTTAAAAGCAATCAACTGTAGGCTACTACTATACATACATGAAACTGTGCATTGCGGACAACAGGAACAACACATCTTTTCCCAGTGACCAATTTTCAGCAAAAAATTAATTCAACCAATGTGTTATATCAACAGGAAACACCAATTGATTACATTTTCTTGTGCTTCCACTGTTCTTTACTGGTTCCGGTAACTTTGCAATCACATCATTCCGTTGAAATGCGACGATGTCAGTTTTGTTAATTATAAACACTGGCACATGTCCTACAACTTGAGGCACTTTTTTAATGAAGTTGAAATACAAGTCTTCATTCATCCATCCCGACTTGTTAGCACCTCCTATATATCCTAATGGCCCACCAATAATAATTATTCCAAAAATTAACCCTGGGAAAGACAAACATTTATGGCACTACAACTCCAGATGCTCCCACTGCGTATAAGACAATGACCAGTTCTCCATGTTCAGCACTAGTCACTGACCCAATTTTCCTGTGGGTGCAACCACACCCCCCAGTTGTTGCGCAGTTGTGCAACCCGTTCCGTTTAAGTTGTAAATATCGTGCATTTCAAATTTGTAGCGATCATACAAATCGCCTAATTGATCAAAAATTTGCCAATAGTGTGGCGATTGAACGCTGTTGCACGTGCCAGAGATGTTGCTTCATGCTTTCGCACAGATAGTCCATATTTAAACTTAAATGATAAGAACTAGTCAATTCCTGCTATCTTTTTTTTCCAGTTGTCCGGTATCGTGATATTATTTTGTATTGCGAATTCAAAAGCTAGTCGGCGACATTTGTTTGTTGAGAGTCCATAAAACATGTTACTTAATAATTTAATATGGTTTGCGAGGTCTTGTTCCATTTTTGTAGAAAAAATGTGATGCCTGTCACCCACACGGTTGCAGCCTGACTTTTTTTGCTGCACATCCTCATCAATTGACATCTGATCGACAAAGCGCTTCAATATGGTTTTACTCACGTTAAACTCTCGAGCAGACTGCCGCAGCTTACCACTTTGCCGTAAGGCACCTGCTGCCCTTTTCAGGACATCTATTGAAATCTGTCCTTTGTTGGTCTTTTTTTGTATATTTTTGAGGCATAGGCTATTACTCTTCCGCTTAAAAAAGACGATATAAGCAATTTAAAATGAGCTTTATTTTTTTTATTTGTTTTGCTTTTACTTATAGATAACATCATAATTAATAGATTTTTACCGGTAGGAATAATGATTAAAAGGCAAAGCTTTGCGTTATCGAAGCTTATTTAGTAGCGTGACAAATTATGTAACATAAATGAAAAGGGATCTCGTGCTTCGTATCACAAGTATACAAAATTATTTGGTTGAACACGGATCTAAAATGCCTTATTGGTGAAGGCACCCAATCAATGAAACATAATAAAAATCACAATTTCAATTTATATTCAACATTGTAATAATAATATACGACAAGCGCCTGTTTCGATCTTGTTTGATCTCGTCAGGTATATATAATTACGATTACAAGTAGAAAAATAGCTGTAAATTTGGAAATGATAACAAGCCGAAATAGTTCATTGCGGTAAAATTTTTTTTTTTTTTTGATGAAAAGCCAAAGAAATCAACGAGAATATAATGAACTATGAGAATTCCAATGCAACTCTTTTGTAAATTTGGAATTCTAACTATTAAAATTAAAAGGCAAATTAATAAGAAGAATTTCGGACGCCAGCGAAATAGTGGAATAACAGAATGACGTTGTCTAAGTAACCTAGATCGAATTAATAACCAAATTGTGCTAAGAAGTGGGAAGTTATTTGAAAAGATTACTGAAAATTGAAAATAGAAATTGGTAACACGTCGAATAAATTGAAGCTGATAACACGTCGAATCCATTGAAGAAATTTAAAATTGATAAAACGTCGAATCCATTCATTATGGCAGTAAAATTTGAAGCTGATAACGCATCGAATCAAATAGGAATAATGATTGGTCCGAACGATTAACTTTGTAAACTTCATTTCCGTTGCCTAATAGCTCGTAAAACATTGAGTCATTTGGCGCTTGTGACGTAACAGATGTTACAAGCTGGCCACGTTTAATTCTAAGTTCATAGCATTTTTTATTGTAGCAATCTTTTCAATGCGTTTCCTTCGAATAAGCAACTTAGAAATTTAAAGTTCAGTTTTTAACTAAAGAGAAATATTGGAACTGTTGGTTTATCTATTTGAATAAGTTGAATTGTAAAAGTAATAGAAATAATTAAAGAAATTGAAGTGAATTATATTGGAAATTAAATTAAATACAGTAGAATTTGCCTAAGTCGACTTCGGCTAAGTCGCCAGTTCGTCTAAGTCGCCACATATCGCTTGGTCCCGGCTGAGAGCCTATTGTTTTCTGTTTTATCAAGTTCGGCTAAGTTGTCTTCGCCTAACTCGTCAATTCGCCTAACTCGCCACTGTTTTTGCTCACCATGAGCAAAAAAATTTGCCTAAGTTGTCAGACCTATAAAAACTTTGCCAGCGTGATTATATTCCAAACTTTTAGTCTGCTACCACTACACTACAGTTGTTTCGCCTATCTGTTTACGATCCTACTGATGTAACACAACCCCACTGTGCGTCACAAACTTCCTTCATAACCCCATTATTTCATCACTTTAGATTGTTTTTACCAGGTTTAGTTTCCGTTCAGTTAGCCATCTTATTGCCATGTGAAGCAGCCTGGCTATGACAGTTAGAAAAGCTATCAGCTTATTTGCAATAAATTACAGTACATAGTGACTAGGGAATGGGCAAAAAATAAGGTTACAGCAGAGAATAGATTAATAAGAAGACAGAAAGAGCACAGAGCAAGAAGAATAAGCGCATAGAGTAGATTGTACTGTACTGTGTAAAGAAACAAATGTTCTTTAACGGCATTCTCGCCACTTCCAATAAATAAAGCTTTTTATAGCGCAGTTTTTTCTGCACAGTGCTGTGTTTTAATCGTTTAGTGTTGTTGATAATGTCGAGGAAAAATCTTAAGCTCAAAACTTTAACTTTGCAAGAAAAGTATGAAATCGTAGCAATGCACAAAAGCGGGAAGATTACGAACAAGGCACAGTTTGCTATGGAACACAACATCCCACGATCAACGTTGAGTTCCATCATCAAAGTGTCAGAAAAAATTATTTCTGACTACGAAGATGGAAAGAACAGTAAATCAAAAAGAAAGAGGAAGCACAATTTTGAAGACGTGGATGAGCCATTGTTGAAGTGGTTTAGAGCTGCCAGAGACAAGAAATTACCAATTAGTGGAGATAACTTGCGGCTGAAAGCTCAACAGTTTGCTGAAGCATGTGGTTATGAAAATCCGAAGACACTAGACACTAATTGGATCAACAGGTGGAAATTTAGGAATGAAATAGTCTGTAAGAAACTGCATGGAGAAGCCGAATCTGTAAACCAACAAGCTGTGGACAACTGGCAAAATAGCAGACTTCTTGAAATTCTGAAAGAATTCGCACCTGAAAACATTTTCAACACAGATGAAACTGGCCTTTTTTTCAAGTGTCTTCCTGACAGAACACATGTGCTAAAACGTGAAAACTGTGCTGGTGGAAAAATGTCCAAAGAAAGACTGACTGTACTTGTCTCTGCAAGTATGATGGGAGAAAAACTTCCACTTCTTGTAATCGGAAAATCTGCAAAGCCACGTTGTTTCAAAGGAGTAAAAAGACTTCCACTTGAGTATAAATCCAACTCCAAAGCTTGGATGACCTGCAGTATTTTTACATCTTGGCTGAGAAAACTGGATAGTCTGATGCAAAACAGCAATCGAAAAATTGCCTTGGTTTTGGACAATTGCACTGCTCATCCAAATGTAAATGGCTTGGCTAATGTCAAACTGATATTTCTACCTCCAAACACTACAGCAAAAACGCAGCCTATGGATGCTGGTGTCATTCGCTGTCTGAAAGCCCATTACAGAAGCAATTTAGCAAAAGAACGATTGGTTGCGTGGGAAGAAAATATTGAAGATTTTAAAATTGACATCCTGACTGCCATGAACTTTCTGAGTCAAGCCTGGAGTGCTGTTTCTCCTGTCACCATCCAGAACTGTTTTAGGAAGGTAAACTTCAAGCTGAGTGATACTGAAAGAGTTGAAGAAAGTACAGAAAAAAGTGATGCAGAAGCAGAAAGAATTTGGGAAATGCTGCAAGCTGCTGAGCTTGTTCCTGCCTCAGTATGCTTTTCGCAGTACACAGACGCTGACGAAAATTTGATAAACAGAGAGACCATTACAGAAGAAAGCATTTTGAGTGAAATCAAAGAGAAAACATGTGATACAATCGAAGAAATAGACGAAGAAGATGATGATGAAGAAGAAGAAGATTTAGTGCCACCTCCATCCATAAAAGAAGCTCTTAATATGGCAAAGAAGCTGCAACATTTTATGATGTGTCAAGAAGACGGGGGAGAATCATATGGTGCATTGACCAAAATCCATTCGTACATAGTGGACAAGTCCTTGGCAAATGCAAAACAGTCGAAAATCTCGGATTTCTTTAAGACTGCATCTTGAGTGTTTAAATAAATATTATGTTGTTGTACAGCAATCCAAACAGTCCTTTCTGTTTGTGTTCTTTATTTCTCAAATATTCAGCTTCTGCAGAAACAAAGGGATCTAAAGTCTGTGTAGGCTTAAGCATATTAATCTGTTGTTTGCCTAAGTCGCCAGTTCGCCTAAGTCGCCACTTTTTCTGTTCCCCTTGAGGTGGCGACTTAGGCAAATTCTACTGTAGTTAGACTGGACTATTTGGCTGTTTCTTTTCACAGTACAGCTATTCCCAAACAGTTTTAGTTTCTGTGGCTGTCGCAGACTCCACGTGCGTCAGGAACATAGAAAAAGATAAATTTCTAAGTTAGATAAAATTATATCAAGATAAAATTTCTGAAAACTCCAGTTAAAAACGCAAAGCAATAGCAAGTTCTGAAGAGTGAAGATTCAATCCGCTTTCTCAAATTCACACTCGCTAGCTGGAAGAAAGAAGCCATCTTACCAGCAGCTGTCAATCAAGCAACTACAATCAAAAAGCAAGCATAACGAACAGTAGGATAATTGTTATTAATTATATTATTAACCTACTTGATTAACTATATAACAAATTTTGCGTTGTATTAACTGGCAAACTGCGTGATATATTTATATTTATTTCACCTTTTCAAGTTATAATTTATTTACCGTCGTGTAAAGTAATTTTCATTCCTTATTTACAAATTAATATGGCTGAAGGGTCTAGCCCAAAACAGTCGCTTATGTCTCGGGACGTTACCGATGATAGTCAAAAGGAAATGCGAAATCACCGTGCTAAAGTACGGGAATTAATGTCCGCTGGCGAATCTTTTATTGCGACACTTAATGAAAGTACGGGTTACGAAAATGTTGCCCTTATTAATGATAAGTACCATGCGCTCGATGCCGAGATACTTGCGTGTCAGGGGCAGGCGTCTGGGGAAGGTAAAAGCGAAAGTCAGGGGATATACAATCGTTTGGGAGCACTGAGACTGAATATCATAGATGTTTATCAGAAATGGCATGCTAGCGTTCAAAACAATAGTGGGCTCACTCCGCTAGACATTGAAACACATTCATCACAAAATCAAATGCTCTCGAACACTAACACAAACATGCCAAACATCGAACCCTCCGACTCTGTTAGCAATGTTGGGAGTGGCAGCTCAAGAAGTTGCACATTATCGCAACTAGCCAGAAAACAAATCTCGCTGCGGCTTAAAAGACAAAAAGCTGAATTCCAGCAAAAACAACGGGAAATTGAATTCGAGCTCAGACAGGCTGAACTAGACGCCGAGGAGCAAATGTTGCACTTATCAAATCCAAACTCCGTTGTAAGTGCTCGTTCACGAAATCAACAAACGGTTTGCAAGCCACTTCCCCATACGCAACCTAGGAAAAGGCTTTGTGACGTTACACCTGAACACACAGAAGAATTTGCTAATGCTCAACCACATCCTCAATTATACAAACCACTAGTGGAAAGTATTGCTAACACAAAGTCTACTCCACTGCGAAACTACAGAGGGTACTCTACACAGCACGACCCTTATTCACAGAATAGGGTTTCAACACTTAAAAATCAAGAATTCCAAGGAAGCCCTCACAGTAGTAATTCTTCACATATTGCCCTGCAAGAATACCATATTCTATTAGAGGAGGCTCGCGAAATCAGATACTCTGGTCGCAACCTTCCCTTCATCTTTTTCCAAAATCAGATAAGAGAACTGATTAAGCGATGTCCCATTTCACACCGTAAAATGGATCTTCTCCGTGCTTCCTGTCAGGAAGGCGCGCGAGAAGCCATTTCGGCTCTGGTGCCACCTGTACCAGGTTGGGATATAGACACACAAATCACGCGAGCCCTGGAAGGACTCAGACTTCGCTATGGATGCTGCAGTTTTCTTGCGGAACCACTTGTAAGGCAGATTCGTTCAGGAGCAAAATTACCCCGTATGGATGCAGGAACCTTAGAGAAACTAATCTCTGACCTTAACGACTGCGAACTGTAATGTGGGTGAACGACTCCCTTACAACTTTAAGAAGCAGTACACATATTTCTTACATGATAACTTTGGCAGCACGGAGCAACCATCATTCGACTCTTTCAAACAATTCCTTAACAGAGAGCTACAGGTTGTTAAAACAACTTTTGCAGAGCGATTTTTGTGCTCTTCTGACAGAGGAGAGAAGAATCGATCTACGCAACGGGCTAAAGTACATCACACGAATGTCCAAACAAAAACGGGAAATTCGGGGACAACAACGTCTATAATAACAAGATCAGCACCTGCAGCAAGTGCACCAAGTGAAGCATCAAAATGGCAACAATCTCCTAGGTGTTTTATGTGCTCCACTGAAACATCAGAGAAACGGCACTTCTTATACAATTGCGATAACTATCAACGTTTGACCCCAGAAGAAAAACGAAACGCTATTATTCAGGCTCATCGTTGCCTTAATTGCTTGCAGTCTCACTCTGTAGAAGATTGTAAGTTTCCTTGCAAATGTAAGCACTGCAAACAACGCATGGCAGTGCCTAAGCATACTACTTCACTACACGAAATATATAATACGTCCTTTCCCACATATCCCAGCGAAAATGTCAGCTCTACTGAAAGGGTGGCTGTTGGGGCCGCCTCACTCCCATCTTATAATCAACAGGCTAGTACCTCAGTAGTGAGGAAGATAGAGTCACAACAAACATGTGTTTTGACACGTATATCTGCTGTACAAATAAGCAACCCATGCACAGGAAAAAATACCTTGGTTTATGCGCAGCATGATCCTGGGTCACAAGTGACACTAATATCTAAAACACTATTGGAAGAACTCGATCTTGTGCCTGTAGGAAAATCACAAATTACCCTACATACAATTTCATCCAGTGAAACAAGCGAGCTGGAGAATGTAGTGTTCAACCTCAAATCACTACACAATAACAAACACTTTCTTGGGCTGCAGGCATTGGTAGTCTCACCATGGTCTGATGAGGGCTACACTCTGCCTCACTGTCAGGAATTGTCGGAGTACCCACAATTTGATGATGTCGTTCCATACATGATTCCTGAGCGTTCGGGTGTTGATGTCCTGATAGGTCTTGACAACTCTGCCTTAATGAGGGTTTTACAAGAGCGAACTGGTAATGAAGGCGAACCTCATGCTATTGAAACCCCACTCGGGTGGATAGCATCTGGAGGAAAATTCCAGAAAGGAATGAATTGCCAAACTCACAAAATTTCTGTAAGTGACAATATCAGAATTAAAGAATTAGAACAACTTGTTCGTGAATTCACAAAAGAGGACGAGGTCATACAGCCCTCGGTAAACGACAAAAAAGCTCAACAACTAGTCGAAGATAACATTAGAGTCATTGATAGTCGATATCAGATACCTGTTCCTCTAAAGGAAGACATCCATAAACTGCCAAGTAATTACGAATTAGCTAGAAGACGTGCTAATGGACTGCGCAAGCACATGTTACGACAACCTGACCTACAATTATCTCTTGTTAATGCCATTCAAGGACTTAAAGAGAACAAATTCATTATGCTCGCTGAAGAAAACACGGATCAGCAAACAAACTATCTCCCATACTTTATTACAAATCAAGCAAAACCCAGAGTTGTCTATGACGGCTCTGCTAAGTGGTCGGGATGGTCCATCAATGATTTTATTTATTCTGGTCCTGACATGCTTAACATTCTGGCCCATGTTTTAGCAAAATTTCGCATAGGAAAATATGCAATAATGGCAGATATTACCAAGTGTTTCTTTCAAATTCTTTTACCTGAACACCAACAGAATTTATTTAGAATTTCGTGGTACGACAATGATGACATTTTAAATGGAAAGCTTAAACCATATAAATTTACTAGACACGTCTGGGGTGTGGTCAGCTCTCCATACATCGCTTGCCGTAGTATAAAAGAGATAGCCAAGGAAAATCCTACCAATGCCAGTAACCCCACTCTACACGCGATTCAACATTGCATGTACATGGATGATCTTCTAGTTAGCACAGACACCCTAGAAGAAGCCGAAACCATAGCCACTGAGTCTATCAATCTTCTGGCCAGCCGCGGTTTTCAACTTGTGAAATGGACTGCAAACCAAGCGGCCAAGTTCGTCCTTGCTAATGTAGATGAAAATAAACTGGCATCATCCGTCAGAACGATCGACTTGAAAAAAGATGAGGACCCACTTCCACAATTCAAAGCAGTAGGTTGCATTTGGAATGGTGAACAAGATACTCTGAAAGTCGAGTTTGGCTTTCATCTGCTCGACAAATATACTCGACGAGTTATGTTAAATCAAATCAGCCAACAATATGACCCACTGGGATATACTGCTCCTTTTCTCTTGAAAGGACGCCTCATTCTGCAACAACTCGCTGTGGATCAGTTGAGCTGGGATGAACCCGTCCCTGCAAAGCATGAGAGAGCGTGGAAAGATTGGAGTCAAACACTTCTTAAATTAAAAGAAATCTCTATTCCCAGATGGTACTTTGCAAATGCTCCACAGGTTAAAGTTACTGTTGAAACTCTTTATGAGCTGCATGCGTTTTCGGATGCATCCATGGAAGCGTACGGTAGCGTAATCTACCTTCGTAGAATCATTGATAATCATGCCCATGCGGCGTTTGTTTATGGAAAAAGCCGTGTAATTTTGATACATCAACAAAACTGGCCTATAGCAAGAAAAGAGCTGGTAGCTGCTGTGATGAGTGCAGAACTCATGGCAAGCGCTGCTAAAGCTTTAGGATTACCGCACTACTCTCGACATTTTTGGTGTGATTCTAAAGTAGTTCTTCAATGGGTCACTAACCCTAATCTGAGATTACCAAAGTTTATTTCACGTCGTCTGGAATTAATACGCCGAGTCTCTTCCTCAAATGATTGGCGTTATTGCGAAACCGAAAGTAATCCAACAGATGTGGCCACGAGACCTCTAGCTAACAAACACTTTGAAACCCGCTCAAAACTTTGGATCGAAGGTCCACAATTTCTTCATTTGCCACCTGATAAATTCAACGTAAACAGTATTTCTTTAACTGTACGTGATGCTCGAATTGAATTGAGAACAACTTTTTGCAAAGAACCAAAGGCAACACTCAATCGTGTCATACAGACTTCACCAAACTTGTACACTCTGAAAAAGAGGTTGGGATACCTTGCTGCCTTTGTAGAATTTGTGATTGCAAAAGCAAAGAAACTAGAGTTTCATAAGCCACGCTTAAACGCTATATATCTTGAAAAAGCATTACACTCTACAGTGCTATATGTGCAGCGAGAATGTTTCTGCACAGTTTTCGACAGCTTGCAAGCAGAATCTCCTGACTCTTTGGAAGATGCAATCAAACGGCTAAACGCTAAAACGTTATCAAATTCTGAACGCAGACACCTTAAAGATTTACGCTCAATCCGTTGTCTTCGCCCCGCTGCCTTTCCAGATGAAACACTTCGAATCGAAGGAAGATTGGGAGAAGCTGATCTTCCCACAGACGCAAAACATCCTGTCATTCTCCCATCACGACACCCACTTACTAGGTTAGTGATACTGAATTGTCACCAAGAAATTGCACATGCAGGGATTCAATACACTCTGATGCTAACTCGCCAAAAATATTGGATTATAAAAGGATTGTCCAGCGTCAGGCATTATTTAAATCAGTGCAACGCTTGCAACTTGCAAAAGGCGAGGCCCGTTCGTCAACTTATGGCGGACCTCCCTGCTTCTAGGTTGGCTGCTCACAATAAGCCCTTTTTTAATACTGGCTGTGATTACTTCGGCCCATTGCCATACAAAGAAGGCCGAAGTGAAAGGAAAGCATGGGGGCTACTTTTCACCTGCTTATCAACCCGTGCGATTCACGTTGAACTAGTCACTTCTCTTGACTTGAGCAATTTCATAATGGCCTTTTCTAGATTTGTAGACCTGCGAGGTTCTGTATCTAGTATGTACTCGGATAATGAAACTACTTTCAAAGCCGCCGCCCACGTGCTGCCCGAACTTCTTGAGGCAGACAAACTTCAGTCGTTTTTTAGGAAAAAGAAAATTTCGTGGGAATTCATTCCACCATATAGTCCCTCTCAAGGTGGCGCTTGGGAGTCCCTTATAAAGGTGTTCAAACGCACACTCATACAAGTCACTAAGTTTCCTAGAACACCTACCTTGGTTGAACTGCAAACATACATCTGCAATGCTACGCGCATAGTTAATGATCGTCCACTGACACCTCTTTCTGACGATCCGCGTGATTACACTGCAATATCACCGTCTTCACTCTTGACACCTTTAAATGATCCACACACACCGCTTGGACAACCACACAATAAGGATCATCTCCGACGCGATTATAGATACAACATATCACTTGCACAACAGTTCTGGGAGCGTTAGATAAGATTTTACCTTCCCCTTCTCCAAAAACGTAAGAAATGGTTAACGGTTGCTGACAATCTCCACGTTGGGCAGATGGTGGTAGTCGGGGGTCCGGGTGACTTCAACAAAAGGGGAAATTATAGGCTTGGACGTATCTCAGAGGTCCTCCCACAAATGCGAAGGGACAAAGCCTTGGTACGTCGAGCTAAGATTGCAGTATCGTCTTGTGATTGTAATGGTAAACCCGTTGTTACGTATATTGATCGTGACATTTCGAAAATTGCGCCTTTGGAATTGGAGTAATGCTATGTGACATTATTGTGTTCGTTTACGAAATCACTTATACAATATTGTACATACACGCTTTGACAGTTTTGTTGCATCTTGTTTAATTGCCTTTTCATTTATCGTATACGTATATGCCTAGAACTTAACTGTTGTGAATTCTTTGTGTTACTTACCTTGTTTGTAAATTTGATACATCGTTCTCCCCCTTGTTTAGTTGTTTTACATTATGTATGCGCTGATGCCGACACACATAACGGGGGCCGCCTATGGTCCGAACGATTAACTTTGTAAACTTCATTTCCGTTGCCTAATAGCTCGTAAAACATTGAGTCATTTGGCGCTTGTGACGTAACAGATGTTACAAGCTGGCCACGTTTAATTCTAAGTTCATAGCATTTTTTATTGTAGCAATCTTTTCAATGCGTTTCCTTCGAATAAGCAACTTAGAAATTTAAAGTTCAGTTTTTAACTAAAGAGAAATATTGGAACTGTTGGTTTATCTATTTGAATAAGTTGAATTGTAAAAGTAATAGAAATAATTAAAGAAATTGAAGTGAATTATATTGGAAATTAAATTAAATAGTTAGACTGGACTATTTGGCTGTTTCTTTTCACAGTACAGCTATTCCCAAACAGTTTAGTTTCTGTGGCTGTCGCAGACTCCACGTGCGTCAGGAACAATGATTAAAAGGCAAAGCTTCTAAAATGGTATTATACTAAATATATTTTTACCGGTAGGTTATATTTCTTGCTTTTAATAAGATTTGAACACGTGAACTTTCTGTTTAGCTAGATTGAAAGGTTTTATTATCACATAAACTTACGTACATGTAAATAGCTTAAGGTGTTCCGTTCCTAAAAATTGCCCAAATTATGTAGATTCACAATCTCATAAAAAATCTCTTTGATTTCGCTTTGGTCCGGCTCAAATAGCCGAAGAAATAACAGTTTTATAAGTAATTTAAATATTTTACATTTATTTATAAGAAAATGGCAACACCGCTTAATTTCACGAACTTTAAAGTAATTTCCAGAAATATCCGATTGACCTGTTTTGATTATGACGTAATAGTAGTTGTTGTTGTTGTTGTTGTTGTTGTTGTTGCTTTGGAGAATGTCAGAACATTCGAGTACCCTTACTGACTGGTATAAATACGATTCGCTGAAAAGCAGTATTATTAAAAAAAAATTCGATGTTTCGTTGTGGTAACTAAAAATTGGAAAATTGTTAACTGTGTGAAGTCATAGTTTTTGAACGCAAGTCTTTGGTTGTCTACGTGATTGTGAAGAATTAAGCTATTGAGCTTTAACCTGTTGCTTTGATTTATACTATTCGGGCTCCTAAGTGGATTGGAGCATATTTCTTAATAAAGAAGATATTGTGGTAGTCTGAGCTGTGATTTAGCTAGACTATATTTTTGCTGTCGCTGGTTCGAAGGTCAGATCCAGCAAGAAGATTAAGAATTATCGTTTAGTAGACACCGAGATTGTGTTATTGGCGAGGCCTTCTTAACAGGCGCCAAAAAAGGTAGACGATTAAACAACGTACTAAGTTACCAAATAAATTCTACAAAATTTCAAAAAACTTTTTAACATCGGAACAAAATTTAAAAAACTTTCCAAAATTTAGAAAACTAAAATTTGTGGAAGTAACAAAATTTCAAAAACTATTTACTAAATTCTACACAAGGTTATTTAATATTTTTCTGCATTACGCAGCCGACATTACAAATACTTACCACTTGAAAGTTAGTTATAAGTGCAATGGGGTAAGTTGGGACAGTGGTCCCACTTGCCCCCATGACAATGTCCCAACTTACCCCAAAGGCGTCATTTTGAAACTAAGTGTTGTATCTTTACTTTACTTCAAGATCTAGGCCAGCTATAGATTTTAAATTACTACATTATTCTATCACAATCAGCATTGTTATCATTGTGGCATTAAACTATATACATACAAAAATAGTAAGCAACATACCTGCTTTTTTAAGATTAACTCAAGAACTTCTAAATCAAGGACATGCATTGTCTATGTCCAGACTTTGCTAGCGAAGGCGATCATCTTTACTGTATAAGTGCTAATGTATTACTGAAATCAATTAATGATTGGTCCGTAATTGCTTCAGACAAAAGCATTAAAACGTTTAAACGCATATTGAGGGATAAATACCCAAATATGTGATACCATGCCCACAGAACTACCCTTGAGTGAAATACCTGAAACCTGCCATATACAGCACTAAATAGACATAAATATTTAATATGACATAAAAACTTTCACACATAAAAATTACAGTTATAAGAAATAAAAAAAACTTTTCAATTGCTAATAAACTTAATCGGACAAGCGCGCTTTCTTGATTGATGTCTGGAGGAGGACGGCGTTCTTTTGCTGATCCTTTTCCAAGTTATGCAGACCTTTCAAAAGTACATTTGCCACGTGTCGTCTGAGCTTGTCACTAGTGTTCAGGTTATTGTAGTCCTCCATCACTTGCAGAATCATCATGAGTCTCCTGCAGCAGCAGGCCCTGTGTCTGGCTTTGGTGATAAAGGCAAGTCCACATCGCACAAGGTCAAAAGTGGTTTGGTGGGGGATTTTCAGGGAGCCTCGTGAAACTTCGGAGATAAAGGCACTGACTTCTGTTGAGACTAGTTCATCCTCCTCATTGAAGATCAGGTGTTCCTCACACTTTTTCTCCAGCCACCCTGCCACATAGGCTGCACTGCTTTCCTCATGGATAGAGAGTGAAGGCTCAGTGCAGTCCTCAATGAAAGTGGCGTCCTCAGCATCGATGGCACTAGTAACACACGTGTGAGCCATGGTTTCCCCATTTACGTCCAAGGTCTCCAGATAAGAAGCGGCATGTCTAGCCAGGCGTTTTTTGCAGGCAGTCAAGACATCCCCAGAAGTCATAAAAGCATTTGCACCAGTCGATTGCCTGTACACAGAAAATTCACCCTATATCCTGTCACTCTGCAGCTCACGAAGAAGTACATACTGGAAACCAGCATGGGTCAGGAGGTGTGCACAAATGGAAGTCAGGCCTTGCATGGTCTGCACAAGTGCTTTCTTAGTGTCATGGGTTACACACTGCTTTCTGCCTATTCCGTGCCCAGAAGGGGCTTTCTGGAAAATCTGTAGATAATCGGACAAGTTGGTAGTGGTGTGGTCCTGAACATGCCGGTGGGGATCATTTAGCCTCACTTCTTGATGTTTTGATGACACATTCACAACATTCCACCAATTAAGCACAAATTGAATAAAGTCGGCTGTGTCGCCACACTTCTGGAGCCTGAGGGCAGCTTCAACTTTGTCGTTGAAAACTTTCAACACGTGCTGGACATTCTGCAGTTGAAGTTTTGAAGGTCGAACAGCAGCATCTGTCAGGGGAGATGTTTTCAAAAGGTTTGCCTTCTCAGCATCGTATAGCTTTCTGACGTCGTTGAAGGAACCAGTGACTTGGTTGTCGAAAGTCATCTTTTGGCAAGCCTCTGAAACAAAAGGAACAAACAGTAAAATCATCTCATGCTGGCATTTTTTGTTTTGGTGCTGCAGTATTCATTTCATTTTTTTTTTCTGTCACTGATTAAACAAAACTTTTTCACGTAAGAACTACATGAAGATATAATTATTTTGTAAGTGCTTTTTCTTAGGCTATTTTAAGTAAAATCACGAGTAATAATTGTTCGCTGTTGGTACTTAAATTTTTTTGCAAATCATATTTTTATAATAGATACGAAGTCTTTGCATAGATAATAATATTTAAATTTCTTATTAAGAGCAATCAAAATTGACAAATCTACTTATTGCGCAAAAAAACTCTCACAAACAGAAATGTCGAAATACAGCAAAACGCAGTCCAATGCATGAATACCAACACAATTAAAAATTAAATAAAAAAATCACGGAATTGTTATTCTTTTTATTCGTCAATTAAGTTCCAGTTATAATCAAAGATTTTCATTTAAAATAAAATAATTTTCTTTCAAGCTTTTTTTCAAAATTTGTATTAAAATGTTACATACAGCAAATCAAAAATAGTGTAGACTCACCTGATATCCAGTTGTTTCTTATGCACTTCAATAGATGCACTGTGTCAAACAGTAGGTACCAACTCCGTGTGTTATCTAAAGGATGAGTAGCAGTGGCAGGGTAATCCGACTCTGATGGACGATCGAACATCTTGCAGTAAAGCTGGTTGATCTTGTGGTTGTCTGTGATGGACCCAAGAACAGTGCCTCCAGCCTGTTCTACAACCATGGCAGCCTGCTTCACCACCTCAAATTGAAAAGAAGCTGTTAATTTATGGACAGGTGTAACAGATACCATGATGCTGGGGCCTCGATGAAGACACTTGGACATGACGCAAAGCATTGAAGTGGCTTTTGCGTTGTGGTCATTCTTGGCCATGCCACTGAGGACTCCTCCGGAGAAGGCTACTGTTGGCCGAATCTTCATCTCGTCAACTAAGAGAACTACATTTTTCTGTTGAGGCTTTTGAAGTTTGGCAAACGTCTTTGATAAAATGTCCTTCACATTCACTGAAGAGACGACAGCTTGCAATTTTCTTCTACTTGGCAAAACTAGATACTCACGGAGTACTTCATAATTGCAGTGTGGAAAAGATCCCACAGCAAAGCAGTAGTCTTTTACAGTAAAATTTTTGTTGACTAGAAGCTTCAAATTATTGATAATAAAATCGATTTTTTTGCCTTTTTTTTTGTCTTCAGTTTCTTGAGCCTGAAGCACAGTAACTACTTTCTTCAACACTTTATCCAGAGGAATTTTATAGTTAAAGCAAGTATGCACAACAGCATAAAACTGTGAATAGGAACTGAGGCCATTATTGGGGTTCAATATAGTTCCTAGGGGTACGCGAATTCCACTCTTGTATGCAAAACACGTAAGAGGAGAACATAGCGTTGACTTGTTTTCAACCAGAACAGTCATTTCGCATTCACGAAAGTCAGACGACATAAAAAGGAAAGCACACCTGTCAGATCTTCGGGTAATCACAACATTGTTATATTCCTTGTGAAGTTTCTTGTCAGGTAGAAATTCACTGAACGACTTGATCCTGTCTCTGGCCATAAAAACGTCAAGTTGTTTGTCTACTTGCTTTGCAGGGCGAGGAGGGATTTGGGGGGTCGGCAGACATGAAGCAGGTACATCAAAAATGCTAGGTGCAACAGCTGGTCTTGTTGTTCCACCTGGCAGTTTCTTCATTGGAGGATTTTGTGGCCAATGCTTCTCACAAATAAAAAAAGATTTAACATTTGCAACATTAAAGTCTTTGCGAGGAGGAATCACAGCCAGCCACCTCTGCCTCTCAGGATCAAGCCTGGGCAGTTTGAATATTCTACGTTTTCATAAAAGGTCGTAGTTTCCTCTACAATTCACAATTCCACATTTATTCGGCATAATTACGTAAATTAATGCTCTTCGAAAAAAGAGAAAAATAATTATCAATATTACTCACAAACCTTGACCGGTCTGACCGGCCGGTAAAAAACCGGTCGAAACCTTTTGTTTTTTGACATTACAAAGTATATCATATAAAACAATTTTATGGATTGTTTTGTTTCTAAAGTTATTTAACAACGCGATTTCTGAAATGGAGAGTCGTCCGTGATGAAAATTTACCATGTCGGCCGTAATGAAAATTTAGTACCGCAGCGTAGTTAAATCTAACCTATTCTTTGACCTCCTAACCCTCACCCCTATAAGGGTGAGGGTTAGGAGGTAAAGGTATAGTGGGTGTAAAGGTATACAGTAAGTTAGGGTGAGGGTTAGGAAGTCAGGAGATAGCTTTAACTACAAAAAAATTTTCATCACGGCCGACTCTCCATTTGAACCCGATTTCTTAGTGTGAGTAAGTTTGAAAAAATTGTAAAAAGTGGTCAATATGCATGGAAAATTCACTTGTCATTTATTCAGAATGATGGGAAAAAGTTGAGCCCTCGACAGTTGAATATCTTTTTCTAGTAGTAGTAGGCCCTAGAGCCCTAGGCCTACGACTCAACTTTATCTTCTTTATGTAAGCTCGTATTTACTGTGCGTTCTACACTTAAAATAAAACAATGATTGATTGAGGAGGTCACCTAAATTTTCTGAAATTTTGATAGCTTTGAAGTAACACTACCTGACTACATTTTACGACCACTTGCAGCGACGCCGTTGATTTGACAAGTAACAACCCTTAAAAAACAGTCAATTACCAATCAAAACAATGCGTTTATCTGCCGGCCAACCGGAGAATGGTGTCGCCGGGTCACTAAAATAGCCTATTATCTTAAACAGGCCTAAATAGGCCTACCTATTACCTAACACTCGCCTATCCCTATGCCAACCAGTTTTGACACTCCACCTAACTTTCCTCAATTTGCTATAAATTTTAATGCTGTTCTTATTTAATTTTAAAAATCATTAAACGGTATTTCTTATTATTCTTTTTAATTATAATGAAACTTGAGTACACCTTACTAGGATTAAACTGCCTCGGTAACATACATTTAAATTTTCGTAAATGAACCTACCATAGTTAGCATTGTAGATCACAAAGTCTACCCTATGATGTAACAATAAGCTTTTATCGGCTGTGCAAATTAATAGAAAAAACAGTCGCCTTCGCTAGGATTATCTGAAACTAGCGCCTGCATGTCCTTGATTTAGAAGTTCTTGGATTAACTTTTTTTGCAAAAAATTGAATTTTTCTTATCAGCTTAAATAAGTACTTGCTAACGACCGTATCGCATAACTAGTATTGTTGCTACAGAAGATGTAGCCAATGTTAACGCAACAGATTATTTCAGCCAACAGTATGAGCAGTACATAGGTTGGACCAACTTACCCCATGTCCGGATTTGCCCCAGTCTCCCCTATGGTAAACGATTACTTATAAAAGTGAATTGTTGGCCCTATGAGTTTGCCCAACCCTGTTCTGGTATGTTTAAAAGTTGTGATCTATGAATCCATAGACCTATGCACGGAAAAGAGGGTTGCGGGTTAAGCATTCAATAAAAAGAGAAGATCAGAGGTTCATAATAGCACTAAGAAACCTTAAAAATTGTTAAAATAAAGGAAAACTTTTTCAATCAAAAGAAATTTAAGGCTTGAAAAAAGTGAAGATCAACAAAAAAATTTTCACTTTTTTTACATTCGTTGGTAGCGTGGATGAGTGATTAAAAGCAAACGTGATTGATACGGTCGCGGTTCAAAATCTCTCGCGTTATTTTGCTTTGCATTGGGGAAAAACAGTATTTGACGCGAATTATACGTGAGCATTAAGCTCAATCGCCTGCGGACTGGTGTTGGGCGATTCCATTCGTCTATGCGCAAATGGGATCCTTCAGCAAATTGCAAGTGCGGCGCCATTAAACAAACCGCAGACCACGGCCTAACAGCGTGCACCATACATCGGGCACCCCATGGAGCACGAAGTCTGATAGTTTTGAATGACGAAACCGAATATTGGCTCAACACCATCACTGCAAGCATCTGATCCGGGCGCAATTTTCAATTTTGTAACCAAGGAATTGTAATCTAAATATTTTCAATTTATAAAAAATCCAAATTTTTTTTTTTTGGTCAAAAAATTCTTATTCAGCTCTTTATAGTTTAATCATACTTATTATTTGGTACATTTGCAAATTAATCATATTTATTTTTCGGTACATTTGGAAACGCTATATATGAAACAAATTGGTTTGTTTATCATCTTAAAAAGTCGCTAAAAAAAAAGCTTTGCCATGACAACTAACATGGAGTGCTCCTTGATCGCTCCAAGAGCTGAATGACAGAATTTTTATGAGCAGAGAAAAAAATTTTTGAATTTTGATCGGTTGAAAATATGTAGATTACGATTCCTTGGGTACAAAATTGAAAATTGCGATCCGGCAGTACAGCAGCCTGGAGTAATAAAAAGATAAACCCTCGGCCTTATTCCTGTTTCTCTATGACCTAGGGTAAATGCCTTTCAAAACGATAACAACAAAAAGATTTATTTATTTGTTTTTTTCCATCATAATTTTAAAATGAAATCACACAGAAAATGCTGCGGTCTCGATTTTGGTCTTGAGTACAAAAAATTATTCGACTTGTTTGGTCAACCATTTATATAATCAGTAGGTACAAAAAATTGGAATCGAAGTTTGAATAAAAAAATGTAAAACACAAAAAACATACTTTTGGTGTATGTAGACTCCAAAATACACTGATGCAAGTCCTACTGGGGAGGGAGGCAGATAACCAATTACCACTATCAATAAAAACAAAAAGAAAACTTTCTGCTAACTCCAATGCCCGAAACACTGCACCAGTAAGAATAGCATTAATTTAATATGTTATGAAGCGTTAGATTGCTTGGTCAAACATACCAAACATACCATGCAATCGAAATAACACACGCTAACGCAATATTTCCGATTAAAAACTTTTACAAATTCTCTAAAAGCAATAAAGTTGTTCACAAAGACTAATAAAGTTCGACTTGCCAAATTATTTATAGCAGTCTGAAACTTAAACTAAGCGAGCGAGCCAGAAACTTTCGTGCGTCATCTACTGTATCTTGTTTATGTACAAAATGAGATAAATTACTTGTATTGAAAAGTTGTAGTCTTGATTACGATGACATGAAACCATCTAACCCAGGGTATGCATTATTTTTTAATGGCGGGTCAAATACCAATAAGCACAATATTCTGCGGGCCGCACCTTTAAATAGGATAATAATTTACCCACTATTGATATTGCCAACGATAAAAATAGAACTGCAATAATATCAAAAACAGTAATACCAGTATTATTCGAAAAAAAATTGTTTAGTTAAAAAACAAAAAAGACGCAACTGTATAATCAGAGCATAGCAATACGATTTAATCTTTGTGGAAACAATTCAGTGGGAAATATGCAGTTGGCTTTTTCTCTGAACTACTCTATTCAAATTTAGTTTAATTGAGGTGCTGGCAACTCAAAGTCCATTTTCCAAGTGTTCGTCTGTCATTACTGATCAATAAGGAGATTTCATAAAACCCATTTTAGAAACAAATTGTTCACACAAATAATTTGAGCCAAAACGTGCCATTTTAGAAGCTAAACTTTCTTAAATTTGGGAACTTATCTTGGTCAAGATATTTCCGGTAAAAATCACCAAGATTCATTTCTACTTACTTGGCCTTCAGGTCAGTCCTCTCCTGAAAATCAATTAGTTCTATTTGGATATCAGTGGGGGCTTTGTCAATGTCTGTGTGAAATGGTAAAGAAAATATTTCAAATAAATAATCATGGGATTTGAAATCTTTGAAGCGAGCCGAAAATTCATTAAACAATTTTTCAAGTTGATCTGCAAATTTGGTCTTCTTCTCCGGGCGCATTCCCATTTCTTTTAAAGTTGAAAAGTGAGAGAGATTCGCATTTTGTATGTATGCGTGCCAAAGTCTCAACTTGTTTATAAAGCCTTTTTATGTGCCCGTACATTTCACTCGCATACTGGGCTTTTCGTTGCAGCCTTGTATTGAGTTCATTCATGCGAGTAGTAATATCGATCAAGAAAGCTAGATTACACAACCAACTTTCGTCTTCCATTTCAGCCTTTGGTCGCCCTTTATTTTTTAAAAATAGTGTAACTTCTTTTCGCAGTGCGTAAAATCGTCGCAACATACTACCCTTGCTTAGCCAACGCACCTCGGAAAAGTAAGCTTGATCTTGGTGTTCGGTGTCGAGATCATCCAGAAACGTTTGGAACTGCCGGTGGTTAAGTCTTCGAGCTCGAATAAAATTTACTGTTTTTATGACCGGGCCCATGACATGTTTAAATTTCAAAGATTTTGCGCATAGATTTTGTTGATGAATGATACAGTGAAAAATTGCTATATTGTCACTGATATTTTTCTCTTTCAAAGCAAATTTCAAGAGACCTACAAATCCAATGCCAGTTCCGGACATGGCTCGAGCACCATCAGTTGCGATTCCGCATAAAGTGGATAGGTCCAAACCAAACTTATGAAAAGCAGTGAGAACTTCAGAAAAGATATTAGCACCAGCTGCAGTATCCTTCATACACTATAGTAACAGAAATTCTTCGGTTTTGTTCAACTCCTTGTCCACTCCTTTTATAAATATAGCCAACTGTGCCCTGTCCTTCACATCGGTGCTTTCATCGATTGCGAAGCTCCATGATACAAAGTTTTTCACTTTGTCTTTAAGAGTGTCACAAATATCACCAGCAAGTTCATCGATGCGCCTTGCTATCGTCCGACGCGATAAACTTATTTTTTCGAACTCCTGTACCATTTCAGGACACATTTTTTCTGCGACATCAGTAAGGCACTTTTTCACAAAATCACCTTCAGATTACGGCTTTAGAGTTTGAGCTATTCTCTGTGCAATTAAGAAACTGCATCGAGCTGTTTTTTTATTATCAGTATGCATTTTTTAAAATATGAAACGCTGGCTCTTCAATTGTTCCTTCAATTGCTTAACTTTCAGCTCTCTGTCATTTTAGCTTTTCATAAACACCGTCAGCATGTTTTGAGTCATAATGTAGTTTAATGTTGTACTCTTTATTAACATTTACAGTTTGATTGCAAATCAAACACAAGGGTCTACTATCTGAATTTTGCGACAAAAAAATATTCACAAGTCCATTTTTCATTAAATTTTCGCATCTCTTCCTCTACTTTCCTCTTTCTTGTCTCTTTCGAATTTGCAAAATTTGCCATTGCGGAGTGATTAATTAATTGAAACCAAGGTTTAAATTTGCTAAACTCTTGTATATAGGTTGATTAGAGTTAGACAAAATCAACAGATATGCTGAAACCAAAATTCACGAAGTTAAAAAAATTAGCTACCACTTGATTCGCTAGCACAACTATCAACCACAAATTAGCTACGCGCTAATTCCTCAAGCCACGAACGAGTGAATCTAAACTAAAGATTAGCAAATCATCAAAAGGACGAATCTCTCCAATTAACTAATAATTTTCTTCGTCGTATTTATACAAATCTCACTACATTCTGGAATTTTTCCCTAGAGATGAGAAGAACAAAAATAGAGTAAAATTAACCAATCACAATACATGGAACGTTCTAGCAAAAACACACGCAATAGTATTTGTCTAAATGTCACAAGCGCACAATATTTAGCTAAAAAACTTGTTTCTTTATTATCTTTGCTGCGCAGCGAGCAGCATTTAATTGAAATATATTCTTGCAAATCGGTTAACTTTTAAATTATTTAACATTATCGATTTAAGACTTACTCATCAAATTATAAGCGCTATATTCATTGCAATAACTTAAAGATATCTTAAATATTACTCAATTTATTGAATTATCAAATCAAGAGCGCTGTATTTATTACATTAATTTATAAAAATAGTTATAATATTCATTCTAGTCCAAACCAAAACGCTTTATTTGTGACATTGATTTTATCAAACACCTCAAAAAAATGTGTGAAACGTTCGCAGGCCGCACTCTATTCAAAATCTGCAACCCTCCGCGGGCTGCAGTTTGGATACTCCTGGTCTAACCAGTAAAGCATCAAAATTAGAACGAAAAACTAGGTCAGAAAGAAAAAAGAAATTTGATTTGGTCGTAACAGTGTTGTTTGTACAAATAAAATCGACTTTTCTAGACATCGATCAAAAATGACCGCTTGCTTTATCTACCAGGTCTGAGAAATCCTTGCTTTTCTTGTGTTGGCCCAGGCTGCTCTGAGCAAAGCAATTTTAACAGGCCTGATATTGGCGCTTGTAATAAAAGCTTGAAGCCTTTATGAGTTTTTACAGTTTTCTAGAATCTCTTAATAATTTATGTACTTGGCAACGCGGATGCCCAATTAAGCGAAGTTGCATTCAGCTGTGTCTTTGAAAAAAGACACTTTACGACGATTTCTTTTCTGGACGGTATTAGTAAGCTTTTTTAAATTTTATTCATATTTTTATTATTAAAAATTAAAAAACCAAATAAAAAATTTTACACGAGCAGTAATATCTTTTAGTTTTTTTAAAAGCAGCATTTACTCCCAGAACTTTTTATGGTTTCCGTAAGTTTAATGCTGCTTTTCTATAATTCAGGAGGACAATTTAAGAGGACAATGAAGACAGTAATGATAAAATTATTTATCGATTGATTGCTCCCTTAAACGCGTTAACTGATTTCTGCCATATTTTTTGACTCCATACACGATATTGCTGATTCGGTTGACCATATCCATGCTGAAAAAATGAATATTTCGCAATCTTTCAACTTCTATTAATAAGTTTTAAAGACTTTATCAATCACAAAATGTTTTGTTTCTACGGGACGAGGGGAATGACTCGTCCAAACCTGCGCAGTCAGGTATTCGAAAATTCGATTGTTTTGGATCAACAAATGATTTAATAGCGGTAGCAAACAATTTCGGCTACACAATTTTTAACCACGAAACTATTAGAAAGCAAAAACAATTTAACTAGATTTACCAAATGATCTAGACCTTATTCAAATAGAATAAAAATAAATACAAAAAGATTAATTAGAAAAACATCACTAATGCAAATAAATTACTTATTACAAAACATACCAACCCTACTCTAGCTAAATTAGCATATAAACAAACACTAACCTAACCCTAAGCTATTTAAGCTAAAATGACCACGTTAAATGAATGAAAAAGTCAGATTACAACGCATTATTACGTCACTATAAACTGTTTTGAAATGCTAAACGAAAGAAAATTCTAAATTAAACAGTTAAAGAAAGGCAAACAAATCTTTTAAGAACAAAAATGTGCAGTAAATCAAAACAATAAATAGTCTTTTTGCCGAGCTGGAGGTTTTATTGTTCGCCTTCTTGAGGGGACCTCACAGCTTGGTGCGTCATCCATCGCAACATGTTTATCAACGCCTCGATAGACAGCCTTCTCAATATTTAATCCTCTGTGCGACCATTCAATAGTAAACGCGAAGTAGATCAAACATTGTATTTTTTTCTGAAACCTTATGTTACTATCATGAAATTACAACCCACATGCCACCAAATGTAGACCACCATGCAGCTGGAAACGTTAACTTGTGCCGAGACCCCACACACCTAAAACTCCAAGCATAACCTCGTCAGCCACGTCACAAGAACCGTGCTCGCAACCCCACCGAGGACTTTTTGTTCGACACTGGCATTGTATTCAATTTACCCGTTTACACCAAGTTACGTTGTTATGATATTTATATTGGTGAAACCGGTAGATAATTTTTAACAAGGTCTATACAACGTTTGCGGGATGTGTATCAAAATTTTTTTCCGGTTTTAAGGCAATGATTTTGTTGCCACTTCTAAAACACTTGTATTTGCATCAAATGGATTAATCAAATGGATTCGCAAAATCATCGAATGGATTAAACAACTTGAAAATTTTAGCAAAAAGAAAAGATTATTGTGCAAAATTTTTTAGAAATCCTTTTTTTAATCCTTCAAATAATCATGCGTTCAAGGATTAATTGTTTTTTATCCAGTTGCTTGTAAAATTTTAAAATATTTAAAAATTAATTCTGCTAGTTGTCGCTTTTGGTTTCACAAACATTTTTTTCTTGTTTCTTCGCTTTCTTATTTTTATGACACTGATGATGACTGCATTTCATTCAAGTTGACTTAAAAAAAAAAGTTAATTGGTTTTAGAGTACGCAGAAAGTTTTTATTTATTGTTTGCACAAAGATTTTACCAGCATTTTTAATTTAAGTTTTAATGTACCAGAAGAACAAAAATGAAAATTATAGGAATATACCTAATAGCAAGAGCAAAATTTATAATGTCACTTTTTTTCCTTGAACATAAAAAAGCCTTTTTTTCTTTTTTTTACCTTCACTTAATGTTAAGGACTACAGCAGGTAAAATTTAATAAAATATTTTTTGAAATCGAACAAAAATGTGATAAGATTTTATCAATTTCGTTAAGTTTCCTTTCAATCTCAACCCAGAGCCCACGGCATATTTCTTTTATTTTTGCTTGTGATTATTCTGTTGCAATAAACAAAATATTAAAAGTGTACACTTAACATGTTAAAATACTTTTAACTCATATCTATACCCTCACCAACAAAGTTAAATTGACGATTTTACATAGCTGGCCAAAGTGCAATACTTAAATTAATCAATAAATATTTGGCCCATTCAACTTTGACTAATTTTATTTTTTAATTAGTGTACACCTAAGTAATACTAATTTCAGGGAGTGCAGCTGGTGTGTCATGTGTAAAAGCTATATAGAGTTCATACACTACTGTTCTAAAGATAAGGACAGTGGTAGACGGTGAGCTGTTTTTTTAAGGTATGCTCTTGAACTGAAATACAAATTATCATGGTAAATCAAAGCAAAACAAAAAAACAACAACATATTTTTCAGAGGTGGAGTCGAGACACGGTGCTTCGAGACCGAGACGAGACGAGACTTTGGAGTATCGAGACCGAGACCGAGACGAGACACGAGACTTTACATGAATTGCTTTAGTTTAAGTCAGGGTAGTGGAGTTAGAGTCGGAAGTCCGGGCAGCATGCTTTTTGATTAAAGTTGAAGTAATGTTTTAAATATGCTGAAACCTTTGAGAACAACCTTGGAGGTCTAATTGTCCAGTGATTAAAGAGGGTTAAAGTGCCGTGATTGTGATTGACATGGTCTCAGTTCAAAACCTGCTCGCGGTATTCGGTTTCATCCTTGAGAAAGACATTTTTGTGGCAGTTTATCCCGCTTGGCGTTCTTGGAAAGCAGTTCTAAATTCCAGTCATATCTCTATAAATCTAAAAAACCAAATAAAAATTTTCTATGGAACAGGAATATCTTGGCATCTCCAAAGCAGGTCCGGGTAATTGTTTGCCCTACGTATAGCGCCTTCGTCGCTTTCCTGCAAGTCAGGAGATAAGTCTCCAAAAGCAATAAAAGGACTTCGATTCCCAACTCTCCGAATCTAAAAAACAACTCCTACTCCAACTTCATCAAATCTGAACAAAGTACTCCTACTCCGCTCTAAAACATGCGACTCCCGGACTCCGACTCCACAGCCTTGCTTATAACCATACTGTTGAGTCAGATTTGGGAGTTCAAATTTGAAAACTTTAAATTGGTGGAATTGAAAAACAACAATTTCTCCTACTTCACAACCGTAGTTTAAGATCAAATATACCTAAAGCTCCAAGCCCTGATTGTATGCGCTATTACCATTGCGGGAGTTACTGTTAATTTCTAGTTAGGTGACATCCTTTTTTGGCTCGCACCCATTCAAAATCTTCAAAATTTAAAGAAGAGCGCTTGTAGTCGTGAGTTTAAAATTGATAAAACCTGTAGAGAACTCCAAGAGCTATCACTCGATATCTTCCCTCTCTTTCCCCTAAATGATTTTTGAGAGACCTAACTAAGGCGGAGTCGAGCAAAGTCAATTATTCATCCCTTGCTTTCTAGGAAGCAAGCTGGATTTTGACGCGGAAAGTCAACCGTAAGATCAATTTGCTCAATTGTTTAATGCCGGAGACATCGAGGATCCTTTTGAAGTTAAGAAGAAGGACGATGCTGTAATCCTAGCTGTAACAGATGCTTATCACTGTCTGGCATTGTGGCCTTACCTGTAAGCTGCTGAGATTTCTTCCAGATAAGTACTTGGTTAAAATGATGGAACTTGCCCAAAACCAAATTTTACCCTTGATACTGGTAATAAGCAAAGCAAGCTTAGATGTCCAAGAAATGGCGTTTCTTAGAGATTGATCTTCGCTCATTTTTTTTTTAACCTCTATACATACTACGTATTTGCCTTCCGCAATCTTCAAAAAGCTCGCCTATGGGGACTATCATGTATTGTTGCACTTTTCTGGAAAACTGGAAGGATTTTAAAAATCAAGACATTTTCACTCTTTTACCCTTTCTCCAAACTTGAAAAATGAAACTCAGTCACTCAAAGACGGTGACGGCAGCTTTTCACTTTAATAAGCGAGAAGGCAAGCCTGAGCTAAACATTTACAACACAATGAACTTTTACCGTTCTGTTTGATCCCTACATATCTTGTTGTAAAACTGTAAAAATTGTTCACGTATTGTCACAACATTGTGGCATTGCGCAAAAAATATCTTGAGTGTAAATTACATTTTTATTGCACATCGAGTGCGATCGGCCACCTTGGTGATAAGATACCTTGGTTATAAATCCGAATTAAGACCACACTATTATGACTAAGAAACGAAGACGTCGTAAGTCTACTGTTCCTCGTTTACTTACGATCAATCAAACTACTTATTCTTCGTCCGGATGCTCTCCACCAATATGATGATCTTTTATGAATGTGAGATTCACCTCCGTGGAGTAAGATGAACAATAAACTAGCGCCTTATGTACATATGAACTTTCAAATTCATTATTGTTTGCTATTATTCGCCTTTGTTGACGTATTTGTATTGTGATTTGCATCTTTGCTTGCACCTGATGAGCCCCATAGGGCGAAACAGGGCCTTGTCGTGCAATAAAAATGTAATTTACACTCATGATGTATATATTGCGATTGCTTATGATTTAGCCCAAATCCTTGTTTCTCACTGAAAAAATATCTTCCAGCATCACGCTGTTGTCCTCTATTTGGTCTAGCTGACAGCTGAATACTTTGCAGCGCACCTGCTCGCCTTATAAATAATGTCTTCAATGACGCCTTAAACATTTGGATGCCTGCGTGCCACTCAAACAGACCACTTACCAATTCTTTTAGGCATCAAGCCAGCTAAACTTTGCAAACTAAAAGTTCTTTACCAACTAAAACCCAGGTATTGCTACACAGCTGGTCATGTACAAATAGAAAAATCTAAGATTTGTTGGCTTCTATCAGATGCATTGCTGAACTGATAGAAGCGGCAAAACCTAAATAAGCAGACTGACCCGGACGAGTGTTTAAAACTCAAAACTATGGTCTCGGGTTTGGCTTGTATAATGTGCAACGCCACAGATGATACTCTTTTATGTCATCTGTCCTATAAATCGATATATTCCTAGCATCTACATCGGCGTACCTGATGCATGATGCCGCTTCCGTCAGTGCTGCAATGCATCTGGTGGAACCCCACAAATCTCAAATTTTTCTCTCTATTTATGTCCAGCTCTGGGACAAAACCTGGGTAAGCTGACTTCTCTGACGAGAATTTAAAACTCAAAACTATGGTTTCGGGTTTGGCTTGCGTGATGCACAATGCCCCAGATGGTACTTTTTAGTGCCATCTGTCCTATAACTAGATTGTTACTTCCACATATTTTAGTTTTCTAAATTTTGGAAAGTTTTTGAAATTTTGTAGAATTTAGTAAATAGTTTTTGAAATTTTATTCCGATGATAAAAAGCTTTTGAAATTTTGTGGCAAATTTACTGTATTTGGTAACTTAGTACGTTATTTAATCGTCTACCTTTTCGGCGCCTGTAAAGAAGGCCTCGCCGATAACGCAATCTAGGTGTCTACTAATGGTAAAATTCTTAATCTTCTAGCTGGATCTGACCTTCGAACCAGCGACAGCAAAAATATAGTCTAGCTAAATCACAGCTCAGACTACCACAATATCTTCTTTATTAAGAAATATGCTCCAATCCACTTAGGAGCCCGAATAGTATAAATCAACAGCAAATAAATTCAGTTGCTTAATTCTTCACAATCACGTAGACAACCAAAGACTTGCGGCCAAAAAACTATGACTTCATACAGTTAACAATTTTCCAATTTTAAGTTACCACAACGAAACATCGAATCAATAATACTGCTTTTCAGCGAAGCTTATTTATACCAGTCGGTAAGGTTACTCGAATGTTCTGAAATTATCTCAATGAAGCCAATCACATATAAGCATTATTGCGTCACATGCAAAAACAAGTCAAGCGGAAATCCAGAATGTTCTCAATAAAGCGAAATTATGCAGTGTTGCCATTTTTTCTTGTAAATAAATATAAATTATTTAAATTACTTATAAAACTGTTATTTCTTCGGCTATTTGAGCCGGACCAAAGCGAAATCAAAGAGATTTTTTATGAAATTGTGAATCTACATAATGTGGGCGATTTTTAGGAACGGAACATAGATATATACATATATTTTTAATTTTTATTTTTTAATATGACTAAAATTTAAAGAAAAAACAGTGCCGTAAAGTATCATTCCACAAGGACACAACACAATCAAGCGAGTAGGCTTTGAACCGCAATCGTGTCATTTGCTTAATGGTCACAAATGTAACGTATTAAAATGTCGTAGAACAGTATCGACTATAGTACAATTAAAAACATCGTGATATACCGGTAGCCGCATTTTGAGACACCAAAGTTTTTTTTATAAAATCATGTAATGCAAGACGTTTAAATGTTGATAAAAACAGGTTTATAACTTCTCAAACATCTTATGCACTGTCCAGGCTTCTTGATTGCCATGCATAAAGATGGCCATCGTTTTCAGTTCTACTGTGACTAATTGGAAATTAAAAGAGGGCCATAACGCCCGAATGGCTAGAAACCGTACAAATAGCCAATTTTTACCAAAATTCATGACATATTTAGAACACCTGTGAGCTTTTCCCACATTGCTGCAATGTCTCGACCTGGATTCGAGACGCAGTGGTTCGAGACCGAGACCGAGACGAGATTTCTGAAAACGTGTCTTGAGACGTTTCGATGTCTGGAGACATGTCTCGAGGTATCCACCACTGATATTTTTTTACACAAGCAATATCACAAGCCGTAACACGTATCTGTATCAATCAAGTTCGACAAGTCCACCTTTCGTTGCGTAACACCAAGCTAAATGCAACCAAATTTTTAAAATTGAATATTAAATATTATTTTTAATTAAAAGTATTAAAAATTTGAGGGATTGAGTTATGACTTTTCGATAGTTAAAATACGACTAAAAAAATAGTCTTTAAAAAAATAATAATCTAGCCAGCCATTTAAGTTTAGGATCGGTTGAACCGTTCTTTGCTTCTTGCAATCTTTTAAACATGACAAATGAAACATATAACGAATGTTTTTATAAATTTAATTATAACGTTTTTCTTAGATTAAGCCTGGTTAGACGTCCTAAACCAAGGTTTCCACACTCCTTGGAACATATGATTGTGAATCTACATGGACTCCTAGGCAAATTTTGGAAAATCTATGGACTCCAAATTTAAAATTTTTCTACAGTCAAGTGAAGACCAAATAGAAGTCTTTTTTTCTTTTTGTTAAACAAATACAGTAGTTGTACCCATAGGCGTACACAAAGAAGGTTCGGGGGTCAACCCCCTCAAGGAATGGTGATTAGGGACACACACTTATGGATAATAACATATCAGCGACAAGTAGGCTACAATATTATGGAATAAGTTTTTATCGTTACCATGTTTTGGTCTTTTTAAACTTTATTAGTAATTTTATCATAGGGTAGATTTTTTCTATCACCCAAATTGCGTTAAGGTTAGCTAATGTACAACTATGAAATGACCTGTGAGTAAAACTTCAAAAGCTAAAAAATATTTAAACTGAACTCAGATATTCTATGTTTCGCTTTTGATGTTAATTGTTTCATCACAATACCTGCGCGTGCGGTGTAAGCCTGTCGTACTCGTCTGTACATTACTACGAAAAGCAAAACAAGTTCTAATTAAAACAAATAAGGACCGCCTCAAAAGGAACCTCGACGATTCTGAAAAAGCACGATAAAAAAAATTAAAAATGAGATGTAGGCCTATAATACAATAAAAAGTAGCCTCATTTAAATAATCAGGTTGCCATTATAAATAAACTTTTTCTGTATGAGTCGAAGTTTTATAATGTCTTAAAAAATAAAAAAATATTGTATAGCCCTACAGCAAAAAAAATAAGCAAGTTTAATGAAACTGGTTCTTCAATTTTAGAAAAATTTTACCATTATATTAGATCCCGTTTTATCTTGGGGTAAAACTGAATAGTTGGCTCACATTCTGTCACCATCCTGTGGTTCTCAAATGCCAATCAAGTGAGACTAAGAGCTAAACGCCCGTTTTTGCAGCTGCGCAGAAACTCTTAAATGACCTCGCCGAACTAGGTATTCACGTTAAGCAGCCAAGAAATTATAGATGAAATGCGGAGTACTTTGAGAGAACATCTAGGCTCCGTGCTTTCATTTCCGTGACTAGTACCAGGCCTGTTTGAATGAGCTTGCCTCAAGCAGCCTGGGTTTAAGGTCAATCATCTGATCAGAACAGTAGAACAGCCTGGGATAGTAAAAGAATAAATTCTCGGCCTTAGATCTGTTTGTGACTGACCCAAAGTGAATGCCCTTCCATACTATGATGACGACAATCTTTTTTCGGTTTTTGTTTTTTTTTGCAATTTTTTTCTTACAAACGGAATGGACGTAAACAAACAGGGTTTTATGAATGGAAAGATTAAAAAAGTAGTCTTCACTCTAGCAAAACAATTTCATGAACTGTCGAAATGAAACTACAAAGGACGTGCCAGGTTTTGTTATCAGTAAAGAACTTTAAATAAACTTACATTAAAATCCAATTAGATTTTAAATGAAATAAACTAATTGGATTAAATAATTGATTTAATTAAATAAATTGATCGGATTTTAATGAATTATTTTGGTTTTGCGACGTTTAGCCCAACCACTTCAAATCACATTTTAATTTCAGGCATTAGAGCGCACAAACACAACAAACATTAAATTAAAATTTCTTCCCCTAAAATGTCGAAACGTATTTAGACGTATGTGATATCGTAATATACTATTTATGTTCATAGTTTTTTTCTTAATTTCTTTGTGTTTCTTCTTGGAAATGTTTGGGTTTCTTAGAGTCACAATTTTTGCTGTTTTAAAATGAGAAAAAAACAAATAAATCATCAGTAGGCTCAATTCAATTTATTTTGAAA
Source organism: Diplosoma virens (assembly GCA_963680785.1). Classification (NCBI taxonomy): domain Eukaryota; kingdom Metazoa; phylum Chordata; class Ascidiacea; order Aplousobranchia; family Didemnidae; genus Diplosoma; species Diplosoma virens. The sequence continues at coordinate 27,844,298 of OY796889.1, forward strand.
TTATTGTATTAACGAATTTAGAGACCGAAAGCACACATAGCTTTAAAAATATATTTTAAAATTACTTTCTTAAGGTAGATAACATTACGAATTGTTTCATTAAATATAGAAATGAGTTCTAACTACAGTTTAACAATTAAAGCTTTGACGATAATTTAAAATTTCTTAATTCATTATGGTTCTTATAAATTTATCAACTTTAGATATAAAAATTGCATTCCCACAAAATATATGTGCGACGGAATTAAAGATTGCGAAGATGGTTCCGATGAAATAGAATGTTCTTGTTCCGAGGATGAGTTTCAATGCAGTCGTCGCATTGAAGGTGGAAATGTGTATGACAATCTTTATCAATGCATTTCACTTAATTCTTCAAAAGACGAAAAATATGATTGCCTGAGTTGGAAAGATATAAACAGGTAAAAATTATGTTTTATCATTTGCAAAAAATTATTTTACAACAAACAAATTAAATCGTTGAAATCAACGTTGAAATCAAGTGAAAAAAATATTTTCAAATGAATTTAGTTTTATACTTGAAGCTCAAACGTTTGTTAAGAAATATAATTGTGGCAACCATTTTTATTTTGCATATCTGATTTTCAATTCCAACTTGTGCTTTTTCGGAGAATTTTTATATTGCTTTCTCGGGTTGCAACTTAAGCTTTGTAGAGAACTTAGTTTAGAAAAAATATTAAAAGTAATTGTCAAATCAATTGAAACAGTATAAAGATAAAAACATATTTTCATAATTTTAAACAAAAAGCATAGACATTAATCCTATAAAAAAATTTTTTTCAAAACTTGAAAAATAAAAACTAATTTAATTTAACCTTTATCAGGCCGCATAGTTTTACACCGTTAACAGGCCGCATGGGTGTAATTGCATCTTAAAAAGTTTTTTTTACGTTAATTTAAAGCTTATTTGCTCTTTCTGCAGATTTCTCCCAACAGTTAGCTTTTTATCAAAAATGAGATGCAATCAAGTAATGCACAAAGTAAGCGGTGACATGACAAAAAGCTGACAACATCTAGATTATCATCAGGCGTTCAGCTTAGAAAAGCCTTTCTTGAAGCTCTCATTTGGTTCAATAACTCAGTACTCAGCTCAGATAGTAGCCTATCAGTGAAGATTTTCAGCGTCAGTATCAAGAAAACTAATAATCGACAGAGTTTGAAAATGAAGCAATAATACAATTGCGTATTAGCCGTTGGCAATACAATTAATCTTCTTCCAGTCCCCACAAGATTTTCGTTCAATTTTATTAGACAATCAATTGAATTTTTTTTTTTTCATTCAGACATTTATCTCTTGAGGTTGGGTGAAAAGCTTAGAGATGAGCTTTTTTCTGGCTATAAGTAATTTACACTTTAAAGCTATGCTTTTTTTATTGCAATACTCAAATATTTGAATAGACGTTTGGTGGTACAAAATTTGAAGATGGCTTGAAGTAAAAGATTTTTCTTCCCAAAGCTTTTCATCTGACACTCTTCAGGGGAAATTGTCTGAATAAAGCAGAAATAAAACCGAACTGAATTATGAAGAGGAAAGTAAAGTTCTCATTGGCTGAAAAAGTCAGCCAATGAGAGAAAAGATTAAGAAATTTTTAAAGAGTAAACGAATTCTTTTTGTTTACACAGAAAGAGATTAAGAGATTTAATGAAAGTCGCTTCAAGAGCAAAAAGGCGAAAAGAAGAGCGACCTCGAGCGAGAATAGAAAATTTGTCGCTGTTGTAGTGAAGAGCGCATTGGGCGTGGTCAAGAAAATGTTGACCAATGGTGGATTCGTGAAATTATTGTGGGCATATGTTGGCCTTGCAAGAGGGGGAAAGGCTTTGGTTGTTCCAAGATCCATCACCAATCCTCCTACCTTGCACAACCGCCAAAACCTTTCCCGCTCTTGCAAGGCCAACATACGCTCACAATAATTTCACGAATGCGCCATTGGTCAACATTTTCTTGACCACGCCCAATGCGCTCTTCACTACCACAGCGACAAATTTTCTATTCTCGCTCGAGCTCGCTCTTCTTTTCACCTTTTTGCTTGTCACACTTCATTCATAATAATAGCAATCATGACGATGAGTTTATTCCAGTTAAAAGTAATTAAAAGTTTTATTATGAAATAATAATTGCGTGGCCAGTAAAGCGCTATTCTCGTATTGTGTCATGTAATGTTTATGATTCGCTTTTTATTGCTTGATGTATTTTCTTATCCTTTTTTCTTTTTGCCCGACAGTAATGACGTAATATGTTTTTGTCCAACTTTGCTATCTAGCTAGTAGTGGAATGTTCGCGCATATACGATTCGGTTCTAGCAAAAGCGTTCTCCCTAGAGGTTTGGAGAATGATCTAGCTTATTCGAGTAACTTGGTCGGCGCGTGGCATTTGTTTATATATGTATGTTTGCTCGTTCGCGAAGAGACGAAGAGAGCGAAAAAGTGTCGGTCGAAGTAAAGTCGTTTCGAGAGAAAATAGAATTTGGGCGCAGAGCGTGGGCAGAGGGCCTGTTAGATTTTGTATCGATTGCGAGTGCTGAATTTATCTTGCACCAGTGTTTTGGGGTTTTGTTCTACGGAGGTAAAATTATTTGTGTTGATTGAATTAAGTTGTAGCGCCGATTTCACTTTGCAGTGGCAGAGCGTGGAAAAGAATTTTTGTCGATGGTGAGTTGAAATTTTGTAATATATTCGTTCTTATTAGAGACAGCGGTCTCTGTTTGTTTGTGGAGAAGAGTCTTCAACGAATCAATCCGAGCTTGGTTTAAGCTAACTGTATAAAAGCGTCAGGCTCCTAGCAAACTACTTCTTGAGTCGGAATAAAATAAAATTAAACACAGCTTTGTTTTAATGCAGGTATTTGGGTTACCTTGTTCAACTGGTCTGTGACATTGCTCTTGAAGCGACTTTCATTAAATCTCTCAATCCCCTTCTGTGTAAACAAAAAGAATTCCTCTACTTTTTGAAAATTTCTTAATCTTTACTCTCATTGGCTAACTTTTTCAGCCAATGAAAACTTTGCTTTCCTCTTTATAATCATGTTCGGTTTTATTTCTGCTTTATTCAGACAATTTTCCTGAAGAGTGTCAGATGAAAAGCTTTGGGAAGAAAAATCTTTTACTTCACGCAATACTCAAGTACTTCGACTTCACATTACAGTGAAAAACAAAAAAAATCCTCACTTTAGATTGAATGTGTGGTGCTGGTTAATATGCCATCTGCCATCTTTAAAAATGCTTGTTGCCTAACTTCTAGTTAAGAACGTCGTCTATCATTCAACAGATCTAGTTAGAGTTACAGTTAGGGTCAAAGTTAGGGTTAGGGTTAGAGATAGTAGATTGCATACTTAACCCTTTAACGCCCAAATTATTTTGAGAAACTTAAAAAAATTTTTTCCTATTTTTTTTAATCAAGAAGATGTAAGTAAACAACCTGAACACAATTTTTACTAAAATTTTTATTAATAACAATAATAATGAAAGAGGACCCTATGGTCCTACCCGTCATATGACACAAAAAATGAAACTTGACCAAATGGTCCACTTGGGTATGAGGCACAATAGGAAATGACTACGGTTTACAATATTAACTAACTACTGTATATTTTCTTTAAGCAGTGATGGTTTTAAGAAAAGGGGGCCCGGTGTAAGAAATACAAAGGGGGCCACTATAAATAACATAAAGTTAACGTATTCAATGCAATTTAGTATATGCCAACTGCTAGTTTTAGACCATGATTATAGTTATTGGTTGGATAATAATTATAATTATTTTACAGTTCTACTTGGTGAGTTGGCAGTTGACTTGATAACCTTTTGGTCTTTTTAATGCTTCTTTAATGAGTGACAACATTGACACAAATGATTTTATGCAGCATTTTGATTACACCCTGCTGTTCAATACTTTGTTAATGTTAAAATAAACTGATTGATTAATTATTGACATAGTATTTACATATGATATAAAGTTGAAATGAAAATAACTTTTTGATAAAATACCTTAGAAAAGGGTATTATTGTGCAACTAATTAGGGAGGTTAATTTCCCTTCGTTAGATGTTTTAGGGGGGCCACTTTTGCGGCATTTTTAGGGGGGCTCGGTGCGACCGCTCCGTTCGCATTCTTTTAAAGTTATCACGGCCTTTAAGTAAAAATTATTTTCGTTTTGTTATTCAACATAAATAACATCTATTAGACTAGAAAATAATTCAAGCAATTCCCTTTCCATTGAGTAGAAAAATAGAAACTTACTACTATAAAAACAATTTATTCAGTATGAAATCTAACAAAACAATTACGATTCTTTTCACAACACAAATCGACTTTACATTTAATACAGAACATGAGGATTTTTTTTTACATCCTGGAGACTTGCAAGTACTCCTTTTGTCGGCCACTTCTGGTAGATGACCAATGCCATCTGTCCTCACATCCTGCTCTGGAAGAGGCTTGGTTGCATGTCCACAATGTTTCTTTCGAAAATATTCTTGATTGACACTGAAAGAAGAGGGCGTCCTCGTTTTTTAATTGGAATTTTTCCACTTAAAATCAAAGAAGTTGATAGTCTTAACTTGAATTCACTTAGAGAATTCTGTTGATGCCTCTTGACATTTATTTTGTCCAGTGAATGTCTGTAGAGAAGCCAGCTGTTTATTACACACATGTCTATCATGTGAAACACTAAACGAATATAATACTTCCTTGAGCGGAAAGCCATTCAATAGAAAGCCATCATTTGATCATGAAGATCTACTCCACCCATGTGTTTATTATACAGGTGCACTATGTTAGGAATATCTATATCATCATAGTTTTTTGTTTTTTTGTTGAATCGTTTACACTTCTTAACTGGAAACGAAGTTGCATAGGATGATGCTAGGCACACTGATCTATTATCGTACCACTTTACAGCAGTTATGTTAGCATTTTCACTTTGAGTCTCAAACTCCTCAAAAGATCCACGACCTAATATAGAAAGTTGTTTTTCACTTTTGAATGACAGTCCTTGGAGTCTTCTTTCTTGTATAGTGCCACACACCCAAATCTGTCGTGAGGCAAGATGATTAATCAATTTCAGTGATGTAAACCAATTGTCACAATGTAACTTAAAATTTTGGCCATTGGGAATGCATTCTGCCAATTGCAACACAGAATTTGAGCTAGGACCAAGGTCAGGCACTTCTGTATTATTCACTGGGTCAATCTTTCCTGTATAAGAATTGTTCGAAAACCGAATCATATTTTCCCATTGTAAATAATGTAAAAAAAGAATAATTCTTCCACGCACCAAAAGAGAAACTTATTTACCTGTTTACAATATACCTTGTATATCATAAAATAAAACCATTTCTTCCAAGAGTAAATAAAACGAAACATAACAAGTAATTTATATTTATATAACTTTACATAGCATAAAAATTTACATAACAATATATATTTAATAATACATGTATTTTTTTTCCTTGACCAATAACACATCTCGCTTTCATTGGATCCATGACTTAGGGCTAATGAAGAGAAAAGAATGTTTTGTGCAATAAAATTGTAAATGCACAGCGTAACAATGAATGTTATAAACGTTACAATAAAGCAACGTAACAATGAATGTACTGTAACTCGTATGCTGGTGAACAAAAAAAAATTGTTCGAGAATCGAATTTTTGTTCGAATACCGGGTCATCCTTAACTCAAAATTTCTGTTCGAAAACCGAATTGTTCAAATTCCGAGACGTTCGTAAACCGAGGTTTCATTGTATATGTAAACTGTAAATGTATAACTCATATATAAAGGCAGCAACACATAATGCAGAAGCTAGATCTGTCCTACCATAATGCAAAAAAAAGCAATAATTCATTTATAAGGGAGCTTTGACTACTAAAATCTCCATACACATTATTTTCTTGATAAAATATTCATAAACTTTTAGTATTGTAAAAATAATAGTTATTTTACTGTAAAAATAATAGTTATTTTCACCCGCATGACGAGGAGGACCATACAGTCCTTCTTCAATTAACTAGCCCAGTGCCCAGCTGGACCATATAGTCCCGTTTAGAAATCTAATAATAAATATTATTAAAAATGAATTAACTGACAAAAGCAGGTGTCAGTGCCTTCTGCAAAAACATATCTATCATATGTAATATTTTAAAATAGTTATCTCACCTTGGTTAGCAGCCATAATGGGCTAAATGTGTACACTTTCATAGTTAGGTAAGTAACGTACGAACGCATCCACACTCACGGCTTCTTAACAGCTGACTGAAACATGTGCGACCAGCTGTGTTGTATCAAACTGTTCTAAACAGCATCAGCGCCCTCTGCAACGCGTTCACTAGTAATAAGCTCTTTTTTGAAAGAGGACCTACGGTTCTTCTGGGCGTTAAAGGGTTAATCAGTAACAATTTTGTTTTTACGTTTCAGTTCACTTTTGAAGAAAAAATTTGCCCATCAATGCCATCAATTTTAAAGTAAAGAAAATTTTAACGGTTTTCCCGAATCGTTTTTTCGGGTTTTCCGGGCTGGTATAAAAACTGGCCCCGCTCTGACTGTCATTGGGTATGAGAAAACGTGTTCATTCTCTTTATTCATGGAGTACAACTAAATTTATGCATTGCTAGAGTGAACAATGCAGCTCAGTTCAGTTTTTCTAAATATCAAAATAATTGCGAAAAGTTTTGATTTAAAAAAATTTTTTTCTTGTCGTCGATAATGGAAACAAAAATGATTTTTTTTGCACAAAACCAGAAATATAAAAACACGCATTTATGACAGTTTTGTACTATCTCGTCAAGCATCTTCAATTTGATGAGTGTACCTGTGTATTTAAAAACCACGCTTTTTTACAGCTTCAAAAGCATGGAATATACAGTATATGAAGCTTTGATGCTACTCTAACATGTGATCTCACTCGATTGAGTGATTTCAGAATAGGGTTAGGTTTAGACTTAAAAGCATAATAATATTTTCTTTAATCCTTTGACCCTAACCTTATCCTGAGATCGTTTAATCGCGTGAGATCGCACGTAAGAGTAGCACCAATTTTTTTACACAGTCTAACAAGCTGCTGATTAGCTTAGTTTAAACTTATTATTTTAAATAATCAGTCGTGTTTGTAAAAAACTGCATTTTTACAAGCAAAACATATTAATTATTTGACCAATATAATCTGTGCACTATTTGCGATTGTAAGAACAATTTTAGTCTATATCACGTTTGTGTGTTTGCCTTAGCCCCATGGGATAAAATTAAATAGACATTCATTATCATGTATTTTGCAAAATACAGTGGACTAAAATTTTAACTTGGGAACAAGTTGCAGATAAAGAGCATAGAAGATATTAGTTCTATTTAACATGTGTACAATATAGACAAATATAAATAAAGATCTTCGGTGCTCTTCCGTCGAGTGCAGTAGTCAGAGCAATTATACATTTACGATATTTCTTGCTTAACGACATATACCGTATTCGTTTATGGTCCCTGTAAAGGTAAACGGAGCTGAAGTTGGCCGATTGCCGCTAAGTGAATTATCGAATAAAGCGCTTCTGGTTTCGATAAAAAAAAAGTCAAAAGCAATCATAAATGTTAAATATAAATAAGAGTTAATAAAGAAGCGAAGAGAAACGAAACGATAAGAAGCGGCAATCTGTAAATAAATAAAACGAATTAAAAATCAAACACAAAGAGAAAACACACAGTTGCCTTGCCGAGCAGTTCACATCGATGCTGACTCACGGAGAAAAGGGAAACACTCAAACAAGTATATTCAATCAGGATTAGTACAAAAATTTAATTTTGCTTCTACCAGTCGCCCACAATTATTGCTGTTGGTCGCCTCACTAATAAAGACATGGAAAAAAACCCAAACGAGCCAGCACTAAATGAACACGCTGCGGAAGCGAACTATGCTCGGAAAAAAAATTAACTATAATTAAAGAGTAAAGCGAAATGGCGCTGGCAGCAAGTGCACGTGTAAATAATGATTAGAAAAGCAAAAGAAATAAAACAAACATGTGCGTTGGTAATTTTCTACAGTCTTTGTATTTTAAATAAACAGCTTAGTTATGAAAAAGTATAAGTTAAAAAATAATAAAGATAAGAAATCTATTGGTACTTAAAGAGCGCATTACTATAGAGAGAAAAAGAAGCAATATTAAGTATAATATTTTAACAAACATTTTTGAGCCATATCACAAAAACGTTGCATAATCATCGCTAAAAAAACAACAAACTCCAAAAAATTAAGATCCAAAAATAGTCTAGCAACAAAGAAGTTCATCAAAAGAAATTCTATTGCTTGTCAAAAGGACCATTTAGATGTATATGGCCGAAAAAAAAGACGTTTGAATGATAAAAACGCAAAAGGTTGTTATTTGAATAATTGTTAACGTAAGCTCGAACTACTATTTCTTCAAGTCATTCAACGTTTTTTGAGATGATAAATGTTAAAATCAATAAAAATTTTTCAAAAATTTGTTCAATATTTTTGCACCACATTTTTGATTTTTTAAATTTAAAATATCGGATAAGGTTTGATAGAATGGTTTTTTTAGATTTGTAGACACAGTACATTGCACTTTTTATGGGCTATATATTTGAAAAGTTAAACACTTCTTTTGCCTCTTCTACGATATTTAGTCTTCGTCTAGTTAAAGATTCTGTGATCGAGAGCTTTGGTTCATTGGAGGTAGTCAGTATCTTTTTTGCGGCGTGAACACTGTTTCGAACAGATTTAATAAAAAAAATACGTTAATAACACGTTGTAAGTATGTCCTCAGGGACAGTCTGTGATATGTGACAAACAGATGGTATCTTTAGGAGTCATGGATACAGTAGTACACCTGCAAAGGTAGTTTGAAAATCTATCACTCCAAAGGAATTTTTCTATTAAAAGTTGCAGAAATTTTATAAAATATAACTTACGAGCATAATAAGCTTTCTTAATTGTCAATTTTTATTTTTAGTTTTTATGAAATATAAATTATGGTCCATTTTTTCACGGACCACCAGTTGGCGACTGCTGTTTACACAATATGCTTCAACTATCTGTTCACACAAAAAAGAATAGAATCGAGGTCGTGGGTTAGTATAAACACTGTAAAAGGTCATAAAACGTAAAATTCCACAAAGGGTTGAAAAATACTGGGTTAATCCAATGGTGAAAAAATAAAGGCATCCGATTGGCTAATATTTTTTACAGCTTGTTTTTCTGTTTGAAAAGAAGCCGACGAATCAATAAAAAAATAAGCAAAAGGAAATAGATATAAAGCAGCAAGATTGATTGTATAGTTTTAACTTAGATGTAGCGTACCAAGCGGACAAAGATTTAAAAATTTTAATTCCTACTAATGCAATATATTTTATATTTAGAGTTAATAACTTTAATAAAAAAATGACTTAAAATTTTATTATATTTTGTTCAAAGTTTTTGAAATAAATTCAGATTTAGATTTCAACAGAGATAGCGCAATGTTTAGGATAAATGTTTCGAATAATATCAAATAGAGTAAAGCTCTATTTTAATATGCTTAAGAAATAAAGTAAATTTTTGTTTATAAAAATGCAGCTTTGCATTTAAATTTTTGGTGTCTCAATCTTAATCTCGGTCTCTGTCTTGGTCTCGATCGGTTTTGTTCGTGGTCTCAAACCGAAGGTCACGACGTTTTAGATCTTGGTCTCGAAAAAATTATCTCGATCTTGGTCTCATGTGGTTTTCACTACATCATTAGATTTAACTGATTCGTAGTTTGCTTATTCGCGTTCAAACTGCTTTGATGAGCTGTGAAGAAATGATAAATGTCTTTGAGAAACGTGAAAAATATTTTTGACGCTCTTTGATTAGGGGGGGGGGGGCTTAAAATTTAGATTTATATGAGGCCCGTAAAAAGATATAGTATCCATATAAACGTACATATTTATGCTGAAAAAATATTAAAAAAAAAAAAACCCATATAATGAATGTTGAAAATTTCAATGGGAGCGCAAAATGTGAAAAAACGACAAATGTTAATTTAGTGCGATTTTATTTTATTTAAAACTACAAAGCAATTTTAAATGATTCCGAACATCAAAATATACTTATTTATAAATTGATTCATGAATTAATTTCTTACATAGCTGTAAAATGCTAATATTATAAATGGTAGATACCGAAGTTTACCAGCATTGCCAATGAGCAACAATTACACCAATTTAGCTTTGTTAAGAAACAACTATGCTGTGTATTTTACTAGCGCAAGTGCTGTGTCAATAATAAAAATAGTTTTGAAAATTTCTTTGTCAAATGCAGATGCTAAAGTTCGAAAATTTGAGATTATGATGACTTCATTGCCATTGACTTTAAAGTGGACCCAATGCCAAACTGTGTACTTTTTTAATACTTTTTTGTTTAATTTTTAAAAAAACTCTTAAATTTTGCTCTGACATTAAAACAAGCACTAACCTTAATAAAATCTACTCAAGCTTTTTGGTAAATACAACGACAAGGCATGGGGCTGTTTTCCAATAATAATGCATATTGATTGCTTAACCAGAATTTTTTCCAAAATTTAGTCACAAAATCCTTAACTACCAGTACTACAAAGAGATTTCTTAATTAATTTTCGTGAAAAAGTTTATCCAGTTGTTTGAAAATGGAAAGGTTTAAAGATCTTATTATCGCGCAGTCATTGTTTTTATTAAAAATTTTCAAATGTTTTTTATTCTTATGAGCACATTAAGGCACACACCGAACATTGTTCAGTCTTTTTTATTTTGTTCTATCTTTAAACTAAATTACACTATGGCTATTTTGTTCTATCTTTAAGCTAAATTAATTACTTGACTGTGTTTTGTGCAGTGGGTGTACTGATTAGAATTGACCTAATTGAGCTGTACTTAAGTATAAGGTATTTTGATTAAATGGTGGTTTGAATTGATCCCAAAAATGCAATTGCTATACAATCAGCTCATCGCATGTGATTAGCAAAAGATGTTTAATAGTTCTTTACCTGCTTTGAAATTTGCTTGCCTGGAATAATCAATAAACTGTTTGCTAAAGGTTAACTTATGTAGCAGCATAAATCTAACTCAAATCAAGCAGATTTTTAGCTTGATCCATACTCAAATTTCTTTTAACAGTGATGCACAATACATTCTTTGATGAGAACACTTTTGAGGTTTTCACCAAGTACAGTTTAGGAAAAGTAGAAAAAGTTTAGGAAAAGTCCTAATCCCAAAATATAACTTGGATGAATCGAATGCTGGATTTATATGCGGTGAATTGAAGATTGGTAGGAAAAGCTAATTAGTTAGGAGGGGGTTTATAAAAAAGTCAAGTCACTTAATTTAATGAATTAAAGCCAAAAAGAGAGTTTAAAAAATATCACAAAACCAATTTGCATGTGCCAAAAAATAAATTTGTTGGAAACCTCACAAAACAAATTAGACAAAAATAAACTTCACCCAAATAAGCAAATCTAATTAATGCGAACAGACTAACGTTAAAACAGACATTTGCAATGTACCAAGTTTATAATGGTACATTTATTAATATTAAACTATGAAATGTTTGTCATATCACATTGGAGTTAATTGAATACAAAGCAAAAAGTTATGTAGCATTATGTTAGATAGTACAGAGCTACATGTCTGTTGTTTCCCATAAGTAGTAGTCTAAATATTTCGTCTGAAAAGTTACAAGAACAAGAAAGTTGGAAGGTCATATTGTGGCAAACGCAATCAACAAGTTACACAATCAACCTCCTTTTGCCATTTTGTCGTCTCCTCGGGAAAGAAACTAGTAGCTCTAAATTACTGTAGATCTACAATCTTATTTATATACAAACTAAAAAAATTAAATAAAAATTTTAATCAAAGAGCAATATCTTAGGATTTTCGACAGCAGGTCTAGGTAATCGCTTTTTGGTTGCCCTAAGATTATCACCTTCAACGTTGTCTTGCAAGTTAGAAATAAGTGAATGAATGAATAAAAGTTACTTCATATAATATACTTTCCAAGTGAAAAAATCTACTTAAGTTAATGGCTATGTTCTGCAAAAGCAATCAAGAAAGACATGGCAATTGCCCCCTACCCCTCTGGTTCCAGTGCCCCTGGGTAGAGTTGACAAATAAAGAAATTTCAAGATTATCATCAAGCAGGTCACAAAAGTATCTTTACAAGCTTTTTATATTTAAGCATTTCTAAAGCAATTTATTCATTTATTTTTAATTTTTAGGTGTACTAAAATGTCTTGCCCTCTTGGTTCGGCTTCTGGGTGCATTAAAGCTATATCAAGTAGTAAATACACTTTCACATAATGTAAAAATCCTTTCAAAGTTGTTTTTTTTATAAAGAAACTATAATACAGTAAAATATCGACAATATTTTCAAAAAAGTGGTGTACTAAATTTTGAGGGGAATATATATATATATATATGTATGACTATATATGGGGAGGTTTTTTGCGAGTAAAGTGAAAAGAATAATTTTATTCTTAATTTTTTCTTCATACCATAAAATTTCGAGGGCCTCATTTTTAATTTTCAAAATTTTTAAAATTAAGTCCTCCCCCTACTTTGATCTCATGATTTGCATCGTCTTTTTTAAAACATAATGAATAACAATCATCTTTCTCATCCATCTTAAAATCTGTTTAAACAAAAATGAATATAATTGCACGCAGGAAGCAAAGAAGGTTTTATTACATAAATTCATGGCATCTCACCACTAAAAATCAGTTCTTAAGAAATAGCCATTGAAGCAAATTAATGCAAATTGAAACTTATTTACAATTAAAAGGGCATTTCCTCATGTGTAGTTGCATTGTGTGCCGTGAACCTAATAATTAGATAAAATTCGTACAATTTTTATCTTGTCTTCTATCTCTCCAGACGCGTTTGCGTCTCAAAATGAGAGAGAAAAAATGTTGCGCAAGCAATCTCTCAATGTCGGAAAACTTCTAAAAAAGCTCCAAATTTTTTTTCTAAAGTGTGTTTGTGAAGTGTTTCTTTTTGTTAGATAGAAATGTAGTATTTGTGTACAATTATCATTTTTAAAAATATAAACAAATAACCTTAAATTTATATTTTTTTAGTTCATTTTCATATTTAAAAGTTTAAATTCATATTCAAGTTAAAAGTTTGATTAAAGTCAAATTTAGAAAAAATTAAGACTTCATTTAAAAGTATTATTAAATTTAAAGTCGCATCACATTTTACTCCCAAAAAACTCCTTCCTTGTCTATTTTTGTATATTTTCGAACAGCTATGAATACTCTGAATACGAGTATACATTTGTTTAAAATTCATTTTAGGGATTCTTTAATTTATCTAATCAATTAGCCGTAACCTTCTAGCGTCAATTTTACACAGCAAATTGAGATTTTTAACTTACTGCTGAAATAGAATTAGAGTTTTTCCAAACTAATGTAAATTGCTGTTTTTGCAACCGTTTAACCGTAATCTGTCCATAAAACTTCTATAATAAGCCAAAATTGTTAAATCAAAATAAAGTTAAAATTTAACTGAACTAAAATTAAAAAGAATTTTTTTAATGTCAAAATAAAAACTTAGGGCTTATTAGTAATCTAAAAAACGTTTTTACTTCAATTTAATAAATATAGTATTCAGCAAGTCAATTAAATACACAAAGTTAGGTTTTTGCTTCAAATAAATAAATAAATTTTAATGAAACTTTCCTAGACAGTAAGTTAAAACATTTTATTTTTTCAAAAAGTGTTTCAATGTTGAATCATTTAATCAGCCATAGCTTGGTAACCACTGGTTTATACTTTTATACTTTTTTATGTTTTGGTTTCTTTGCGTAGGATTTTGACGGGCCTGACAGATTTTGAATTCAAACCGCAGGCCGTACTTCAGAAATTTTGGATTCAAACCACAGTTTCAAAAAATTACTGAATCTATGTTATTGTTTTAAAAAATGTTTAATCTGCTAGAACTTTTCCAACTAACTGGTTTCACGGCAAATTTTAACACTATTGTTCTTGTAAATTGAAGCTGACAAACAATTTTGTCGATGAATATGTAAATATAAAACATAAAACAAAAAACCTGCAGTTGGATTGATTTCGGTCCTATGTTTAAAATAGTTGCCTGCCACCAAACTTTATTAGAATTAATAATTGAATTTTATGCGGTTTGTGTGCAAGCAGCACTAAGGAGTACCATCTACGTCATTGTGCATTACGCACGTCGAACCCGAGCTCAATGCCTGACCATGATTACGAGTTTTGAACTCTCATCAGAGACAATCTGTTTGCTCGGGTTATGATCGCAATTTTTGTAATATATGAAGAGAAATAATGTAAGATTTGCATTGATAGGGTTTCGCAGTCAACTTAGAAACCCTCTTATTCCAAAATTTACTGATCTACTACTTTCTTTTATTTATTTTGCTTGTTTTTTTACCATTGGGTCCCAACAAAACAGAAATTAAAATGTTGATTTTAGAGCGGAATAAAAACCAGATGAATCAAATAATAAAGTCAATCCCTAATCGACTTGTTCGGTTTAACCCACGGAACACTAATTTAAACTTTATTGCTGACTAGGAAACCTATATTTTATAACGGATTGTGACGCCGTTTATTGGGTTTATAACGTCAATATTGTTTTGTGGCAGATGCGATGATAAGTGGAAATGCAATGGAGAAATAAATTGTCCTTGGCTCAGTCCTAACGATGAAGCAAACTGTTCACAACAATGTCCATCACACATGCCCATCTCCTGTGATTGTAATAAACCAGGAAATATGACGTGTGAAAGTAGAGGTTTGGTTTGCTATGACGAAGATTGTAAGTTTCTTGTTTTGTTTTATTTTTGAAAACGTCACAATGACTAATCTTGGTAAACGTCACAATTGTTGTAAAATTAAACAAAGTCAGTTTTGTTTTAAAAGATTGTTTAATTATGACGTAATAATTATTTTCCCTAAAACCACTCATTTAATCAAGCTAAATACAATAACAAATAAAAATTGTTCTAAATTTTTTAAAAAATTGCAATTTTTTAAGTGGAAGTAATGCTTTGTTAAAAAAGAAATAAAAGAGTCTTAATTTCTGCGACGCAATACATAAAAAAGCTAAACATTTTACTATTATCCCATTTACGCCTGACGGCCTATATGTAGGACATCTATAAAAATGCGCATAAATCTTTCTGTAATGTTATCAACAAGGTGAAACTTGTAAAGTGATAAAAAATAATATTTCCACAAGTTACAATTGCATTTTCACGATAAAATTTTTTATGATAAGCTATGGCATTTAGTACTCGTCAGAATTTCCGGTCAAACGTTTTCCTCGTAGTGCTGTAGAAAAACTTTAACATAAAGCTACCAAGTCTGAATATTTTTTCACACTTTTTCAGAACCGTGAGATATCCAACTGTACTCTGTAAAATGGTCAAGCTGTTTAGGTTTGACTCCTTCAGTGAATTTATTTGAAGTTTTGCCGTCCTAAATGAAGGTCTTATGTGAAGGCCTTTTTTTACTTTCACTTGTTATTTTCAAAAAAATTTTTTTTTGCAGTTAAAGTTAGGGGTAAAGGAAAGAAATAGGTTTATAAGTATAAAATAAGGCTCCATACAAATGAAGACCAAAAACAAGGTCTTTTTTTGAACAATTTTTTTAAGCTGTAATGATGCTACTATTAAGGAAGGAAGCAATTTTTTTTTCGGAAGACCATTTTAACGACTTTTTGGCGGACTGGTGCAGGCTCTCCGTTTGCTCCATATTAAAGCCATCACTGACGGAAACGACGAATGTGGGAAAGAGCAGGAGGGAAATTCCCCCCACTGCCTACCAATTTTTGAAACAAGGGGAACAAGTGTAAGATAATTCCCTTTGAAACTCACAAGAAAAAAGCAATTATTACACCCGTCTTTACAATAAGTAATCTCGATCAAAATTGAATTTAAGAAAGTTTGTATAATGTTTATTTAGGTAAAAGGTAACCAAACGTTTTTCCAAAATAGTCACACTGCAAATAACAGTGCATTTAGCAAAGCCCAAAATTAAAAAAAAGGCACATTTTTGTTGAGACAGACGCAACAAATGTGAATTTTAGCGTATCGGCAAATAATTTTACTAAAAACGTAATCAAGACCAAAATAAAAAAGCGTTCAAAGGGAAAAATGATTTAAATGCAAAGTGGAAAACCAAAAAAAAAAAGAAATTGCATAAGGAGCGTTCAACCTTTACGGGCCAAACGTCATTTTGGTTTATCAAAAATATTTGTTAGCCAAGAAAAGAAAAACCGCATTCTAATTTTATCGGTGAAAATTTTTTTTAGATAGCAAGTAGAATGGGAATCTCTTTTAAAGCATTTTGTCTTACATTTTGAATATTAGAAACCGTCAGAATGAAGAAGAATCGAGCCGAGCTGAATCATAAAGTAAAGAAGAGAGCTCTCATTGTCCTCAGTCAAGAATGTTTGGTTAATGAGAAAAAAGAAGGTTAAAAGAGTTTTAAGCTAACGACAAAATCTTTTTTAAACAAAGAATAGGGTTAATAGGTTTAATAAAAGTAGTTCCTAAAGCGAAAAAATAAAATTTAAACTTTCTCGAATAAGAGTAGATAATTAATCTGCTATCGCTGTAACGAAGAGTACATTTTATGTTTTCCAAAAGATTCTGATCACTGGCAGACTTGTGAAAAAGGGGATTTTGGAAGCTATCATTAGCTTTGATGAGCGAGGAAGACTGCCACAGCTTCGTAAGAGGAGATCAGTGACAGACTTGAGGATGTGTTGCTAAATACGCTCTTGCAAGCTCAGTTAAAAAATCTTCTAGAAATGTAAACCTTTGAATTTTATTTTAATTGCCAACCAAAGGATTTCTTATTTAGTTATGCTTCTTCAAGTCTTCAGCAAACGGTGTTTCATAATGTGAGATAAGAGCATCCAAACTTGAATACATTACACTGTTCATATCATAAGTCACATTTCATACGATTTTCTGTTATATCAATATCCACCGCCTTTTACTGAGGTAAAGTAAAGATAACAAAGTTTTTTTTTATACAAAATCTAAACCTTACTTTAGTTAAGATTTTACAATATAATCCAGTGATTCTCAAACATTTTTGGCAAGAGGACTTTCAATAATTTTTAATGCAAAAAAATCAAAAAATGCGTCACAAAACTTAAGCAATTAGAATGTTAATGCTGCGTTGTCAACAAAATTTAGGTGTAGTCCTATTTGCGACTTTTCACATTTCAAATTGCTAAATTTCAAAATATAAAAAACAATTACGCCTAAAAGTTTACTGCAACTCGTGTAATCATCTAAACCTGCCGTGTGCAAAATTACAGTCGGGACCTACAGTCCTTTTAATACTCACAATAACTTGTACCAACAATAAATCTTTATTTTCTTACAAGACATGTTTTTTCAAGTGTAAATACGTTTTCTATAAATTAATCTTTTGAATTAATATTTTGATTTGCGTTTGTGTGTATGCGGGTAAAACAATAACTGTAACACTCCTCGCTAAAATTCTGCGGCACCCTTGGCAAATTTTTGCGGCATTTCAGGCCGGCCAGAGGCCCAGTTTGAGAATCGCTGACGTATTCGATATAGGGTATTTTAAGTTTATTTTAAAAGCGCTTAAAGGTAATAACTGATGTAAGTAATAAAGTTGGAAACTTAAAGCTAAATAATTGATTTTTACTCTAGTTAATTTTAAAACTATAATTTATGTAGTTTTTAAGCATTAAATCGTTGAACTCTGGTAAATTTCTGGAGTTCATGTTAAGTAGTTGATAACTTGATAAAAATTGAAGAGAACAAAGTTAAACAAATAAACTTCCACATGGACAAATGAAAATGCTTCATAGGTTTGATGAAGAAACTGGCAAAGATTTAATCGCGGTTCAAACGAAAACTTGTTGTACCTTAAATAAAATAAAGAAAAGGTTTAGAAACAAAAATTCAAAAAAGTCTTTTTTTTGGGTTGTGTCGAAATTGATTCTTTGTTAGGATTAAAATTTGACGAAGGTTTTTAAACGATATGTAAATATCAACACATTTTTTGCTTAAGTGCAGGCTCCAAACGTTTAATGGTTTCCATTAAGACACAAACTGCTTTATCGTATTTCATAATTACGCTTTAATTGTTTTTCAAAGTTATGGCACCTAAAATATACGTACATGAAATTAAAAACTTTAAATACAAAATTATATTTTTCTAAAAATTTAAATAAAACATATTTTAAAACCACGTAAATTATTTTTTTGATTTAAGACATTTTGACAACTATTTTTTATTTCACAGGGAAATGCGATAAACGTTATACTTGCCCTGACAAATCTGATGAATTAAATTGTTCTTGCAATAAAAATGAGTTTCAATGTCAGTGTTACAAAAACAATCCTGTTGATTGCAAGATAACGACATCCGACTATTTCACGGGATGCATTCCAATCGAGCAACAAAATGATGGAGTCGAACAATGCTCAGATGGAAGCGATGAAATTGATAAAAAAAGCGTAAATTGTGGTCAATGTGATGTCACAATCAACAGGTTAAACAACGTATCACAATGTAGTATTGATCCTCTTATTTCTTGTGATAGATCAACTTGTTACAACGCTTTATCTTTCCTTTGTTCTACTATCGATTGCAATAAAACTGATTTTATTTGCGTCTCAAACTGCTTTCTTAATACCACTAAACAATGTAATCGTGCTTTTCAATGCGATGATGATAGATTAGGGTTAACATATCAGTTGTGTAACGGCCTAGTTGATTGTCTTGACAAAAGTGATGAAATTCAACATCAACACGGCTTTAAATGTGTTGCTGTTGATTCGAATAGAAAGTGTGTTTTACCTCAACGAAATTTGCATGATTATGTTGCACAGTGCAGAGATGAATCTGATCTTTGCATCAACAACTCGTGTTTTCAATGTTTTGATCAACGTTTGTTTATTTCATCCAATCAAGTGTGTGATGGTTTATTTGATTGTTACGACTGGTCTGATGAATGTCTGTGTAAAAAATATTTGGACTTCGATCTATGTAACATCAGATTTCCATCTTGTAATTTGTTTTCTGTTGATCATAATTTAAATTCAAGTTGGAATCTTGATTATAAAACTATTTTTAACGTAAAAAAAATTCAACCTGACAGCACTAAAGTGCAGGCCAGGAAAATTGTATGTAATATACTGTTAATATAAGATAGCATTCCGGGGGAATCGCTTGAACAAGGCTTCCCAAACCACCGCCCCGTGGCCCGAGAAGCCATTTGCTGCGGCCCGCCAAAGAGTTTTTAATCATTTTTCCGATCGTCTTGAATTATCGCAGTGCCTCTGAACCCATTCGATGGTGCGAAATAAATCGGAATACAATTACTATTGTTTCAATAAAGGCTCGTTTTCATTACGAGCGTTGAATGAGTATTTTTTGTTTTTTTTTGTTGATCTTTTTTTGCTTCGTAGCGCTAGGTTAGATTTTAAGCGCGGAAAGATCAACAAAACGAACAAAAAATGCTGCGTTCCTTACTCGTAGTGGAAACGAGCCCTAAGAGTTTTTTGCTTTGTTTAGTAAAACAACAGGTAAAGCGATGACGTAGAGTGATGACATATTTTGTCTCAGCCAAATTTTTGAACCAAATTCTATTTATTAAGGAAGTTAATTCAAAATAATCGTTAAAATCAATGTGACCAAATAAGACAAAAAATATATTTATTACTTTGACTCTAACATAAAGTTTTTAAATTAACTTTCATGACAACTTGAATACGTCATCACTTTGATTACTGCACCGATTGCGGCCCGAGAAAAACTTGCAAACGAATATTTGGCCCGCGACGAGTAAAAGCTTGGGAACTCCTACGCTAGACGGTTGTCCTAAGTGTTGTGCCTCCGACTTTGTCTTGCAAGTCAGGAAAATAAATAGAGATGATATATTAATGAACAGCTAGTTGTTGTATCTAAAATGTTTTTAGTTTTATTTTTTTGTGCAAATAGTTGAGAAAAAACAACTTTAAATTTTTTAAAGTCTTAAAGTTGTACTCTTATGTACAAGCTCTATGCAAAAATATTCTTGTAAAGTAAAGTTGCGAAAATTTGCTTATTTTGTTTTGCTTTGTTCAGAATTATTGTGTTTAAGTTGCTTTTAATTTTAATTATTTTTCGTAAATAGTCAAGAAAATAATTTTACGTGTTTGAAAATTGTAAGGAAAAATAATTGTGTAGCGTAGTGGTGTATAATTAACGGCCGAATGAATAATTAAAGAATGTATCAGTGTTTAATTGGCGGACGTGAGCCGGTGTGTATGATTAACGGACTTGTATAACAAACATTTACAGTCAAGTATGCAACCTACTAGAACAAATAAAAATCATCTATAAACTTCTCAAGTTTAATGATTAAATTAATTAATCATTTTTTTAAAAAAAATAATATGATTTTAGCCTTAAATTAATAAAATTGTATGAACTAACTAACATCAATATATTTATAATTTTGAAATTGGTTCGAATCTCAGTGAGATATGCATCCAGCTCTAACAAGAACAAAATTGAGTCTGGTGTTTTTTGTTTTAACTGGTTTAGTTTCTAACTAATTTTTAAATTAAGGCCCGTTTCCACTACGAGCGTGGAAAAGAGCATTCTTTCTCTCTTTTATTGATCTTCGATTGAAGCGAGCGGTTAAAATTGAAGCGAGAGCAAAAAAAAGCAATAAAACAAACAAAGAATGCTTTTTTCCACGCTTGTAGTGGAAACAGGCCTTCAAGCACTCCTATTAACAAATTACGTACTTTTTTTAAAGGAAGCAACGTTGCCTTTGGTTTCTTTGTCTAAATTATACAATAGATTGAATTATTTATTGCAATTCATTATTATCTCACCATTCAGTGTCGTATTCAATTTTACGGCTGCTTTGTAATTAATTGAACAGTTGATTACAAATTGTAAACTAGAAATACAGCGTAGATTACAAACTGTAATAAAACCAAATGTCAAGTATTTTATTTGAACAGTAATAATTGGTAGGAATTTTTTTGCTTTTTTAAATAAAAAATTTTTTTAATAAAATATAATCATAAACTTAAAAATATTCAAGCAAATACTTTTTGTTTTATTTACATTTCATTGCTTTAATTTTGTGGGTCCAGAGGAATTAATTTTTGTGGCTAGTTTACTATTTCAAACATTTTAATCGTCTTTTAGAAGTTATTTATTTAATTTGATGGTTTTAAATTGAAGGCCCTATTTCTAAAAGTACCAAAGTCATATTTAAAAAAAATAAGATAAGCAGAAAAAATTGTTTGTTTACCGGCCAGGAATATTCTGACAAAACATCTTTTCGGGATAATGTCCTGAAGTCCTCATTGAATAGCACGTAAGTTCGAAATTTTAAAGTATTTTTTTTCCAGAAGTACCGAAGTCCAACCGTTTCATGTTAAAAATTTTTATACACAATTGATAGCTTGTTAAACCTATTGGGTTGAAGGCTTGTCCTGCAAAGCAGTCTCACCTGAACAATTTTTTTTGACTTTTGTTTAATAAAACTTGAAATAAGAGCTTTTGAAAGTTGGTTAAATTAGGTTATTAATATAAGAGTAACGCAAGCTTTGTAATAAAGTAATAGTTTTCTTTTTCATTTTAAACAAGCTTATTAAACAACTTATTCTTGCATTAGGTTTACCGGTATTATTATTCTAATCATTATTTTTGAATTAATTCGAAATTCAAACATTTTAATTGGTGCTTTTGATTCTCCTCAATAACTTGATAATTTAGCTATAAAGCATTGTATTGAAGTCACAAAGCATTAGCTCACATCTACACATTCAAAAAATTTTTCAAAAACGATTTCTACTTAATAGCTTCATGCAAATTTAGCTTCTAGGTAGCTGATCATTAATGTGTTTTTTTAATGTTTTTTGGTTTGGGTACCAAAATTTTCAGAAAATTTACTTCTCATCACGTGGTTTTTGCTTTCCCCAGATCTTAAATTCTTTTCTGCTGTGTCACATAGATGCGGAATATCATTATTAATACATGTGGTTGACATTTTTTGCCACACTACACTGTCAATTTGGTAAAAAAGCTCTCATAAAAAACAATTTGCAATAAAAGTAGAAGTCCAATTTGCAAAACAAGTTTTAATTTCTTATGACGTGATAATTAAACTCGAAAAAGTTGTTAAAGTAGGGAGTAATACGTAACCAATATAATAAAAAACATCTAGGGTTTTTCCATCATTATTCTGACTTACCAGGGTTTTTAAAAATTTTAAACCTCATTTTCTCAAAACTGACATTATGTGACTTAGGTACATTTATAACTAAGTCCTTCAATTGTTTGCTTTGAAAGATGATATTTTTTTTTATATATGGCTGATCGAACGTTGATAAAAAATATTGGCACACCATTTTTCGTTTTATTGATTTTAATTTTTAGTCTTATGTCCTGCAAACATTAAGAATTCAGACTAAATAAGATTGAATATGTGATATTGTTTGAGAAAAGTTTGTTTGATTTTATATTTACACCGAATGTGTTCTTTTTTAATTTGAAATGCTATGTAAGTGATAGTTGTATTTCTGTTTGCGTAAGAAAAATTTAATCGAGAATAAAGTTTATATTTTAGTGGGTTCTTATCAAATCTTCCATTCTACTAACTATTTGTTTTTTGCATCAAAACCTGTCATCAGTTCGCCATCTCCACAGCAATGCATCGAAGTGCAAAGCATTAATTTTAAAAAACTTGCAGGTTATCAATCTCGTATTTGAAATTTATTAATTTTCAAGCTGGCCAGCTAATTGTTGAAATTTAACTTTAAAACTATTTCCGTTTATCACAGAACAAAAAATATTAACTGAAAGCAACAAAATGCAAAAAATAGTTTTTATGATTTTATTTAAAAACGACTGTCAACCTTTATTTTTTTACTTTAAATCAAATTTTTCAAACTAAGTTTTTTTGAATTTTTTTCAAAGTGATTATTTTTGCCACAAACGCAATGTTTCTATGAAAACTGCACACCTCATACTTTTTAGAAGTGTATAGATTTATAAATATCCAATCTGGATGAAAATAGAGCACACAGACACTCACACGTTAGACAAGCTCGAATAATTTTTATAGTGAGAATGGGTCCTCCAGCCAACCCAACCCTTCCGCGAGTCTCAAGTTCAAGTCTCTACCTGACAAGATAGTGATTCTTCAACTATGGCTTTAGAACTAACCAAACTTATTATAAAAAATTATATAAACTGCAGTTTCAAACTTTCAAACTTAATGTAAAATTCTACCGTAGATTTCTCTGTTAGCAAGCGGGACTTCCTCAGTTAATCTTTTTACGTCGAGAATATTTGTTTACCGTTTGCCGTGTCAAAGAAATTGCTATAAAAAAGTCCAATCAGCGAATCACAAGTACAAGAGCATTACAGTACAACTACTTCTCTGTAATCCTGCTTTTTGCAGTAGCGAGTATTACTTAGATTTCAATGTTTAAAATTATTTGTTTTTGGTGAATTATTCGTTTTGGTGGATTTTATTTTTGGCTTTTGTTTGGTTCTCGAAAAGTCTGGTGAGCTATGTGCTTTTTATTTACTTATTTTTTTTTGGGGGAAATGACTTAGTAAATACACTTGCTAAAATCAGTTCCACATATGACTCCTCCCCTCTCTATCTCTCATCTTTAAATTCCTCCGAATGTCTATCTTTCTACACCAGTTGAAGATGCGGTACCTACTGCTGTATTTATTTTTATTTTATTTATTTTATCTCTATATTTATTATTCTGACTCGCAGGAAAGCGACGGAGGCGCTAATATGAAGGCAAACAATTACCCCGACCTGCTTACAGAGATGCCCAGATATTGCTATACGGTTGAAATTTTTTTTTATTGTGATTTCATAGAGATAAGATTAAAATTTGGAACTGCTTGACAAGACCACAAAATGGGAGAAAGTGTCGTGAAGTGTCTTTCCCAACGAAATAACAGAATGGTGCAAGTAGGTTCTGAATCCAGACCATGTCCATCACAATTACAGCGCTCAAACTACTCGACACAATGCCGACTAATCTGACTTTTTCATCATCAAATCTCTACTATATTTAATGAGCTTATTATTTCTCGCTCCGCTTGATGTGCTCTTTCTCAATCGCGCTGCGTTGGGCATAGCACTCTACTTACTTCATTTTGTCACAGGATTATTCTAGCCCTGATTTTTTAAAGAAGCAGCTATGCTTTCAAATCACGCTATATCTTCCATCTCGTGCTAGACTGTCTTGTTTTGATTCTGCACGCCTGGCCAACTTTATTCATTCTCTCTTACTCTTTTTCTATATTCTGGACCTTTGGTCCCATTTTTGGGAAGTTTTCGGCGAAAGTTTTGCGAAGTCTCATGTCTACGTGGTTTGCCATAAATCCCGTCCTTGATTAATGGGACTCCACACAGTTGATCCACGCCTCCATCCCAAGGAATAAGTCGGGTAAATAAATAATCGTTTTAGAAGGTTATAAGGAATAACTTTTAAAGTTTTATTAAGGCCACGAGTTCAGCACGCATGCAATGCTCTCCAGAAGACCGTAAAAATTGAACTTGCTCATGAGCAGTGGCTCTCTGCCAAAATTCCTCGATTGACTATTTTTTTATTTCACGTTTTCAAGCTTTATATATAGGTTGTTAATTGTCGACAGCGAAACCGAACAGGAATTTTCGTATTTGTTTTAGTATAAGCAACTTTGTGTGAAGTGATTTATTTCGTGTAAACGAGTAAATTGAATGAATGAATGAAAAAAAATCTACAATAAATTTTCAAATTTCAATGGAGTTTTAATGTCTACAATAAGGAATCAATAACTTGATAAAGGTTGTAAAGTCCAGATGAAAATCCGCCAATTTCCGCCGTTGAACAACCTGGCTTTTTTGCTTACACTAAAACCTTAAACACCGAAACTGCTAACACCGTAAAGATAGTTTTGCTTCAAATTTTAGCTTTAAACTGCCGCCTTTTTGGTCCAACCAGTGTGGGCCTTACAATAAAAGGAATCCGGTGTAAGAAAAGTAAGGGGCCACTTTTTAGTGTTCCGAAGCAAAGCGATCTCTAAAAAAAGGTCATTGTTTTACGGCGAGTCACTGTTTAGTGTATCAAAACAAAATAATCGCTAAAAAATAGGTCTTAATTTTAGAAATGCCATTATCCTGGTGCTACTATGAAAAAATAGAGCAACATTTTGCCTAGAGGAGGCCACGTTTTGACGATTTATAGGGGAGGGGGCGGTGCGGCCGCTCCGTTCCCACTTTATTAAAGTCATCACTGAGTTTAACATTCTGCAGCGCACAGCGTATCTTTTGTGTAAAATCGCATTTTTTTCTATGCCGCGAACAACTCAATATTTGTTGACTCAAAATTTGTTAACGACATTTTTTTTAATCAACACTGATTTATCATATTCATTGATTAGTGCTTCCAAACGTAAACGTAAAACTAGTCCAGATTTTACTGTTTTATATTCTGTGATATTCGATGTAAACAAATCCTGAAAACTAATTTTAATTTTTCTGTTGACTATGCTTGGGGCTTCTTAAAACTGACTTGAATTTTTTGGATAATCGGACTAGATTTTTTGAATTTTTATAAGCTTACTGTTGATACCAATAAACGCTGTTGAATTGACGGTTACAGCAATGTTGTTATTAATTTAAATGTTATGATTTTTTATTTCAAGTAGACAGACATCAATTTAAACATGTGCGGCAACTGTGACGAAGGATTCACTGAAACGGCCGAGCGAAAACAATTTATACTTTAAAGATACTTCCAACAAAGCACTCACCGACTCATTCGGCATCGATCAACAAGATCCTCTTCCTTCGTCGGGCACCTTGCAAACAAAGAAAACTACTAGATCCGGTCGAGTAATCAACCCGCCTAGTCGCTATCAAAGTTAAGAACCATATTTTGTAATTCTTTTTATTTTTGCTTTTCTTGAGTGTTCTTATTTTTTTTAATGACTAAAGCTTTCCCTTCCTTTCATTGATTAAGGCATTTTCTTTTCCATAATCTTAATTTCTCGTTTGTTGCATTGTCAGTTAGAGCGAACTTCTAATATTGTTACTTCTATTATAAATGTAATGTTAATTTTCTATGCATGCTTAAATTCACTTTTTTGGGCTGGATTACATTTTAAATTTCTCTAGTAATTATTACGCAGATCATGTTGCCTATGTTTGTTTTGCAGTGTTTGCAGTGTCATCTTATACAATACCGCCACCTAACGACCACACCTTAACAACTTCAAACAAACTTTTGAATTGCACCAAGCTTCATTTACAAGAGACGGTACCAATTGAAAGACTTTTAAGAAAATAACCAAATTAAAATCAATTATTTTCTACTACCATAACATGAATCAACTAGTACGTTGAAGATGCGAACGAAAAGATCGTATAACTCCAAATTTTTCGATAAAGATATCTTGATAAAGGACTTTTAACATGTACTTCTTACAACTTGATTATACTGTAATAATTTTCGTAACTGTATTGCTGAATATTTTTAAAAATATTTTTTTGCTGTTGAATGTTTTCGTGATTTTATATCTACTTTGATAATTTTGGATTTATATCATTTGTTTCAAGAAATCAATTAACCACTACATATCTCATTTATATAATTTGCATTAATGATAAAATATCTATAACATTAAGAATATAGTATCTGCAAAGTTGATCAAAATTCGTCAATAACTTTTATATTGGAAATCTCTAGATTTATGTAAACTGTCTTAATGTTGCCATACAAAGTTATTTTTACAAACATTTCACTTACAATTTTTCAACACATACATTTCATCATTCTAACATTTCGTGTTTCACATATCACATACACAGCCCAACATTTTCATATTATGTTTTTATTGTTTTAATCTGGGATTGTATTTTACTGGTTTCAAAATGTAGCTCGATTTTTCGTATAATAATTTTCAATTTCCTACAATAATTTTTAACTGTGTAATTCTGTATTTTTAGATTCAAATTTGTGTCTACAAATTTTTTGCAACTAGAGGAAGAATGTCCTGATTTGTGTATGTCGAATGCATAGTTGCAGAATGCTCTGCTTATGCTTTTATTTTATCAATCGTGCTCCACTTCCCATAATATTTATCGTGTGAAATTTTGTGCGACGGGGTTTCTGTGTCCCACGATCGGTGATTTGAATATTCGGTCATGCTCACATAGTGACGTGGCTGTGCCATTTAGTAGACAAGCAACAAAATAATGAATAACGCGTTAGCGCTACTCTGCGACAGAAATGTGGTTTTATTATAATTGATTAATAAATTTTATTTGAAAAAGTTTTCTAATGTTGTGTTAGAGTTAATTTTCAAAACATACTCCCTAATCTTAACAAGACTTATCAAGCAAACTTAGCTGCAACAGCATACTGATACGAAACCTCAACACAGGGCATGCTGAAGTTTGTGAATGTTGCCGCACGAAATACTTGCAACACGAAAGTGTTGAAAAACACTAAAATTTTCAGAAGGTAGCAAAAAGTTACTCGTACTCCAACGTAGAAGGGCAATTGAAACATCCAGTTGGGGGTAACCTTTTTTGTAATTAAACAAAATAACACACAACTGTTGGTGTTTTGGAAAAAATGTTTATCGATGTTTAATACAGGAAACTGAATGTTGAAAAAAAGGTCGTTACCCTAATATATACATATGTAGGCGTATATCTTGAATTAGATAAATCACAAAATAAAAGCAAAAATTTATTAATATACATCAATAGTATCTAAACACAGAGCTTTAAAAAAATCCACATTCCAACATCGAGCATAGGCTATACAACATTTTTTTCTAACTTCGATCGATTTGTTGGCAGCTTTGTCGAGTAAGTAGGAGCGTCGTGTTAATACGTAATTAAGAACGTGATCGACGTGGTCACGGTTCAATGCCCACTCTCGTAATTCTGTTGTTCTTTATAATGACACTTTATAACAATTTTCTCTAATTGGTGGTCTAAGCAAAAAGCTTTAAATTAAGTCATAAGTTTAAATTAAAATTAAAAATATAAATAAAACATTTTTACCGGACAGTAATACTTTAACAACTTAAAAAAAAAACAAAAAAAAAACGTCGGGATAATTGCTTGACAATTGTTTTGTATCGAACTCCTTCGGCGGATTCTGCTAATGAGTAGAATACATAGAGATAGTTCAATGTAGTAATTTTTAAATGGTTGATTGACTTTCCTGGATTAGCAACACAACTTGGGGGTTTGTGACGTAGGTGGCGCGTGCTGTGTTGCCAATCGGAAACAATTTTAGTATTGAGGACATTAAATAAAATCCAGAGATCTTTCTCAATTATGTGTTCCTTAGTTTATCTTAATTATTTGAACATATTGTCTGGTATTTTTTATCTTCTTACTTAGAAACTTCCTGTGATCAATTTTATTGATAATTTTAAAACAAGTGTGCCTTTTTTTTAAAGCAATCTATTTCTTTTTATGTAAATCAAAAGATAACTATTTTTCATTCCTTTCAAATCTTCGTATAGAGCCAATCACAATATTTTTTTTAAAAATTAAATAAACAAAATATTTCAATGTGTTTTGTCCGTCTTTCTGTCTAATGTTTGGTATTATTCCATCAAACTAAGTTCGTACGCTGGAAAAAATCTTCCAATTCTATTTTTTGCTAGTAATTTTGCACGTCTAAGTGGTGTGCATAACTCGTTTTTGTTAGCTGTTTGGATGAATGATCTTTTTCTGAAAATAGCATAGCGTTAAAGTTGGCTTTTTAAAAAAAAATCATGTGTTACTTAAAAACTTTTGCTGATGATCTATGTTCCTTTTTGTGTTCAATTATTGGTGTTCAAGACCTGGTCATTACTTTTACAATGATGGCTGATGTTATGACCGTGCTTCTAACTGCACTTAAAAAAAACTGTTGCGGAATTAAAGAAATTTTGCAAAATTATGCAAAAATTAAAAATGCCGACTGCAATGATCAAACAACCAGCAGCAGTTTTTTACAGTGTACAGCAATTTGCTGGTAGCCGACTTTATTTGACTCGAAAAATTTTAAACTGTCTCAATCTTTTCAAGTTGTGTTTTTAGAATAGCAGAATTTTTTAAGCTCAAAACGGCTTGATAACGGCTTGTGTTTTTAGAATAGCAGAACTTTTTAAGCTTAAAACAGCTCAAAACATTAAAAGCTCAAAACGGCAAAACAGCGGTCATTAATTTTAATTATATTAGATCTTTTAATTGATTATTCTTTCAAAAAACTTTATTAGTTTTAAAAAAGGTATTAATTAAAACTTTCTTAATTTTCGGATGGCATTCATTTCTGCATGTTTTGATTATTTTCAAGTTATCTACTTTTTCACCAATTTTAATTTCTGCATGAATTTTCTAAAGAGAAAAGTGCCGTAACGTGGACCAATGCCTAATATGGACCGCTCTTGTTTTCTCCGAAATTACAAAAAAAATCCAGAAACAGCTTTGTTGCTCAAAATTATTGATTTCCTTTCAACTAAAAGGATGACGTAATTATTTTATTAAATAAATTTGTTTAGCAAATCGTGCTTATTAATTTCAGAGTATTTTAATCCTCTGTTCATTAGTAATCAGGGTAATTGCTTGCTCTTATTAGCGCCTCTATCGCTTTCCTACGAGTCAAGAAGATAAATACGGAAATAAAATAAAAATAATAGTTTAGCGTTTATTTACTACGAAATGATCGCTTTTGCTGACTTGTTAACATGTAAGTTGAAGTAAAAAGTTTATTAAATGGAATAAAAAAAGTTTTGAAAAATGATTATGGATTAAAGTGAAAAGAGTAAATTGTAAAGAACTTGTCATATTTTTTATATGGACCATCTTTTGTTTTCTAATATGGACCGTTGTTCCAATTTAGGGAATAGTGGTATAATTCAATTGTTTAGCCAGTTTACTTTAAAAACTGCAATATTAATGTTTTAATTAGCTTTTATCTTAATGTGTCATAATATGACAGTATTTTCATTAATATGTAACTACAAAAAAGCTAAAATATACTAACAAGCAGTTTTTACAACTCAAGTTGCCGCATTTCTCAAAATTTTTAATTATCTATTAGCTTTTACTAGATATTAAGAAGTCATTTATACAATAGTTTAACGGATTAGATTTAAGAAAAGTATGACTACTTTATTGATGCAATAGGTGGTCTATGCATGCAGTCAAATTTGGATTTAGCAATTAATGCATTGCAAATAAAATAAGTTTTTTTAATGCATCAAAAACCTTCTCCAATAGATTGCTACCTTAGCGTGGTGGAGGGGTTTGCATTTTTTTTGATCCTAAGAGCCATGCGGTCTAGGGTTTTCAACTCCTCTCAGGGCTACCCATGGCGGTAACGTCTAAGGTGAGAAACAAACCAAAAGCATTTTGAATGCACCTAAACCAAAAGCAAACAATGTGAAGCAAACCAATCTAGCAAATGTAGCAAAATGAATAGTCCGGATGACAATATTCATAGTGCGTCGGGCGTCGCGCAGGATAAAAAAGTCCGCGTTCGGGCTTTAGGCAGAGGGACCCGTTCGAAAACTAAGCTACATTTTCCCCCCACAAGCTGACCGTAACTGGAAACCCATCAATGCATTGGCTACGCGTTTGGGGAAGCAAATGGGGGCATTACACAGTATCTGTACTCGAGTTGATCTCAAGCATTGAGACCTTTGAGAGCAACTAGAACGTCATTTCACTCAATGGAAAAAAATAGGAACTGGTTTGGGAGGTAGAGCAATATCATCTTGATATTGTTTGGTTTTCTCTACCAAGTGTCATGGCTCTGATACTGTTAAGTTGATTAAAGGCTGGAAGCTTTTTTACTCAGGTGTAGTTGTAACCATGTCCGTTCAGGCAGAAGTAAGCATTTTTGTAAGCCCTCGCCTGGCCCACTGTGTCACTAATTGGATCCCACTTGGACAAAGGGTTTGTCTCCTTAAACTTAGGCTACAGAAGCGGTTACTGTGCATTTTCCAGGTGAAACGCTGAAGCACAGTACAAAATGACGCTGAAGCACTTTTTAAGCTCAAAACGGCAAACGCTGAAGCACCAAAACGCTGACGACAGTACCAGCCTTTCGTAGATGATGTAGGTGTGGCTTTACAGAAAGTAACATCTGCAGAATCAATTGTTCTACTGAGTGATTTCAATAAACATGTGTGTATAGACAACAAGACATAGAAGGCTGTAATCGGAAGACAAGGAAAGTTTGACATTAACAGAAACGAAATGTGTTTGCTACAGTTCTGTCCCACCAATGGATTGTGCATAATGAATACCTTTTTTCGGCACAAGGGGATTCACAAGGGGAGTATATCTGGTACAGATATTCGTTAAGATGGCGTTCTATCATTGATTTCTGTATTGTTTCAGCGGACTTCTTTTTTTCTGTGGTCCATGTTCGTGTTAAAAGAGGAGCTGAACTGTCTACCGACCATCACCTGTAGTTGTCTGCATTTTAAGAAGCCTGAACCATCCAAAAACTAGTAAACGATTCAGAGCACGAAGAGCATACAGAATAAAGTCGGAGTTACTAGCTGACAAAATGGTGAGACACACTTTTGCAAGCAAAGCTGCTTTCCTATTCAGAGTACTCACTATACTGAAGACGATGAGACTGAGTGGGATTTAGTTAAATCAGCAGTCATTACAACTGCAGCTGCTGGTTGTGGTTGCAAATGTGTGGGAGGTCAAATTGGTAGTGAGATAAAACTGCTTAGTGGAAACAAGAAGTTAAAGAAGCTATCCGTGCAAAGAAACTGGTTTTAGAGCTTGGTTAACAAACAAGTCATCCGAGCAGGTTCAATTGCGGTACTCCGCAGCACGTAAGACTGCCGCAACTATTGTCAAACAGTTAAAGAAAAGTCATGGGAAGAATTTGGACAAAAGTCGGATACAGACTACACATCGGCAAACAAAGTATTTTGGCAAACCATACGTTGTTTGCGCGGACACCAGTTGCCACCTTCATGGAGGATACTAATGGGGTGCTTCTGAAGCATCAAAAGGACATCCTAAATTGTTGGAGAGAATACTTTTGTGATCTCTTAAAGTCAGTAACAGTCCAACATTTGGAAACATCGGAGAAACAAATTGGTAAAAAATTCATCTAACCGAAGCAGAGTTGAGCACAGCAATCAAATTAATGAAAGCTGGCAAGATCATTGGTGAAAATGATATTCGACCCGAAATGTCAAACGCTATGAACTACTTTGTCTCAAGAGACAAGCTGTGGGCAGTACTGCTTGAGTATGACGTGAGAGGTCAGCTATTAACTGCTATCAAATTGTTGTACAAACAGTCAGAAGTCTGTGTTCGTGTCAATGGCATGGAAACAATATTTTTTAGTGTCAGTGTTGGACTACAGCAGGGTTGTGTTCTTTCTCCTCTTCTGTTTATTTTATACATGGAAAAGATAGACAGAGATAGTTCCTCCAGTTGTGGTGTCACATTTGGGGAGTATAATGTTCGGCGCCTGCTGTTTGCAGATGACCTTGCATTGTTAAACTCGAACAAAAGTGATCTCCAATATGCATTTGATTGGTTTTCTGATGCATGCTTGGATGCTGGGATAATTTTATTTTATTTTTTATTTTTATCTCTATATTTATCCTCCCGACTTGCAGGAAAGCGACGGAGGCGCTATACATAGGGTAAGCAATTACCACGACCTGCTTCGGAAATGCCAAGATATTGCTGTGCGCTTGTAATTTAGTAGAGATATTACTGTAATTTAGAACTGCTTGCCAAGACCACCAAGCAGGGGAAAGTGCCGTAAAGTGTCTTTCCCAAGGATACAACAGAATGGGGCAAGTAAGTTTTGAACCGAGACCATGTTGATCATCAGTCTGGTGCTTTAACCACTCGACCACGCTGCCGACATAAAAATTAGTTCGGCTAAAACTGAGATTATGTGTTTGTCAAGGCACCCTGTCCAGTGTTCTTTCCAAACAAATGGAGTAACTTTTCAGCAGACGGAAAAATTTAAGTATCTTGGAGTCACCACACAAACTGGACACACGTATTGAAAAAGCAAGTGCAGTAATGCGCCAGCTTCACCGATTAGTTGTATTGAAACGAGAGCTATGTACAAAAGCAAAGCTTTCTGTTTTCAAATCAGTTTTTGCTCTTATTCTTACTTATGGTCATCAGTGTTGGGTAATGACCAAAAGAGTGAGATCCCGAGTACAGGCAGCCAAAGTGGATTTCTTGAGAAAAGTCAGAGGTTTATTCCTACTTGAAAAGGTTAAAAGCACTGACATTCGTCAATATTTCAACATCAAATCGCTACTACTCCGCATAGAACAATCTCAACTGAGTTGGTATGGCCATGTGACACAAATGTCCCACGAGCGAACAGCAAAGTAACTAATGGATGCTCTTCCAAGTGGGGAAAGACCTAGAGGGCTACCCAGACATGGGGTGACCTAGAACTGGAACTCGCTATGTTAAAGACCTGACCTTGTCACGTCTTGGAATTCTACCATCAAAATTGCCGCTAGTTGCAGGAGATCGGGATGCTTGGAGATCCCAACTCGAGCTGCTACCCCCGCAAACCCGAAAGGACAAGCGGGTAAAGAAAAATATACTGAAGTAATTCAATGTTTTTAATATCGCTTTAAACAAAGTCGATTTTATCGGAGCCATAAGCTTTTCGTGACGCTCTCATCAGTGGCAATCGCGTCAAAATGGGACGAACCAGAGAAAATCAAGGTATTTATAGTCTCAACAGTTAGGAGAAAGGTGCTGTAGTTTCGGAAAGGAGAAAGGTACAATTGCACAAAATCAAAAAAGTGTGGTGCAATACAGTGTACTCTCGGAAAGGAGAAACGCACTATGTGCAATTACCCAGAAGAAACACTGTTACTCGCAACTTAGGTTATTTGAAAAGTTTTAATTCCTTTTGTTTACATAAAACCGAATGTCTGGTTTTGATAAAAGTTGCCTCGAGTAGACAGAGATGGAACGAGTTGCGTGCCACAGCAAGAATTTTAAAACGTTTGTCATTATAGTTTGCAGTACATTGCTCATTATCAAGCAAGTGTTGTCCTACGGCAGAGTCACAATCTGGATTATTACCTTTTAGCTTACAGGATCTGCCGGGTTGAAATCGTGTAGGGCGCTTCGCTTGCTGTTGTAGCCATTTAAAAACATGCTGCTTGATTCTATCTTGTAGTCGCTGTGATGTTCGTCCTACGTACCTACTGTCACAATGGCACGAATATTCATAAACAACGGAGCTTTTCAGCGTGGTAGGTAAAACATCTTTGCTGGCTACAGGCAACATGCGTTTGGATGTAAATACAACTCTGGTGGTAACGGAGCCATAGCAGCTTTCAACAGCCGTTTTGACATTTTTATCAAGACCGATGGAAGCTTTCCCTATCCAAGGAACTCTCAAATACACGGGCACTTCTTAGGACCAAATCGTTTGGGCATAGAAAACTGAGCAATTTTCTTGGAAATGTTGCAGTCAATAGTTGATTTAGGATAGCCATTGTCCAACAGAATGTTCTTGATATGCTTAACACTAGAATGGCCGCGGTGTCGAAATCGACACCAAGCGAATTATGAATACGATTTTCAGAGGGTTTATATGGGTTTATTTTTATGAAATTCTTTGACAATTATTTTTTTTCACAATATTTATGTTTCCACTTCGTGGTTGCGAATTTTCAATAAGATGATTAAATTGTCGATACTTTTACCTTTGTTGGCCAAGGTGTCGATTTCGACACCTCTTCCTTTTAACGCAATTTTCGCACGAGAAATTAGGTCATTCAAATAAATCTTGTTGAAATCATTGCAGAAACTATCTCAGAACAAAGGAATTGCAGCGTTTTTATTAATCTTTTGTTTAAACTTCTCTCTTAGCTTACATCTAGCTGAGATAATCCGAAATGCCAACATACAGACAGTTCTAGGTCATTAGAACAAAAGATGCCGCCTTATGAAAATCATTACAGGTAAATAAGCTTGAAACCAGTGAGACTTTTCATTACTAAAACTCATTTGCCAACTAGAGGTTACAGCCTGATGGCAGCAAAGTGTTTGACAGAAGAAAATATTGAAAATATCTTCAACGACTCATGCAGTGATGATGATGCTGTTTCGGATTGTAGTGAGACCT
Source organism: Diplosoma virens (assembly GCA_963680785.1). Classification (NCBI taxonomy): domain Eukaryota; kingdom Metazoa; phylum Chordata; class Ascidiacea; order Aplousobranchia; family Didemnidae; genus Diplosoma; species Diplosoma virens. The sequence goes on from OY796889.1 coordinate 27,879,464, forward strand.
ACTCAGAAGTGTTAGAGGTGGAAAGCTTAGAAGAGAGTTGCAAAGAAACAGACGAAAATGACGGAAGCTTAATCGACACAATTACAGCTAAGGATGGTACCAAGTGGAGTTTGCTAAGAACTTCGCACGCCGGGCGTGCAAGAGCCTCAAATGTTTTTAAGGCAATGCCGGGAATGACATTTTGTGTGAGAAGACAAGCTACAGAGTCCCCGTATATGGCTTGGAAACTATTCATAGATGAATCAATATTTCGTCATATTGAAGCAAGAAAGCAGAAATCGCAGTGGGGCGTCAGTTCAGATTTGCTTGAAGCATTTATAGCTCTGCAATATGCAAGGGGTATTTATGGAAAAGGACACTCTTTGGACTTCCTGTGGAATGAAATGTATGGGCCAAAAATTTTTCGTGAAACAATGCCTCGAAATACATTCAAGTCTATTTTCGTTTTCTCAGATTTGATGACAAATCTACAAGAAGAGGACGACTAGACACAGATAAATTTACGCAAATTAGGGAAATCTTTAAAAAGTTTTCATATAATTGTGCTACAAAATATACACCTACGTTTAGCCTTACTATCGATGAGCAACTCATGTCAATGAAAAATTGTTGTCCATTCATTGTATACATGCCGAATAAACCTGACAAATTCTGGATAAAGTTTTGGCTTTTGGTTGAAGTAGAGAGCAAATACGTGGTCAATCTGCAACCATATTTGGGAGCACAAGAGAAAGAGAGTAGGCAAGGAGTCCCTTTAGCCCAAGATGTCGTACTGCAACTAGTTTCTCCTGTGAAGTCCAAAGGATACAACATCACTACTGACAACTTTTTCACAAGCGTAGCGTTGTTTTACATGTATAACAAAAATAAAGTTGGTGTAGGATGTAGTCGACCAAATGGTCAGAAAGTATTCAACCCACTCTGCCTCAAGGCAGTGGCTAGTTGCAATATACTGAACATTGCCGCACTGAATGCTTGGATTTTGTATCAGAAGGCAACTGGAAAGACAATTTCACGAAAAATTTTATACTTATTGAAGAACTGAGAGCACAGTACGTTCGACGGAACACCGAAGAAAGCACAGCCAATAACAGAAAGCTGCAACAGTAACATGGGCCTAAAAAAGACGAAAATGCACAAAAACAGGGTGCACTAATGCAACTGTCACAATTTGCAGAGCATGTGAAAGTCCTACCTCCGGAAAGTGTGCAACTAAAAACAGCCGAGAAATTTCGGTGATGTGCAAACAATGCCAGGCAAATAAGCAGTGATAACTTTTTGCAGTGTGCTCATGATTATTCCTAATTATACATGTACTGAGTGTTTTTGTGATTTCTGATGTAATTGTTTTTCCACGTGTTGCTTTCATACATTACAAGTTGAACTGTGTAGAAAAACTTTTGCTTCAATGAATAAAGAACACATTTGTCAAGCGGTGTCGAAACCGACACCACGGCCAACGAAGTTAAAAAATTTTTCCGGCCATTCTAGTGTTAATTTCTTCGTTTAGTTTAGATTTCGTGCATATCATTAGTGCTTGGTGTACTAAAGTTGATATAAGGTTTGTTTTTTGTTTAGTGGGACTGAAAGATTCCCAACGTAAGTACTGTCCAGTAAAGGTAGGTTGTCTATACACACTAGTTTCAAAACCGGTCACTGTTCGTTCCACGTTAACGTCAAGAAACGGTAAACAATTATTTTTCTCTTTCTCAAAGGTAAATTTGAGAGAAGGATGGAGGCAGTTTAATACATAGGATAGAGACAGTTAACTATATTAAAATTCTGTACCACAAAGAAGCTCTAAATGATTTTTTTGAAAATGTTGTTGTGCATGCATTAAAAACTTTTAACGGTGATCTTTGCCGATATTTAAAGAGTATCGATGTATTGCTTTAAACCAGGGGTTTCCAAACATTTCAAACAGGGGGCCGTGTATAGATATTTTTGGATCTCCTCTGGCCAAAGCGAGAGACTTAATTTGCAAAAAACAGTTAATAAATAACTCTAAACGAAGTGAATATCTTTTTTTAGAGATCACCACGATTTTGGGAAAAAAATATTTTTACAATTATAAACCGGGACGCTTCAGAACAAAGGCTTTTCGCTATTTTTTTCCCAAAATCATAGTGATCTCTAAAAAAAAAAAAGGTCTTTTTACTTCGATTTGATCTCCAATTTCGCTATTTTTTTCCCAAAATCACAGCGATCTCTAAAAAAATAAAGAAACTGAAACTGGGGTATTCCCGACATAATTCTATCCAACTGTGGTTCAAAGTAAGTATATGTTTTTTAAAAAGAGCTCCGCGGGCCGTACTTTGGAGACCCTTGCTTTAAACGAAAAAAACATTTGGGTAAGCAAAATGATTCCACACAACATATTAAAGATTTTTTTTTCTACCCATTTAATAGTAAAAAGCCAGGTTTTATGATTCAACTTCAAAAAAAAATTAGAAAGAATGGCTCCACAATGTATCTTTTGTCTTTACCATCTTTCTTTTCTTGTTTTTCAAATGTTTGAACTTACTTTTGTTTAAATTTTGCAAACTTGTTTTTTGACCTAAACCTTGTGTTTTTTTTTAAAAAAACTTGTTATTTTCTTGAATTTCTGTGGCAGTATTGTTGCCGGCTTGTTTGCATTTTTTGATCCTCTTCAATTTGTAAGACAACCAGCAGCAGCGCTTGTACCTGCTGGTTCAAGTTTGAGAAACTTTGTCCTGTGTTCTGTAATCTTGATTGGATATTGTGCATTTTCCCCATAGCGTGTTTCCATTTTCTGCTTCCTCTGACTCAGCATCAACGTGAACTGTTTGGTAAGGCAACTGTGTCTTTTCTTTATGTTTGTAATCTTTAGTTTTATTTATTTATTTACAGAATACCGCTTTGCTTCGCTGTACATCATTTTTGCTTCATTTATATTTACCTACTAAGCCTTTCTCTATTATTTTGACTTTCCTTTTTTTCGAAAACAAAACACTTCATTCGACTTCATTCGACATCAACTTTGCTCTGACTCACTATAAAAACTTTGGCGGCAATCGGCCAACTTTAGCTCCCATTGCTATTACATAAGTTACAGTGATAAAGATCTCAAGACCAATTTTTTGTGGTCTCGGTCTCGTCTCGATCTCGACCTGGTGCTGATGGTCTTGGTCTTGGTCTCGAGTTATTATGGTCTCGGTGTTGAGATCACAGGTTTTTTTATATTTTTGTGACTTGATGATATTGTTATGAATTTTTGCTATTGCTTATGAACAACACTCAATTGACAAGCCTTGACGCAATTTAAAGTGGTAAAAAGCTAAAGTCAAACTTCTTCAACTTTAGTTTTGCAGCTTTCTTACGTTTATTTCAATGATATTTTTTATTGTGATTAGGGCCCTCTGTTACAAGCTATATTCCGAATACAAAAAACTTTATTTAACTTTTTTTCTTTTGGTAACAAACAAGTTTGGTAATGTTTTGAATGTTTCTACTCACACCCTTGCCGTTAAAACATTCACACCAAATTAATTCGATTTTAGAAAAATCAAGTACCTTGATTACGTAAATATTTTTGATAGCTAGTTTTTTTTAAATTAGAAGACAAGCTTTAAAAATTGCAAAATATTGCAAAAAACTAGATCTACGTAGCAGATTATGTTGCTTCAATTAGCTTAAATCCAGCAGTAGCCCCAAAGAACAAACATAAATTTTTAAATGTTGTTTGTTACAGTTTATCTACCGCTAGTCAACTAAAAGTTGAGTATTCCTACCAAAAGTTGCTTTAAAAAGAAATAAAAATGCTTGTTTTAAACTTTGATTTGAATGTATAATGTCATAGGAACTATATTTTACCAATGTGTATTTAAAGCAGATTAACTGAGATAAAAAATGACTTTAACGTAAACTGGAAGCTAAAAGTTTCTAAATATTTAGTTTAAAAACATATTAAAATTCAATCCAATTCAATTTTATTCGCAATGATAGTATTACGAGTTGTTATTGACAAGGTGATTGCGAAATAGCAACAGCGGCTAAAAGATATACGTTATTACACGCACAACGTCAAATGTGCGCGGTCGCTGTACATTTGAATTATAAGTAGATCTAGAATTAGGCTCCAATAGTGATAATGCTATGTTAACGATAAAGTTGCGCGGATATATAACTGAAACGGGAAGTGCAATATAATACAATACAATAGTATAGTTCATTGCTGTGCAAAATATGGTCCGTGAATGTCTAGAATATGGCCCGCGACACAGTTAATAAAGTTTTTTATTACAGTTTTTTATTTCGATATGGCAAGAGTGCAGTTACATAAGATGATGCAATTTTTAAATCGTTACAGTTAGGATTACATCACGGGTGCCCAACCTTTTACACGGTGGGTCTGAATTTTTTCGGGAGTATCCCCAGGATCACAATCGGTATAGAATTAAAATGATGAAACTATTTTTGTCTTTACTTTGATTTTAATGATTATTTTAAATTATCGTCCATGGTAACCTGGATCGAACCCCTTGTTGCAACCAATTAAATGAATAGCAACTTGGCCCGAAGGAGCTTCAAGGCTTTTACCAACTACACTTTCTAGAAAAGATTCAAATCCAAAACAAAAAATTCTAAAACCAAAAATCTTTATTCCCAATTAAATTTTAAACACAAATCCAATAATCAAATGCACAGCTAACATACAATACAATTGGCAAAATTTTTATTTTTATTTTATCTCTATATTTATCCTCCTGACTCGCAAACTTCGAAGGCGTTAATACATAGGGTAAGCAATTATTTCGACCTGCTTTCGGAGATGCCAAGATATTGCTGTCCGCTTGTAATCTAATAGAGATATTACTGTAATTTAGAACTGCTTGCCAAGACCACCAAACAGGGGAAAGTGCCGTAAAGTGTCTTTCCCGAGGACACAACAGAATAGCGCGAGTGGGTTTTGAACCGAAACCGTGTTGGTTACTAGCACGGCACTTTAACCACTTTAACACGCTGCTGACCAAATTAAGTGATGACTCTTCCCGGTAACCAAAACGACAACTGAACTCAGCAATAACAAACGGAAAAATTAATTTTACTATTAGCCAAATGTCGAATAGAGAATGTGAAAAAGGCGTCAACTATTATACGTAATATAAATCAAAGGCCGGGATGAGACAGAGTTCCATTCCTATAAAGGTACAATTTAGATTGGTGATTCTCCAACAGCCTTGCCCCAAAAAATTATTCTTTTGATCCTACGTAATTTTTTCCTAAATAAAGCAAACAAGTTCTTATTGTAATGAAATTTATGTATGCAGTAACTTGAACACCATATTTACATATTTAGTAATTATGACCAGCGATTATTTATAAAAGTTAAGAGGTGGAGGCCCTCTGAGTCACAGCGTTTGCTCATTCCTATAGTTTGTTTTTTTTTTTTATTTTTATTTTTCGGAGGCGCTCCGTCGCTTTCCTGCGAGTCAGGAGGATAAATATAGAGATAAAAAATAAAATTTCGGCTCAATTCATGAAATTGAAAAAACAGTGACAAGTCACTTAAGGACCTTTTCTAAAAATGACTTATTTCAGTGCCTTCAAACGTGGCAGACACAAATGATGAAGTGTATTGATTCGGGCGGCAATATTACTTTAAAGTGATATATCATTAATTGGTTGTATAATCTTAAACTCAATGCTGCATCAATAAAATCCGGTTACTTTATTGTCATCCCACGTATTTAGGACAAGCAATTACCTCGACTTGCTATCGGAAATGCCAAAATATTACTGTCCGATTGAAACTTTTTTATAGTATTTTGGTTTTAGTTTTTTTTGAACAGATATGACTAAAATTTAGAACGGCTTTTCTCACACCGCCGAGCGAAAATGCCGTAAAATGTCTTTCCCGACAGCACAACATAATGGCGGCAGTAGGCACAGCCGCGGCCGTTTTGATCACGAGCACGCTCAAAACCAGTGGTTTTCAACCTTTTCTATACAACGACCCACTTCGAAAACCTGCAGAATATTATAATTAAGTGTATCCAGGCTGTCTAATGTAATTATGTTATTAAATTAAATATACTCCCTCGTATGCAGGCTGTCTAATGTAATCGTGAAGGATTATTAACAAAAAGATAAATAAAAGGAAATATTTATTCAATAACGTCAACAAAACAACATCAGTAGGATAACTGGTATTGGATCTTGGAGAAAAGTATTTCTATGCGTGGTGCTGTTGTTCCCAGAGTGCACCAGATCTAGCTTTATTATAATTTATTGCAGGCCTTTTTGTTTATTTCCACCAATGCAGAGAAGTCCGTAGCACAGAGCCAGGTCGATGGAAAAGGAGTCACAAGTTGAACGAATTCGCATACATCTCTGTAATATAAAAGAGCCATGGCTGATCTCTATTCAGATAAAGTTTTGAAGACATACGAGGGGCGTTCAGAAAGTAATGCAACCGATTTAATTTCTTGCAGCATTCATTTAACTAACATCTGATTCTTTTATAAATTATAGATTGGTAACTAAGGTTTACAGATGTATAAAATAAGGATTTAAATTACTGCAATCTGCAATTCAAATTTTAAGCAATTGCTCAATGTCTTCTTCGTTAGAAGATAAAACTGGCATGATTGCCCCAAGCAATCTCGGCAGAAGCAAAGAGTATTGAGTTTTTATTGTCAGAGGGAGAAACAACTCAGATCATATGCAGAAGGCTAAAGCAAGTGTATAGTGATGGTGCAATAGACTACAGCACAGTGACGAGGTGGGTGAAGCGAATCAATGATGGACAGGAAGAACCTGCTGAAAGCGATCTTTGTGATAAGCCAAGAAGTGGTAGGCCATCTTCTGCTCACAGTTGTGCTAACATTGATCAGGCAGATGCATTGATTAAGGAAAACAAACTCATTACTGTCACACTTCATTCCTAATAATTTTAATCATGGCGATATAGCTTATTTTCCGCCTTAAAATAATTCAAAGTTTAGTTATAAAGCAGAACCCGCTTGGGCAAGAGATAATCGCTTTTGTACTGTATTTTTTAATTATCTGCTTGCAATTGTTCGGATGCAACTTTCTTTTTTCTTTCGCCAGACGGTGATCACGTAATGCGCTTTGTCTGTGTCGTATGACCGAGTTAAGTCCAGTCTGGAATGTTCTCACTTACCATGGAAAATGCGTTCTAATTTTAATGCGCGTGGCCAAAGCGTTTTTGAGATAACTCTAGACGATTTGCATCATGTGACCTTTTGTCTATATATACGAATGTACGCTCGCCCGATTGCAATTTTCAATTTTGTACCCAAAAAATTGTAATCTACATATTTTCAAACTATCAAAAATTCAAATTTTTTCTCTACTAAAAAAATTCTAATTCAGCTCTTTACAGTTTAATCATATTTATTTTTTGATACATTTGCAAATCATTTATATTTATTTTTCGGTCCATTTGCAGATTGGTTTGTTTGTCATCTTAAAAAGTTGCTAAAAAAAAAAAGCTTTGCCATGACAACTAACATGGAGTGCTCCTTGATCGCTCCAAAAGCTGAGTGATAGAATTTTTATAAGCAGAGAAAAAATTTTGGATTTTTGATCGGTTGAAAATATTTAGATTACGATTCCTTGGGTACAAAATTGAAAATTGCCGCCCGATTGAAGGCATGCGACGAGGACGAAGACGTAAAAGAGAGAGACGGACGAATACGAAAACGACGAGAAAAGAGAGTTAAACGTTGGTTTGACGTAGAGCGCGTGCGAAGGATTCTTTGATCGTACTACATTGATAAGTGTTGAATTTATTTTGCGCCGTTGTTTTGGAGTTTTGTTCTACGAAGGTAGAATCATTTATGTTGATCGAATTAAGTTGTGGTGCTAATTTTCGCTTTGCAGTGGCAGTGCGTGGAAGAGAATTTTCGTCAGTCGTGAGTCGTAAATTTTATAATACATTCGTTTTAGTTAGAGACAGCGGTCTCTGTTTGTTTTCGGAGAAAAGTTTTTGATAAATCAATCAGAATTTAGCCGAAACCAACTGCATAAAAGCTTCAGGCTCATAGCAAACTACTTCTTGAGCCGGAATAAAATAAAATTAGACACAGCTTTGTTTCTGCGCAGGTATTCGAGCTACCTTGCTCAACTGGTCCTTCAGGATTCCCAAACAAAGTCTGTGACAATCACTATAAATTAATCATTAGAAGTAATAGTGCAGGGAGTGCTGTAAAGATCATGGTTACCCTGGGGTATTCAAAAGTGTGTGCAAGGTGGGTCCCAAGGCAGCTCACAGAGACTCATAAACAATCCCGTCTAGAAGCTTGTTCTGAACTTCTGGAGTATTGCCATAGTGACAAAATCTTTTTGCAGCAAATAGTGACCGGAGATAAGACTTGTGTTTACCACTTTGAACCAGAGTCAAAGAGAGCATCAATGGAGTGGCGCCATCCCACCTCACCACGCTCGAAGAAGTTCAAATCTCAGCAGTCTGCAGGAAAAGTGATAGTGACTGCGTTCTGGAATAATGTTGGTGTGGTACTGGCAGACTTCGTGTCCAAAGGAGCAACAATCAATTCAGATGTTTACATCGATACATTAAAAAGTTCAAAGAAAGAATACAAAGAGTTCGACCTGATTTGGAAATGTTTAAGGTTTTATTGCAACATGACAATGCTAAGCCTCACACCAGCCTTAAAACCTGTAAGGTCATCAGCTCCTTTGGCTGGACAACAATTTCACATCCCCATATTCTCCAGACCTGGCACCGTCTGACTTCCATTTGTTTGGGCCCCTCAAAGAAAGTTTAAGGGGGCGACATTTTTCTAGTGATGAAGAGGTCAGAACTACTGTTAGGAAGTGGTTAAAAACGCAGCCTGCAGAATTTTACAATGAAGAAACATGTTCACTTGTTAAAAAGTGGGAAAAGGCGGTTCGGAAAGCGGGAGATTACATTAAGAAGTAACTATGAAATATTCATTCTATATACTTTCTTGTGATGCACGATTTGTGTACCTTTAAAACTCAATGTCATAAAAAGAAACCTGGTTGCATTACTTTCTGAACGCCCCTAGTATTTTGGTGATGAGTCATTTTGTAAGACTATAAACTTATCTTTAGCATAATCTTCGTTGAACATGCCAACAAAGTCTGTAATCGTGTTCTTTATCAATATGGCTTTCCTACCTATTCACTAACCTGCCAACATTTATGTACCAACTTACATTCGTGTTGGTAGAACGCCGCATTGATGGTCAATATGATTGAAATGGTCTGAGTTCGACTCCTACTTTTGTCATTTTGTTGTTGTTTTGGAAAAGAGACTTTCTATTTTCCTCTGCTTGACAATCTAAGCAAGCAGCTCTAAATTTCAGTTAGCAAGCAGCGCTGATGATAATGCTTTTAACTAAGAATTTTACCAATAAAGTTAATAAGGTATGTATCGTACAAGCTGGAATAGTGCTATCATAAAAGACCAATTATATATTGCACGATAGTATTTTAATCAATTTTATCTTCCCTTTTGCGTATGACGTATTATAATTTTCAGGCATACTCCTAGCCCGCGTATTATACGTCATGAGACAATTAAGCTATAGCCCTTTACTTGCAGTCTAACGTGTGTCTCATTAAGGTCACTGTTTTAGCCATCATTCAACTAAAGTAATTTTTAGTAAAGGAAAAGAGTCTTTACTTATTCCACACGCATCGGCCCGTAACTTTTTTTTACTTTTTAAAATCCAACCGAAATTTTTTTATCGTCGAAACATCGCCACCAAAAATCGTCAAAAGTACAAAAACATAGGAAAATTAATTGTTAAGATAAAATAATGCTCAGCTCAAGATTGAAAACTTGCAAATTCTGGTTCATTGATTTCTTTTTACAAATTTGATTTGGGTCATTTGCTACATAACTTGGTCTGACCCTATCCGCCCGTCAATTTTATATAACGTAAGTCACTCCATACCCGTCCAAAGGGTAGGCCTATTTTTTTCCGTTCTTTTTTGTATAAAGACGTAATAAATTATTTTTATGTAATTTTAATGCTCATCACTGCTCTCAAAATTAGTTTAAAATAGGAGTTTTGTCTGATAATATAGAGAAAGCATTATCATCATTATCATCATCGTCATCATCGTCATCATTTCTATTTATTCTTTTGATTAGTAAGAAAACAACACGGTTGTCTTGCTTTGAACTTTGCTTTGCATTTCTGCCCCCGGCCACATTTGGCCCTAAAAAAGTTTTTAAATAGTCCGGAAGGTTTTCCCAAAATGATTTGAAATCAATTATACAATTGTTCTTCTAAAAGCTTTAATCATAAAGCAAAGCTTATTCGAACAAGTTTAAAGGGAAAATCTTCGTTATTGCAATCTAAAGACTAAAAAAGGTCTTCCCTGGTAAAATTCGGCGACGTGTTTTATTTGCTCAACCAGCGAACATGCTCGATAAGCTAAAAGTACCCTTGGCTCAAAAAAATTGGAGGCCCCTGATTTAAAGCAACCAACAAGCTACTTCCGTTAATCTGCTTATAGTCATGGCATAATATGGTTGTCCGGTTAAAAGTTTTTTTTTGATAAGAATGAAATTGAGAGCTGCCTGCTGATGCAACATAACAGAGGAAAATAGCGAAGAATGTTGTTTAAAAGTATACAACAGAATGACACGTATAGTAATTGAACCGGGAATGTATCGATTGGATACTGTCGTCGATCAACCCTATATACTCAATAAGGCTGCTAACTCTAAAGGATGTAAGAAAATTTGGTCGGTGCTATTAGAAACATCAACTTTGCTTTAAAAAAATAGGTTGTTACTAAAGAAAAAGCTTCACAAATTGTTTCATTTGATTTATATCTTAATCAGCTATTTAGGTGGAAGGTTGACCAGTTAACCGAAGCCAGTCCCCACGTTGGGACATAATATTGAAAATAAGAGTAAATTAAAGCATAATATACTGTTTTCAGCTTTGTAGTGTCAACGTAGTTTCTCAGTTTTATTAGTGCCCAGGAACCACTGAGAGCTTAGAGCATACATTTTATATAATATAGAACTGTTTTTGTATAATATACATATATGGTGTATAATATGTTAAAAGAAACTGCTTATTTTAACCACACTGTAGCACATTGGAGCACTATCTTGTACGGTACAATAGTCAGCATGTCCTCATGAATTTTTTGAGAGTTTAACCTTTGGTGTGGAGATACTGAATGACTGCTTAATAATTATTTTTGTATATTTTTTTAATTGCCAATGTCAAACAATAAATAAGAATGGTCAATCCAATAAACAAACAAGTTTCGACAGACCTGTGTTTGTCCCAGTTAAGACTCAGACATTACAGCTTGTTGTTAAATCCATCTCAAAAAGTTAAAAACTTAAATAAACAGCACAACTTTTTGTTTATGTGTGCTGGTTGTTTAAGTTTCAACTTTTTCAGTTGGATTTGACGACAAGCTGTAATGTACTGATGAGTCCTAACAAGGACAAAACAGGTCTGTCGACACTTGCTTGCTTATTGAATTGACTATTTTTATTTATTGTTTGAAATGAAACTGCGTGGTCTTTTCCCGATTCGCTTTAGTTGACTCGATAATGTGATTAATTAGCATATCGGACTGCCGTCAATGTGTTCTTGTGGCCAATATGCCTTTGTGACTTAGCGGTGCTCTTTGCAGTTACGCTGGTAGTGCATTAGTTTCATTGTAATGGCTATCGCTACTTTATCAATTATCTGTCAAATAAACTTTAAAATTATGAAATTTTGTACACAATCACACAATATTAAATATTGTATGGGATAGGCCACAAATTTTTCAATCATTCCTCATAGAGACATGCAATATTAATAATCTTTGCAGATGTAAGACCTTGCGTAAAGATTGATTTAAATGACTTTCGAGTCCAAGTAAGCCTATTAACAGTTGTTTGTCGTTTAAGATAAACCTTTTACCACTATCGCTTTGGCGGTTCTTCTTTTACGGTCGCAAAAAAAGAAAGTTAACTTGCAACAAAATCAAAAAAATGTTTAAGTTAACTACAAAGCAGATTCTTGTTACAATCGGCTTAGTATTTCTTTTTTCTTCTGCAGAACTGACGTAAATGTTGCTTGAATCTGCATGGTATTCTTGGAAATATTCGACCCACGCAGTACAAACCACGCAGTATTACATCGGCACGCGTACTTCCGCTTATTTTGCTTGCTCGTTGCATGCTATAATTCGGCTGCATTTCTGTGTATCTTTGCAACTAAGGGTATATACATCAAGCATGTAAAGTCAGCGAGCAACGGGACATAGTTAGTTAACAAGTAGGAAGTATATTTATTAGTAAACGGAACACAACAAATAAATACAGATAAAAAAAACGAAACTATATTAAAAAAAAAGAGGCTATCTAATAGCTCTTTGGCCATTCCTGAAGAGCATTTTTGGGCAAGAATATTGTAACTGATAATTACGGTGATTCAATGATTAGAGCCTGGAACGAAACCAAATCGTCATAAAACAGCAGGTTTTCAAGTTTCGCTTTTTGACTCAGTCATCAATTTGCCTGCCATAGTCCGTTAAATTTACGATTAATACAAAATGGAGACACAACAAAACACATCTTAGTCTATATTTGCTGGAGACCAGCACCAACAATTTTTGACTTTTATATCGTTTACATAAACACAAGATCGTTAAAAAAACTGACTTTTTTGCCAAAAAAAAATTGATAATCACCGCTATGATTTTTCAGCATTTTTCAAAACTTATTTTTAAGATTTGGTCGGTCATTATGGTTTTCAAAATCCACATAACAGAAAAAACCTTTGGCATATTTTTATGATTTTTTAAAGATTTCTCTTGTAGTAAATATTTAGCTATTGTGCTAATCTGATCTGGACAAAAACCAAAATATTCTTTTTCCTATGGTTTCCTATTTGCTAGCATTACTTTTGAAAGCATTTAAAAAGAAATTCCAAATGTTTCTTAAAATAACTTTAATCAACAATGCTACAACAATGACCAAAATTCTCAAAATTAAACGTTATCTTGAACTTTGGTTTTTCGTAGATCAGCGGATAAATCAAACCAAAATTTTTCAGACCATAGTATTTTTGAATCACCAAAATGTAACTTTGAAATTAAAAATTTTTAAGAACATACAGTCAAGAGTTTTAATATTGTTTTTATGTTTTTATTAAGACGTATTCAATTTTTTTTAAGTAAAACCACCCTTCAACCAAATCATACAAATTCGCCTGCATGCTAAAGCTACTGGAAGAAAGATTACTAGTATATGTCAGCATCATCATCAACATGATATCATATTGTTTATTTATTCCCTTAACTCTCGATCAACTTCGGAGGCACTTAAACGTGTTTCAAGAGCAAGCGTTTTCAAGAAAATCTTAAATTGTTTTCAAAAGTAAAAATTCATTATTATATCCCGACTGTCAATTAAACCAAAAAATGTTAAACAGTTTTTTTTAACAAAAACAAGCAACTGATGCGCTAAAAGTAGGGTCGTCATCAACTGGGCCAACCGGGGTCTTAACAAAGCTTTTAGAACTCCGGTGCGCCCGCCGGTTTAGCGTCAAAAAATAGACTAAAAATGTTTTACAGCTGGGCATTTCAAAACGTGTTTTTAGCGGCCCGCTGATAAAATTTGAAACATTATTAATCTAGCAGTCTCAGCAAATAGGAGAAGAGGAAAGTGCTATTTAGTTTAAACTTAAGGCCAAAGTGTGTTTCTCCCTCTCCGAAAAGGAAATAAAATTTACGATCGTCTTTATATAAGGAAGGATAAACCTTCCCTATTTAAGCACAATCGGATTGCTCTCAGTTCATTCTGACGATTCCTTCCGATGAGTGTCGGATGAAAAGTCTTCGAAGAATTAACACGCTTTTTGAAGCTATCTTAAAGTTTTGTACCGCCAATCGACTCTTCAAACTTTTTTTTTTGATTTTTGGCGGTAAGCTGCAAGTGACTATTGTATAAATCAACGCCTACCATTTCTTTTAAATAACCAAAAAGAGAAATTATGTTCAAAGCATTGAGAATTCAAAACAGCACTGCACTTGCTTTGCTGTTTGATTAAATGATATTTGATTGTGGTACATTGTTATTAGGAGCATTACGAAAACTTCGACTAGCACTTTCTATTCACACGTGAGCCAAAAATTTTGGAAAATTGTCAGTTTTTCCATTATTAGGTAGTATTATTTAGTTTCCATTTGTAACGTTGTAATTAGGCTAATACTAATATTATATAAAACTAGTATTTTCACAATACATAAATCTCACCGTCATCAAAGCAAAACAAACGCTTAACATTCTTAAAGCACTTACTTCAAACAAATGTGGTAAACAAAATGAACTAATCACCTGTACATTTAAAGCTATCCTTTTCCCATATTGGAATATGCAAACACCATATGGAGCCCTATCACATCAAACACCATCAAGAAACTGCAAACTATTCAGAACACAGCTTTGTTCATTGCAATTGGCTGCACACGAGACACAAAGATTCAAGGCCTGCAAAACAATACCAGTGTCCCATCAATGAGCGGTCATAACAAACTCCATGCTACTAATTTTAAACAAATGACTCAAACACAAACACACCCTTTACATTATCTTAATGCAAATCTAGATACACGAATTAATTAAGTGATTTTCAAATGTAAAAAAATATATTGTTAGGAGCTGGAGCCAGAAAAATTTTGATGGCTCCGGTTCTAGCTCCGGCTCCACACAATATCAGAGCTTGGCTCCGGCACCAGTTCGGGCTCCTCCAAAATTAGCTGGCTTCATGGATCAGGGATTCGGCTCTGGCTCTCCAGTCCTGCTTTTTACCGTTTCAAAATGCGTCAAAGCTTGTCAATTGAGTGTGGTTTATTAGCAAATTGCAAAAATTCATCACAATAACATCAAGTCACAAAAATATCCAAAAATATCTGGTCTCGAGACCGAAACCACATTAACTTGAGACCAAGACCGAGACCATTAGCACAAAGTTGAGATTGAGACAAGGCCGAGACCACCAAAAGTCGGTCTCGAGATCTTCATCACTGTAACTTATGTAATAGTAAAAGGCGCTAAAGTTGGCCGATTAAGTTCTTATAGTGAGTCAGACTAAAGTTGATATCAAATGAAGTGCTTTGTTTTTGAGAAAAAGGAAAGTCAAAATGACCAAGAAATATTGAATAGGTAAACATAAAAGAAGCAAAGCGATATTCTGTAAATAAATAAATAAAACCAAATAAGGATCACGAACATAAGGAAAACACTTAATTGCCTTACCAAGCAGTTCACGTCGGTGCAGAGTCACAGAAGCAGGAAATGGAAACACGCAATGGGGAAAATACATATCAAGATTACAGAACACTGTACAAAGTCTCATGACAAATACTTAACATGTTTACACGCAATGGCAACGCATTCTACATGGAGACTTTGTGCAAACTACATTGAGACTTCTCTTCACAGAGATTTTGCTGGGTAGTGTTCTGTAATCCTGATGTATATTTTCCCCATTGCGTCTTTTCATTCCTGCTTCCTGTGACTCAGCACCGACGTGAACTGCTTGGTAAGGCAATTATCTGTTTACTTTATGTTTGTAATTCTTAGTTGGTTTTATTTATTCATTTACAGAATACCGCTTTGCTTTGCTGTTTATTAAAATAATGACAAAATTTGTTAAAATTTTACTTACAAAATATTATTTCTTGCTTGTTTTTAAAATTTTTCAAGCAGTTAGCTGTAGCCAAAATACATTGAATATTTTGTTTCTGCACTTTACAACAGGTATTTTAAAATTTTGGGGTTCTGACTCATTAGCGCCAATCTTAATATTTTTTGCTTTCCTTCTGTTTATAAGTTCTGAATGGGCAATATAAGTTTTACATGTTTTACAATATTCCATTAATATTTCAGCCTCTCCTGCAGATTTTAACGCTCCTTAATAACAGACTTAAACCAGGGTGCGCACTTTTCAGTTTAAAAATCTTTGATCTATAATAAAGTAAAAATGTTACCAATTGAAAATTCGATAAGAATTATTCCAATTTAAGTAAAACAAATCTGTCTTTAAATGCATGTTCGGTATGAAAAGTCGGCAAGGTGGCAAAATAGATAAGAACGTCGTATTGACGGCGGACATGATCGTTACGATTGTGGCTCATATCTTCTTACGCAATTCTGTTCTGCCTTTGAGAAAGACACTTTACGGCACTTTCCTCTGCTTGATCTTAGCAAGCAGCTCTCAACTTTGGTCGTATTTTAAAAAAAACTAAAAAATCAACGCAAAAATTTAAACCGGACATCAATGAACAGGCTTCTGTGAGAGCAGGTTAAGTTAGTGGCTTGGCGGTTGTTCAAAGAATAGCACTTTTGACAATTTCTTGCAGGTTAAAAGTATTAATATTGAAAAAAAATCAAAAACCATTTGTTTAAAATTTACAATTACTGAAGCATAAAATTATTTTTCTCAGTGCATGTTGAAATTTTGTACGAATTATTTCGCAGAAAAAAACATTTTAGTAACATTGTCATACTGAATCACTGATGTACAAAATAAACTAAAATTTTTATCTCGCTGTCGACAAAAATTTGATTATTTTTTTCTAAACTAGTGTAAATTAACGTTTTTGTAACAATTTAATCAACATTTATTCATAAAAATCTTTATAACAGGTTAAAATTAATTTAAAAAAATTTTTTTGGGTCTCAAAAAATGGCCCTAATGATGATCTTTTTCTGTCTTCAAGTAAATTTCAGATATGAATTCTAGTCCTCAGGAAGGTAAAATTAAAAATCTTTTTTCGAAATCAAAAATTGTTCTGTGGTCCATCAAACCAGTGTCATAGAACCCAATTCAATATTTTTTCTCTGTGGATCCCTAAAATGGTCTGTAAACCCCGTTGAAAACATTTGGTTTATTGTTTATTAGTATTTCGACTGTTTATTTAAAATAAATAACTCCTAGAGTCAAAATACTTTTAAACCGTTGCACAATTAAATGATTTTACCCACTTAGTGGCGCTACAGAACACAACTAATTTGAGCAAAGGTTTCTCACTCGTATAAAGCAATTTTCCTTATCATCAAACTCATTTCTCAAAACAAATAGCTGAAGGCGTTGTGATTTAAATTTGTTTTCTGCAACAACAAGAAAATCAAGTAATTCAAAAGATGGAACGTAAATTTGTTCTTGATTCACATGATTATTTTATGAGCGTTGCCTTTCTTACTGCTTTAAGGAGTGAAGATCCAAGTACAAAAGTAGGAGCTTGTATTGTAAACAAAGACGAAAAAATAGTTGGACTAGGTTACAATAAAAGCCCAGGAAACGTTTCTATTCCTTGGAACAGAGTACATGAAAGCAACGATTATTTCCTCACAAAGTACCCCTATGTTCTGCACGCGGAAATGAGTGCAATTTTAAACAAAACTTGTGATTCTTTACAAGATTGTACAATGTATTCTTTAGTATTGCCGTATAATGAATGTGCAAAGGTAATAATTGAGTCAGGCATCAAAAAGTTGATTTATTACGTTGACAAATATTCTGCTACTGACAACAAAAAGTTAATAGATGCATCAAAGAGATTATTTTTTGAAGCAAAAATAGAAGTTGAAAAATTCCAGCTGAAAAATAAAGATGCTACAACGTTTTTCGAAAACTTGGAAAAACAAACAGTTCTTTGAGACCATTCTAAAGCTTTTTGTAAACTACAATCTTGCGATAGTAATAGTAATTCTTAGTTGAAATTGATAAACCCTTTAAGTTATTGTGTACCTATTATAATTAAGTCGCGTTTCTACTACAAGCGTGGAATGGAGTATTCTTTTCGAAGCAAAAAATTCAATAAAACAAACAAAGAATAATTTATTCCACGTTCGTAGTGGAAACGGGCGTTTACGCTTCATAATTCGTTGGGTAAAGACAAACCAGAATTTAGCAACAATTAACCACGATATACATCACAAATAGATTTTATTTCGTAGACTAGCTGTAATCGACAAATTAATTTCGTTGCACTGTTTGGTAAAAATCTATTCCAGAAATGTTAGTTTTGTGTAGTATTCTACTTTTATTTTATATTAATCGTGTTTGAAATTAATCATGCTTAACCTTGTTAAAATCAATTTTAAAAAGTTTAGTTTCAGATTGCTTAATTTTCAACATTTTTTCAACTTAAATCTTAATTTACAGTAGCAGAAGAAGTAGGAACGATAAAGAATTGAAATTATAAACGACCGTCATATTAAACTGACAAAGCCTTTGCAGGTTTAAAAATAAAAATATTTTTGCTATAGAATTGAACCAGTTGTTTAAATGTGAGGCTTATCGGTTTCCCAGGAGGGGGAAATGATAAATGATTTTTTAGGGTAATTTATTACTTTTGAATTTTTTGTCACAATGTCAAGCAATAAACAACGATTTTAGGTAAAATGAACATTTTTCAGTAATTTTCAGGCAAGAAATTTTCACATTATCATATTTCAATTTTTTCGAAAAATCTCAAATATTACTGCAATGGTCACATATTGTCTATTGAATATAGTATTAATTACAAATTATGTCTAATAGTACATAAAATACTGAATAATTTACGTATTTGACGAATCTGATAAATTCTTGAAAGAAAATCTTAGATCAGACAAAAATAATTGAATTATTAACACAAGACATCATGTTTCAAAAACAATTTCTCATCAACTGTGTTTAGTATAGAATTCTTAGCCAAAATCCTTGAGATTTTGTGAGCAAAAAAATGTTTTTAAAAAGAAATTGAAAATTTATTCCTTTAAACAATTTTAGAAACATTTAGTGATGAAAATTTCACTCATAACTGCTTTTTCCCAGGATAACGTTTTCTTTTTAAGTTAACAAATTACGCCTTGCTATTTCATACCATGTAAATTTTAATAGGTGTTTTTGTAAGTCTAACTTTTCCAAATGACAGATCTGTAATTTTAGTCTTTATTTTAGATATGTGCATTTAAATGTGTAGCTAATCCACATCAACATTTGATTAAATCTAACTGTTTTATTGTTTGTTATCTTTTGTCGTTGTCGTGATGCTATTCGTGTTTTCATTTATGATGAATTAATAAAAAATTTGCCAATCGCGATTAAAATTAAATTAATTTTATGAAATGCACATATTTCTTTTATGTTTTTGTAGTTTAAATTTAGTCGTTATTTTTTTTGCCGGCCATATAGATTTGAAACGGTTCTTTTGACCAACGGCAGGATTTCTTTTGGTGGGTTTCTTTGTCTGCCTGATCCCTTTTGGGTCTTGACTTTTTGGTCACAGAGTTTGTTGTTCCTCCCACCCATGATTATATAACATTCTCTTTACATGGCTCGGATGTGTATATTTCATTGTAATGTAGTATTATTCCAACCTTTTGCAGTTATATATAGACTTTTTATTTTTATTATAAATCTGTAGCTTTATTTTGGATATATGCATTTAAATGTGTAGATAATCCGCACCAACATTTGATAATAACTATTATATCAATGAAGAAATTTGCCAATCGCGATGAAAATTCAAGTAATTTTTTCATGAACTGCATGCAATTTTTTTATTGTTTTTGTGGTTTAAATTTAGTTGTTGTTTTTTTTTGCCGGCCAAATACATTTGAAATGGTCCTTTTGACCCATGGCAGGATTTCTTTTATGAGTTTCTTTGCTTGCCTGACCCCTTTTGGGTCTTAACCCTTTTGGTCACCTAGTTTGCTGTTTCTCCCACTCATTATTATAAAACATTCTCTTTATATGACTCGAATGTGTGTATTTTATTGTTATGCAGTATTATTTCTAGCTTTTGCGCTTATGTATACAGTACACTTTTGATTTTTTAAAAAATTTATCTTAATTGTTTCCTTTATTTTAAATGAACTTAGCTACTTCGTTTTAAAGGTACGGCGACCACGCACAATTGACGTTGTGCGTGTAATAACGTATATCGTTCAGCAGCTGTTTCCTTTTTCGCAATCACTTTGTTAATAGCAACTTTGAAACGTAATACCTTGATTGCAAATAAAATTGAATTGAATTGAAAGCGCTCTGAGACTATATGAACTTTTTAAGTATAGAACAGTTATGAATACATCGTTACTATTATTACTGTATATTGCCAAAGCAGAAATTATGTGAAGAATCGAAATCTCAAAAGCTTAAGTTAATTATGATTAGCAATTAAATAAGAGTTTTAGCCTTGTGGTGTGCCTAACATTTATTTTCGCCGGTTAAAGTTCACCGAAAATTCACGTTAAAACCCAAGACAAAAAAACTTTTAGTGCGTAACTATCTCTTTTTTTCTTTACTCTTTTAAAATTTACTTTACGAGTTTTCTGTAGAAATAATCGGGTAATAGCTAACGAATGCCAATAACATGATATAAATTAACACTAAAAATTATAAAAGCCAAGTGGTAATGGTAGTGTTGAAAAACACTGTAAAGCTTTTTACAAGATAAATGGAAGTTGACAAAAAGATAATAAAGTTAAGTAAAAAAAGTTTAGGATTTAACTGTAGTAAAACAAGTTTTATTTTATTGTTATTTGACAACGTTCTATACCAGGGTTTCCCAAACTTTTAGTTCATCGGTACTCTTTGGACACTGTAGCAGGTTTGGATGTACCCCCAAAATTTTGTGACGTTTCTCTAAAAAAAAGACTTTCAGTTAGAATCAGCCACTAATTTGTCCCCAATTCATGCCCAAATCAAGGTGATCTCTGAAAAAAAAAGGTCTTCACTTTGAATCAGATACAAATTTTTCCAATTCATGCCAAAAATCAAAGTGATCTTTAAAAAATGAAAACTCTTCACTTTTCAGCAGCCACAAATTTTCCCCATTCAAACCCAAAATCACGGTGATCTGTAAAAAAGTTTTCCCTCTTAATTGTCCTGTTTGACGTAATAACAATTGACCCGATTCGAAAATTCTAGACATTTGAGACTATTATTTCTTCCGGACACGAAACTTAACTTAAATAAGGATATTCTCTCACATAATAATGTACCCCTTGAGAAGCCTAAATATACCCCTAGGGGTACATGTACTCCAGTTTTGGAACCCCTGTTCTATACAAATGTGACAATGATCTTCCCAGAGTGTAACAAAAACTCCGTCTGGTCCAAGACAATAGACACTCGTAGAAAGCCTTAATTCAGTTAAAAAATAAATAATTTTTTACTCAGTTGTTGCCCGTTGTTGTTGGGTGGTTTGAAGAAACGATAGTTTATTAATTGGTAAAGTTGAGTGAAGAAAATATATTTTTTGTATATGGCTAGTATTCTACATGAAAAATAGCTTTCTACGTAACATTCTATACAACTAAATTGTAATGCTTTTACCACCCAACCACGTAAGGTTTATTTAAAACTATTTAAAACAAATAATTATTAAATACAATTCGACTGAATTTACGTCATCAGTCTGTGAAGATAAAGAAACGTAGTTGCTAAAATTGAAAAAAAAATCACTGCGTATACTCCTTGCAACTGTCGACGCAAGGCTGAATACCCATTAAACGGCAATTGTCGCAAGAAAGCTATCATTTATAAACCCAGCATTTCAACAGATGACAATGACTTTCCCAAATGTTAGTGTAGTTGCTGCGAAACGGAATTTTAATCTCGTTTTTACAGCCATCGCCAGACATTCGAGAACTAACAGAAAAGATATACCACCGAGTTATCGAAAGCCTTCTGGGAAGCCATAGATATTGGGAAGGATCCTCCTCGTATTGAATAGACCATATCGGCTAACTCCAATACCTACCAACTCGGTGCCGCCAGATGCAATTTCTGCCTCGATGAAAAGCTAGCCATTCACCTGGCGGATCCATCTTCCATACTTCATACAATAACGGAACTCACCGAAAAATGTCATGATAAAAATAAATTCAAACTAAAAGATTTTTCGTTATATCGCTGAGGATCGAACCCGATTTTTTCCATTACTCACAACTTTTTCAGTATATCAACACTTTATCTGTAGCACGTCACTTGCTGGTAACAAGAGATCTTTTTACGTCTGTACAGTTGCGTCTCATTAATATGAAAAAGCTGTTTAGTAATTTTTTAAGTTATTCAGGGATTTTATGGTTATAATTTTTCAAATTGTCTATTTTTTAATTTCTAATTTTATTTCTCGTTGATATATTTGTATTTATTTTGTTTTTTTGTTGTTGTTTTTTCTTTAGATAACCGCCTGATGAGCCGTTTTTTGGCGAAACAGTTTGTTGCAGTTTTCAAAAAATTTTTTATGAGTAGTGTTTTAATTCGATTAATAAAATTTGTAACTGACTGAATAAGTATGTTAAAAATATCAGGGTAAATTTTCCTACAAAAGCACGGGGGAACCTGCGGCCCGCGATAGCTTTCAATGGAGCCCGCGTGTTGTTGGAAAAAAGAAAAGCAGTGCTAGTTTTTCGTGATGAAAATGGGAAACAGATCCTAAGTGATAACCTTTTCTATAAATCACTATATTTTGGGAAAAAACATTAAGAAATCAAAGAGATCCTAAGCGATGATCCAATTTTTTTTTTGGTTTTCACCATAGATTTAGGATGAAGTTTTTTAAGGTAAATGAGCAAAAAAGGTCAAGAACCTATGGGGTAAAAAATTGAAAAGTATGACTTAAAGTTATCTCAATTTTGATTTTACTAACGTAAAAAAAGAAGAGATTAAACATTCACAATTGTGATTTTGTCGCAAAAATTTAGTAGCAGAATGCATGCTACCAAGTGAATACAAATTGTTTATTCATTATCTCTTTATTTATTGTCTTGAATCACAGAAAAGCGACGGAGGCGCTGTACATAGGGCAAGCAATTACCCGACCTTCTTCCGGAAATGCCAAGATATTGCTGCCCGCTTGAAATGTTTTTGGTTTCTACAGAGATATAACTGAAATTTAAAACTGCTTGCCAAGACCACCAAGCACAGGGAAAAGTACCATTAAGTGTTTTTCCCAAGAACACAACAGAATGGCGAGAGTAGGTTTTGAACCGCGACCATGTCAATTGCAATCACGGCGCTCTAACCACTCGACGACGCTGCCAATACCTAACAACAAACCATCACAAGTTATCTGCAATTAATGATTTTTTTATCTAAAAGTTTTCAGAAATAACAAGCAGTTGGAGTTATTTTTTAACTTTTTGCTCATTGCAGCCAAACTCAATTGCTTTGTTTGAAGTTGCGTAGAGAATCGCAAAATGTAAAAAAGAAACTTCAAATGATAACGGAGAAGCTCATATTTTCTCTGCCGCTGAGTTTGTTTTAACAATGATTCGGGTATTAGTCAGCTACTTAAAAACTTAAAACTGTTACACTCCTGAGCAATATCATTTGTTTAAAGATCACTCACAATGGTGGTCTTACAAAAAAGGGGGACCGGTGGAGTAAAAATTGGGGAGAGTCACTTTTTTAGTTTTTTTTGCTCCCAAACTATAGTGATTTTTAAAATAAAAAAGTTCATCACTTTCAATCAATCTCCAAAATCTCCATTTTCATCCCAAATATAGTAATCTCTAAAAAAAGTCTTCACTTTCAATCAAGCATATTATCCCTACTTTGGCCCTGAAGTCAAGGTGCAGACAGGATGTGCTACTATGAAGAAATGGAGCAATATTTTGCTTAGGAGTGGCCACTCTTTGAGGTGTTTAAGGGGGCCAGTGCGGCCTCTCTGTTCACATTGTACTAAAGCCATCACTGATCACTCAGATTGCGAATAACATTAATAAGCAGCTGGTAGTAAAACCCTTGGGTATTGTTACTTCCACAAATTTTAGTTTTCTAAATTTTGGAAAGTTTTTGAAATTTTGTAGAATTTAGTAAATAGTTTTTGAAATTTTGTTCCGATGATAAAAAGCTTTTGAAATTTTGTAGCAAATTTATTTGGTAACTTAGTACGTTGTTTAATCGTCTACCTTTTTGGCGCCTGTAAAGAAGGCCTCGCCAATAACACAATATAGGTGTCTACTAAACGATAAATTTCTTAATCTTCTTGCTGGATCTGACCTTCGAACCAGCGACAGCAAAAATATAGTCTAGCTAAATCACAGCTCAGACTACCACAATATCTTCTTTATTAAGAAATATGCTCCAATCCACTTAGGAGCCCGAATAGTATAAATCAAAGCAACAGGTTAAAGCTCAATAGCTTAATTCTTCACAATCACGTAAACAACCAAAGACTTGCGTTCAAAAACTATGACTTCACACAGTTAACAATTTTCCAATTTTAAGTTACCACAACGAAACATCGAATTGATATTGCTGCTTTTCAGCGAACCGTATTTATACCATTGGTAAGGTTACTCGAATGTTCTGACATTCTCCAAAGCAACAACAACAACTATTACGTCATAATCAAAACAGGTCAATCGGATAGTTCTGGAAATTACTTTAAAGTTCGTGAAATTAAGCAGTGTTGCCATTTTCTTATAAATTAATATAAATATTTAAATTTCTTATAAAACTGTTATTTCTTCGGCTATTTGAGCCGGACCAAAGCGAAATCAAAGATATTTTTTACGAGATTGTGAATCTACATAATTTGGGCGATTTTTAGGAACGGAACAGGTATCAATTCAGCTTATTTTATGATTCATTTCATGACAAAAGTTTTTATTTAAATGAGCAACGAGACAACAACTAGTCTCAATAATAAAGATGCTTACTTGATTTGCTGCGTTCGATTAATTGACAAAGATTTACTCTTTTGTATGCTCATTTTAAAAAGTTGTAAAGAACATGAATTGTTTGCGATTCTGAA
Organism: Diplosoma virens; assembly: GCA_963680785.1. Lineage (NCBI taxonomy): Eukaryota > Metazoa > Chordata > Ascidiacea > Aplousobranchia > Didemnidae > Diplosoma > Diplosoma virens. The sequence goes on from OY796889.1 coordinate 27,904,229, forward strand.
CGATTCTTTAAGGTAAATAATCTTGAGTGAAAAAATTAACCTTGAACGAGATTTACAAGTTGTGGTATCGAACATTTAACAATGAGGTTTAATGAAATGTGTCCAAAGCAGCAAACTCACAGCTCGCATTAAAAAGTTTTGGCAACATTTCGTCTGATTAAATCCAGAAAATAAAAATAAAGTCACAGCAGCTTGATCTCAGTCATTGGAAAAGCAATAAAAATTTCAATGAATTCGCTTTTTAACCCTTTCATTCTGAATTTAATTTTTAATTAAAATACTTCCTAGCACAAATTCTTTTTTTCCCATTGAAATTAAGGTGATTTAATAATTTAACCTAATATTTCAGAAAATTTATATTCTTTTTAGTGTTACAGTTTAGAAATACTTTTTATCGTCAATAAATCAATTTATTGTAATCTATGTGACATATGTAAAATAGACAACCGTGTACCATTTCGTATTTGTTTACGGGAGATTTTTAAAAAACTAAAAACGTGCCGGTAGATTTTCTGAAATGGGTAGTCTAAACCTGTCCGATTAAGACAATGTTAATAAAAAGATATTTGAAAAAAAATAGAGTTTTACTAAAAAAAACTTGAAAAAAGGATTAACAATGTTGGAAATTTTATAACCGCCGGAAAATGCGTGAAGCGTGTGGCCCACTGAATAGGAATTGGATACCATTGATTTAATTATTTTGGCAATTTTTGAAGTTATTTTATTAATATTTGAAGTTAATTAACTTTCTAATTAAGAAGCCTCTACCTTGTCTCTTAGCTTCTTTTTCTGTAACAAAAGTTTTTGAACTTCGTTCATTGTGTTTGGTATGGTTGATAGTATGCTAAAATGTTTTTATTACTAATCTTCAAAGATCTGTAATAGATGCAAAAAAGTTGTCAAATAAAATTTTTAATTTTGCCCGAACATAAATAGTTGAAAAAGATAAAAACACATCAATTGTAAATAGCTGAAAAATTGATTTATTTAAATTCAGTTGTCCTTCTTGCATTTACATCAAAGTTATAGATAATATTAGACAATCGACATCAAGTGAAAACAATGTATTTCATTTGTAGAGTTGGTGTAGTTTGAACTATGCTTAACGAGTATCTTAGATTAGGCGTTGGTCTATATTTGTTCATCAACGAAATGATACTAATTAGGCTCAACGTTTCTTCAAAATGCTTGTCACAGTCAGCTTGTTTGTTTTACTTTATACAATATCTTGCAGTATAATTAGGTGACGACCAGTCTAGAATTCCAAAATTATCTTTAAAATGTAAACAATTTTTCAGAACTTCAAATCATTTAACACCTGCAATGAGCAATTAAAGTATTAGAAATTAGGAAATAAGATATATTTCCATTTTTTAGAAGTTCAATCAGTTGTTTATTTTTACACTTCTGAAAATTCTTGAATCTGCCATTATTTTTATTTTCTATTGAATGCCATTCAATTTTAATGTGGAAAACTAAGTTATTTGAGAAAAACTTAAAATATTCAGAACTTGAACATTAGCAAATGTAAAAATTTTGGTCTTTTGCTGTAACAATAGTTACAAAGACAAAAAAGAAAAACCCCAATGCCATCAATTTAATCCAATACAATTTATGTGCACTTTTTTTACACTGGTTGAATGGAATGTTTTTTTGGACTCAAAATGCGGCCTTGGAGCCTTTATTTTTTTAACCATTAGATAAATGATTGGATAAATCATTATTTGGACTTTACGAAAATAACGTTTGTTGAAACTGTTTGTGTATATTTGGCAAGTTTATCGGCAAACTTGTTTATAAAGTATCTGATTTTTGTTTAATTTCAATACGAATTACATTTAGCCAAAAGCATCTCATGTACAAAAGACTTTTGTTGTTTTTTATAAAAAAATACCATCTGTCAATTTCCTCTTATTGAAAAAAATAATTTTCGATCTTAAGTTAAAAATATATCTTGTGCGATCTTTGTATTTGCAAGTATTTAACAAGAGACTAACCGGAGTTTAATTAGCAAACAAAGACAAATCCAATGTTTTGATGTATTTTATAAATTTTTTTTAATAGCAGGTTTATCATTTAAATTTCCTGCAACAATTTGAACAAATAACCTCTAGACGGATCATTTAGAATCACTGCATTAGTAGACATACCAATTCTCCGAAATGATAAACTGGGACATTTGTCAAAAAAAAAATTCAATCCCAAAAAGCAGTATTTCCTAAATATAAAAAAAGAAGTTTGACTTGAATCTGTTTCGAATTTTTTTGGTTTTGGTGGCTAATGTTCTCTAAAAACAAAAAGGGCTTCACTTTGGGTCCGTCTAAGATTTCTCTAAAACTAAAACGTAGTTTTTCTGAAAAAAAGCCTTCCCTTAAAATTGGAAAAATCGGGGCTTGTGGTTAACCGGGCGGGACGCCGGGACAAGGCTCTGAAGCCAGGACGTATGGTAAGCCGTGTATTAGTTATTTCAATTTTGGTAAATCATTAGAAACTAACGAGAATATATAGAAAATATATTAGATCCAAATTTAGTTAATTACCCAAACAACAGAAAAATTAGATAAGGATATTCTCTCTGTGCCCCTTGAAAAGTCAAAATGTGCCCCTGTGGGTACATGTACCCCAGTTTGGGAACGTTTAATATAAATCGATAGTAACTAAACACAAAGTTTAACAAAATCCACACCCCAAAATCTACCATAGGCTGTACAACATTTTTTTCTAACTTCTATTGATTTGTTGGCAGCATTGCCGAGTAAGTAAGAGCGTTGTGTTAATAATTAAGAACGTGATCGGCGTGGTCAGGGTTAAATGCCCACTCTCGTAATTCTGTTGTTCTTTAGAATGACACTTTATGGCAATTTTCTCGGATTGGTGGCTTAGCAAAAAGCTTTGAATAAAGTCATATATCGAAATAAAAACTAAAAAAATAAATAAAACATTTCTACCGGACAGTAGGTTAATACTTTGGCATCTTAAAAAAACGTGGTGGTAATAATTGCTTGGCGGTTGCCTTGAATATAACTCCTTCCGCAGATTCTGGGAATAAGTTGGATAAATAGAGATAATTCAATATGATGATTTTCAAATGGTTGATTGACTTTGCTGGATTGGCAACACAACTTAGGGGTTTGTTACGTTTTTGGCATTGCCAATCGGACAAAGGTTTTAATATTGAGGACGTTAAATAAAATTCTGAGTGGGCTCTTCATTATGTGTTCCTTGGTTTTTCTTAATTATTTGAACATATTGTCTGGTACTTTTTTCTTTTCTTTCCTAGAAACTATCTGTGATCAATCTTGTTGATAGCCTTCAAACAAGTGTACATTTCATCTAAAGTAATCTATTCCTTTTTATGTAAATCAAAACACGACTGTATTTGCTTCCTTTGAAATCTTCGTATAAAGCCAATCACAATATTTTATTTTAAAAATTAAATAAACGCAATGTTCCAATGTGTTTTGTCCGTCTTTCTACTTAATGTTTGGTATCATCCCATAAAAATAAGCTGATGCGCAACAAAGAATCTGCCGATTTTATATTTTGCTAGTAATGTTGTACGTCTAAGAGGTGTGCACAACCTTTTTTTGTTAGCTGTTTAGATGAATGCTTTTTTTTGAAATAGCATAGCGTTAAAGCTGGTTTTTTTTTTTTAAAAGTTCATGTATTAACAAAAAACTTTTGCTGATGATCAATTTCCTTATTGCTTTCACTTATTGGTGTTCTCGTCCTGGTTATTCTTTTTTGCAATAATGTCTATTGTTATGACCGTGCTTTTAACTGTACTTAAAACTAACTGCTGCGAAATCAAAGAATATTTGCAAAATTTTGCCAACATTAAAAATGGCAACTACAATCTTCAAACAACCAGTAGCAGTTTTTTTTTCAGTGTACGGCAATTTGCTAGTAGCCGACTTTATTTGACGCGAAAAATTTTAAACTGTCTCAGTCTTTTTAAGCTGTGTTTTTATTATAGCAGAACTTTTAAAGCTTAAAACAACTTGAAAACGTCAATAACAGCAGTCATTAATTTTATTAATAATTATATTAAAACTTTAATTCAGTATTTTAAAAAACTTTCTTAATTAAAAAAAAAGTATTAATTAAAACTTTCCCGAATTTTCGATTGCATTCATTTCTGCATATTTCGATTATTTTCATGTTATCTACCTTATCACCAATTTTAATTTTATTATGAATTTTCTTTAGGGAAAAGTGCCGAAACGTGGACTAATGCCTAATATGTTACACTCTTGTTTTCTCGAAAATTACAAAAAATTTTAGAAACATTTTTGTTGCTCAAAACTATTGATTTCTTTCCAACCAAACAAATGATCTTATTATTTTATTAAATGAATTTGTTCGGCAAATTTCGATTATTTAATTTCGAGTACGATCTTGTGTTCATTAGTAACCAGTAGGGCGAGTTTTTGTCAATAAACTCAATTTGTTATTACAGCTTCAAAATGCCTCAAAACGTGTAAAAATCAAAAAATTTAATTAAAAGCCATAGGGAAAAGTTATAAAGTCAATAAAAAGTCAATTTTTTAGTGTATACAATTTCATGCCTGTATGATAAAACGTTATGTTACTGTTTTTAGACACAAATTATATTAGATTTGTTAGGCCAAAAGTGAAAGTTCAGCAGCACATAACAGTGCACAATGTCGTGAATGAGTTTTCTGCAGAGTTTAGTAAAACTCCGATGAATGAATTATTTTGCAAGCTATGTGAATGCGTAGTTACATGCTCAAAAAAGTTCTTCGTGGACAGCCACAACGGCTCTTTCAGAAACCAAGAGGCAGCCTGTGAATGTGTGAATGTATACAATACATTTTGTATACGCATTTTGTCGTTTTATTTTGGTTATTCTTAAAATAAAACTCTATAGGTCAATAAAAAGTCAATTTCTATAATTTGAAAGATCAAGTTTTCCAATTTTATATGTCAATAAAAACTTGTTCTAGTAATCAAGGTAGTTATTTGCCATACGTATTAGCGCCTCAGTCGCTTTTCTGCAAGTCAGTAGGATAATAATGGAAACAAACTAAAAATAAATACATTTTTTTGTCGTTTATTTAATACAAAATGCTCGCTTTTGCTAACTTGTTAACATGTAAGTTGAAGTGAAATATTTACTTTATTGAATAAAAAAATTGTTTGAAAAATAATTTTGGAATAAAGTGAAAAAAGTAAATTGTGAAGTACTTGTCATGTTTCTTCAATGGACCCCCTTTTTTTAATTGTTTCCTAATACATATCGTTGGTCCAATTTAGGGCAAAGTTGTACAATTGAATTGTTTAGCCAATTTACTTTAAAAACTGCAATGTTATTGTTTTGTGAAGTACTTGTCATGTTTCTTCAATGGACCCCCTTTTTCTAATTGTTTCCTAATACATATCGTTGGTCCAATTTAGGGCAAAGTTGTACAATTAAATTGTTTAGCCAATTTACTTTAAAAACTGCAATGTTATTGTTTTGAGTAGCTTTTATCATAATAGGTCATAAAATGACAATGTTTTTATTTATACAGTAGGTAATTATAAAAAAGCTAAAAATACTAACAAGCAATTTTTATAACTTACGCTTCTGCATTTGTCAAATTTTTTATTTCGGTATTGGCTTTTTCTAGATAAAAAAAGTCATTTATGCGATAGTTTACAGCATTAAATTACAGAAAAGTATGACAAATTTATTAATGCAAAAATGTTCTGCGCATGCAATCATATTTGGGGTTAGTAATTAATGCATTGCGAATAAAAGAAATTTTTTTAATACATTAAAAACTTTTAATGTTAGTCTTTGCCGATATTTAAAGAGTATCAATGTATTGCTTTAAATGAAAAAAACATTTGGATCAGGAAAATAATTACAAACAACACATTAAAGATTAATTTGTTTTTACCCATTAAATAGTCCAACTCCATAAAAATTTAGAAGATTGGCTTCACCATGTATATTTTGTGTTTACCATATTTATTTTCTGTTTTTGAAACGTTTGAACTTACTCTTGTTCAATTTTGAAAACTTATTCTTTTGGACCTAAATCTTGTGGTTTTTTAAAAAAATCTTGTGTTTTCTTAAATTTCTGTGGCAGCATTGGTGCTGGCTTATTCGCGTTTTTTGTTCCACTTCAATTTGTGGAGCAAACCGCAGCAGCAATTGTAGCTGCTGGTTTAAGTCTAAGAGACTTTGTGCAGTGTTCTGTAATCCTTATGTGCATTTTCCACGTTGCGTGTTTTCATTTTCTACTTCCTGTAACTCAGCATCAACGTGAACTGCTCGGTAAGCCAATTTTGTGTTTTTTTTATGTTTGTTAGCTTTTGTTGGTTTTTTAGATGTTGTGAAAGAAGATATGGGGGAAGTTGGTGCAAAGGAGACGGACGTTGAAGACAGGAAGGTATGGAAAAAAATGATACGCTGTGGCTACCCATGATTGAAGGGATAAGGCCAAAAGAAGAAGAAAAAGAAGTTTTAGTTGGTTTTATTTATCTATCTATTTACAGAATAACGCTTTGCTTTGCTGTACATCATTTTGCTTCATTTATATTTACCTATAAAATCTTTCTCAGTTATTTTGACTTTCCTTTTTTTCGAAAACGAAACACTTCATTCGACTTTATACAACATCAACTTTGCTTTGAATCACTACAAGAACTTGGCGGCAATCGACCAACTTTAGCACCCTTTACTATTACATAAGTTACAGTGATAAAGGTATCGAGACCAATTGTTTTGTGGTCTCGGCCTTGTCTAAGTCTCGACCTGTTGTTGAATATCTCAGTCTTGGCCTCAGTTGATGTGGTATCGGTCTCGAGACCAGATATTTTTGGATATTTTTGTGAATTGATATTCTGAGTCATACAACTGAGTCACAACGTTTGCCCATCCTATTGATTGTTTGTTTTTTATTTTATTTTCATCTTTATATTTATCCTCCTGCCTCGCAGAAAAGCGTCGGAGTTGCGATACGTGGGATGACAATAAAGTAACTGGATTTTATTGATACAACATTAATTTTAAAATTAAACAATCAATTAACAACATACCACTTCAAGGTAATTGCTGCCCAAATTAATACACTTCTTTATTTGCGTCTGCCACCATTGAAAGCACCGAGATAAGTCACTTTTAAAAAAGGTCCTTAAGTGGCTCGTCACTGTTTTTTTTAAATTTTATCAACTGAGCCCAAATGCGTTCCTTTAATTAGACTTTTCAATTTCGGAAAGAACCAGAAGTCACATTTATCAGTGATCATTCGCACAGTCAGTCTGCAATTCTTTCTCGTCAAACCTTTTACTCTGTTAATGGTTTCAACCGTTCGAGTTGATGATGATAATTCTAATCTCCATTCATCCTTCGCAATCTCACGTCCACTTGCAAACCGCTTGTGGCACTTAAACATTTGTGATCGCGACATTGTACTTTCTCCATAAACTTGGTTTAGTAATTACAGACTCTCGGTTGAACTCTTACCAAGGTTAACCCTGACTTTCAGATTGTATCTTTGTTCTTTGTCATTTTTAAACTTGAACAGTAGTAATTTAAACTTGATTTTTTAAAATTTGAACAGTATGATTTAAACTTGAACAGTAGTGATAATTTAAACTATAAGAATATGACTAGTGACAGCATTTGTACATTTTGAAAATTTCAAAATCCAAAACGATTGAGTGTGATAATTGTAAGGATAGGATGTAACATTTTTGAACGATTAGAATTTCATAACAATTGTCTTTCATTGCAAAAAAGAAATAATCCTGTTGGTTTATTTTCTATTAATTAAGTATATACAGGCTGTCTAATGTATTGTAATTACCGTATATACTGTACTCGCTTAACAGCCGCACCCGCAGATAAGCCGCAGCAAAAATTTTAGAAATATCGAGAATCAAGGGTAATTTACGAATAAGCCGCAGGTCAATTGACCTTTCTACCGGTGAGGACCCTGCGCGATCAATCAACCACAAATATTGTTTTTTTCAGGGACATGCAATGAAAGTCAAATTTATTGTTCAAAACCTAAAAAACCTTCTGCGTCGGAGGAATCTTCGAGTAGTTTCTTGGCTTGCTCTTCTATAAGTATCGTTTATCGTCGTAGGTGTCATTTTCATCTTCTTCATCTCTGTCATGGCTGTCATCGCGAACAACTGTTTAGAGAATGTCATCTTCTGTTACGTCAAGGCTGTTGCTAATAAAATATTTCTTGAAAGATTTTTAAATCATACAGTCTTCATGGGAATCGGGAGAGACCAAGAACATGTAGGAAGAAGGATGATAGAAATTGAGTTTCCGGGAAGGAGGAGAAGATGGAGACCAAGGACAAGATTTTTGGATGTGGTGAAGGAAGATATGGGGAAGGTTGGTGCGAAGGAGACAGACGTTGAGAACAGGATGATTTGGAGGAAGATGATACGTTGTGGCTATATTCCTGATTGAAGGGAAAGGCCGAAAGGAGAAGAAGAAGAAGACAGTCTTCAAGGGAATCCCACGCAGTTTTGACCCAAGTAGCGACGATGGAAAGTGTTCCTGCAGCAGTGAGTTCAGCAGCTTCTGACGAAATCCATCTGGTCCACTGGTCACGAACTCTGCATTTGAAGGGGTGGTTGAGGGACACGTCAAGTGGCTGCAGAACAGATGTCAGACCACCGGGGATTACAGCAAGATCTTATTTTCTTTTCCTTGCCAAATGGCCTTTGCGGTTCGACTGGATGACTCAAATTCGGTGTTAGCTCATGAGAAAACATTGCCTCTCAGGGTATGTTGCGTGTATAAGCCGCAGACAAAATACAGACTATATTCCAGGTAAAAAACTGCGGTTAATAAGCGAGTATATACAGTGTATTAGCCTGTCTAATGTATTATAATTATATTAGCCTGTCTAATATAAAGTAATGTATAATGTCTAATTATATTAGTCTGTGATTAAGTTATTAAATTAAGTATATACAGGCTGTTTAAGCGTAATCGTAAAAGCTTATTAACAAAAGATAATTAAACGAAATTACTTAGTAAATAACTTCAATATCAACAAAACATCAGTGGGATGACTTTACTTGTACATTTGACGATTTTTGGTGGCGATGTTTCTAAGATAAAAAAATTTCTGGTGGATTTTAAAAAGTAAAAAAAGCTACGGGCCCATGCGTGCAAAATAGGTAGAGACTCTTTTTCTTTTCTAAAAATCACTTATTATTTCAGTGATGGCTAAAATAGCGACCTTAATTATACACGTGCTAGACTGCAAGTAAGGGATTATAGCTTTATTGTCTTACGACCTATCATATGAGGGGAATAGTACGTCATATAGGAAAGGAAAGATAAAATTGACTGAACTACCATCATGTAATGTATGAATTATCTTTATGATAGTACTATTTATGCTTGTACATATTTTACTAGCTTAATGGTTAAAATTTTTAGTTAAGACCATTATTATTTGCGCTATTCATCTTTGACTAACATGACAATGTTAAAGGCGTTAAACTTAGGGTAACCGTCAAACAATAACTTTGACCTGCTTTCGGAAATGCTCAGATATTGCTGTTTGGGTAAAACGTTTTTTATTTAGTTTTGTAGTTTTTATTTTATTGACATAACTGAAATTTAGAGATGCCTGTTTAGATTGTCAAGCAGAGAAAATAAAAAGTCTCTCTTCCAAAGCAGCAACAAAATGACAAAAGTTGGAGTCAAACTCAGACAACGTCAATCACATTGACCATCAATGTGTCGTTCTACCAACACGAATGTAAGCTGATACATAAATGTTGGCAGCTTAGTGAATAAGTAGGAAAGCCATATTGATAAAGAACATGGCCACAGACTTTGTCAGCATGTTCAACGAAGATAATGCTAAAGATAGGTTTATAGTCTTACAAAATGACTCACTTGCAAAATATGTCTTAAAAACTTTGTCTGAACAGAGATTAGCCAGAGCTCTTTTATATCACAGAGATTTAAGCGCATTCATTCAACTCGTGCTCCTTTTCCATCGACCTGGCTTTGTGCTACGGGCTTCTTTGCATTTGTGGAAATAAATAACAAGGTCTTCAATAAAATAATAGCAGAGCTAAATGTGATGTACTCTGGGAACAACAGCACCACGCATAAAAATACTTCAAAGATCCAAACACCAGTCATCTCACTGATGTTTTGTTGATGTTGAAGTTATTTGCTAAGTAATTTCGTTTTATTATCTTTTGTTAATGAGCCTTTACAATTATATTAGCTAGCCTGCATGTACTTAAGTTAATAACTTAATTACAGACTAATGTAATTAGACATTAGACATTACTTTACAGCACATTAGACTGGCTAATATAATTACAATACGTTAGACAGCCTGTATATACTTAATTAATAGACAATAAACAAACAGGATTATTTCTTTTTTGCAATAAAAGACAAATGGTAGTATAATGTAAGAGCTGGTTTGCTTTATGTCGCCAGTCGCAGGCGCGCTGACGTCATCAGTGGAGGGTGGATCCAAATCCTATTCCGATCCTATATCGTATCCTATTCCTAATCCTAATCCTATTCCTAATCCTATTTCAAATAACTCTTTGAGTACCAGCTATCATAAAATCAAACCTTCAAACTAAGTAAAAGTCAAAACAAAGCACAATGACTAAATCAGATAAAACAGCAAAAAATATTTGCCACAGATAAAAAAGTATTTATATGGAAAAGTAAAATTGTGATTTTGTCTCTTCCTGCTTGCGCCGATTTAAAATTCTTAAGATCTGGAGAAGAGCGCTTGTAGTGGCAATATCAAAGCCAATGACCCTCGTGGGGAACCCAAAGAGTTATCGACCATTATCTCTGCTCTGTGTCCCCTACAAGATCCTCGAGAGGCTGCTCCCTAAAGAGCAGGCTGGGTTTTGACACGGGAAGTCAACCGTGAATCAAGTTGCTTTGCTGACCCAGAACATCGAGGATTCTCTTGAGGCTAAGAAGAAGGCCGGAGTCATAACTATCGATCTGACGGCGGCTTATGACACTGTCTGGCACCGTGACCTTACCTGCAAGCTGCTGAGACTTCTTCCTGATAAGCACATTGTCGTAACGATTATGGAGCGTGTCCGAAATAAAAGTTTTACCCTTACTACTGGTGACAGCAAGCAAAGCAGGTTACGACGTCTTAAAAACGGTATTCCTCAGGGATCGGTCTTGGCTCCCCTCCTATTTAACATTTAAACGTACGATCTTCCTCCCATGATTTCCAAAAAGTTTGCTTATGCCAATGATTTAACATTATTACGCTCTTCTGGAAACTGGAAGGACTTGCAGGGAATTGTAAGCCAAGACATGACTATACTTTCAGCGTATCTCCAGACTTGGAGGTTGAAGCTCATTCACGCTATGACGCCGACGACAGCCTCTTATTTAAGTAACCGAGGCACCAAACGTGAGCTAAAAGTATACAACAGCAATACATTTTTACCGATCTGTCCAACCCCTACTGGACAGATTGCTCACGTTTTGTCACAATTTAGTGGCATTGCTCAAAAAATTATCCTCGCGCGTTACACTGCGGAGGCAACTTATAGGCTTAGTTTTGGGTGTTGGTACCAAAACACTGTGCACAGCTGCCCCATCTCTGGTCTACTTAACAGCTGAGTACTCGTTGTCGTCGTCGTTTGGAAGAGCATCCACTCCCGGTCAGACACAAACAAGACTGGGCCCGAGGGTTTATCTTTTTACTACTTCAGGCTGCTGTACTGACCGGATCAGATGCTGAAGTGATGTTGTTAAGCCAGCATCAAGTTTCGTCATCCAAAACCGTCAGACTTCGTGCTCCATGTGGTGCCCGATGTATGGGGCACGCTATTAAAACGTGGTCTGCGGTTTGTTCAGCGGCGCCGCACTCGCAATTCGGTGAAAGATCGAGACCCCATTTGTGCATGGACAAATGGAATCGCCCAACACCAGTTCTCAAACGGTTGAGCTTAACCCAAGCTGCTTGGGACAAGCTCATCCAACAGGCCTGGAACAAAAACACGGAGCCAGGAAGAATTTTCACAGTACTTTGCATTCCATTCATAATTTGTCCACTTAGAAGCACGGACGTCAAGTCCGGCAAGTTTGTGAAAAAGATTCCGCGTAGCTGGCACAAATGAACGTCTGGATCTTAGTCTCTCTTGGCGAGCATCTGAGGACCCATGTAAAAGACCATACAAGATATGATCAGGGTTTAGGGATCCACGGTTGGCCAAGGAGAGTATCGCTCCCAGTCAGCGAAGCTCAGCTGGCTGAATGCCTGAAAGTATGGGTAGGTGGTCCATTAGAGTGGGACGCAGGCATCCAGTGACTATGCGCAAGGCGTCATTCAAAACACAGTCGATGAGGCGAGTGTGAGCGCTGCGACACCAAACTGGTGCGCAGTACTCAGCTGTTGAGTAGACCAAAGATAAGGCAACTATGCATAGTGTTTTGGCACCAGCACCCCATCCCAAGTCCACTAGTCGCCTCAGCAAAGATAGTTTTTTGCGCAATGCCACTAAATGGTGACAAAACGTGAGCGATCTGTCCAGTTTTACCCCGAGATAAGTAGAGGTTGGAAAGAACGGTAAAAGTCTACCGTTGTTGTAGACTTTTAGCTTACGTCTGGCGTCACGGATATTTAAGTGAAAGGCTACCATCACCGTCTTAGTATGACTGAGCTTCAATCTCCAAGTCTAGAGATACGCTAAAAGTGTAGACATGTCTTGGCTTAAAGTCCCCTACAAGTCTTTCTAGCTTCCAGAAGAGTGCAGCAATGCTAAATCATCAGCATAATCACGGAAGGAAGATCGTACGTAAAGATGTTAAATAGGAGGCAAGTCAAGACCGATCTCTCAGCAACACCGCTTTTCATACGGTGTAGCCTGCTTGCTTGCTGTCACGGGTATTAAGGGTGAAACTTTGGTTTCATACAAGCTCCGTGACCATTGTGACCATGTGGTTATTCAGCAGAAGCCTCAGCAGCTTGCAGTTAAGGCGACGGTATCAGAAAGTTTATAAGCTGCTGTCTGACCGACAAATAAGGCACAGATCTTCTTTTTAGCCTCTAAAGAATCCTCGATGTTTTGGGTTAGCAGAACAACTTGATCTACGGTTGACTTCCCGCGTCGAAACCCAGCCTGCTCTTTAGGAAGCAGTGCGTCAATTAATGGCTCAACGCGGGCGTAGATAAGCCTCTCGAAGATCTTGTAGGACACACAGAGCAGAGATATCGGTCGATAACTCTTTGGGTCCCCCAAGGTCTTTATTGCCTTTGATATCGCGATTACAAGCGCTCTTCCCAGATCTTGAAAATTTTGAGTTGGCGCAAGCAGGAAGAGAGGAAGTCACGTAACCAGTACTTCTAAGCAACTCCAGCATGGATTATAAGCTCTGGGCAGATGGAATCAGGTCCCGGAGCTTTACCCGGTTTTAAATGTTGGAGGGCAACAGTAAATTCTTTCTGTGAAAAAACTTAACTAATATATTAAATTGCGTGTTATCAAACTTTCAAACCAGCTGGAGATAGTGATTAAATGACTTTTTGTCCCTTCCTACCTCTGCATCATATCTTTATAAAGTGTTTTGGTTTAATATAAATTTTTACCATTATTAATTAATTTGTTTAATTTTAATATGTAAAAATCATTGTGTTTCTTTTAACCGTTAATATAATGAAAAGATTTTAATGCGAATAAACAGATATGTCTCCCTCTCTCTCTCTCTCTCTTTCTCTGTCTCTCTTGTTGGTAACTGACTCTGCTCGTCCACCCAACCTTATCAATAAGTCTACGGGATATGTGCATACGCGATAAAATTAATTTACGTAATAACTGTTTTATAGAAAACCACTTTCCGACTATCTTTCAATTGTCGCTATTATCGCTTTTCAACTGATAAAAAACAAATTCATAAATTTTACACCTGATTGTGAAGCGCGTTTGTGAGGAGTAGGAGTGAGAAAATGAGAGTATTTTTGCAACTCCGTCACATATTTCTGTAATTAATAAATATTACCGTTGTCCATTAGTTGTATTAATGCTATGGCTTTACTAAAAGTATTCAAGCAAAATGTTATTTGCAAGATATGACATAGATATAATAGTTTTTAATCCACAAATAAAGAAAAAATCTAAGAGCTGTTCAAAATCATCATCAACAACAAAAACAAATAAAAAGAATTCATTGTTTGGTTTTTTTAACAGCAAGTGTATCGTGTAAACTTATTGCAAGAACTTGAACAAATAAAGCGCATTCAAGAGCAGCAGCTATCATGTTACTGCACCAAAACTTTGCCTCACTTAAACAATGCTGCTTGTCATATTTCGACTACAAAAACAAAATTTAATACGCAACTCTTTCAAAAACTGGGTGACTTGGTCGTTTTAATTAACATTATAATTTCCGTAAAGAGCTTCTTTGTGGTACAGAATTTTAATATCGCTTTAAACAAAGTCGATTTTATCGGAGCCATAAGCTTTTCGTGACGCTCTCATCAGTGGCAATCGCGTCAAAATGGGACGAACCAGAGAAAATCAAGGTATTTATAGTCTCAACAGTTGGGACAAAGGTGCTGCAGTCTCGGAAAGGAGAAAGGTACAATTGCACAAAATTAAAGAAGTGTTGTGCAATACAGTGTAATCTCGGAGAGGAGAAACGCACTATGTGCAATCACCCAGGAGAAACACTGTTACTCGCAACTTAGGTTATTTAAAAAGTTTTAATGTGTAAACAAATTCCTTTTGTTTACATAAAACCGGATGTTTGGTTTTGATAAAAGTTGCCTCAAGTAGACATAGATGGAACGAGCTGCGTGCCACAGCAAGAATTTTAAAACGTTTATCGTTATAGTTTGCCGCACATTGCTCGTTATCAAGCAAGTGTTGTCCTATGGCAGAGTCACAATCTGGGTTGTTACGTTTTAGCTTACAGGATCTGCCAGGTTGAGATCGTGTAGGACGCTGCGCTTGCTGTTGTAGCCATTTAGAAACATGCTGCTTGATTCTATCTTGTAGTCGCTGTGATGTTCGTCCTACGTACCTACTGTCACAGTGGCACGAATATTTATAAACAATGGAGCTTTTCAGCGTGGCAGGTAAAACATCTTTGCGGGCTACAGGCAACATGCGTTTGGATGTAAATACCACTCTGATGGTAACGGAGCCATAGCAGCTTTCAACAGCCATTTTGACGTTTTTATCAAGACCAATGGAAGCTTTCCCTATCCAAGAAACTCTCAAATATACGGGTCACTTCTCAGGACAAAATCGTTTGGGCATAAAAAACTGAGCAATTTTCTTGGAAATGTTGCAGTCAATAATTGATTCAGGATAACCATTATCCAATAGAATGTTCTTGATATGCTTAATTTCTTCGTTTAGTTTAGATTTCGTGCATATCATTAGTGCCCGGTGTGCCAAAGTTGATATAAGGTTTGTTTTTTGTTTAGTGGGACTGAAAGATTCCCAACGTAAGTGCTGTCCAGTAAAGGTAGGTTTTCTATACACGCTTGTTTCAAAACCGGTAGCTGTTCGTTCCACGTTGACGTCGAGAAACGGTAAACAATTATTTTTCTCTTTCTCAAAGGTAAATTTGAGAGAAGGATGGAGACAGTTTAGTTGTTTGAAAAAGTTATCCGACTCTTCTTCATTGCGAAACATAGCAAATGTATCGTCAACGTACCTAAAATATGTGGAAGGTTTTGATTTTTGAGAGAAGAGTTTTTCTTCATAAAATCCAACAAAGATGTTAGCTAAGGCTGAGCCTAGTGGTGAACCCACTGCAACCCCATCAGTTTGCTTGTACATGATGTCGTTAAAGCTAAACTCTACTCCAGATGTGGCACTTTTCATCAGTTCAATGAAGACAGCCTTCGAAATAAGTGGTTGTGCATCCGAATCATCGCAATATAAGGCCTCTGCACAGATATTAATGGTCTCTTCAAGTGGGACGTTTGTAAAAAGGCTTGAGATGTCGAAGGAGCACATAAAAAGATTGTTAGCATCTTTAGAGTTTTGAATAGCATCAGCAAACGTAAATGAGTCACGAATACAATGGGTCGAGAAACGATTTAATACCGGTTCCAAGAGGCTTGCTAACCACTTGCTGAGCTCATGACGGGATAAGCCTGTCATAGATAGTATCGGTCGTAACGGTACGTAAGTTTTGTGCGTTTTGGGTAAACCATACATTCTGGGTCTTTGTGATCCGGTGGGACGAATATTTTGGTAAAGACTTTTGGGTATTGAATCTTCTTTAAATAGTTCTAATAAACGTTTTTGAAGTTTTGATTCAATATTAGCAGTTTTGTCGTTGCTTGAGGTTGGTCCAAGTTTTTGGAATTTTGATGGATCGTCAAGTATTCCTAGCATTTTATCTATAAAGTCATTCTTGTTCAGAATGACTACTCCTGAACCCTTGTCCGGTTTGGTGATGACAATGTTTTCTTTGAAATGCAAGCTATTGAGTGCTCGAAAGCATTCTCCATGAAAAGCAAAATCACGTGAGTCAATCTCTTCACCACAGTAGAGATGGGCAAGGTCTGTAAGTCTAGCCTTCAAAGAAGATTGATTATTTTCTGATGAAACTCTGTGATGGCCCAATTGGGCCCACAGCGATTCAAATTCTGCAAAGACTTCTTCTCTGCATATTGATTTAGGTGGAAGGCTGAAGTTCAGATCATGCGATAGAGCAAAACTTTCCACGTCTGATAATACAAGGTTCGAGAGGTTCAAGATATGTTTCTTTGTACAACTCAGCATATTTCCGAATCTTTTCTTTTTTAGAGTGGCAAGCAAGGATTCATTTCTGTTATGAATTTTCATGCTTGTCTTTTCTTCAATCATAGCGAGGTATCTGTAAAATCTAATTTTGTCAAAGAATGACAGAAATTGACAGGTTGTACATAAAAGATTTTGGTAAGGAGCATGCAATTTTTTCAATTGTTTAGTCTGCTTTTCAATTTCATCATTCATAAAAGCCCGTTCAACAACAAGGCTATGTCTGATTTTCGATCATTCAATGCGGGCAATCATATATTTGGGTGCGACTCTATGGGACCTGCAAGCCTTGAGAAAGGCTGTTGAGAACTTTGTTTCCACTTGATTCGCTTTATATGGATGCGGCTAATCAGTACGTCTGCAACATCATCAAGAAAGCAGCAAAAAATCATCCCACGCGGGTAGCGAAATAACTATATTCCGTGTTGGGATGTGGAGTGTGAATCATTCTATAGAACCTATCTGCAGTCTTCTCAGGGAAACGACTCGAGTTTAGCTTTGCTTGCCAAATTTGAAAAGAAGTGAAGGGATCGATGGTCCGAAGCAGTTTGGAGCAGTCACACTAACAGTTGACACAAAGACGGTGAAGGCAGCCTTTCACTTAAATAACTGAGAGGCCAATGGTGAGCTAAAAGTTTACAACAACAATATACTTTTACGTTTTGTCCAACTCCTTTTTATCTTGGGAAAAAACTGGAAAGATTGCTTACGTTCCGTCACCATCTAGTCATATTGCGCAAAAACTATCCTCAAGCATCACACTGCTGAGGTGACTTGTAGGCTTGGGATGGGGTGCTGGTGGTATCAAAACACTACGAACAGCTGCCCTATCTCTGGTCTATTAAATAGCTGAGTATTGTGCCCAGTCTGGTGTTGCTGCGCTCACACTCACCTCATAGACAGCGTCTTAGATGATGCTTTGCGCATAGTCACTGGATGCCTGCGTCCCACTACAACGGACCACCTACCCATATTTTCAGGCATCCAGCCAGATGAGCTTCGCCAACTGGGAGCGACACTCTTCTTGGCTTATCGAGGATCCCTGGACACTGATCATATCCTGTGTGGTCTTTTAATTGGGTTCTCAGATGCTCGCCAAGAGAATAGACACCCGTTTGTGCCAGCTACGTGAAATCTTTTTACCAACGTTGCCGGACTTGGCATCTATACTTTTGGGTGGACAAATTGCAGATGGAACGCGGAGTAGAGCGAGATTACGTACATCCAGGTTTCGTATTTTGATACTCAGGACCGGTGCCAAGCCCGTTGTTATGAGCTTGGACCTAACAGCTTTGGTTAAGCTCAATCGTCTGAGTACTGTGTTGGGCAATTTCATTTGTTCATGCAGAAATGAAGTCTCACTTCTTCACCGAATTGGGGGTGCAGCATCATTGAACAAACCGAAGACTACGTTCTAACAGGGTGCTCCATACATTGGGCACCACATGAAAAACGAGGTCTGAATGTTTTCAATGACAAAACTCGATGCTAGTTCAACAACATCACTGCCAGCATCTGATCCGGTCAGCACAGCAGCCTGGGGTAATAAATAGATAAACCCTCGGCCCCAGTTCCTGTGTCTGACCTGGAGTGGATACACATTCAAACGATGACGACAAATCTAAAAGTTTGAAGTGATAAAGATATCCGCTGATTTGATTAATTCATACTTTTATTAAGTTTTCTGATAATCAAAAATTAATTTCGACCTTTTTCATTTAGTAAATTTATCTTTGCTCAAAAGAAAACCTTTGATTGTGAACATAACAAACAAATTATACGCAGAAAAAAATCAAATGAGATTGAAACTCTTTTAAAACAAAACAAAAATGGACAATCGGCCCGAATTTAGTATTTTTACAAAATAACATTTCCATTTAGACGGTATTGATATTACTGTGAACTGAAAGTATTAACGTTATCCAATATTTATTTAAATGCTATTGCTTTACTATCATATAACTATTCAAGTAATATTTTATTTGGAATATGATATAAATATTAATGTTTTTGATCCACAAACATTAAAAAAACCTGAGAGTTGTTCGGAATCATCATCGATTACAAAAACGAATAGTAAGAATTTCCTTCTTGCTTTTTTCAACAGCATGTGTATCATCCTCGTAAACGTATTGTAAGAACTTGAACAAGTAAAACGCATTTAAGTGTAGCAGCTATCATGTTACTATGGTTAAGCTTTGATTCACATGTACAATGCTGCACTTGTCATATTTCGACTTAAAATTACAAAATTTGATACGCCGCCCTATCAAAAACTGTGTTACGGAGGCTCAACTAAGGGTTGAAATATTATAATAAACCGAGATTTGCTATCCAACGTTTGTGAAGACCTTTTTCGGTCTTCATTTAGATTTTGAAGGGGAAATATATATGGATATTTTAAAGAAAAACTATTTTAAAATTTTAAAGGAGCTTGTGGGATCTGGTTCAGACTGAAAGCGGTCACGGAAAATAGAAGCTAAAGCATAATTTCTGAAAGCGTTGCAGGAAATTACGCTTGTTTATTCTGCTACCGCTTTGATCGTCAACCAAACTTAAAAGCTAAATCATTTTAATTTTAATCTTTTCTTATTAAGCACGAATTTTACTTTTGACAATTTTTTGTGTTCACTTTTAGTCTGAACTGACTTCAAAAAAAATTAATGGGGTTTATACATATTTTATTGAATATGACCTTCTTGTAATTCCTGAAGCAGAATGAAAGAAACTTTAGGAGCTTGTTGGGATTTAAAAAATCTAAATTAGCGATAGGAATATATTCCAAAAAGTTCTAAAACAAATTATTCACTTTATAGGTTTTTTTTTAGAAATTAAATCAATCTTGATTCTGTGATTAACTTTGAAAACTTATTCAATTCTGACAAGTGCAGTTATTGCAACAAAAAAACAAAACAAAAAAAGTTATGTGCATTACCTAAAAGAGTCCTTTGGCTAGTTTTCAACGGCACTGTTAAATAATAAATCAATTATTTTATCTCAGCAAACAAACAACTTTTTGAAATAATTTCATCAGATCCAGCAAACAGTCTAAACTTAAAACTTTCTAAAAAGAAGCAATACAGCATTTTCTAAACTCTCAAAATTTTTGTAAGAGTCTGTTAAACTTTTTTTTTGGGGGGGGAGTTAATTGAAAACAATTAAACGTTTATTTTTAAATATAGATATATTCACATGGTTTCTTTGGTTGCGAATAAAAATAATTGCAATAGTGCTTTGTTTAAATTAGTGTTGCTCGTATAGAATAGGGGTAGGTGAATTTGATTCTTGTAAAACTTGTAAAAGCAAATTAATTCTGTAAAATGTTCATTTTTCAGGTTAGTTGAAGTAAATCATTTGGATTTTTAAAGTACAGCAATAATGATTTTAGTTGCAACCCAGTGTTTAGTCAGAAGAGCTGCAAAAACATCCGGCACGCCACTGTTTGCCAAGCGTTGTTGTAAGAAATATTTTTTACAAAAAAGCATGGCAAACTCACAATCTTTGTTTTATTATACCAATTGTGTATTTTTCACAAGGTGGCGGTAGTGTCTAACTTTTCAAAACTTCTATAAAAACGAGGATTTTTAATTGTAACAAGTCAGTTATTAAAAATTAAGCTAAAATAACGAACTTGCAACAAGAATTTGTTGTTTGTAAAATATTTTATATATATAGAAAGTAAGTGTTATAGAATCAAAAAAATTAAAGATGACAAAAATACCTATTCTTGATTCCAATGATTACTTTATGAGTGTTGCTTTCCTAACTGCTTTGATGAGTGAAGATCCGTCAACAAAAGTAGGAGCTTGCATTGTGAACGCAGATAAGAAAGTTGTTGGATTAGGATACAACAGAGCGCCAAAAAAAGAAGTAAATATTCCATGGGAAAAAGATACTTCAACAATCGAAAAATATTTTAAATCAAAATATCCTAAAATTTTGTTTGCTGAGATGGATGCCATACTAAATAAAACTTGTCTGTCGCTTGACGGTTGTACCATGTATACTTTGGTATATCCGTGGAATGAGTGTGCCAAGCTGATAGTTGCGTCAGAAATCAAGAAAGTTGTTTATTACTCGGATAAATATTCTAAGAAAAACTTTGCAACAGCATCGAAAAAAATTTTTAAAGAGGCAAACGTTACATGCGAAAAGTTTACAACTGAAAATGAAGAAAGTTTTCAAAACTTTGAAGAGATGGCGAAAAAAACTGTAAATATTCCAAACAGAAACGCAACTGAAGAAGTAGACTTGACAAACGAACATGAAGAAAATTAAACGACTGAAAAGATGGCAGAACTGTAAATATTTCAAAACAAAAATGTTAATTGTTCAGCATTATTGTTTTAACTATTAAATATATAATCGTGTTTGTGTTAGTTATATCACATGTAAGAAAACCAGTACAAAACAGTTGTAATGGTAATTTTGTTTATTTAGTTTTTGTATCGTAAACAATATACTCTTGAGAAAAAGTAAAATAATTGTAAGCCTTTTAATAAGTTGTAATGAGAGGAAATAATTGCATTGTTAAAATTTAATAACTATATTGGCATTAAAGTGATGCTAATTTTTTCTTAATTGTCAATTGCTAAAAAAAAGCTTGTTAATCTTTGTTGACCCTCCAAACTTAACGGTTGCAATTTAGTTCGTTGAATGAAGTAGTCGATAAAAAAAAATGTTGTAATTGTACTATAAAAAAAAGTTGGAGTGATTTGCTAAATTGGAAAAAATTTGTTGTAATAAAAATAATAAGACGTAACATCTTGTCCTTTTGCTATTTTTTGCAAAATGTTTTTTATTATAATTTTGTAAGCCTACACGACAACTAAACGACTTCACAATAGGTTTCAAAAACAGCTTTTATAGCTTTTTTTGTTTCTTTACTTGATTATTTTCTTAAGGTTTGGTCATCGTTTGAGACAATCGGGTTTGGTAAATTTAAAACAAAGACGTAGACGAAAAAAAGTTTAATGTTACAAAAATTTTATTGGTAAAGCCATACTTTTGTTTCTTTTTTTTAAATCATTCTAATGTTTTGATGTTTCCTGGTTTTCAAGAATTTATTCCAGAGTGATCTTATTGTAATTTGACAGGAAAGTAGTTTCTCAATAAGCAATATATATATATACTTGCAACTTTCTTTTGGTTAATGTTATTTTGACTATAGCATTGCTTTTGATCGGTTTTGATAATAATTACGAAAATTGCGGATATTCTTGTTTAAAAGACGAATTTCGGATATTTTAATTCTATTTGAAGCGGAACGAGTGACGCGGAGTTTTGATAGAAAACATATTAAAGCTTTGTATTCTCTAGTCGAAATACGACAAGTGCAGTAATGTGTAAGTGAACCAAAGCTGAACTGTAGTGACATTACAGCTGTTGACTTGACTGCGTTGTATTTGTCGAAGTTCTTGCCAGAAGTTTAAACGATAAGCTTGCTGTTAAAAAATCACAAAGAATTTTAAACACATTTGGTATTTTTCTAGTTGCAAAGTAAATGAAAGTTTATTTTCTGATAAATTTTTACAAATATGAAGATCTTAACCCTTTAACTGCCAGGCCATTTTGTGTAAATCATCACAAAAAAAGAGACTTTTTACAATTCGCGATAACTCAAAAACTACATAAAAAGTATAAATATAAAAATCTTTAAATCAAAAAGTGTTTTATACATTCTAAAGCCACTTTATTTTAATATTAGTTATCAGCTTTGGCAAGTGTCTTAGTTATAAAAATGATTTTATATATGCAAATGAAATGAGAATAAGGATAAATTTTTTTCTAAAACTTTATTTGATCTAGTTGGCGATTCATTAACTTGTGGAAAATATTAATCTAGTGCATGGCTTTTATTTGTTGAGTTTAGTTTGATTTCATTGTTGTTGAGTTAAGAGTAATTATCTCAGATACAAGTAAAACCATGATCATTCCAATTGAATCACAGTCTGAAAATCCAATAAAAATTTGGTTCAATGTTGACTTTTCAGAAAAACCATAAGTGCGTCATTATGTTGGTTTTAAATGAATGCGGGGAAAGATTTAAAAAAAAAAAACTAAAATAGACAAAGATTTACAACAGCCTACATTTTTGATCAAAACAAAGACAATTGTTTGTTTCCTAAATCAGATACTCTGTTTTTGTTTGAACGAAAAAGATTGAACAAAAACGAACGAACAAGGATTGTTTTCTTTTGATTTAAAAGCATGCTGGGCTTATTGATTTAAACAAAAAAGATTGTTTTCTTTTGATCTAAAGCATGCTGGACTTATTGATTTAAACAAAAAAGATTGTTTTCTTTTGATTTAAAAGCATGCTGGGCTTATTGATTGGAATAAAGATAGTTTTTACAAGTTTGAAAACTTATAACTTGCTAAAAGGCTAACAATAAAAACACTTTTGATAACCTTACAAAATTTGTGTAATTTATTCATTAAAATAGCTTTTAACAGCAAATGCTTCGTTTAAAGCTCTTTTGTTAATTGAGTAGCCTTAAAAAAGACTGTTTTGAAAACTCGAACGTTTTCGTCTAGCTCTCTTCAGGAGGTTTCGCTAGAATTTTTGTCATATTCTGATCTATTAAGAACTCCAGATTTATTCTGGAGTCGTCATTCTTAATAGATCAGAATATGACAAAAAATGTTATTTATTCTTTCTGACGTAACTAAATTTGAATAGCTTGGGCCTGTAAATCAATTTAATAATACTGCTCAAAATGAAACCAAACTTCAACGTCATTTACTTCAATTAGTTAAAAGTGATGCTCTCCCGAAAACCGTTTATGAAGTTATTAGACCCACCGTCTCACAACGACCAAGAATGTACGGACTTCCAAAAATTCACAAACAATATGTGCCTTGCCGCCCTATTCTTTCGGTGATTGGATCTGCCCAACATGAACTCGCTAAATTTCTCGCCGCCTTATTACAACCTGTATTAGAACTCTACTCAACTAATTGCATTAATGATTCCTTTTCTTTCGCTGAAATAATACAACAACTCAAAGTAAATTCTAATAATTCAATTTTCTGTTCATTTGATATTTTTAGCTTATTTACTAACGTACCTTTAGCGAAAACCATTAAAATGTACTAAAACACTTTACGGCGGTCACCTCCCTACTCCAGTTATTCCTAAACATGTTTTTATTGAAATGATGAAAACTGCAACTACTTATGTTGAATTTAGCTTTAACAACATTATGTACAGGCAAATTGATGGAGTTGCTATGGGTAGTCTCCTTGGTCCCGCTCTAGCAAATATATTCGTTGGCTATTATGAATCAAAACTTTTCAATAAAATTTCAAAACCTACCGTATACTGTCGTTACGTTGATGACACTCTTTCTCTTTTTCACAAAGAAACTGAATTCCAAAAAATTTTAAATTGTCTTAACTGGCCTCACCCTCCTTAAAATTTACCAACAAAATTGAAATCAATAATTCTCTGCCTTTTTTGGATGTACTTGTTACCAAATCTAATAATAAATTCATCACCTCAGTCTATCGAAAGCCCACTTTTACAGGTCAATATATTCACTGGAATTCCTTTGGACCAAAACAACGTAAAACAAATCTCATTGATACTTTAACATATCGAGCCTTAAAAATCTTCTCTAAATCTACATTAAAACATAAACTAGACAATATTCACTCTATTCTTGTACAAAATGGTTATCCAGAATTCCTTATTGATTCGAGAATTTTTAATAAAACTTTTACGTTTCCAACAAAGCATTAAAGAAGGCCCAAAAAAATCTCCTGTCTATGTAAAACTGCCTTGGATTGGCGAAAATTCCCTGAAATTTGAAAAAAAAATTATCTATTAATAGTTGTTTTGGAGCGGTCCAACCACGAGTGGTCTTTTCCACCAGACGAGTTTTACCTGCAATACATAAAGACGTTCTTTCCACTTTTCAACAAAGTAGCATCGTATATGAATACGTGTGCCACTGTGATAGTCGGTACGTGGGTCAAACGTCTCAACGTTTGCAGAACAGAATCCGCCAGCATGTGCCGAAGTCTATTCGGAACAGAACCAGTAAAGAACGTAAACAATCAGAACGTCCAGGAAAACTAGCTAATTCAATACCGCACTGTGATTCAGCGATTGGAAACCATTTGTTACATAACCAAAAATGTGCATCTCACTATAAGGACAATCAATTTTTTATTCTTTCTAAAGCACAATCCAATTTCATTTATCAGTCTTAGAATCAATTTTCATCACTCTTCGAAAACCTAATTTGTGTAGACAGAAAGAGTTTGTTTACAAACATAAATTGTTAGCATAATTGTAAAAAAAATTTTCTTTTTAGTTCCAAATTTTAACACAAAGCTTGCATAATTTTGTTCCTTTTTTTTTTGCCAAAAAAAATTTTTTTTTATGCTGACGAAACGTGATTTTATTTATTAATACTTTTCAATTATTATGATAACTATTATTAACCTTAACTTTTAGCCAATCAGAATCAGTCTTAAAACTTTGAAATACTACATTCAGTTCTGCAATTCATTCTTGCGAAACCTCCTAAAGAGCTAGACGAAAACGTTCGAGTTTTCAAAACAGTCTTTTTTAAGGCTACTCAATTAACAAAAGAGCTTTAAATGAAGCATTTGCTGTTAAAAGCTATTTTAAAGGTTTGTACCAATAAAAAACTTTTTAAATTTATTCATTCCAAAATAAAACAAAAAGAAATCATAGACATTTTCGGCTTATATTAACCCTCTTCAAATAAATAAAATTTTGTCTTCTAATTTAAAGATTGAGATTAATGACCTGATTACGTGGTTGTTTATCAAATTTGTCATACGAAGTTTTCATAAAAGAAATTTTTCAATAATTGATTAAAAATGCCAACGCAAAATAACAACCGCAAAGCCAATACACCACGCAAAATCCAAATAACAGAAATAACAATCTAAAATATATTAAATTTAGTATTGAATGTTCAATGGAAGTTGATCCTGGCGCACATTTTGATACCAATGTCGTCACTTTGCAATAAGTGGTTTTCGAAATACGCAAAATACGCTTAAAACTATAAAGTTTAAATTTTAACTGTAGTATGTCAGATCTGTATGACGTCACAATGAGCCAAAAGTTTGCGTGTTGATTTTTTACCCAAAACCCACCGCTTGAGGACCCAGGCATTTTAAATTTCAAAAATGGTGAAAACATAAAAAAGTTTAACAAATCTTAGTCGATTTAAAATTCATAAGTTCTTGTATAAATCAGAGGTCAGTTTAACTGCAATAATACAATAAAAAAAGTATGCCGGGAATGCAAGGCTTGCTCTGTTAAATATGTACTGATCATAATTTTAATGCGTGATGCCTTACTAATACATTTTTGCTTTCAGTATTTTGCCCTAAGGCGCTAAATTGCTATATAACAGTACTATTGTATTTTGATTATGCGCATTATAATCGTCATTTCGTGCCGAGTTCTCTATCTCGGGTCATGATGTTGATGGCCTTGCCCGGTTCTCTACCCGGTAACACCATCATTGTCAGGTGCATATAACTAACTTTTGCCATCCCTCATAGTGTATTTACTGCAATATGCTTTACGTTCATATTCCTGATGAGTCCCTTAAGGACGAAACAGGGCCTTGTCAAATATTTGCATCGCATATAATACACAAAACACGTTGCTTTTGAATATCGTTGTGTTCAGACAAGTAGTAGCTCCTCCCGGCATTGTCCAATCATTTGTTCTAATATATATATATATTATAAAAAATATAATACAAAATTTATTCAATCACTGTTTAAAAACCACAACAGTCTGTTTCATCCTTAGAATTGTCAGGTGGTTACTTATTGAAATAGAATTGCGCGATTTTTACAAATTTGTATTTGATTAAGTAACCACCTGACAATTCTAAGGATGAAACAGACTGTTGTGGTTTTTAAACAGTGATTGAATAAATTTTGCATTATATTGCTCTGATTTTTTCATTGAACACTCTGCTGGGAAGATCGATTTACTCCTGCAATAATAAAAAATATAAATATATATACAGTACAATAAAAAAGTATATATAAAGTATATGCCGCCAGATGTAATATCTGCCTTGATAAAAAGCTAGCCATTCTCCTGACGGATCCATGATCCGTACTTAATAAAAGAACGTAACTCACTGGCAAGTGCCATCATAAAAATAAATTGAAATTAAAAAATTTTTTGTAATCTCGCTAAGCATCAAATCCGATTTTTTTTACTACTTATGGTTCTTATACATCCACACTTCTTCTAGACTACGTCACTTGCCAGTGACAAGAGATCTACTTTCGTCTGCACAGTTGCGTCTTTTAATACGAAATGGCAGTTTAATAGTTTTTCAAGTTATTCAGGAATTTTATCGTTATAATTTTTCAAATTGTCTATTTTTCAGTTTTTATTTTATTTGTTGTTAATATATTTATCTTGTTTTTTTGTTGTTGTTTTTATTTCAGATAATCACCTGATGAACCGTTTTTTCGAGCAAAACAGCCTGTTGCGGTTTTTAAATAAAAATTTTTTGTGTAGCGTTTTAATTTAATTAATATATATATATATTAATTAAATTACATAGAGGTTATGCATCGAAGCGGACACACTGGTAAACTAGAGTATGCAGATATCCTTGGCTCCAAAAAAAAGAAGAAGAGGAAAAGAATCATCACTTGGTTTAACCGACGGTTTAGCGAGCATGTTAGAACCAACATTAGCAAGAAATTTTTGCGACTGCTCGCTAAACACTTTCCTCCCCATTACCGACTGCACAAGATCTGCAACAAATTCAACGCCAAAGTGAGCTACAACTGTATGCCAAATATGGCAGCAATTATAGCCAGGCATAACAAAGTTTATAAAAGTTAGAAAAGTTTATTAAAGTTCCACTATAAATTATTGAATTAAAATAATTTATTTGCAATAAAAATCAAAATTAAGATAAAGATCATTTCGTTATTATTATCATCATTATCATCTTATTTTTCATCTTGATTCGCAGAAAAACGTCGGAGGTGCTAAACTTAGGACAAACATCAAGCGATTACATTAATTGCTTTTGGAGATGTCAAGATAATAGATTTTTGGGAAATTTGGTATCGTTTAAGAAATTATTTGCTTTAGGAAACAATTTGTTTTTGTTACGATCACAAAATTTTAGTTTTAGTCAATAATATAAACGCTTAAACTAAGTTTTAAATATAGAGCCTAAAAGAAACGAAATAAAAAGAAGAAAATAGTTATTTAATTAAGTAATAAGATGAGTCATTTCTTAAAAAGCAAAAGCTTTTTTCCAGATAAAATAATCAGACACCCTATTTCAAAAGCGTCGAATCTTAACAATTATAAGCGAAAAACTTAAGTTAAAGCAGAACTGTACTGTAATACAGCTATTTTTTAAGTATTCTGAAAAAACAAAAATATTCAATCTAATGAAGATATTTTATTGTTTTATCAACGGGAAAGCCAACTGTGAGTAAGGTTCATATTTTGTCGTTTGTTCTATTGACAAACATTGCAAACCTATAATAAAAATGTTTTACAATATAATTGGAATTAAACAAGGGAGAGTTCAGTTTATTTACAACTTTATAAAAGTCCATTTTTTAGTAGTTTTACAGATTTTATAAAATGATATCGCTTATTCCCAGACATTTTCACTTTCATGAATGAAGTAAGCAAAAAACTTTGGAGTGAAATGATAACGTTTATCAGATACAAAAGTGCGTTACCGTCATTTATATCAAAGCTTTCTTAGTACAAAGAAAATACGGGACGAAACATTTTATCTTAATTTCCAAACCTCTGCGAGAATAATGTTACGGAAGATGAACGACTTAAATACTGTTCGCATTTACATAACCTAGTGGAAGATATGCACATTCGCTTTGCAGATCTCATTAACCTTACTGTCTCACGCTGAATAATTTAACTATTTTCTGCTGATCCTGCAGATCTAAAAGTTTAACTTCAAGATCATTTCATCAACTTGCAAAATGATGACGAATCCAAAAGAAACTTTACAGAAGATAGATATGATATATTTTAGTGCAGGGCATCTGGAAAATACCTGCTCATATGGAACGAAGTAAGACCATGGATTCTTTGATTTCCAACATCTTATTTGGTAGAAAAAGGGTTTTCAGCCGTGACGCTATTGCTATCAAAACAAAGAAATCACCTTTCCATCAGCACAGACTTGCAAACGGGCCCAATTTTTATGCTCGAACCCGACCCGAGCTCGGAAAGGCAAGCCCGAACCCGAACATAACCATAAAATTTATCTCAAGCCCAAATAGGGCCCGATTATTTTAGATTTGAAGGTTTGATTTGGCGAATATATTAGCTAAAAGGCGGCCTAGGTTTTTATTTTCTTTGTGTTTGTAAAACTAAGCCTAAAGAGCATGATTTTACAAACACTCAAAAAACAAAAAAAAATTACATAATTCAATTTAATCTTTGTTTATTCAAGAATTAACTATTTCAATAGCTTTAACACTAGAAGGGGACAACACAGTTTGTCTTTGAGATATCGTGATTCCACACGAAGAAAAGTCTCTTTCCGACTGAGCGCTTGTACACTGAGTTGCAAGCAAGCAACTTTGCTCTACTAGCAATTTTCAATAATAGCAATTAAATTTTCTGCGCGCTATATATATACTCGGTAAAAATTCTGGACAATTCCAAGTAATTCGTGAAAGGTCACAATTATTCCAGAAGTGTCAAATTTGATCTAGAACTACCATTGCCAGACAAACACAATTACGTAAGAATGAGAATTTAAAATGAAAGAAAATTTTAAAGATCCTCTGTCAATCACAATCTACCGTTACTGAGTGTGTGACCTTGATACGTCACAATGAACATTTTAAATAGAAATACAATTTTACAAGCTTTTGTTCAAATCAAAAATTAATCAAATTTTGTGATTATGAAAAATAAAATAACAATGCGAATTTAAGCCAGAATCAAGCCCGAACCCGGCCCGAACCCGGCCCGAACCCGAACCCGACCCGAAAATCTGGGCCCGATTTACAATTCTGCACCAGCAAACGGTGTGATTTAAAATTGTACCAGACCAAAATAGCTGCAAATATTAAAAAGTTTGTTAAAGATCACCAAGCTCATCCATCTCATTAAAAAACACCAAACGATGATTAGTCTACTTTTTTAATTGATTTGTAATAAATTTGTTTGAAACTTTAGATTTATTTGCATTGCCGAATGGGAATAATGGTGTATAGATTGCTATAAAGGGGCAACGGTAAACGAAAGTTTAAAAAGCCACTGGTTTAAACAATAAACCTGTTGTTAAAGAAACAAAAAAAATTTTAAAAACATTTGGTATTTTTTATGATTTCAATGAAAAATTATTGAGTTTAAAATCTTCATCTAATTTTGCGGTTATCAGGGGATTATTTCAAAATTTTTATGTTGAAATCAAAATAAAGTTAAAAAAAAATCTCTAAACTTTAATTACTGAACAGATTTTGATTTTCTTATATTTACAGATAACTGGTGTAAAAATTGGACCGAGATGGACAAAATATTGGGCTCGCACGCTTTATTGAGTTTGAGTCATTTTCAAAAGTACCGCGAGCAATACCTTCTCGCGGGATACGAGTTGGACGACTCTGTGTTTGACTCATGTTGTTTTCTGGGCCTTCTTTAAAATTTTAAATCAAGCTTTTCTTTTTGAAAAGCCATCAGTGGAATTTTATCGAGCACAAATAAAGTCAAGCCTAACAATATTGTTCTTTTCAGTTATTCACAAGCCAGGCGATTGAGAACAATGGCATAGTGACGTCACAGTAGGACGCGGTTTTTCTAATAAACCTGTGCGATGTCAAGATAGTCTCCAAACAAAAAGCTTTTTATTATAATAATTTTGTTTCATTTTTAGATTTGTTAGAACTCTGCTCCGACCAAGCAAAAGGGATTTCTCAATAATTGTGACTCTGTCGTGATTCATGTATGACGAATGTCTCGTTGCAGCATGCTCGGCTTATGCTTTTATTTTATCAATCGTGCTTTGCTACCCATAATATGTATCGTGTGAAATTTTGTGCGACGGTATTTCTGTGTCCTACGGCCGATGATTTGGATATTCGGTCGTGCTCACTATATATAGTCGTCGTCATCGTCGTTGTCGTTTGAAGGGTATCCACTCCACTATATAGAGTGACGTGGCTGTACCATTCAGGGACAGGCGACGAAATTATGAATAACATGATAGCGCTACTCTAGAATAGAGACGTGGTTTTATTATAATTGATTAATAAATTTTATTTGAATAAGTTTTGGTAATATTGTGTTAGGGTTAGTTTTAAAACAAAATCCAACAACTTCCAACAACTCCTTCAATTTCGTGCGAGTTTCTTATCCTAAAAGCTGTTGAAATCTTGATTTGTTTACCAAGTTTTGTTCGAACAAAAGCCATTCTTAAGCTGCCACTTCGTTCGCTTCATACTAAATCCAGCAATCATGTGGTTCGTAATTAGATGTTGTTCAATAGCAGAGTCATGGACAATGATTTGAGAAGTGCAGTTTGTATTGCAGACACGGAAAATATTAGAGCGGTCTTGGGAAAAACGATGGTTTCTGATTGACCTGGGAACCTGTTGTTTAATGCGTTCACTGCAATCTGTGGTGTGTACATCCTACGTACCGACTATCACAATAGCCCACAAATTGATAAATAACATTATTGTGGTGATGTGCAGGTAATACATAATTTTTGGTTGTGAGAAGAAGAGGCCTGATTGTAAAAACAGCAAGTGTTTCAACAGCAAAGTAGCAACGCTGAATGGCTATGGAATTTCTGTGGCAGCATTGATGCCGGCTTGTTCGCGTTTTTTGTTCCTCTTCAATTTGTGGGGCAATTCGCAACAGCGATATGGTAAAAGTTTCGAAATATTCAGTTTAAAAACGTCTTAAAGTAAATTTAAAATTAGGCTTCAATAGTGATAACGCTATGTTAACGATAAAGTTGCACGGATATATGACTAAATTGGTTAATGCAATAGAATACAGTAGTATGGCTTATACCTATGCAAAATATGGCTCATGAATGCCCAAAATATGGCCCGGGACACAGTTAATAAAGTATTTATTAAGTTTTTTTTTAGTTTGATATGGTAGGAGTGCAGTTACATAATATGTTGCAGTTTTTAAATTGCTACAGTTAAGATTACATTACGGGTGCCCAACCCTTTACACGCCGAGTCCAATTTTTGTAAAGTATCCCCTGGATTACAATTAGTATAGAATTACTGTGCAGTAAATGTTTAAACTCGGTGTTTTGTTATTTTATTTCCAATTTCTTAAACATCTCTCTTTTGTATACGCCCAAATTGCTGTTAAATCTATTTAATTTTAAAGTTCCGCGCACATAACTCCGTTTTATTTAAGTAAGTACAAATTTTTTTACACTTAATTATTAGTTTTTAGATTATTTCATAAAAAGAAAAAAAAGTTGTGGAAAGCGAAGACAAAGGCGAAGTGAAAACTGCTCATTTAAAGCAAGTTTTACTAAACAGCTCATTAACTAAGTTTATTCAAAAGTTTACGAAGCAGTCAAATTAAATATTTGCGAGAGTGGTTTGTTTTATGTTCAAAGAAAAGAAGATTAACTGAGAATGTTTTTGGGTAAAATTTATAAAAAAATTTTAAGATAGAAATGCCTGGTAGTTAGTTCAGCTTTATTATATAAAATTTTTAATTGAAAAAAAACCCAACACAATCTATTTTGTTTGTTTTTTTGTTTATTGGGTTTCAATTATGTTCAATTTTTCCCACTATCTTACCCTTCTGACTCGCAAAACAACGATGGATTATATTCAAACTTAGTGCGACCATCAACCAAACATCCAGATCTGTATTCTTAAATCTTAAGATATTGCTGTGCGGTTAAAATTTTTTTTTATTTTGTGATTTTGAATGGTTTTGCTATGGCCGCTAAGCAGAGGAAAATATCACAAAGTGTATGGTGAATGTAGTACACTATTAGAACTCATACCGTGTCAATGCGATCAATTGCCATCAATACGTCACTTCCATCTACTCGGCAGCGCAGCCGAAACAGACTGCTGTAGCTTTTTAAACAGTGATTAAATATACTTTGTATTGTGGGAAATTGAAATTAATTAATTAAGATTATATGATTCGCACTTTCGGCTGACAAAATGTAATCTCCACAACCACAACAAAGTCCAATTAGCGGTCGCTTATAACTGTTATCCTAATTCATAATGATTTGCTACTCTGCTTCAAACCATAAAACCGATTCATAAAACTGATATTGTGTATCGTTTAGTTGAGTTTCTTTTTCTGCTTCTAGTTTTTAATTTTTAATTACTCAATATAAATGAATTGATTATTTACATAAATTCTTTCAACCAATTGTCTCAAACAGTGACCGAACGTTTAGAAAATGACAAAGTAAAAAAACCAAAAAACTGTAAAACTTGTTTTTGAAAGCTAATGTGAAGTCGGTTAAAAACCGTGTAGCTTTATAGATTATACGTAATAAAAAACACTTTGCAAAAAATAACAAAAAGACAAAATGTTACAGCACAATTTTATTTAATTTGTTCTTTAGTTTGTTCTTCAACAAATCTTTTCCAATTTTGGTAAATAAATCAAATTTTTTTATACAGTAAAATCACATCATTTTTTTTTATCAACTGCTTCATGCAACAAACTAAACTTCAGCCGTTAAGTAATTTATTTTTATCTTTATATTTATTCTCCTGACTCGCAGGAAAGCGACGAAGGCACTAATACATAGAGCAAGCAATTATCCAGACCTGCTTCCAAAGATCCCAAGATATTGCTGTCCGGTTGAAATGTTTTGTTTTGTTTTATTAGTTTTATAGAGTATGACTGAAATTTAGAACTGGTTGCAAAGCCACCAAGCAGGGAAAGTACTATAAAATGTCGTTCTCAAGAACACAGCAATATGGTGATTCTGTAACGTAACGACGTAACAAAAATTCGTAACAACGAAAGACACATCGAGGGGTCCTCCGTCGTTACGGATGCAAAGTTCAGCTCTTACAAATCACAAATAGAACGCGTAGAATCCTGCAGCAACCTCGCAAAAAAGACGAATAAAACACGTCCTTGACACACACAAGACGCATGTTTCACGCTTTAAGTACGCATATTCCACGCAAGATTAACGCAGGGCCCCGCCCACTTCCAAAATCACGCAAAGCCAAAATTTTTGTGTAGTTCAAAACGATTTTGGCGTACGAGCGCGCAAGCCCACCCCTGCCCCCGCTTTCGACGCATAAAAACTTATGAAATTTGCAGGCTCCACTAATGATTTACGCATATCACACATTTTCCACACACAATTGCGTATAACCCAGATTTTATGCGCTTTTTATGCGTTTTTGGTTATGTGAAAGGGTCTTTAGACAGAGGCTTTATGTGACTGACCCCTTTATGTGACTGACCTTTAGGTGACAGGGCCTTTATGTGACCCTTGCAAAAAAGCTAGCAAAACCAGATTAAAACCCCTAAATGACAATGACATAATGAGAAATCTTGTGTAACGTCCTTCAACGTGATTACCAGGCAGTACCAGTATGTTCCCCATATTTGATTTTAGGACAAAAGAGGCTGCCTCGGAAAAGTCGTGAAAATCAATGAGCCGTGGTGGATTGCACTCGAGATTAAACTCTTACGTGGATAATGATGCAATTAAGGTTTCCCTTGAAAATCAATGAAATGTAACTTACCACTGAGTTGGAAAATACGTACATGTATAAATTTGGGTATAGTTTTTTTCCGGATACACTGTATAATCAAATATTAAAATGAGTTATTTCTTAAAAATCTCATTCAATGTTAAGATCATCAAGCTCATTTATCTCATTAAAACGACACCAAACTATGAATAGTCTACTTATTTAATCGATTTGTAATAAATTAGTTTGCAACTTTACGTTTTTTGTATTGCCGAAAAGCAATAATAATGTATAAAGTGCTATAAAGGGGCAAAGGTACATAAAATTTTAAGAACCATTAGTTTAAACAATAAACCTCTTGTTAAAGAAACAAAAAATTTTAAAAAGATTTGGTATTTTTGTTGCCTTCAATGTAAACTTATTGAATTTATAATCTTCATCTAATTCTGCGGTTATCAAATGATTATTTTAAAAATTTTTTTGTTGAAATCAAAGTAAAGTTTTAAAAAAATCTCTGAACTTTGATTAATGAACAGATTTTGATTTTCTTATATTTACTGATAACTAGTGAAAAAATTTGGCCCAAAATGGGAAAAATATTGGGCGTCTATGCTTTATTTAGTTTGAGTCATTTTCGAAAATACCGCGAGCAACACCTTTTTGGTGGGCCACTAGTCGGACGACCCTGGATTAGAGTCATGTCGTTTTCTGGGCGTTCTTTAAAATTTTTAAATCAAGTTCTTCTTTTTGAAAGCCATCAGTGGAATTTTATCGAGCACAAATAATGTTAAAATTAACAATGTTGTTCTTTTCAGTTATTCACAAGCCAAGCGATTGAAAGCAATGGCATAGTGACGTCACAATAGGACGTGAGTTTTTTTAATAAAGCTGTGCGATGTCAAGATAGTCTCTAAAGAAAAAGCTTTTCACCACAATAATTTTGTTTTATTTTTAGATTTATTAGAACTCTGCTCCGACCAAGCAAAAGGGATTTCTCAATAATTGTGACTCTGTCGTGATATGTGTATGCCGAATGTCTGGTTGCAGCATGCTCGGTTCATGTTTTATTTTGTCTATCATGCCCCGCTTCTCATAATATTTATCGCGAAAAATTTTGTGCGACAGCGTTTCTGTGTCCCACTATCGATAATTTGAATATTCAGTCATGCTCACTTTATATAGTGACGTGGCTGTACAACCCGAGAGACAGGCAACGAAATTATGAATAACATGATAGCGCTACTCTAGAATAGAGACGTGGTTTCATTATAATTGATTAATAAATTTTATTTGAATAAGTTTTGGTAATATTGTGTTAGGGTTAGTTTTAAAACAAAATTCCTAATTCTAACAACTCCGTCAATTTTGTGAGAGTTTCTTATTCTATTCTAAGTTTTTTATTCTAAGCTGTTGAAATCTTGATTTGTTTACCGAGCTTTGTTTGATCAAAAGCCATTCTTAAGCAGCCATTTCGTTTGCTTCATACTAAATCCAGCAATCATGTGGTTTGTAATTAGATCTCCGCAGGGAGAATCGAACTCGCGTACTTCTGCTTGCAAGTCACAATTTTTACCACACTGAGTTATTCCGACGTTGGCAAGGCAAAGCAATTAGATGTAACGTTGGATCTTCGGGTCTGTGTTTTTTTTTTAACAAAATGGGTGGTGAACATGGTTTGTTGAAACAGTAACGCTATCATTTTGTTGTTATCGTAATCACTCAAAATTGAGTGTGGATTATCTCTAATCCGACTATAAATTGACATTCATTATCCAAAACAATAAACAAATTATGTGTGACATGTTTGCTTTTGGACCATTCTCGGAATTTCTGCCGGAATACAATAATTGTCTAAATTATCGGGTGTCCCAAAAAAACCGGAGTCGATTGTACTTAATCAAATCACTTAACAACGAAAGGCGTAAAGTAATGGAAAAAAATTATTTTTTGTGAAGAAATTGAGTATTGTAGAGCGTCTGGTATTGAACCAAACTGCGCTCTCATTAGAAGTAGGATCCCAATATTTTATTGTCACGTTTGTTTAGTCAATTATCAAGTAACAATAGAGGAACGCTTTTTTAAGTAGAGCCTAGTTACAAACAATTGTATGGAACCGCCATTTCCAATTAGCCACCAAGCAGCTTTGTAAATAATGCTTTTTTTGAACTTGGCCAAGATGAATGCTACCTTAAGTTTTCTATTATTGATCAGTTAACAGTTTTATGCAGGGACTCCAAGGGCTCTGTGAAGGCAGTCTGTACAGAACTACCACTAATTTAGCTGCTGGCATTGCAGTGGCACCAAATGGGTTTACCGCATGGATTTCATGGGCTTCAAAATCTTTTCAACAAAAAGAGAAAACAATAATTGACAAAATAAATAAACTTGTGTATTATTAGCGAAAGTTTTCAAACCTGTGCCCGCAAAGTTTACTTATATTTATTTGAGCGGTTCATAACGTTAAATGTTGTACGTATTTACTTCCTTAACATATGATATTGATTGTGGTATAACTAACAACCTTGCTTAAAATAATGATAAATTTTTTTTGTATAAAAAATAATAATATAATTAAATATTTAAGTTTTTGAGAAGTTTGTTTACTTCAATGCTACACAATGATTTTCTTGGTAATATTGTTAAATGTTGTCCAGTTAAGCTTAAGTTACAGAATATTTTTAACGTACAGTGATTAGATTTATATTTTGGTGCACCTATAATTATTTTTACTTATTCACTCTCGATATTTAGAAAACGTTATTAAAAATATATTATTTTATATCAGCTAAATAGCAGTACAGATTGTATCATATTATTCAATTTTTAAATTTAATTTTTATTATTAAAAATTAAGGTACATAAGTGACTTATACATAACGATGGTCCATATTACCTGGGTTTTCCTAATTTTTTTACCATAATTAGAAACCATAATTAATTTGTCAGTAACGTGGTCGAGTGGTCAGAGCGCTGGAATTGTGATCGTCATAATATCGATTCAAAACCTACTCGCGCCATTCTGTTGTATTCTTGGGTAAGACAGTTTAGGACCGGACAGCAATGTTTTGGTATCTTTGGAGCAGGTGGATGTAATTGGTTGGCCTGTGTATTATGCCTCACTCGCTTTCCTTTGAGTATCTTTATCTGATTGAGATATTTTTATCTGATTAAAGTGTTGTGGCCATGCTTTCTACTGTCTTCCACTTTCACTTTCTGATTTTCTTCTGCACGTTTTAACGTCTGACGTTGTGCTGCTTCTTCCTTTTCTTGATCTTTTCAATATTTATAATTTTTGTGCTAAACTGTTTAATAATGATCGAGAATAAAAATGAATGAATGAATGATTGAGTTAGGAGGATTAAAATAAAGTAAAACTTAATTTTCCGTTAACGTTTTAGCCATAGATTTTACAATTTTTAATGAGAAAATTGTGATATTGTATACTTAGCATAATTCTTGAATTGACGTTATGAATCATTTCCTTTTTTTCCCGATTGTATATTCAAATCCTTTTTTTCCCCACAGATCTCCCACTCTGGTTGTCTACCTACATGAACAAGTCCATAAATTTCCCCATGTGGGGAAAAAGGGACTTGATCTAACGTTATTTTGTACAGTTTTGTTTTTTGAAGATTGAGTTACTGATCATTTAGTGTTAGTCTCGTACAGATGTCTTTTTATAAAAGCTCTTCATATTTTTTTGCTTGTTGGCTGATTAGTGGAAGCTTTTTTTTCTTTTTAAAGAGACAAAATTTTCAAGATGGCGTGAAGTAAAAGATTTTTTTTGCCAAAGCTTTTTATCTGACACTCTTCAGGGAAAATCGTCAGAATAAAGCAGAAATGAAACCGAACTGGATTATAAAGAGGAAAGCAGAGTTCTCATTGGCTGAAAGAAGTTAACCAGTGAGAGAAAAGATTAAAAAATTTTCAAAAAGTAGACGAATTCTTTTTGTTTACACAGAAGGGGATTAAAAAATTGGTAAAAGTCACTTCAGCGAGTAGAAATGTGAAAAGAAGAGCAATCTCAAGCGAGAATAAAAAATGCTTTATTGTTGTAGTGAAGAGCGCATTGGGCGTTGTCAAGAAGATGTTAACCAATGGCGGATTTGTGAAATTGTTGTGAGTGTATGTTGGCCTTGCAAGAGCGGGAAAGGCTTTGGTGGTTGTTCGAGGCAGGAGGATTGGCAAGGAATCTAGGAACGTGTTGTTTAATTCGCTCTTCTAAGCGTTGCGACGTGCGACCAACGTACCGACTATCACAGTGGCACACAAACTGGTAAATAACATTGCTGTCATGATAGGAAGGTAACACGTCTTTCTTAGTTGCTGCTAATGTTATTTATTAGCTTCTTAGACATGTTACGTGTTACCTTCTCATCATCACAGCAATGTTATTTACCAGTTTGTGTGCCACTGCGATAGTCGGTACGTTGGTCGGTATGTTGGTAACCAAGGCTGCCAGTAAGAAATTTTTGTTTCCTCCCAGCTTTCCTGGAAAATTACCCCATCGTTCGCGCAAAATCTTCCAACATACAAACAAAATAACAATAAAAACTTTACATATCATTTGAAAAGTTTATTGAAATTTTTGCACTTTAAATATGTTTAATGTTAAATATTCGAAGGCTCAGTATAAATAGCATCAATTATTTTATTTTCCACTTCTTGAACCAATGCCTTGCTTATGGTTCCCATCAAAATTCTATTAACGTTTGTTTTTAGCTTTTAGTAAATTAGTCTTTTTGTTCTTAGTGTTATTAACTTGTGAAAATATTCGCTCAAGACACGCTGACGAATGTACGTAGTAAGCAAGTTAAATTCATCATACATTAAAAAAAGTAATGGGGATTTTGGATCTTCTAAACCATTCTAATAGCACTCTAATTGTACCAGTACTGTGGTATGCTTTCAGTTGACACCTGTAGTGGAAGCTCTTTATCTGTAAGCCCATAGCTTCTCCACTGATCATCAAGCTCATTTACTTCTTCGGGCTTTATTAAATTAGGAAATTTGTTTACAAGATGGGATAGAGGTGATGGAGAAATACGGCTGTTTAAAGCAAATTTTGGGTTAAAAACCTTTATCTGAGCAATTAAACTATCTTTATTCAGTGGAAATCATTTTTTTATGTAAACGTATAATTCAACAAAAAATTTTAAGCAGTCTTGTTTAAATCTCATCAAAATGTTGGAAGATAATGGTTCCTTAGTTAGGTGAACGATAATTGGAAAATATCAGAGTTGCTATTTCAGCAAAGTACAATGTTAAAGTTTGGCTGTAGCAATCAATAACAGTGATTATGTCAAAAAAAGCTGCATGAGGCTCTCAAACAGCAGGTTGGATACACCCCTGGTAAAGAGCAGGTTTTGTTAAATTGAGTATACGTCATCAAACCACTCAAAAACACCAACGTATACCACCATGCCATTGTTTAATATGTGATAAAAGAATGAAAAAAAATTGTTTTTTTGACAACTTAAGACAAGAATATAGCAGGTTTGACAAAACAGCAATCCGTAAGTAGAATTCTCCCAGATCTTTACCAATTTAAAAAATTTTTTCCCATTTCTCAGACTACCTGCATTTCTTCCATATCTCGGGGAAATGCCCCATTTCTGACAGTCCTGGTTACAACATTAGTTGGTTTTGCCCTCACTCCGCCAATTTTTCAATGTGAACTTGAAACGCGGAGGTCCTATTCCGAATTCTAGATCAAAGCTTTCAGGTTACAGGTCGATATTTCAAAAATCCGAGAGCGATGCGAGACGTGATTTACAATCTGTCAGTACCTGATACATTTTACAGATCGTGGATCGCACTTGATGCTTTTTACAAATCATGAATCGTACCCGATGATTTAAAAATTTTTTAATTTTTTTAACCCATGAATTTCTAACCCATGATAAGCCTAACCCATGATAACCCATATCTAATCCATGCTAAATCTTTTTAACTCATGTTAAGCTCAATACTGGTTGAACTCTTACTTACTAGGCAATTATTAATTATTAACAAATATTAATTATTAACTTAATCATTAACACGACGATCTTACTTACTCGGCAATGCTGCTGACAAATCAATCAAAGTTAAAAAAACATTGTATAGCCTATGCTCGATGTTGGATTGTAGATTTTTTTAAGTTCTGTGTTTAGATACTATTGAATTGTATTTGGCTAAGAAATATAACTATCTACATATCAATTCCAGAGAAAAAGTACAATTAGTGATTTCATTTATTGATAGAATGGTAGTAGATGTCAAAATAAATTTGCTACAAAAAAAGTGTTTCTTTAGTTAATTTCTTGTTATTGTTTAGAC
The DNA here is from genome assembly GCA_963680785.1 of Diplosoma virens. Taxonomy (NCBI): domain Eukaryota; kingdom Metazoa; phylum Chordata; class Ascidiacea; order Aplousobranchia; family Didemnidae; genus Diplosoma; species Diplosoma virens. Next base: position 27,945,008 of record OY796889.1, read on the forward strand.
ATTGTTCCGTTCTCCCAAATTAAATAAATCAATATTTTTTTACCATTTTACGTTTGTTTTGAACACTAAATTTTGAATTTCAGTTGAGAATTCCAAAAGTAACATTTTTTCCTAATACTTTTGCACAGTACTGTTGAAAGATAGGAAAATAAAATTTAAATAAATGATACACTATATAATTGCAATGGCTCGAAAAAATGTAATTTTATTTTTCCGGCTGAAAAAATTTAAACTCCACAATCATGACAAAATCCAACTGTTTTTTTAATTTATAATGATTTGTTTACAAATTTTAATGATTGATACAGTTCTTTAAAAACCTTACTCTGCTAGAAACCGTAAAACCTATTCATAAAACTGTTATTGTGTACCATGTACTTACTGTGGTTTATTTTTCTGGTTTTAATCTTTAACTTTTAATCACTTAATATGGACGTACACCAATGATCATTGACAAAAAGTTTTTAAGGTCAAATTATAATTGCTACTTGTCAATCTTTATTTATTGTTAATATATTTTTTCACAGATTTTTTGCTCCCCTTACTTTTTTTCTGGTTACATCCCTGCTTTAAATTGTACCAAAACTATTGTTTTAAACGATGATTGAGGAAATGCCAAAGTAAACAAAAAAAAGAAACAGTGAAATTTTTTAAAAAATTATTGCCAAGTCGGTTAATTAGAAATAGTGTAGGGTTATAAAATTATAATAAAAAACATTCTGCGAAAAATAACAAAAATACAAGATGTCTTATTAATAATAGAAAATCTTTTCCAATTTTGCAAATAACTCAAATTTCTTTATACTGCACATTGACATCTTTTTTTTATCAACTACCTAATGCAAAAAACAAAGTGCAACGGTTAAGTTTAAAAGATCAGCAAAGATTATTATTCTTTAACAATTGAAAATAAAAAAAATAGCATCGCTTTAATTTTAATCAAGTTAGTAAGCCTTAACAATAAAGTTAAAATAATTCAATCTTTGAGCTCGGTTTTGGCTGAAAGCGATCGCAGAAAAAACAAGCGTAGTTTTCCGAAACCCTTTTAAAAAATAGGCTTTTGCTTACTTATTCCTCGACCGCTTTCAGTGTGAAACGGATCCGTCAAGCTCTTTTAAAATTTTAAAATACTGTGATTTGCCTTTCAAATATTCAAATATATTTCCCTTTCCAAAAAAGTTCTTCACATAAGTTGGATGGCAAATCCTGGTTTATTATATTCTTCCTCAAAGTTGAGCCCCCAAGATAAAATGCATAACTACGGCTCTGCACTGAACCAATTTTTAAACAAAATTAATAAGACTAAAAGAGGGTATTTCGATGAAATAAATCAAAATTTGTACAAAAGTTATACTCTGAGTTTTCATTAAGCACTCTTTAAAACATATTGATTTTTTTTCAAGTTCATGAAATTTTGATTGCTAATTTAAAATCATTTTAAAGATGTCATATTAACTCTTTTATAAATATTAGTCAAAATATCCGGTCCCGTTGCTTTTTAAACTTATTTACACCAACTCAAATCGCCTCATCTCGTTACTTTGTCTCCACCACAAATTCTTTAAAATTTTTAAGGAAGCCGAATATTTTTACTTTTGGTAACAAAGAACGAATTTCTTTATCACTCGAATAGCTAAATAAGATTTTCTTTTTATGGTATTTTTAATATTTTGATTGAATTTCATAAGATGCATAAAAATTTCAGAAATTCTAATTTTAAATTAAACGGTACGATGAGATAGTTTTTGACAGAGAAGCGTATCATCTTTTTATTTTTTAGTCAAAATATGATAAGCACAGCATTGTTAAGTGAAGCAAAGTAAAGAAGGAAGCAAAAAATTGTAAATGTGAAGCAAAGCTTGACCGTAGTAACAGTTGTGACGGGGTAATTTCTTGCCCTATGTATCAGCGCCTCCTTCGCTTTCCTGCAGTCAGGAGAATAAATATAGCGACGAAAAAATTGTTGTTTCAATACTGCTACAGTAAACGTCGGTAAATTCGGATTCGATTTGACGCTCAAATTGATCCGTATTATGCGAAGATCCGTATTATCCAAAGGCTCTTGTTTTAAGCCAGACGTTATCCAGATCAGTAAGATGTAGATAAAAATCACCTTATTTGAATGTATAAAAGACTGAACGGTACAATTTTTTGAAACAAACAAATTCATTTATACAGTTTAAAGGTGCAATAAAAATTTACACTATCACGTATCAGACAAAATTAGCTGTAAAATAATTTGTTATTTTAGAATGTCGCAGACATTTTAGTGATTGGTCCATAAGTATATCCTTCTAACTGAAAAATAATATCTTTCATGGCTGTGCATGAACACCCAAGCCCATAGCGCTGTATCGTTCTCATGGCTGCGTAAGCGTCACTCAGTTTTGGAATTGGTTTTTATAGCTATATATGGATACCGTGCGTTGACCTCTTTGTCGACCAATTTTTGTCGCAAAATCATCTTGTTCCCTAAAAAATAAGGTTTTCACTTGAAATCGGACTCAGATTTTTTACTTTTCTTTCCAAAATCACAGTCTTATCAAAATAAAAAAAGTCTTCACCTGAAATCAGTCCAAGAGTTTACACTTTTCGTCCTAAAATTGTAGTTTTCTCAAAAAAAAAAAAAAGTCTTCGCCTCAGATCACCACACCTTTCTCTAATTTGGTCCCAAACCAGTGGTGTTCTTTATTACGTTCAGAAATAAAAGTCATCGCGGAAAGGTTCGTTGGTCTTGCAAAGCATGACTTGCATGACCTGACCGCACGCCACTGATAGATACTATAGCAAATAATCGAGCTCTTTATGAAAATAATTTTTTTTCTATTACTTGATGCCTTTTGTTAAGTGATTTGATCAAGTGCAGTCGACTTCACTTTATTGCGACACCCAATAAATTAGATTATTATTTTATTAGGGCAAAAATAACAAAACATCACTCACATAATTTTTTATTTTTTCGTACAATAAATATCATCGTATTGTCGGATTAGTATTAATTTGCACCCAATTTTGAGTGATTTTGATAACAATAAAATGATAAAATTAGAGGCAAGTTAAACTTTAACAAAGAACAAAAGGCGTAATATATTTTTTAAAGAAAAACTTGAAACACTACGTTTCTATTGCACGAAGTTGTTAAATTACTGTAAATGGTTCTCCTCTCACCATTGTGTTCATTAGTTTTATTTTTTGCTTTAAAAGAGTTGTGCATTGTGTGTTGTTTTTACCTGAAGGAGTCCGCCCGATGTAACGGACAAAACGTCGTGTTTTAAAAGTGAAATTTAAAGAATCACGTTTTGTTAAAATTTTGTAACTGCTAAGTGCTTTTGCCTACTACGAGGGTGCTGACATATTCTATATAGATTTGATGGGAACTTGCTTTAAAGGGCCGCGAGCAACTGTGTGCAAACTGAATTGATAGGTTCAATGACTAATTTTTTAGTCTACACCTTCAATTTTGGACGAAATTAGAGAATTTGTACGCTAATGGAATTTGAAGATTGTTGCCTTTTTAGTCTTGACCTTCAATTTAGGACAAAATTACGATGTAAAGGGTTAGGTTATATTTTTTTTTTGTATCGAAAAGGGGGCGCGAGTTCTGCTTGCATAAAGAAGAGGGGGTGCGAGATTTGTTTGTGTGAAAAAAGGGGGCGTCTCAAAAAGTTTAAGAACCTCTGGTCTGCAGATAGTGCAATTAAAGATAATATTTTAACGTGTAAAAATCATCCTAATAATCGTTTCAATGAAATTGTTATGGTAATAATATATAAATGTAAATAAGAATTTTTTTCCAAAATTCACAAAGCTTTACTTATGTAAAAGTTAACTCTAAATTAAATCGACAAATGAACTCAAACGGAGCTTCTTATTTATTAAATATACAGTAGACCTCGGTTAATCCGGATTCGGCTAATGCGGAAATTTGCTTAACTCGGATAAAACTGAAAGTATAAATGATTTCCTATTTAATTCTTTATTAAAAAGCTTCGGATTATCCTTATTATTAATCCGGATCTTTGCCAATTTCGGATAAAATGCTTCTTTTTCATTCGTTATCCGGATTTTTCCGCTTTACCGTTGACGTGGAGTCCCTCTTGTTACATCAAAATTATTATTTATATTTCAGTTACAGTAAAAGCTTTGCTATGTTATGTTACTTTGTGGTTCACGAACATTATTAGTTTATTGAATACCGCTCATGCGTGAAACACTTTGGCCTCCCTTGGTGTACTGCATGGTTATTCTACAACAAAAAGTTGTTTATTTCAAAATAATTCAAACATTCGGCCGTCACAAGTTTAATTAAGGTGATTTTTATCGATATAAAAGCAGGAACAATTGTCTCCCCTGCCTTTTAATATTCTTAAACTCGGGGGCACGGGGGGCAGATTGTGCCCTTTGAAATTCGTATTACAGAATTATTTTTTTAGATCTGCTCTACAATTAATTTGCATAAATCAATCACCATTAAATCCAAAAGTGTTGGTAATATTACAAAGACAAGCAGAAATTATAGCACAGCCATGAAAGATAAAATAAAGGGTCAACGTATACTATATAGAGTCATTAATATCACGAGTAACCTAACCTTCTGGAAAAGTCCCTTTTCTACGTAAATTAGTAAACTTAGCCAAAAATTGACTTTTAATTTTATTTGTTTATTTTCATCTCTATATTTATCCTTCTGCAGGAAAGCGACGGAGGAAAGCGACGGAGGAAAGCGACGGTGGCGCTAATACATAGTGTAGGCAATTATCCCGACTTGTTTCCGGGGATGCCAAGATATTGCTATCCGCTTGTAATTTAATAGAGATATGACTCTTAGATATTAGATATGACTACTATTAGAGATATATAAGACTGACTTTTAATATAGATACTTAAAGGTTGCATTAAAACATTATTTGGGATTGAAAAAGCAAGTTTTCAAAAGGTAGTTAATTCTTGTAAATTGGCTGAAAACGAGAGAGCGATTTGAGAGAATTAACGACTTCGGCTGTTTGTCAAACGTCATTAATCTGTAAAATTATAAGTAAGAATGGTGACAGATGAAATCCACTTGGCAAGCTTATTACTGTTTTCAGAGAAAGAAATTCTACACAAGCAAATCTGCTGAAAGCTGGTTTTATTAGTGTTTACAACGCTTTGATCTTTGCTATTGATCAAATAATTTTTGATTCACTCTCTGAACAATTTAGGCAAGAAATTTTACACCATAAATAGAAGGGCAAATCATTACACAAAAAATTGTGTTTGTAGTTCCACATTGCAAAAAACTCACCTTAATTTTTCTTCACTATAAAAGAATATTTCGACTTGACTAATTTATTTAGAGTTGATTGCTTTTGATCACATCGATTTTTTTAATTTTACAGAAATCCTTTTCTGTTTCAAATGTTTTCTTCTTTTGGTTAAGTAAGCTAATTCATTAATCAATATTTGTTTATTAAAATTTTGCTAACGTTTTCTGACGTAAATGTTTAACTTTTAATTGTTGTACGACTTGTTTAATTAGTTAGGTGTAGTTTTCGTAAGAGTTACAAAAAGTTAAAATTTTTCAAAAAAGTAATTTTATTACCATCAACTTAAATTTCAACTGTGACGAGTAATGTAACTTTGTTCAAAATTTATAAAACCGACATTTTTTGCAATAGAAATTATTCAATTGATAGTCAGAATTTTAACAATATTGTTTGAAAAATTGCATGAAAAAATGCCTCAAGCTATTGCACATTATTCACTGACCCAGAAAAAAAGTTGAGTGTTGTATATTATTTTGAATTATAAGCTTCAATGTTACTACATATATTTGTGTTTCTCAACCTATTTGCCGTAAAAGATTTCAGAAAAAAATCAGTTAGGGGCGTCGAATATTGCACTATTTACACGTGAAATATGTATTATTCGGAGCGAAGACCGTTTTTATTTGGAAAGAACTAATTTTGGGAAGGAAATTGACAAGAAAGACCGTGAATTCAGGTAAACAGCTTTTTTTTTAGAGATCACATAATTTTGGGGGCGAAAATCAAGAATCCTAGCTGAAGTACGCCGCGAACTTTGAAAGATACTAATTATGCGTCGAGGCCGCAACAACGGTATCTTTAGAATAGAACTGATTTTAGAGACAAAAACTGGAAATCTGAGCCCAATTCTGGGTGAAAACTTTTTTTTAGTGATCACTTGATTTTGGAACAAAATTTAATAAAAATGGTCTAAAGGTGTCCTGATTTTTGAAAAATTTTAAAAATGTGCCACAATTGGAAAAAGGTTGAGAAACACTGGGTTAGACCTTGCCTTGGATGAAAGGTTTTACTAATTTCAAAACGAGACTAAAGCAAACTTCAAGCAAATTCTGTTTACGCGACTCCGTTTGTTTATTCATTGCTAATACACTTGTTGCATTTATGTGACAAATATCAAGCAAATATGAAAATGCAATCGTGGTCCATTTTCGAGACTTGGTTTTGCTCGAATAGAAAGAAATTTTTGGTTTACAATATCTGTACCTCCTTTCGTATAATCACATAACTTGTATAAAGCCGGTTTCTTTTTTTAATTTTTTAAAATTTAAAAAATTAGGTGCATTGTTGATAAGATTGAAATATTTTGCTTTCCTGTAGTTTTAGAGTTTACAATAAAAGAATTGAGGTTGATATTTTTTTTAGGTTCGTTCCAAAAGCTTTTTAGGAACCAATATCTTTATTACACACTTGCTTTATTTTGTTTCATATTTCTTTGCGCTTAGCTTGAATAGTTCCAATGGTAGTAATTTTCCGTTCCAGTAGCCATTATATGAAAAGTATTGAGGTATATAATCGATCGTAAGTTCAACTTTTATAATAAAGCCAAATCAAGAGCTCGGGATTTTATACGAATTTGTTAGAAAATTTTACACGAAAAGAAATCTAAATCTACAGTTACGTCTTTTCAACATAAACAGCTTCCCTTGGAAAGTAAGAATGAAAGCGTTTTATTGCCTCGTAAAGTTTTTAAATAAACATAGTTAATGAACAGTTCGGTCTTAATTGTTTTGATAAACAGTTTACAATTTTCCTTTTTCTCGCTTTTGGCTGCTTTTTTCTCACGTTTTATGAAATAATCAAAAAACTATTAATAACTCCAAAATTACTTGAGCGATTTTTTTAAAAATTGCACCAAATTTTAGATGAATAAAAATTAGGAAAAGTCATAAAATTTGAAGAAATTCGTGCAAGTAGTTTTTGAGCAGCACACAGCATTTTAACATCGCGGGCATATTCGCCGCCCCCAAGTCGTAAGAGGATTAAGTTAGATGGCAAATCCTGGTTTATTATATTCTTTTCCTAAATGAGCCCCCCAATCTAAAATGTATAACTACAGCTCTGGTCTCAACGAACTTTTAAATAGACTCAATAAGACTACGTGTGTACTGTATTTCGACAAAGCAAATGTAAAATACATAAAAAATTTTTACTCTGGATTTTGAGTACTAGTTATTATAAAATCAAAGCCTTCAAAACTAAGTAAAATTTAAATCATAAAAAAATTACTAATCAGACAAAAACATCGAAAAAATAGTTGCCACAGATAAAAAAGTATTGACATACGGGAATAAAATTATTTTATAAATAAATTGCGTTTATTGTTTAATTTTTTTGTTTAATTGTCAATAGCAAACTTTTTTTATTTATACTCTGAGACAAGTGAATAATTTTCGATAAAATAGCGTTGACAAATGCAGAATTGTTTGTTCAAGTTCTAGCAGAAATTTAAATGATACGCCTGCTGTTAAAAAAAAAAAACAAGAAGGAAATTCTTCTTATTTTTATTATTTTTTTTTTATTAATGATGATTCCAAACAAATCTCAATTCAATGTTCGTGGATTAAAAACTATTATATTTATATCATATCTTGCGGATAACATTTTGATTGAATAGTTTTAGTAAATCAAAAACATCCATATAATTACTGGATAACGTTAATATTTTCAGTTACAGTAATATCAATATCATCTTATTAACAATGTCTTTTAGATAAAAAAAAAAATTAAATTTGCACTGATTGTCTACCCCATTTTTTTTGAGTTTCATCATGTCATTAGAAAGCATTTTTCTGCAGATAATTTATTTTGTTACGTTCGTTCACAATCTTCAAACTGTTAGATTAATTTATATAAAAGAATAAAACAAAAATATTACTTTTAAGTTTGTTGTCTGATTTTCAGAGTTGCTTCAAAAATTTTTTTATAAAAATCAATTAAGTTATTTTTTTCTCTCGGCATTATTTATTTTTACACACTTCGAAGCAAGATTTTTGATTTTGCAAATTGTCATTGACGATATTTAAACAATAAAAGCAATTTATTTAGCAAATAATTTTACTACCCCAAATTAATATTTTTTATCTATGGAAACTATTTTTTTCATATTCTTGTCTCATGCAGTCATTTGGTTATGCTTTTAATTTTACTTAGTTTTAAAAGTTTTAATTTTATGATTACTAGTATCCAAAGAGTTTTCTGACTAACAAACAAATAAAATAGCAAACAATTTTTAAAAACAAAAAATTAGATTCACAAAATAGAAATTGAAATTAATTTATTAATTCTCAATAAAATAAAATAACGTAATAAGCTTTTTTGAGCCACCTAGTGGACATGGCAACCGTTGCTAAGCCGAACAAGCTTTGGTTTTATTTAGTTTGTTTTAACAGCTGAGCCATAAAGCTTATTTCGGCGATCTTAATTTGAGTTGGGACTATAAAATTAGTTTAAATTTTACAATCAGTTATCTATGTAATAAAAATTAATTTCTTGCACTTATTTTGCTGGATTTGCGTGTAATCAGATATTTTACGTATTTTTTAAATAAAATTTTTCAAACATTTTTTGCACTGTAGCTCGCGGTCACTTTGTTTTTAAAATTTATTTAAGTCCAATCTTACATAACTAAAATTGAGATCAAAATTAGGTAGGCGACCAAACTATGTTGTAACTGTATTATGTTAAGCAGATTTTCTTATTTTAATTTACGAATCAGTATATACGATTTATGTGTCTGTGTCAATACATTTTGTAGAAATGAGTAGAAAAATGACTATTCTTGTTTTGAATAGTAGAGTTGCATCTGTTTTGTTTCTAGTGCTTAGGCGTATTCTTGTAAATTTTTGGATCTCCAATCTTATTGCAATCAAGTTAAGTGACATAATAAATTTCAGTTAATTTTTAATATGTTCTGACAGTTTTTTCCGTTCAATTACTTTGGATAAATAAAGACAGTTTATAATAAATATTTGCTTATTGTTTTTTAATAAAAGCATAACTTCTTCTAACATTCATCTTCTTTTGGCTAAAATTAAATAAAAATATAATAATAATTTAATACTGCAATATTTGTTTTTGATATCAAACATTTTTGTTTTCGAATAACTTGGTTTTTGTATGTACCATTTTAAATTGATTTAGATTATGGAAGTATTTAAGCATAACCTCTTAAATAATACTTAATGCAAAAACAAAAAAGTATGGTACCAAAAACGATTATTACAGTATTATATTATTATCATATTTTTGTTTATTTTAGCTAGTAGAAGATTTTCTGGCACACTATAAAAATTGCTTTGATAAAAAATATATAGGATTTTAATAGCATTACCTTATATTTGTGTGCAGGAGTTGGCAAACTTTCCTAGTAATAAACAAGTTTATTTAATTTATCATTTATTGCTTTTTCTTTTTGTTGAATAGAATTCAAACCACATGAAACTCGTGCGGTAAGCCCTTTTGATGCCACTGCAGTGCATACGTTCAAATCGGTCGGTACGACTCCTGTACAGGCTACGTTCACAGTTTGCTTGCAGACCCTGCACAGCATTGTTAGTTGAGTTACAGCAAAAAATTAAAGGAAGCATTGACCTTGGACAAACTCAAAGTAAAACATTATTTACAAAGCTGCTTGGTTGCTAATTGGAAACGGTGGTTCCATACAATTGTTTGTACGAAGCTCTACCTAAAAAAGCCTATTTTTATTATTATTTGACAATAGACTAAATAAAGTTTCAATAAAGTGTTGAGATTCGACTTTTGATGAGAACGCCGGTTGGTTCAATACCAGACGCTGTACAATAATCAAATTCTTCATAAAAGATAATTCTTCTTTTGTTACTTGACGCTTTTCGTTGTTAAGTAAACAGTCGACTCGGCTTTATTGGAAACACACGAAAATTCAGATAATTGTTTTATTCGGGCAAAAGTGCCGAAAATAGCACAAAAGCAAACATCACACACATATTTTTTGTTTTTTCAGCAATGAATGCCATTGTACAGTGGCGTTAACATTAAATACAAACGCAATTTTGAGTGATTGTGATGTAACAATGCAATGATAATGTGACTGTTTCAACAAAACCAAGACAACCAACTTTATCGTCCATTTTATTAAAAAAACACACGCAAACCCGAAGATACAACGCTACATCTCATTGTTTTGCCATTGTTATTTTGACTACTGCTTGAATAGCTCAGTGAGGTAAAAACTGTTACTTGCGAGCAGAGGTACGCGAGTTCGATTCTCCTTACTGAGATCTGATTATTAACCACATGACTGCTGGCTGTAGTATGAGGCAAACGAAGCGACTGCTTAAGAATGGCTTTTGTAAACGTAATCAAGATTTCAGCAGCTTTTAGGTTAAAAAACCGGCACAAAATTGAAGGAGTCACATTTAAAATCGATTCTTCTTTCTCCTGATTAATTTTGTTTACATACCATAAAGTGAAGGTATACACTCTTGTAAAACTCTGCACAAAATTGCACTAAACTGAAATCAAATGAAAGTTTAACTCTTGTGTAATTGTTTGTATCAATCCGTTGCATGTATGGAAGATACGATTGTTCTGCCAAAAACCAAAGATTCCATTGAAATTATTTTGTACCTCCAAAAATTTGCACTTTCCAACTTTGCCCTACGGCAACACCAAAACAATTTGCGTTCCGCCGGGGTGAAAGGCCCTAAAATAGAGCTGTTGTTGGTCCAAAAACGTTTTTTGATGCAAAGTAAAAGACTAAAAAAATATTTTTTAAAGTAAAATTCGGCCGCGGTGATTAATTTACGACGCCTGCAAATATTTTTGATAAGTCAAATGTCCTCGGCTTAAAAAAATTAGACGCCTTTGCTTCTAACCCTGCTCTAACCTATTACATTAATCTTGAACAAAAAACAAAAACTTTTTTTCTCTTCACTATAATTAATCAAGTTTTTCCCCTTAATGTAAAGTGAAAATTAGAAAAAGGTCTTTACTTGTCGGTCACGGTTAAAATAAAAGGTCTTTACTTGTCGGTCACGGTTAAAATATCTAAGTTTTTAGGCGCGTAATCGTCAAGCCATTTTAAAAACTTTCCAGGCCATATAAATTTCACGCCCCTGGTCAACAAAAAAACCTGTTATTATGCAACTATTTTGTGGGGGTCAGTTTTGCAATGATAATAAAAAAAAAATTGGGAAAACTTTTTTGTCTGATTACCGAAGAGATCACTAAAAAAGGTCCTCAACTAGTGGCTACAATCTCTATTTCCGTCCCTGAAACATAGCGTTCTCAAAAAAATGGCCATCAATTTCAATCGAGTACATAATTCTTACTTTCGTCCTAAAGTTAAGGTGCAGACAAAGGGCAAGAGGGCACTTGCCGGAAGTGAGAAGGCAGGGGCCACCGACCTACTGCTACTATGAACAGATAGAGCAATAATTTAATTAGGAGGGGCCACTTTTGCACGTTTTTAGGCGGCCAAGTGCGGCCCCTCTGTTTACTCCGTGCTGAAGCCATGACTGCTTGCAAGTAACAGTTTTTAGAGCACTGCATTATTGCGACGATGGAATAGCAAAACAATGAGATGTAACGTTGGATCTTCGGGTTTGTGTTTGGTTTTTTAAAATAAAACACACGTTAAAGTTGGTTGTCTTGGTTTTGTTGAAACAGTCATATTATCATTGCATTGTTACATCACAATCACTCAAAACTGCGTTTGTATTTAATCTTAACGCGACTATACAATGGTTGATACAACTATACGACTATACAAACACATTGCTGAAAAAACAAAAAATATGTGTGTGATGTTTGCTTTTGTGTCATTCTCGGCACTTTTCCACAGGCAATATAGTCTTTTTGGTTCTTTAACAAAAATAGTCTTTTTGGCTGCTTTCTTATAGCGTTAAAAAAGTTCTGGTAAATCGCTTCCACATTAGATCAACTTAGCAGCAACAAAGTTTTTCAGAATTTGTTCGTGGAAGCAATGTAATCACTCCACTTAAACCTGAACAAACTCTATCGTTTAACTGGCATGCCTGGCACTGCAGAGCAAAACTTGGTAATGGAAGCCTTATACGCGAGGGTCATGTTTAACTTGGAAAACTTTCGTGTGATTTATGGTGAAGATTTTTGATGTGAAAAAGAATTTATGTATTATTTGTACTAATTGTTTAAACCAAGGTTGTGGAGTTAGAAAAATTATTTTTCAACTCCACCAATTCAAAGTTTTAAATTCCGACTCCAGGAAATCTAATAATCCGACTCCAACTTCAGCATACGTAAAAAAGAAATCCAACTCCATCCTAAAATATGCGGCTATGGAAACCACGGCTCAACAATATAATTATCAGCGAGGTTGTGGAGTCGGAGTCCCCGGAGTCGCATCTTTTAGATCGGAGTCGGAGTGCTTTCTTTACATTTAATAAAGTCGGAGTCGCAAATAGGAGTCAGTTTTTTAGATTCGGTAAAGTTGGAAATCGGACTCCTTATTGCATTTAGAGACTTCGATTTACGCTAAATTATTTTACATTTTATCTCTATATTTATCCTCTTGACTCGCAGGAATGCAACGGAGGCGCTGTACATAGGCACCCAATTCATTCTATCTACACAAAACAAGTTCTTGTTTACAAAAACAAATTGTTAGTATAATTGTAAAAAATTTTCTTTTTAGTTCCAAATTTTAGCACAAAACTTGCATAATTTTGTTCCTTTTTTTTTTTTGCCAAAATTTCTTACACTGACGAAACGTGGTTTTATTTATTAAATACTTTTAATTATTATGATAACTGCTACTAACCTTAATTTTTAGCCAATCAGGATCAGTCTTAAAACTTTTGAAATACTACCTTCAGTTCTGCAATTCATTCTAGCGAAACCTCCTGAAGAGAGCTAGACGAAAACGTTCGAGTTTTCAAAACAGCCTTTTTTAAGGCTACTTATTTAAAAAAAGAGCTTTAGATGAAGCATTTGCTGTTAAAAGCTATTTTAAAGTTTTGTACCAATAAAAAACTTTTTAAATTTTTTTAACTTCACAACCCTGGTAATAAGTCACAATTTTCTCCCCAGGGAGGATCCAGCAAACAAGAAACGACACCTCCCTTATCTAAAAATAGCTTTTAGTAATTGCAGAGTTAGCATTTCATAATAGGCCTACCTTTTCTTGTCTGCAATTAATAGTAAACTAAAATTGAAAAACTTTTATTCTTACACTAGTTACACTCAATCTCTGACCAAAGCACTTTTTTCCTGTTAAATTAATGCATATTATAAGTATTGGGAGTGATAAAGATTACAAGCTATAGCTTTAGACAAGTGTTCACAATGCTCAAAGAATCTCGACATTTTAGGGAGGGCTGAATTCAAATGTAGACTTTCTGTTTATTTGTCACTAGACTTTCAAAACAGATAAGCAATTAAGAATATTTTGACGCATTTTTTCCAATAAAAATTTTTTAATTTTTAATTAAATTTTTCAAAACAACTCCCAAACCGAAATTTAAGTTTAATTTTGATAATAAAAAGCAAATTTAGGCGTCAATATAAAGCCGAAATTGTTTTTAGTTTGCATTTCAAATTGTAATCCAAAAGTTGACCAATCAAAGCACTCGCCGTACTTTTGCTTGCTTATTTTTGAATCATTCAGATGATACATATGACTATAGCTTCCAGCATTTAAAAACATTGGAGTTGAAGTGACAAAAAAAAAATACAAATCCCATACCAGCTCCAGCACATCTAAACAAGCGACTCCGGCTTCAGCATATTTAAAAAACTACTTTATTTCCGACTCCAACCAGAACATGCAACTCTGACTTTCGACACTGATTCCACAACCCTGGCTTAAACCAAAACAACTTATGTAAAGTCTTGCTACCCCAAAGTCTCGTCTCGTCTCGGTCTCGAAGTACCGTGTCTCGACTCCACCTATATCGTAGACCTTTAGATATAATTTAAAAACTGTTTTCAAAATATTCCACCAAACTTTTAGTTTTTAACAATTTTAGTTTATTTACAATGCTTCCTTTTTACGAATTTGAGTTTAAAGCTATATTTTAGCATAATTTTATATTTACATTGCATATTTATATTTTTCCATCCTAAAAATCCGAACAATATTTTATTATAGCAGTAAAAGCTGAAAATATTAAAAAGGTAATCTTGTGGTTATTGGGTTAATACGCTTCTCTTGCTTAAAAGCAAACTTGTTTTTTTAGCAGCTTCATCAAACTAAAATAAATATCTTTAAATTTAATTTTCATTATTAAAAATTAAGGTAGTGACTCGTACATAACGATGGTCCATATTACTTGGGTTTTCCTAACTTTTTTACCATAATTAAGAACCATCATTAAATTGTCAGTAACGTGGTCGAGTGGTCAGAGCGACATAATCTCGGTTCAAAACCTACTCGCCCCATAATCTCGGTTTAAAACCTACTCGCCCCATTCAGTGACATCCTTGGGAAAGACACTTTATGACCCGACAGCAATGTTTTGGTATCTTTGGAAGCAGGTTGATGTAATTGCTTGCCCTATGTATTAGAGCCTCACTCGCTTTCCTTTGTGTATCTTTATCTGATTGAGATATTTTTATCTGATTAAGGTGTTGCGGCCATGTTTTCTACTGTCTTGTACTTTCACTTTCTGATTATCTTATGCATGTTTTAACGTCTGACATTGTGCTGCTTCTTCCTTTTCTTGATCTTTACAATATTTATAATTTTTGTGTTAAATTGTATAATAATGATTGAGAATAAAAATGAATGAATGAATGAATGAGTCAGAAGGATAAAAATAAAGTAAAACTTAATTTTCCGTTAACGTTTTAGCCATAGATTTTACAATTTTTAATGACAAAATTGTGATACTGTATACTTAGCATAATTAGTGAAATAACGTTATGGATCACGTCCCTTTTTTCCCGATTGTACATTCAAGTCCTTTTATTCCCCACAGATTTCACGCTCTGGTTGTTTACCTACATGAACAAGTCCATAAATTTCCCCATGTGGGGAAAAAAGGGACTTGATCCGAAGTTATTTTGTACAGTTTTGTTTTTTAAAGAGTGAATTACTGATCATTTAGTGTTAGTCTCGTATCGATGTCTTGTTCTAAAAATTCTTCATCTTTTTTTGCTTGTTGGCTGATTAGTGGAAGCCTTTTTTCTTTTTAGACTTTTCAGACTTAAGAGACCAAATTTTGAAGATGGCGTAAAGTAAAAGATTTTTCTTCCCAAAGCTTTTCATCTGACACTCTTCAAGTGAAATCGTCAGAATAAAGCAGAAATGAAACCGAACTGGATTATAAAGAAGAAAGTAGAGTTCTTATTGGCTGAAAGAAGTTAGCCAATGAGAGAAAAGATTAAGAAATTTTCAAAAAGTAGACGAATTATTTTTGTTTACACAGAAGGGGATTTAAAGATTTGATGAAAGTCGTTTCAAGAGCAGAAAGGTGAAAATTCTATTAGCGGTTGTTTTTAGCTTTCAGTGAATTAGTCTTTTTGTTCTTAATGTTATGAACTTGTGAAAATATTTGCTCGAGGCACGCTGACGAATGTAGTGAACAAGTTAAATTCACCATACATTGAGAAAGTAACGGGGATTTTGGATATTCTAAACCTTTTTAAAAAGCACTCTAATTATACCAGAACTGTGGTATGCTTTCAGTTGATATCTGCAGTGGAAGCTCTTTATCTGTAAGCTGATAGCTTCTCTACCGATCATCAAGCTCATTTACTTCTTCGGGCTTTATCAAATTAGAAAATTTGCTTAAAAGATGGAATAAAGATGATGGAAAAATACGGCTGTTTAAAGCAAATTTTGAGTCAAAAACCTTTAAGTGAGCAATTAAACTATTTTTATTCAATGGAAATAATTTTTGTCTGTAAACGCATAATTCAACAAAAAATTTTAATCAGTCTTGTTTAAATCTCATCAAAATGTTGGATGAAAACGTTGATTTCTTAATTAGGTGCACGATAATTGGAAAATATCAAAGTTACTATTTCAGCAAAGTACAACGTTAAAGTTTGGCTGTAGCAATCAGTAATAGTGATTATGTCAAAAAAAGCTGTATGGGACTCTCAAACAGCAAGTTGGACACACCCCTGGTAAAGAGCAGGTTTGTTAAATTTAATATATGCTATCAAACTACTCAAAAACACCAACGTATACCACCATGCCACTGTTTAATATGTGATAAAACAAAATCCATGAATTTCTAACCCATGATAAGCCTAATCTATGATAACCCATATCTAACCCATGCTAACCCTTTTTAACTCATAGTAAGCTCAATACTGGTTGAACTCTTACTTACTTGGAAATTATTATAACTTAATTATTAACACGACGATCTTACTTACTCGGCAATGCTGCTGACAAATCGATCAAAGTTAAAAAACATTGTATAACCTATGCTCGATGTTGGATTGTAGGTTTTTTTTAAGTTCTGTGTTTAAATACTATTGAATTATATTTGGCTGAGAAACATAAACTATCTACAGATCAATTCCAGAGAAAAAGTACAATTAGTCATTTTATTTATTAATAGAATGGTAGTAGATGTAAAAATAAATTTGCTACAAAAAAAGTGTTTCTTTAGTTAATTTCTTGTTATGGTTTAGACATTGTTCCGTTCTCCCAAATTAAATAAATCAATATTTTTTTACCATTTTACGTTTGTTTTGAACACTAAATTTTGAATTTCAGTTGAGAATTCCAAAAGTAACATTTTTCCTAATACTTTTGCACAGTACTGTAGAAAGATAGGAAAACAAATTTTAATAAATGACATATAATTTCAATGACTCGAAAAAATGTAATTTTATTTTTCCGGCTGAAAAAATTTAAACTCCACAATCATGAGAAAATCCAACTGTTTTTCTAATTCATAATGATTTGTTTATAAATTCTAATGATTGATGCAGTTCTTTAAAAACCTTACTCTGCTAGAAATTGTAAAACCTATTCATAAAACTGTTATTGTGTACCATGTAGTTACTGTAGTTTATTTTTCTGGTTTTATTCTTTAACTTTTAATCACTTAATATGAACGTACACCAATGATCATTGACAAAAAAGTTTTTAAGGTCAAATTATAATTGCTACGTGTCAATTTTTATTTATTGTTAATATATTTTTTCACAGATTTTTGGCTCCCTCTTATTTTGTTTCTGGTTACATCCCTGCTTAAATTGTACCAAACCGATTGTCTCAAACCATGACCAAACGTTAAGAAAATGCCAAAATAAACAAGAAAAAAAAGCAGCGAAAATTTTAAGAAAATTATATTCAAATCGGTTAGTTAGAAATAAAGTAGGGTTATAAAAATATAATAAAGAACATTCTGAAAAAAATAACAAAAAGGCAAGATGTCTTATTAATAATACAAAATCTTTTTCAACTTTGCAAATAACTCAAATTTTTTTGTACTGCGCATTCACATCTTTTTTTTTATCAACTACCTAATGCAACAAACCATAGTGCAACGGTTAAGTTTAGAAGATCAGCAAAGATTATTATTCTTTAACAATTGAGAATAAAAAAAATAACATCGCTTCAATGTTAATCAAGTTAGTAAGCCTTAACAATGTATAGTTAGCCTTAACAATGTATAGTTAGCCTTAACAATGTATGGTTAGCCTTAATAATGTATAGTAAGCCTTAACAATGTATAGTTAGCCTTAAATGTATAATAAGCCTTAACAATAAAGTTAAAATAATTCAATCTTTGAGCTCGGTTTTGGCTGAAAGCGATCGAAGAAAAAACAAGCGTCATTTTCCGAAACGCTTTTAAAAAATAGGCTTTTGCTTACGTATTCCTCGACCGCTTTCAGTGTAAAACGGATCCATCAAGCTCTTTTAAAATTTTAAAATACCGTGGTTTGCCTTTCAAATATTCAAATACATTTCCCTTTCCAAAAAAGGTTTTCACATAAGTTGGATGGCAAATCCTGGTTTATTATATTCTTCCTCAAAGTTGAGCCCCCAAGATAAAATGCATAACTACGGCTCTGCACTGAACCAACTTTTAAACAGAATTAATAAGACTAGAAGAGGGTATTTCGATGAAATAAATCAAAATTTGTACAAAAGTTATACTCTGGGTTTTCATTAAGCACTCTTTAAAACACATTGATTTTTTTTCAAGTTCATAAAATTTTGACTGCTAATTTAAAATCATTTTAAAGATGTCATATTAACTCTTTTATAAATATTAGTCAAAATATCCGGTCCCGTTGCTTTTTTAACTTATTTACAACAACCCAAATCGCCTCATCTCGTTACTTTGTCTTCACCACAAATCCTTTAAAATTTTCAAGGAAGCTGCATATTTTTACTTTTGGTAACAAAGAACAAATTTCTTTATCACTCGAATAGCTAAATAAGATTTTCTTTTTTTGGTATTATTAATATTTTGATTGAATTTCCTAAGATGCATAAAAATTCCAGAAATTCTAATGTTAAATTAAGCGGTACGATAAGATAGTTTTTGACAGAGTAGCGTATCATCTTTGTATTTTTCAGTCAAAATATGATAAGCACAGCATTGTTTAAGTGAAGCAAAGCAAAGAAGGAAACAAAAAATTGTAAATGTGAAGTAAAGCTTGACTGTAGTAACATAATAGCTGCTACACTTAAATGCGTCTCATTTGTTCCAGTTCTTGCAATAAGTGGACATTATACACTTGGTGTTAAAAACCGAGAAAAAAATTCTTTTGATTCGTTTTTGTTATTGATGATGACTTTAAACAGTTTTCAAGATTTTTTAATTGCTAAATGCAATTTTCGTTTAATGGCATTTTAACTATTTGGAATTGATTTGTTAAAATGCATAAAAATTCCGGAAATTCTAAGTGGAACGGGTGACCCAGTAATCGACAGAGCGGCGTATCAAATTTGGTATTTTCCATCGAAATATGACAAGTCTAGCATTGTACAGGTGAAGCAAAGCTTATCTGCTGTAACAAAACAGCTGGTACATTTAAATGCGTCTTATTCGTTCAATTCCTTCCTATAAGTTTACATGATACACCTGCTGTAAAAAAAACAAGAAGAAAATTCTTTTTATTCGCTTTTGTTATTAATGATGATTCCGAACAGCTCTCAGATATTTTCACATAATCGAGGATTAAAAACGTTTATATTAAAACTTATCTTGCAAATAAAATTGTGCTCAAATAGTTTTAGTAAAGTTCGTTTTGTCTCAATCAACACTCAAGCACATCTCAACCAAACACAAGTCAGATTTTAATGATTCACAGAGGGTTATGCAGTGCAGAAAAAAACCAAGATTATTAAGTAGGTTAAAAAAACCGTGATTATAATCGACAGGGTCGTAGTTTAAAATCTACTCGCGCCATTCAGTTGTGTTGGGGTAATTTCTTGCCCTATGTATTAGCGCCTCCTTCGCTTTCCATCAGGAGAATAAATATAGCGACGAAAAAATGATTGTTTTAACATCTTTACAGTAAACCTCGGTTAATTCGGATTCGATTTGACGCACAAATTAATCCATATTATGCGAAGATCCGTATTATCCGAAGGCTCTTGTTTTAAGCCAGACGTTATCCAGTTCAGCAAGATGTAGATAAAAATCACCTTATTTGAATGTATAAAAGACTAAATCGTACAATTCTTTGAAACAAACAAATTCATTTATACAGTTTAAAGGTGCAATAAAAATTTACACTATCACGTATCAGACAAAATTAGCTGTAAAATAATTTGTTATTTTAGAATGTCGCAGACATTTTAGCGATTGGTCCATAAGTATCCTTCTAACTGAAAAATAATATCTTCCATGGCTGGGCATGAACACCCAAGCCCACAGCGCTGTATCGTTCTCATGGCTGCGTAAGCGTCACTCAGTTTTGGGATTGGTTTTTATAGCTATATATGGATAGGTTGCGGTGACCTCTAATATGGTCATGCAATTGGGTATTTTATGAGTAGTTAATGGGTAGGACATGCATTGGGTAGGGTAGGACAAAAACTTGTATGGAATTCTAAGACATCGACCAATTTTTGTCGCAAAATCATCTTGTTCCCTAAAAAATAAGGTTTTCACTTGAAATCAGACTCAGATTTTTTACTTTTCTTTCCAAAATCACATTATCAAAATAAAAAAATTGCTACAGTTGTGAAGCGGGAAATCCGGATTACAAAAATATTTACAAAACTAGTAAACCATAACGTGGAATAATGTTTATGACGTTGAAAAAAACATCCTGCTGCAGTTGTGAAGCGGGAAATCCGGATTACAAAAATATTTACGAAACTAGTAAACCATAACGTAAAATAATGTTTGTGACGTTGAAAAAAGACATCCTGCTACAGTTGTAAAGCGGAAAATCCGGATTGCAAAAATATAAAAAAAACAGATTTTTGTTCGGAATTGGCGAAGATCCGTGTTAAATAATTCGGATTATCCGAAACTTTCTATTAAGAAAAACATAGAAGTTTTATTTGAATTGGGCGAATATCCGGATTAACCGAGGTTTACTGTATTTAGTTGATATAAAGATATTATGCTTGTAATAACGTTATCTAAATATCTACAGCGAATACGTAAAATTAATTATAGGTACGCCAAATCATAAATATACTTACTGTACATTAAAAATACTCTTAAACTTAGGTTTAACTGGACAACATTAACAACATTACCAAAAAAATTATTGTCTAGCATTGAAGCAAACAAACTTCACCTAAACTCAAATATTTATTTATATTTTTATTATTTATACAAAAACATTCATTATCAAAGGCCAGCTTGTTAGTTACATCACGATCAGTATCACATGCTAAGGAAATACACAAAAACGATTTGACATTATGAAACAGCTTCTCAAATAAATACAAGTAAACTTTGCGCGCACATGTTTGCAAACTTTCGCTAGTAATATACAAGTTCGTTATTTTTTCAACTATTATTTTTTGTGTTTGTTGATATGGTTTTAAACTCATGAAACCCATGGGTTTTGCTTATGAGTAGTGGCGTTCAGAAAGTTGGGGACAAACAGGGTGTCAGCACCGGGCATCCAAGGCAAGGAGAATCTAGCCTTAAAAGTGAAATTTAAAGAATCACGTTTTGTTAAAATTTTGTAACTGCTGAGTGCTTCTGCCTACTATGAGGGTGCTGACACATTCTATATAGATTTGATGCGAACTTGCTTTAAAGAGGCGCGAGCAACTGTGTGCAAACTGAATCGATAGCTTCAGTGACTAATTTTTTATTTTTTCGAAATTCGAAACGTCCGAAATTGAAGGTGTCGATTCAGTATGAAAATGTCAAAATTCAAAACGTTGAACGTGATTATTGTAAAGACAGGATGTAACATTTAAAAACGATAGGAATTTTATATCAATTGTCTTTCAGTGCAAGAGAGAAATAATGTTATTACTTTATTGTCAGCCCATGTATTTAGGACAAGCAATTACCCCAACCTGCTATCGGAGATGCCAAGATATTGCTGTCCGTTTGAAACTTTTTTACAGTATTTTGGTTTTTTATTTTTTTAAACAGATATGACTGAAATTCAGGACTGTTTTTTCAAGACCACCAAGCTAGGAAAGTGCTGTAAAATTTCTTTCTCATGCACACAACAGAATGGCGCGGCTAGGTTTTTAAACGAGGCTGTTTCGATCGCAATTACCACGCCTAAACCAGTGGTTTTCAACCTTTCTTATACAACGACCCTCTTTGAAAACCTGCTGTCTAATGTAATTAGGTATATGCAGGCTTTTTAATGTAATAGTAAAGGCTGATTAACAAAAAGATAATCATCAATAAAACAACATCAGTGGGATGACTGTTGTTGGATCTTGGAGAAACGTATTTTTATGCGTGGTGCTGTTGTTACCAGAGTACATCGCATTTAGGTCTACTATGATTTTATTGAAGGCCTTGTTATTTATTTCCACTAATGTAGAGAAGCCTGTAGCACAAAGCCATGTCAATGGAAAAGGGACACAAGTTAAATAAATGCGCATACATCTTTGGGGTATAAAAGAGCTTTGGCTGATCTCTATTTAGACAAAAACATATTTTGTTAATGAGTCATTTTGTAAGACTATTAACTTATCTTTGGCATTATCTTTGTTGAATTTACTGACAAACTCTATTTTCGCGTTCTTTATCAATACGGATTTCCAACCTACTCACTAAGCTGCCAACATTTATGTATCAGATTACATTTGTATAGGTAGGACGCCGCATTAATGACCAATGCGATTGACATTGTTTCAGTTTGACTTCTACTTTTGTCATTTTATTGTAGTTTTGGGAAAGAGACTTTCTATTTTCCTCTGTTCCACAATTTAGGCTGGCAGCTCTAAATTTCTGTTATACAAGTACCAATAAAATAAAAACTACAAACCAAATAAAAATGTTTTACCCATACAGCAATATCTGAGTTTTTCTGAAAGCAGGTCAAACTTATCGCTTAATGGTAATCTTAGTTTAATCTCTCCAACATTGTCTTGCTAGTCAGGAGGATAAATAGCGCTGATGATAATAGTTTTAACGAAGACTTTTAACTATAAAGTTAATAGGGTACGCACAAGCAGAATTAATACTATCATAAAAGATCATTCATATATTAATTGATGGTATTTTAGTCAATTTTATCTTTCCTTTGTCATATGACTTATTATAACTTTTGCGCATACTCCTCCTCTCATACGATACGTCATAAGACAAATAAGCTATACCCCTTTACTGGCAGTTTAGCGCATGTCTAATTAAAGCACTATTTTAGCCATCACTAAAATAATAAGTGATTTTTAGAAAAAAAAGGGTCTCTATTTATTCCGCGCGCATGGGGCGATAGCTTTATTTTACTTTTTAAAATCCCCAGAAATTTTTTTATCTTTGAAATATCGCCACCAAAAATTGTCGAAAGTACAAAAACATAAGCAAATCAATAGTTAAGATGGAATAATTATTTACGCTCAGCTCAAGATTAAAAACTTGTAAAATTTTGTTCATTGACTTCTTTTTACAAATCGAGTATTTTTTTCACAATTTTCAACTACAGCATTTTAATAAAATGGCGAAAGATTTAATTTAAAATGCTTGTTTCGAAAAAATGTATTTCTAAAAGGTGCCTTTTGTTTATGAAAAATAACCTTGTTTATTTTCCATGTATTAATATTTAACTGCTTTTTTTTTTGGTTTTCAGTACAGCGAGAATCTAAAAAAAACACGGTCAAGCGATTTATCGTTATTTTCCGCTCGAATAAACGCAAACGACGACGTGCTCAAGCCATTTATCAATACAAATGACGTCGCGCCCAATTTTATCTAAACAAGCAAGGCATGAAAATCCACAATATTAAAACTTAAACATTTATATTATTGACAAAAAACTGAAATTTTCTAATCGTAACAAAAACAAATTGTTTCCTAAAGGAAATAATTTCTAAAATTATACTGAATTTCCAAAAAAAACACAATTGGCATCTCCAAAAGCAAGTTAATGTAATCGCTTGATGTTTGTCCAAAGTTTAGCATCCCGACGTTTTTCTGCGATTCAAGATGAAAAATAAGATGATAATAACAATAATAATAACAAATAATAATAACAAAATGATCTCTATCTTAAATTTTGATTTTTGTTGCAAATAAATTATTTTAATTCATTCATTTACAGTGAAACCTTTAGTAAACTTTTCTAAATTTCAAATTCCCATGAAACTTTTCAAACTTTGTATTAAATATAATAGAACCGGACTCGGAATCTGGCATGAGCAGTGATATCAAAAAACTACAAAACCGAAACTAGAGCAGTTTCATACTTATCCCTAGTTCAAAAGTTTTGACAATACTATGTATTCGCGATATATGTTTTGAATTTCTTTTTTTTCACGGCTAAAATTTCCGCAAAAAGTGATTAGTAAAATTTACGTTTTAATTAAGCTGATTTATTAATCAAGAATAATTGACATATACAACAAAAAGCCAATATACATAAAAGTATAGATTCTAGTGAAGAAAGTACAAACACACAAATATTAAACCTAGCACTCCATTTTTTCCTCTATTCTAACAGTTTTGTCTGCCATTTGGTCAAAATAAGCTTTATTTTCATCTTTGGGTTGGAACTTTTCCACATCCACTTCAGCTGACTCGAGAATACGTTTTGATACTTCGAAAATAGGAGTGAACCTATGTTTATCTGAATAATACACCACTTTTTTTATGCCTTTCTCAACTATGAGCTGAGCACCAACATTTGATGGATATAACAATGTATAAAGAGTACACTCGTCAACGGTTGGACAATTTGTTATTGCATCTATTTCAGAGTACAAAATATAAGCATACTTTGATTTCTTCCAGTCGTCCAAATCTTTGCATTCTCGGCTCCATGGATAAGGATTAGCAGACTCTTTTGTTATTTTTGGAAATCTGTTAAAACCTTTACCAAGAATTTCTCTTTTTTTATTGACGATACATGCCCCCGCCTTGGCGCTTTGATCTGTACTCTTTAATGCCTCCGCGAAAGCAATTTGCATGAAATCATCATCGGAACCAAAAGAAGGAACAAAAGTCATCTTCAAATTGTAAAACAATACTATCAAATTGTTTTTTTCTTGATTTATTTTATCACCAAACTCAACTTGTTACAAATAAACTTTTGTCGACTAACTGGATGCAGCAACTTTTAAACACCGGTTTCTTAATTTACTAATTTAAAAAAACATAAGTAAAACTTCAGCGCCACCTAACGTGTCTCGTGGCCAAATTTCTCAAACGTGTCTCGAGACCTGATCTAGGTTAGCATTGCTCTCGATTTTCGAAATTTCGATCTCGCAATCTCAGAGCTTCGGTCCAGGATTCGGTCTAGGACCTTTGCGTCTTGAGTTCAGATTGAAATATTGACGGGATGTGGGCAAAGCCAACTAATGTTTTAACTATGCCATAGTCTGTTAGAATGAGACGCAGCATTCTAGTGACCATGTTTAAGGCGTCACCAAGGCACATTCATGAGATGAACATTTGTGCTTAGAAGTACTAAGCTGTCGAGTAGATTATTGTTTTAACGTGCGGTTGAATTAGCGCAAATTTCTATTGTATTTCCTGGATTAAGTGCTTTTAGCAATGTACCAGGCCACAACCCTTTATTTTTTTCTATCCAAAACTGTCCAATCTCGTGCTCCTTGTAATGCACAATGCATGTGACACTCCGATACAACGCTATCTCCGGTTTGTGCAACGGCGCCGCATTTGCAATGAGAGAAAGAAAGGAGACCCCATTTGTCTATGTACAAATAAAAACGCGTAACTGCAGTCCGCAGGAAAAATTGCCCAGCTTGACGTAACCGACTGGGCGCAACTCAACTAGACGCAGCCGACTGGTTAATTAGGAGGCCGAGGCCCGGATGTACCCTCACAGCACTCTGTTTAATCTAGGATTCATGTACTGGGCAGAACGGATGCCTTCAGCAAAATTTTTCAAGTTTTTGCGTAGCAGGCACAAACAAGTGTTTAGACCTTTGTGTTCATCGGCAGGCATTTGATAACCGATGAATAAGCAGAGCTCTGCAGTCAGGATCTAGAACAGAGCTCTGCAGCTCGTGTGCTGCGAAAACCAACAAACATACTTTTTCAAATAGAAAAAAGTTGTGTTTCTGTAAAATAGCAACAAACAAACTTGAAAAATTCATTATACAGTACATCTCATTGCGTAATGTCAAGGCCTTTTTTAGCCTTTACTAAATTTCAAACGCTTTTCTTCATCAGAAGCTTTATTCAATGAACGTAAAAACTCTCTACAAATAAATTAATAACTTTTTTGGATCAATTTTCTAGAATACCACCTTTAGCCAAAACAAGTGTCGCTACTAGTTGTCAAAGCTCAGATGGCTGGATGTTTGCAAAAACTGTTAAGTGGTTCGTTGGAGAGGGACGGAGGTATTCAGTGACTACGCGCAAAGCCTCATTCAAGACACTACATAGAAACCAGGTACGTGCGCTGCCAGAACAAATGAGATTCTTGAATAGACTAAAAATAAAAAAGCTGCATCTGATGTTTTGGCACCCTTGAGGCCGCAAGTTAAATCAGTAGCGGGACACGCAAAGAAAAATTTTTGTGCAATGCCAAATGGTGGTGACAAAACTTCAATAATTTGTCTAGTTTTACCTCAAGATGAATCGGAACTAAACACCTTAAAATAAAGATGGTAAATGTTGATTATTTTAAACTTTTAGCTCACATTT
Source organism: Diplosoma virens (assembly GCA_963680785.1). Lineage (NCBI taxonomy): Eukaryota > Metazoa > Chordata > Ascidiacea > Aplousobranchia > Didemnidae > Diplosoma > Diplosoma virens. Next base: position 27,971,523 of record OY796889.1, read on the forward strand.
TTTCTTAATCTGGAGATTGTGGAAAGCAGATTATACATCTAGATGTTAAAAAGTCGTGATTGACTTTTAAGGAACATTTTTTTTCTGACACCCGAGACTGTTTTGCTTGCTGTCGCCGTTAGAGTGAAACTTTTGTTGCGAACTAGTTTTATAATCATTCTAACCATGCATTTATCCAGCAGAAATAAATTTATCAAGCTGCTGATTTATCATTCAAACCATGCATCAGCTTGCGGTTAAAGCCAAGTTTGTATTAAAAAACAGTGTCATATGCAGCTTTCAGATTGGCAATTAGACTCAATCTCGAAAAAATGGTCAATTATTTGTTTCAACAGAACGACTCGATTTACGGTTGACTTTTTTGCGTCAAAACCATCAATTGGCTCGTTGCAGACATAGGTAAGCGTCTCACATTTTTCCCAGGGGACAAAAATTTGATAGATTTGTCAACCGTTTAGGTCTTCTACAGCCTTCTTAGTCTTTCGAATTGCGACTACAAGCGCTCTTCAGTAGATTTTTGAAATTCGAGTTGATGCAAGCAGGAAAAGAGAAAGTTATGTAATCAAGACTTCAAAGCAGTTCTAACATGGTTTATAAGCTCTGTTTACATAAAATTAGGGTCCAGAGCTTTATCCGGTTTTATATAGAGGAACTCTTGAAAACAGCCCAAGTCATCCGTAAGTAAGAATCTTAAGTTGATTTTATTCCAAGGTTTCCAATTAATTGGTCATTTCAAAACTACAAAGACGTCAAAATATAGTAGAATAATCATATTAGACCAGGATACATAAAAAAATTTTTAAAAATGACTTTTGATTTCAAACATAAAATTTATTGCGAAAGGCAAATGAAGACCAAAAATGGTCTTCACTTGATGTTTAGGTAAAAAGTTCTTTTCGAATTTCCAGAGTGGAGTTTTTTGGTCTTTATTGAAGTTTCTAAATAAATTTATCAAACAGTTTACAATATATAAAGACAGTTTTTTTAACTTTGGGTTGAAAATTTTTTTGGTGTAAAGAATTAATTTCTGTGCATCTCAGACTTGAATAAATAAAACAAGTAAACTTATACATAAAAATACGCCGAATTTTTCATTGTAAGGAAAATTTCAACAAAAAAACAGCCTGTTTAAATGCAAAGTGAAATACAATTGTAAAAAGTAAATTGTTGCTTAATTTTCTGAAGGCGTCAGCTAACATGTGAACTAGTCAATGTAGTCTTTTTGCCCACGAATGAATAGTTATAAGAAAGTTTTATAAAAAATGATTAGTGTAAAGATTGAATTTTGTCCGCTAGATTGGTATTCAACCAGTCCAACAGCAATTCTTTTATGCAACAGAATGTATATGTGTAAAGTGTTTCTAAGCAATCGCCAAAAGCTCAAACAGGAAATGCTATTTACATGAAGTAAGTTCTGCATTGCCTCAGGCATATCGACGTCTAGCAAACGACGTAATTCACTTCGTCACATAAAGCCAATAAATTGGTAAAATTCATGTTGCTTACTAATGGTGTAAAATTGAAATTCCACGTTCTGCTTGCGAAAACAAGAAAAAACTCACAAACTTGCTAAAAAACGTCTATTTTACCCGTTAGCCCTTGTTTGGGGGCACCTAAAAATAATACCATCTTATTCAGCAATTCAAATTAGGAAAAGTCAAGAAATATCTAAAAAAATGAAGTAATTACAAACGTTTTTGCAAAGGCCGGGCTTTGGAAGCCCGGTTGTTGAGGAGAATAGGATTAAAACATGTAATGTTTACTTCAATCGCACAAGGTCTTCTTTTTATATTAGACTTTAAAACTAGTTTGTTAAATATCAATAAAAAAAGAACAAAAAATTCTGTACTAAAGTTGACTTAGTTTTTATTAATGGGACAAGGTTTTGTAAGCTACTGCGAATTTCTTCAGGTGCAATAAAATAAAAATAATAATGCAATCAAAACAAAATTCACCCAACGGGATTAAACGTAATAAAAAGACATATGTGACAAAATGAAATACAAAAAATATTGGTTAGAAAAGACTAAGGTTGGGAGAATATGGCAGTACGGTAAATTAGAGTAATTCAGTGTTTCCCAAACTTTTTTCCAATAGCGCCCTCTAGACAGCTCAGTGACTATCAAACGCCCCTTCGCCAAAATGTAAAAACAATTATATTTTCCATTCATTACCACTTAATCTCTAACTTTAATGAGACGGATGATCTTGTTGCAATATAATCAATCTGTTTATAATTGGTTTCATTATGGAAATAGTGGTAAGAGTCCCCGTCTGACTATGCGAAGGCAGTTTTTGTTGTTATCTAGAAGAGTAGTCACGGGACTAAGCGCACGCTCTACCAAGTAGGAGCTGAAAATGGCAATAAAAAATTTTTTGACCCGATCCCACATGTGACGTTCTTTCACTTTGATTTGGTGCTTTAGCCAGAACGATTGATAGGAGACATTAATTTTTGGTTTAAGTTCAAAATCGCTTTGCAATGTTATAAGTTCCTCCACAACAATTTCATGCTCGGATATATTACTAAATGGGTCGATTATCCAGTTAGAAATTTCCAATATAAGACATCCTAGAATCGAATTTTCTGTAACTACTGAAGTTGTTTGCTGTATGTGTCTACATCAACATTAGATACGCCTCTGTCACTGGCATCAAACTGTGGCAAGTTTGAAAATTGGAAAAAATTCTCGTCTAGCTAAATTTTTCTGATATACCACGAGCTTATTATCAAACACAGACAGTGCCAATTTCACCTTGATATCAGATTTACTTTGCTAACCTGAAGGAATAAATATTTTTGATAAGTAGGCGATGTCATTTCTCACAGCAATAACTTCTTTTGCAAGGCCAGGGTAGCAACTTTGTAGGAATTCCACGACAGTATCTAAAAGTGAGTAAAATGTGCAAGACAGTTTCTCTTGGAAAGCCATCTTAGTTTGGCGTGTAGTAGTAGACGTTCAAATCAATTTCATTGCAAAATATAATTCTGGATAAGTTCTTTTAAAAATCTCTGAAAAATTTAATTGTAACTCATTTAATGTTATCTACGCAATTTCGTGTAATCTCTGCTCAAAAGCAATCTATATTGAAGAAACCAGCAATTCAATCAGACAACAGATGAATGGACACAGAAGCGTTATTAAACATAATAGAAATAAACCTGTAGCTGAACAGTTCAATAAACTGGAAACACTTTGAAAAATCTCAGATTAGCTGTGATCAAAAAAGTCAAAAATAAAATAAAACAACGACGGGAAGTAGAAGAACAAAAAAATATTTTCAAATTCGATTGCGTCAGTAAAAGTTTAAATCGAGATTATTCGTTCATGTCTCATTATATATAATGTTGATTTCAATAAACGTGAGGGTCATTTATGATTTTTAATTTGTTTCTCTATTTCGCACCGTTTTATGTTTGCCTGCCATTTTTGCAAATTTGTTTCTTGCGTGAATTATTGTAATTTACCGTACTGCCATATTCTCCCAACCTTAGTCTTTTCTCACCAATATTTTGTTATTTTATTACGTCACATATGTCTTTATATTACGTTTAATGCCGTTGGTGTGAATTTTGTTTTAATTGCATTATTATTTTTATTCCATTTCACCTGAAGAAGTTCGCAGTAGCTTACTAAAACTTGTGCCATTAATAAAAAGTAAGTCATATTTAGTAAAGAATTTTTTGTTCTTTTTTTATTGATATTTAACAAACTGGTTTCAAACTCTGATATAAAAAGAAGACCTTGTGCAATTGAAGTAAACATTACATGTTTTTGAGGTGGGTTTTTAAAAAAAATCACCCATCTTGGCTGTATTGGTATCGAACACGCCTGAAAAACGGGAAAGTGCAGAATTATCGTTAATAAAAACATTGGGCTCGATCAAACTCATGATACTGTAGAAGAATATTTGATAAAATGATTCCAAACAAATAACAGCCTTTTCAATCTCTAGGACGAAAAATACTTACGTTCATAACATATTTTATTAATATAAATTTCAAAAATATTTCTTGTAAATCAGCAGCATCTACATGTATGTAATTAGGTCATCTTCACAACAGCAACACTTCCTGTTACTATAACATCATCATTATTGTTTTTAGGTATCAATAGAATGGCTTATTGATTAACAGAAAACTACGTCAGCATCAATGCCTACTTGTGTTTTGTGTTTTGATTGTGATTTTAATTTTTTTAGGAGTTATGTTTTCGGGCACTATCTGTTTGGTATATTTACAATAAAAACTTTATTTTAAGCAAATGTGTAAATTTACAAAAAAAAACCGCAGAAGCTAATTTTTAGTATATGGAAATTGCATAAAAACTAACAAAATAATCGAATATTTTTAACACAAAATTGTATTATACGTTACTTTTTCTGGTTCTTTTTACTTTATAGTTGTGTTGTCACATATTAATCAAAAATATAGAAAACCAGAATTTAGCTGTTAAAATATACGAACGACAAAAGTTTTTTAATGGTAATATTGACTGCTATACAAAAGACTGCAGGAAGAAAACCTTTCTGAAGAAATAAAATCAATGACATGGAAGTTTTTATGACCACACAAATTTATACACAAAAAATGAAATGAAGCCAGGTATTTTGATAGAAAACGTTATTATGAAAAAATAAATCATAAACATAGCTTATTTACATGGTCAGTTACACTTATCAAACTACAGAAGTAAATATTTCGGCATCGCATACAATACGATAGATAAAGAACGTAAATATAGCCTATGCAAAACAATTATTGTTTGTATAATAAATTTTTTTGCAAAATAAATTTATTTGGTTAAATTACGTCGATGTCATTGAGTATCATCATTACGTCACTTTTCTCTGCTTATGACTTCTACAAGCAGGTTTTAAGTTATAGTTATATCACTTTATGAAACTAAAATAGCAAAAAATTTTGAACCGGAAAGCCACATCTTGGTATTTCAATGCAGGGTGACACTATTGTACTTTTACTTTGATTCATAACGACTCGGTTCTTTTGCAGAAAATAAAGGAAATAAAAAAAAAATATAGTGAAAGTGAAAATTAGATGTACTAAGTTCATAGGTTGTAATAACAAAAGTTTTCCACCAAACTACCTTGGTCAAAGTTCACTAGGTTTTGACTCCTTACTGGCAATTAAATTTTAATATGATTGATTGTGATTTATAAACTATTTACCCTACGTCAGCTGTTCTCGAATAGGTTGCCACAAAACATTGTCAAGGGACGCAGCGTAAATTTGGTGAAAACAGTTTTAATTATTGTTTTACTTGCATATTAGAGAACGTAAATTATAAGTATTATATCATTACGTTAATTTAAAAAAAAAACACATATTTACATCCTTGTCTAAGTATATTTGTAAAAAAATATGCGTTGTCTGTTTTGTAATAAAACGCCTGCAGATCCCGAAAGTGATTTTACAATTATCAGGTTTATACGATTTTACAGTGAAACATTGACAATTATAAAGTTCAGCTTTTTTATAATGCAGAAATTTGTTACAAGTTCTATATGTCAGAACAGATAGTTTGAAACAACTGTAAATAAGCAGATAAAACATGATTTCTCAACCAAAGATAAATTTACCCCTTGAGATAAGTTGACTTAATTTGGGGGTAAATTTGGTAAGCAAAAAATAGCATTGGTCCTAATTTTATAATTGACTATATAAGTATGTTAAAAGTATGGGGGCAAATTTTCCTTCAAAAGCAGGGTTGGGGAACCTGCAGCCTATGAGATTTTTTAATACGGCCCGCGTGTGGTTGAGAGGAAACAAAGCCAGTACTAGTTTTTTGTGACAAAAATTGAAAAATTAGAGAAAGACCCTAAACGATGACTTTTTTTAGAGATCACTATGTTTGTGGACAAGATTGAAAGATCAGAGACAGGTCCTAAATGATGACCCCCTTGTTTTGGTCTTTGCCATAAATTTAGGATACAGTATTTAATACGTAAATGAGCTAAAATGGTTGAGAACCTATGAAGTAAAAGATTGAATAGTGTTTCATTAATTAAAATTATCTCAATTTCAATTTTAATATTATAAAAAAGAAGAGATTAAACATTTACAATTGTGATTTTATTGCAAACATTTACTAGCAGAATGCCTACTACCAAGTAAACACAATTATTATCTAGCAACAAATCAATACAAGTTATTTGGCAATCAATATTTTTTGACCCGTTAGTTTTCAGAAGTAAACAAGCTTGGTCTTATTTTTTAAGTTTTTTGCTTATTGCAGCCAAACTCAGCTTGTTTCGTTTGAAGTTGCGCAGAAAATTGCAAAATGTAAAAAACTTCAAACGATCTTGGAGAAGCTCATATTTCCTCTACCGTTGAGTTTGTCTTGAAAATGATTTGAGTATCAGCTACTTAAAAACTCAAAGCTGTTCCGATTTTCAAACAATATCATTTGTAGAATGATCACTGAGATTGCAAATAACATTAATGCACAGCTGGTAGCAAAGTCCTTGGGTGTTAGTTCAACTTATTTTGTGATTCATTGTATAATTAATTTTTTTTTATTAAGATGAGGCAACCAGGCAATAATTAGTCTCAATAATAAAAATGCTCATTTGATTTGTTGCGTTCGAATAATTGACGAAGATTTGCTCATTTGTAAGTCCATTTTAAAAAGCTGTAAAGAACATGAATTGTTTGTGATTCTAAGCGATTTTTTAAGGTAAATAATCTTGAGTGAAAAAATTGACATTGAACGAGAAACGCATGTTGTGATATCGAACATTTAGCGCTGAGGTTTAATGAAATGTGTTCGAAGCAGTAAACGCACAGTTTGCATTGAAAGTTTTTTTAATATTTTAAAAAATCTATCATTTTTTCTATTTCGTATTTTAAAACTCCGTCATTCAAATTTGTTGTGAACCTCAGTTTGCCCACCTATACTTTAGATACTTGCAAAGTTTTGGTTTGGGTCGGGCGATGCAATTGTTCAAAAGTTTTTTGAAAGAGTGCTGTAAGCAAAAAACGTTTGGACTAACTGTCTAACAGCTTTTTTGTATTAAAGAGGCGCAACTGCACGGAAGTAAGCAGATCTTTTCTTATCGGAAAATGACATAGAATAGCTTTCTTACAACAATTGCAGATTAAGAACATTCAACCTTGCGTCGACAGTTGCAAGGAGGATGTGCACTGATGTTTTTTGATGCCAAGATACTTTTGTTATGTCTGGACAGGATCGCTGCCATGTTCGACATGCAGTTGTAGGTGTCACGCAAAAAAAGAAATGTCACATGAAATTAGAGTACCCTCATTCAAGTAACCTCACCGTACCGGATAAAATAAAAAAAATATTTATGGTTTAACCCGCCATTCAGTGAGCACGTTCAGACCAATATTGACAAAGCTTTCCTTAACGTACTTGAAAATCACTTTCCCTCCCTTTATCGTTTCAACAAAATTTGTAACAATAACACTGTAAAGATTAGCTACAGTTGCATGCCAAACATGTCAGCCATTCTGTCCCGACATAACAAAAGTAACATCAAAAAACATTAATGCACATCATCCTTGCAACTGTCGATGCAAAGTTGAATGCCCCTTAATTGGCAATTTTTACAAGAAAGCTATTATTTATAAACCCAGCATTTTAACTGATAGCAACGACCCTCCCAAATGCTACTATGGTCGCTGCAAAGCAAAGTTTAAATTTCGTTTTCACAACCATCGCCATACTTTCAAGAACAAGCAGAAAAGCCTTATATGAGCGATCGAAAACCTTTTGGGAAGCCATAGATAATGGGAAGGATCATCATATTGAATGGAGCATATCGGCCGACAAAAAAGCTGTTTAGTAGTTTTTCAAGTTATTCAAGGATTTTGTTGTTATAATTTTCAAATTTTTTGTTGTTTAGTTTTATTTCTCGATTTATATATTTGTATATTTATTTTTGTTTTGTTGTTTTTATTTGATTCAGATAATCACTTGATAAGCCGTGTTTTGGCGAAACAGACTGTTGCGGTTTTGAAAAATTTTTTATGTGTACTTTGTTTCATTCTAAATTAATAATAAATTTTGGTCTGATTCTCATCATTGAGTATTGTTTTAGCTATATTGAAAACACTTATCCTAGTATACAATATATATATTGGATTATTCTTGTTTTGCAATATTCTATAATCTGGAACAAAGAAGCAAAAGTTAAAATAAAAAAAAGGAACGTTATTTGGTTCAATCCCCCTTCAACAAAAAAAGTACAAGCCAACATTGCCCATGCGTTTATAAACTTCATCAGCCTGCCTGTCGCAGGACGCTTTACAAAATGTGTAACAAATTCAAGGTGAAATCTCTGACTCGAAAATGAACTCCTCCGTGATTTAAAGAACCTAGAGTAATTAAATAAAATTCGATCAACTTTAGTGCATTTTTTTTTTTTTTTGTTTATTTCAGAAAAACCTAACAAGTGCCATTTTCAATAAAATATAGTATAGTATTTTGGAAGTTTTTTCACTTTTTCACATTATTTTTTAGTTAAAAAATTGTTTAATGTCATATAATTTGAGCTTTTAACTTTGAGTTAACAATAAGTTTTTTCACCACGGTTAATCTCTTTCTAAATATAAAGTTTATTATCTATGACAGCATGGTCAAAACCGCGGCCAGCAGAACAATTATACATATTTTAAATCTTATTCATTACGGACAGAGACAACATTCTGTAACAGGAGTGGCAAACCAATGACCTTTTGAAAGTGGTTTTGTTAGGCTAAAAGTAAAGTGAAGACCCTCTTTGGTTTTCACATGTGTTGTATCTTTGCACGAATACACAGGTTTATTAAAAAACAATAGTAAATATTCACAAAAGTACTTGTAGCTTGATAACTTTGAACTGACTGATGAACCACAATAAAGGCGCATATTTAAATTGTAACAATTATGCTTGGAGATGCGCCTGTCCAATAATTGTTTGAGCAGAAGGCGCTGATTACGATTAGAGCGTTTAAGAAAACACTACGTCATCTATTGCACAATATCACAACACCTCCCCAAATAAACTACGACAAAAAATATATATACATTTTAGCAACAATATTTTTTTGGAGGTCTCTTTGTTCTCGCTGATCGTCGTAGATTGTGTCGCTCGTACTCGTCTCCGGTTGGTAATCTCGGATTGTTGCGTTGGTTCATCGAAGAAGAACTAGATGCGTGGTCAGTCCCGGCTGGAAGTGTTTCTGTAGACAAAACGCTCGTTGGGATTTCACAGGGATCATCATCTTGATCCGAACCGTATCGAGGTCGAAGTTGATCAAGATGTCTTCTCCAAGTTGGTCCTCGAGGAATGACTCGTACATTGACAATTCGTGTACCATGGACTTTCGTAACTATCGCAGGCACCCATCGTGGGACACGAACTCTTCTAGGGCCGAAGTACAGTGCGTAACAAGGGTCTCCTAGTGAGAAATGATGTTCGACTTTCGAAACCACTTCCGAGTCTTCAGTATTTGAATGCTTGCTCGCTTGTCTTGACTGTCTTCCCTGCAGGAGATGCGGATCTTCTATACTGCATTAGAAATTCTTGCAAAGCTTCCTTTGGAGGTAACGAGGATTTTCTCAATGCCTGTTTGAACGATTGTATCAAACGCTCGGCAGCACCGTTTGTTGCTGGATGATAAGGTGCTCCGGTGAGATGTACAATGCCTCGTTGTTTGCACCAAGCTTGGAACTCTTGAGACATGAATGTTGTGGCATTATCGGTCACCAACGTGTGGGGATATCCGAAATGAGCAAATTCTTGTTCAAGTATAGCAGTAGTACTTTTCGAAGACGTTGAGGTTGTTGGATGAATGCAAGGATATTTTGAATAAGCGTCTACAAGGACTAACCAGTTTCTTCCCAGAAAGTTGATCGCATGGTCCAAGTGGAGTCTTGACCATGGTTTTTCTGGCATCATCCACGGATGGATTGAAGGTTTATCCGGCTTATTTTGAAATTGGCCACAGGAAGTGCATTTGCGACATAAATCCTCAATGTCAAAGTCAATTCTAGGCCAATAGACAGTTGACCTGGCAAGTTGTTTCATCCGTTGCATGCCGAAATGTCCAAGGTGTAATAATTTAAGAATATGATTACGTAGGGTTGAAGGAATTATTACCCGTAAGCCGTAAAAAACGCAACCATTCTCTGTTGACAACGAATTTTCCAACTTTTTGAAGTCTTTAAGCTCTTCCGAAAATGCATGCGGCCATCCTTCCTTCACAAATCGCATTAGTTGGGAAAGAATTGGATCCTTGGCAGTCTCTCTGACCACAAGCAATGGATTGTCAGGATTGATTTGACGACTGATTGTTCGAACTAAACAAACGCTATCGACATCATCTTCCATCTCCTCCCCATCAAAACTTGTGTCATTTGAAAATGGTAAGCGACTAAGAGCATCGGCATTGCCATGGTCCTTGCTTCTACGGTATTCCACCGTGTAGTCATATTGATGGACTAGTAATGCCCATCGTGCAAGTCGATTCGCGGCCATTGCAGGAGTACCTTTATCAGGGGCAAACAAGGTCACTAAAGGTTTGTGATCGGTAACCACAATGAACTTACGACCGTACAGAAACTGATGAAATTTCTTCAAAGCGTACACTAAGGATAGTGCTTCTTTCTGTATTTGGCTGTAGCGTCTTTGTGTTGCCGATAGAATTTTAGAAATATTGAGAATCGGACGCTCGCTTCCGTCTGCAAAGCGATGAAATAATACCGCTCCAATTCCGCATTCTGAGGCGTCACAAGATAAACCCAACGGAAGAGATGGGTCATAGTGCGCAAGTACAGTCTCTGTGCATAGTAACCGTTTGATCTTTTTGAAAGATGTCGCTTCTACTTCACCCCACTTCCACTGTTGTCCTTTGCGTGTAAGCTTGTACAACGGCTCGGTGATTTCCGAAAAATATGGAGGTAAGAATTTAGAATAAAACTTGCACAGATGCTAAAAAAGATTTTAACGTAGAAATGTTCTTGGGTGTAGGCATTTCTAGTATGGCATCAACTTTGGACCCTTTTGCAATTCCTCGACTTGATAAAGTGTGACCCAGGTAATCAATTGATACTTGGGCGAAAACACATTTTTCACGGTTGCAGCGAAGACCTTTTTCTTCTAGTCTTTTGAACAAAGCTCGCAGGTTCATCAAATGATCTTTTGCGTTGTCACCACTTACCAAAATATCATCGAAATACATGGCAACTCCTCGCAAATTTTGCGTTAACTGTTCCATGATTTCTTGGAAATACCCTGGTGCGGATTTAATTCCGAAAGGAAGTCTTTTCTGCAGTAAAACCCCTTTGTGAGTGCTGAGAGCCAGCTTCTTCTGGCTGTCAGGAGAAAGACAGATTTGATTATATGCATTAGCTAGATCAATCTTACTAAAGCAGTAACCACGTCCTAGCTTGCGCATTAGATCTTCTGGGAGAGGGATTGGTTGACGATGGTCTTCCAGTTGCGAGTTTACAGTCACCGAATAATCTCCACAAACACGGATGCTTGCTTTTGCTTGACCTGGCAAAGGAGACTTTCGAATAGGAACCACGGGGGTGCCGTACGAGTTAAAATCTGTAAGCTCCCATACACCTCTCTTAATTCCTGCTTCGTATGCTTCGTTTAAATCTTGTAGGATTGAGAACGGAACAGGTCTTGGCTTCTTAAAAATAGGTTTAGCTTCAGGTTTAAACCGTATGTCTAGTGAAAAATCTTTTAGACAACCCAATGTAGATTCAAATAAAGTAGGAAACTCTCCACATAATTGAATACATGCCGCATCTAAAGAGTTTTCTGGACCTGTTGTAGTGACGTGCCCTATCGTTGCAGTAGATTCAGCACAACTTAGGTTTTCTCTGAAGTGATCAGTTAAGTTGGTGAGTTTCAACTTCATCATCGCCAGACGACCTAGTAAATTTAGATTGGGCACCTTAGTGACAATTACAGGAAAGGTCACGTCAGGTGATTTTCCATCAATACTTGCAGTTGATTGGAATTGTCCCACGACGGGTAGCGGGCTACCTTCAGCAACTTGATATTGAACTGATACAGGTTGTAGAGTGGGTTTACCCAGCGTTTGCCACGTCGCTTCACAGCAAAATGTGTCACTGGCTCCGCTATCAATTTCAAACTTAATTCTGCGGTCATTAAGTCTAATAGTTTGATAGATGGGTGAAACAGAACATTGGACTTTGTGCACCAATTTCATCTGTTGTTTCACAAGCTTATTATCTCTTAGTCGAGACATGCATACAGATTGCAGATGACCTGTTTTCTTGCAGAAGCTGCAAATAGCTTTAATGTGGGGACAAGCTTTGCTAAAATGTCCAGAATTTCCACACCTGAAGCAGGCGGTTTTCTTTTCTTGCGTCTTGGAAGTTTTGGACTTTGCGTGATAAACTTTCTGCACCGACGTAGAAGGTTGACCGTGTACGGTTTCCTTTGCTACCTTGGCTGCTTCTTCCACTTCTTGAGCCACTCGGATGGCGTTGCTAAACTTCAGTTCATCGTCCTTGAGCTTGAAGAGTGTCTTCAAAACTGCTTCGTTGTCGACCGAACAGATGAATTTAGTTCGCAAGGCTTCATCTAATGGATCTTTAATGGATTGAAAATCACACGTAGCTGCATGTTGTCGTATTCTGCTTGCCAGTTCAGGAATAGTTTCGCCAGGTTTGCGTTTCATATCAGACCAGAACTTGAAACGTTCTCTGACAACAAATCGTTTTGGGTCAAATTGCTCTGCCATAAACGTCTGAATATCATTCATTGTTAGCTCATGTATGCTTTTGACAGGTTGTTGCTGAGCCGCTAAGTTGCTAAGCATTTTGTAAACGGAGTTAGATTGGTTGGTAAGAAAAATTTGTGCTTGCTTGTTGTCGGGAATAGAGTTAGCAGTGACGAATGTTCGGAACCTTGCCAAATAATCAGTCCATAACTCAGATGTGGAATCGAATGGTTGAAAACTTGCCATCGGTGTTGGAACATTTTCTCGCGGGTTGTTCAAGCTGCTTTGTAGAATTTTCAGCTGCTCTTGAAGCATTGTCATTTGCTCTTGGTGTTGCTTGTACTGCTCTTGGTGTTGCTTATTTAACAACAAAATCAGTTCAGAAATTTCACTCATTGTCGACAATTCAAGCTGTAATGCAAATTCAACAAATTTTCTTTTTTCTTTCTTGACGCAGTTGAGTTATCCCATCCTCGTCGCCACTTTTGCCTGTTGTATCTTTGCACGAATACACAGGTTTATTAAAAAACAATAGTAAATATTCACAAAAGTACTTAGCCAAAAAACAACCGTATTGAAATATAATGCTATTAATTAGTTTGCTGTAGTAGCTTGATAACTTTGAACTGACTGCTAAACCAAAATAAAGGCGCATATTTAACTAGTAACAATTATGCTTGGAGATGCGCCTGTCCAATAATTGTTCGAGCAGAAGGCGCTGATTACGATTAGAAGCGTTTAAGAAAACACTACGTCATCGATTGCACAATATCACAACATCTTCTACCCCAGTTATGTTTAGTAAATCTGCGATTGGTCAACACATTTTAGATAACACTATTTGCGCAAAAATTACAGTGATGAAAAATTTATTATTTTGACATTTGGTCATTCGTCTTTTCATTGATTTGTTTTGGAAGCCGTTTACATCAAGTCATGCAAGCCAAATTTATGCCGCCAAAAAGATTTTGTTTATAACTTGAAACTCTTACGTTGATCACGTGTTGTAACACTTCTTTTAAACATCCAATCATCTCCGTCCAGCTTTATTATAAAATCAATTGAATTTTTCTTTCTTTCATTCCGACGTTTGTCTCCTGACTAGTGTCGGACGAAAAGCTTGGAGATGAGTTTTTTGTTAGCTGTCTATAAATATTTTTTTATCAATTTTTTGTAAAAGAAACTTTTTTAAGATGACAAAGATAGGGTAAGTTGGAACACCGGGACACAGTATGCATTCTTTGAATGACACATTCTTTGAACACCATATTTATATATTTGTAATGATGGCCCACGATTATATATAAAAGTGAAAAGGTGGAGGCCTTCTGAGTCACAACGTTTGCCCATCCCTATAGGTTGTTTGTTTTTTATTTTATTTTCATCTTTATATACAGTATATTCTCCTGCCTCGCAGAAAAGCGTCGGAGGCGCGATACGTGGGCTGGCAATGAAGTGGCCGGATTTTATTAATGCACCATTAATTTTAAAATTAAACAATCATATCAAATATACATAAGACATATCACTTGAAAGTAATTGCCGCACAAACCAACACACTTTTTCATTTACGTCTGCCACCTTTGAAAGCGCTGAGATAAGTCACTTTTAGAAAGGATCCTGAAGTGGCTCGTCACTGTGTTTTTAATTTTATGAACTGAGTCGAAATGCGTTTCTTTCATTACACTTTTCAATCTTGGGAAAAACCAGAAGTCCCATTTATTAGAGATCATTTACACAGTCAGCCTGCAATCACTTTTTATCACAGCTTTAACTCGGTTAATTTTTTCATCCGATCGAGTTGATGACGATTATTCTGGTCTCGATTTATCTTCCGCAACCTCACTTCCACTTGCAAACCGCTTGTGGGACTCAAACATTCGTGATCAAGACATTGTAGTTTCTCCATAAACTTGTTTTAGTAATTACAGACTCTCGGTTGGATTCTTACCGAGTTTCACCATGAATTTCAGATGTATCTTTGTTCTTCGCTCATTTTAAAAATTGAACAGTTCGAATTTAAACTATAAAAATACAACTAGTGACAGCTGTAAACACTATTCATTAACACAGTCATTAAGTACATTATGAAAATGTCAAAATCCGAAACGGCTGAATGTGATAAATGTAAGGATAGGATGTAACATTTTTGAAGAATTAGAATTTCATACCAATTGTCTTTCAATACAAAAAAAAATAATCCTGTTACTTTATTGTCTATTAATTAAGTATATATAGGCTGTCTAATGTATTGTAATTATATTATTTTGTCTAATGTAAAATATTGTCTAATATCAAATTACATTAGTCTGTAATTAAATTATTAAATTAAGTATATGCAGGCTGTACAACGCAATTGTGAAGGTTCATTAACAAAAGATAATTAAACGGAATTACTTAGTAAATAACTTCAACATCAACAAAAAACATCTGTGGGATGACTGCATGGTGTTTTGATCTTGGAAAAAAATAATTCTATGCGTGGTGCTGTTATTCCCAGAGTACATCATATTTAGTTCTGCTATTATTTTATTAAAGGCCTTGCTATTTATTCCCACCAATGCAGAGAAGCACGTAGCACAAAGCCAGGTTGATGGAAAAGGGACACAAGTTGAATAAATGCGCTTACATATCTGTGATATAAAAGAGCCGTGGCTGATCTCTATTCAGACAAAGTTTTGAAGGCTTTTTTTGTAAGTGAGTCATTTCATAAACTACAAACTTATCTTTAGCATAATCTTCGTTGAACATGCCAACAAAGTCTGTGGTCATGTTCTTTATCAATATAGCTTTCCTACCTATTCACTAAGATGCCAACATGCATGTATCAGATTAGATTTGCATAGATAGAACGCCGCATTGATGGTCAATACGATTGACATGGTCTGAGTTCGACTCCTACTTTAATCATTTTGTGGCTGTTTCGAAAAAAGAGACTTTCTATTTTCCACTGCTTGACAATCTAAGCAGGCAGATCTAAATATCAGTCATATCGATAAAATAAAACTATAAATCAAATAAAAATGTTTTACCCAAACAGAAATATTTGAGCATTTCCGAAAGCAGGTCAGGGTAATCGCTTGACGGTTAACTTAAGTTTTACGCCTCTAACATTGTCCTGTTAGTCTGGAAGGTAAGTAGCGCTGATGATAATGGTTTTAACTAAGACTTTAACTATAAAGCTAATAGGGTGTGTACAAGCAGGAATAGTGCTATTATAAAAGACTAATCATATATTACATGATGGTATCTTAGTCAATTTTATCTTTCGTTTCCCATATGACGTATTATAAATTTTCCGCATACTCCTGAGCCTCATACGATACGTCATAAGACAATTAAATTATACCTCTTTACTTGCAGTTTATTGCGTGTCTAATTAAGGTCATTATTTTACCCATCACCGAAATAATAAGTTATTTTTAGAAAAAGAAAAGACTCTCTACCTATTCCGCACGCATCGGCTTGTGACTTTGTTTTACTTTTTGAAATTCACCAGAAATTTTTTTATCGTTAAAATATCACTACAGAAAACCGTCAAAAATACAAAAAGATACGAAAAATATAATTGTTAAAATAGAATAATTGTTTAGGTTCAGCTCAAGACTGAAAACTCGGAAAATCTGGTTCATTGACTTCTTTTTACAAATTTGATTTGGGTCTTCTCTACCGAATTATTGACTTTTATCTAAATAACTTGACTTGATTTCATATATGTAAATCACCCCGTACCCACCCAGAGGGTAGACTTATTTTCTTCCGTTTTCTTTTGTATAAAGACATAATAAACCATTTACATATTTTTATATAACTTCAAATCTCGATGTATCCTGTATTACATAATAGAACAAATTGTTCTGCGATTGACTTTCCGCGTCGAAATTCAGCTTTCTGCCTGTGGAGCAATGGATGAATAATTGGCTTTGTTCAACGCTGCATCAGTTAAGTCTCTTTAATTTTAGGATGGAGTCTGAGTTGTTTTTTTATATGTTCTAGAGTCGAAGTTGGAGTCGTAAAATTTTAAATAGCTGGAGTCGGAGTCGGAAAAAAATTTCTTCTAATGCACAATCCTGATTATTAATCACACTTTGCAACCAAGGAGTATCTCACAGATAAGGAGCAATACCTCTTAAAAAATTTTTAAAATACAACATTAAAAATAGCTTTCAGCGATTATAATTAATTTTGCCGAGTTAGCATTTTATAACATCTTTTTTTGTGTGCAATTAAGAGTAGATACAAAACTGAAAAATTTGTAATTTTTATTCTGGTTACACTCAACCGCTGATCAAAACACTTTTTTTCTGTAAAGTTAAAACATATTATAAGTATTGGGAATGATAAGAGATTACAGGCGGTAGCTAAAAACAAGTGCTCGCAATCAATGATGGCTTTGCAAAAGGGGAGGCCAGGTGCAAGAAAAATAGGGGGCCACTTTTTGATGCGCCAAGTTTTTTTATTCCAAAATAAAGTGATCTCATTTTCAGTTGATGTCGAAAATTTTGATAATAATGGAAAAGGAACATAAATTCAAACAATTTTTAAGTTCGAGTTAAAGATCAGCACAATCGATGACAAGACTTACGAAAACTGCATTATTATTCCGTACATTGGAAAAGATTCACATCGTTTTGCTAAGCGAATTTCGGTTTCGATTAGTAATCGATTTAACCAAACAGTGTTACCAATTTTTAAAACTTTTAAAATAAAAAATTATTTTTTTGTTATAATCGATAACTCCTAAGGCTCTGTGTTCAAACTTTATCTATAAATTCACAGGTTCGTGTGACACGAACATGACCTACATTGGTATGTCATTAAGACATTTAATCACAATAGTCCGGCAGCATTTGAATTTTAAAAGTATTCAAGAGAATGCCGTAAAAAATCATATTTTATCATCTGATTCCAGTTTGAGCGTTAAATTTGATTTAAATAATTTTTTGATATCGCGCAAACCCAGCCATCGGGATCACATTTCAGTGTTTCCTGATGCCGGTCCCAAGCCCGGATAAATGGGGAGGGTTGCGGCAGGAAGAGCATCTGGCGTAAAACTTTTTTGACAGATTACACAAATACGTTATGTTGATAAATCCATACCGGATCGGTCGCGGCCCGGGTTATCAACGACCACCTCAGGTGTCGCGCGGTAAGGTACCTGTGGAAATTATGCTACTGCTGGGCTTAGTAAAAACAAGAAGAGAAGGAGAGGAGGAAGGCGCGTGAAGAGGCAGCGGGAACTGTGGAAGGGGAAACGCACACACATAAGGGTTGGTACCTTAAATATAGAAACAATGACTGGAAAAGGGAGAGAGCTGGCAGATATGAAGGAGCGAAGGAATGTAGATGTACAATACTGTGCCTACAGGAAACAAAGTGGAAAGGGAGTAAAGCGAGGAACATTGGAGGTGGCTGTAAACTATTCTACAACGGAGCTGATGGAAGAAAAAGTGAGATAGGGATAGTGGTGAGGGAGGAGCTGGTTAAAAGTGATGAAGAAGGTGTCAGACAGAATATTGGCCGTAAAACTGGAGATAAAACGGTCGATACTAAACATAGTAAGTGCATATGCTTCACAGGTTAACCACAGAATGGAGGGGAAAAATGATTTTCGGCAAGATCTTGATAGAATAATAGAAAGTGTATCAAAAAAGGATAGAATAGTTTTAGGTACCGACCTAAATGGACATGTGGGCGAAGGAAATATAGGGGATGACGAAATAATGAGGAGGTACGTTGCTACAATAAGAAATAAGGAAGGATCGATGGTTGTGGATTTTCCTTAAGCGTAGGCTACAGGAGCGGTCACTGTGCATTTTGCAGATGTACGCAGAAAAAGCTGAAGCACAGTATCAGCCTTTCTTAGATGAAGTAGGTGTTGCTTTACAGAAAGTAACGTATGAAAAATCAATTTCACTACTAGGTGATTTTATGCACATGTATGTATTGACAACAAGACATGGAAGGGTGTTATCGGAAGGCAGGGAAACTCCGACATTAACAGAAACAAAAGGTGTTTGCTACAGTTCTGTCCCACCAACGGACTGTGCATAATAAATACCTTTTTCGGCACAAGGAGATTCACAAGTACACCTGGTACAGAGATTCGGTGGAACAGCGTTCTATCATTGATTTTTTTATTGTTTCAGCGGACTTGTTTTCTTCTATGGTGGATGCTCGTGTTAAAAGAGGAGCTGAACTGTCTACCGACCATCACCTAGTTGTCTGCATTCTAAGAGGCCTGAACCATCCAAGAACAAGTAAACGATTCAGAGCACAAAGAGCATACAGAATAAAGTCGGAGTTACTAGCCGTCAAAAAGTGAGACCCACTTTTGCAAGCAAAGTTGTTTCCCTGTTCAGAGAAATCCCTGTCTATACTGAAGATGTTGAGACTGAGTGAGATTTATTTAAATCAGCAATCTTTATATCTGCAGCTGCTAGTTGTGGTTGCAAACGTGTGGGAGGTCAAACGGATGGTGAGAAAAGAACTGCTTGGTGGAATCAAGAAGTTAAAGAAGCTATCCGTGCAAAGAAAACTGCGTATAGAGTCTGGTTAACAAACAAATCGTATCGGCAGCTTCGATTGCGGTACTCTGCAGCACGTAAGACTGCCGCCACTATTGTCAAACAATCTAAAGAAAAGTTATAAGAAGAATTCGGACAAAAGTTGGATACAGACTACAGATTGGTAAACAAAGTATTTTGGCAAACAATACGTCGTTTGCGCGGCAAACAAACACCAGTTGCCACCTTTATCGAGAATATAATGGTGTGCTTCTGAAGCATCGAAAAGGGCATCCTAAATTGTTTTAGAGAATACTTTTTTGAGCTCTTAAATCCAGTAACAGTCCAGTAACAGTCCAACATTTGGAAACATCCAAGGAACGAATTGGTGAAAAAATTCATCTAACCGAAGCAGAGGTGAGCACAGCTATCAAATCATTGAAAGCTGGCAAGGCCCTTGGTGAAGATGATATTTGAACCGAAATGTTAAAGGCCATGAAAAACTTGAGGGTTCGTTGGCTGACTCGTGTGTTCCTAGTAGCTTGGAAAACTGGTGAGGTACCGAGGTAATGGCAGACCAGTGTGTTGATACCTATTTATAAAATAGAAGAAAAGAAGAAATGCACTAACTACAGAAACATTTGTTTATTAAATCTTCCTGGAAAGGTCTATGAAAAGTGCCTCAAAAAGAGATGCCGTGAAATAGTCTAAATAGAAGTTTAAGTATCTTGGAGTCACATTCTCGATTGATGGTAGACAGGACAGCAAACTGGACACACGTATTGGAAAAGCAAGTGTAGTAATTTACCAATCAGTTCTACTGAAACGAGAGCTGTGTACAAAAGCAAAGCTTTCTGTTTTTAGATCAGTTTTTGTTCCTATTATCACCTATGGTCATGAGTGTTGAGTAATGACGGAAAAAATGAGATCCCGAGTACAAGCGGCCGAAATCTGTTTCTTGCGAAACGTCAGAGGTTTATCCTTACTTGACAAGGTTAAAAGCACTGACATTCATCAATATCTCAACATCAAACTGCTTCTACTCCGCATGAAACGATTGCAACTGCCATGGTATGGCCATTTGACACGAATGTCCCACAAGCGAACAGTAAAGCAACTAATGAATACCCTTCCGAGTAGAAAAAGGCCTAAAGGGCAACCCAAAAATCGCTGAAGGAATTATGTTGAAGACCTGGCGTGGTCACGTCTTAAAAAAAAACGGAAAAATTGCCGCTAGTTGCAGGAGATCGGAATGCTTGGAGAGCCCAACTTGAGCGGCTGTCCCCGCAACCTCAAAAGGACAAGCAGGCAAAGGAAAATACACTGAACTAATTCAATGTTTTTCCCGAAAATGATGATAATGATGATGATTACTATTAAAAACGCAAGTGAAGATAAAAAAATGTCTTTACTTTAAATCTGAGTGACATTCGGGCATCTCTGTGTAATGATGCAAAACCATTTGCGATCGTCAAAAAACTTTACGAAAAAATATATTGCCAGAATAAAGCTATGGCCAGAATAAAGATGGGTTTTAAAATTTTGACTGCCGCAGTTAATATATATTAATCTTTAAGCGTTAAAAACAACTAAAAATGCTTTTTTTGGACTTTCATTGAATGGGTGACGTCATTAACCGGGCATGTCCAACCTGCGGCCAGTCGTACACTTTCATGCGGCACTCTACGCACTTAAATTATATTTTTTAATTTTTATTTAACCTATATTTAGCTGAATATTTAGCAAAGAATTTATCTTCTGGACGAATAGTCCAGATTATTCTAATCATTAGAATAAACGTAAATTTAGAAGACTGATCTTAAATTAGCATATCTTCATTTTTAAAGCTTATTTTTGAAATAAAACGTTTTTCAAAAGTCATGTTGTTGTGATATTGTGCAATAGATGACGTAGTGTTTTCTTAAACGCTCTAATCTTAATCAGCGCCTTCTGCTCAAACAATTATTGGACACGCGCATCTCCAAGCATAATTGTTACAATTTAAATATGCGCCTTTATTGTGGTTCATCAGTCAGTTCAAAGTTATCAAGCTACTACAGCAAACGAACTAAAAGCATTCTATTTCAATACGGTTGTTTTTTGGCTAAGTACTTTTGTGAATATTTACTATTGTTTTTTAATAAACCTATGTATTCGTGCAAAGATACAACAGGCAAAAGTGGCGACGAGGATGGGATGAACTCAACTGCGTCAAGAAAGAAAAAAGAAAATTTGTTGAATTTGCATTAAAGCTTGAATTGTCGATATGAGTGAAATTTCTGAACTGATTTTGTTGTTAAATAAGCAACACCAAGAGCAGTACAAGCAACACCAAGAGCAAATGACAATGCTTCAAGAGCAGCTGAAAATTTTACAAAGCAGCTTGAACAACCCGCGAGAAAATGTTCCAACACCGATGGCAAGTTTTCAACCATTCGATTCCACATCTGAGTTATGGACTGATTATTTGGCAAGGTTCCGAACATTCGTCACTGCTAACTCTATTCCCGACAACAAGCAAGCACAAATTTTTCTTACCAACCAATCTAACTCCGTTTACAAAATGCTTAGCAACTTAGCGGCTCAGCAACAACCTGTCAAAAGCATACATGAGCTAACAATGAATGATATTCAGACGTTTATGGCAGAGCAGTTTGACCCAAAACGATTTGTTGTCAGAGAACGTTTCAAGTTTTGGTCTGACATGAAACGCAAACCTGGCGAAACTATTCCTGAACTGGTAAGCAGAATACGACAACATGCAGCTACGTGTGATTTTCAATCCATTAAAGATCCATTAGATGAAGCCTTGCGAACTAAATTCATCTGTTCGGTCGACAACGAAGCAGTTTTGAAGACACTCTTCAAGCTCAAGGACGATGAACTGAAGTTTAGCAACGCCATCAGAGTGGCTCAAGAAGTGGAAGAAGCAGCCAAGGTAGCAAAGGAAACCGTACACGGTCAACCTTCCACGCAAAGTCCAAAACTTCCAAGACGCAAGAAAAGAAAACCGCCTGCTTCAGGTGTGGAAATTCTGGACATTTTAGCAAAGCTTGTCCCCACATTAAAGCTATTTGCAGCTTCTGCAAGAAAACAGGTCATCTGCAATCTGTATGCATGTCTCGACTAAGAGATAATAAGCTTGTGAAACAATTGGTGCACAAAGTCCAATGTTCTGTTTCACCCATCTATCAAACTATTAGACTTAATGACCACAGAATTAAGTTTGAAATTGATAGCGGAGCCAGTGACACATTTTGCTGTGAAGCGACGTGGCAAACGCTGGGTAAACCCACTCTACAACCTGTATCAGTTCAATATCAAGTTGCTGAAGGTAGCCCGCTACCCGTCGTGGGACAATTCCAATCAACCGCAAGTATTGATGGAAAATCACCTGACGTGACCTTTCCTGTAATTGTCACTAAGGTGCCCAATCTAAATTTACTAGGTCGTCTGGCGATGATGAAGTTGAAACTCACTAAGTTGTGCCGAATCTACTGCAACAATAGAGCACGTCACTACAACTGGTCCAGAAAACTCTTTAGATGCGGCATGTATTCAATTATGTGGAGAGTTTCCTACTTTATTTGAATCTACATTGGGTTGTCTAAAAGATTTTTCACTGGACATACGGTTTAAACCTGAAGCTAAACCTATTTTTAAGAAGCCAAGACCTGTTCCGTTCTCAATCCTACAAGATTTAAACGAAGCATACGAAGCAGGAATTAAGAGAGGTGTATGGGAGCTTACAGATTTTAACTCGTACGGCACCCCCGTGGTTCCTATTCGAAAGTCTCCTTTGCCAGGTCAAGCAAAAGCAAGCATCCGTGTTTGTGGAGATTATTCGGTGACTGTAAACTCGCAACTGGAAGACCATCGTCAACCAATCCCTCTCCCAGAAGATCTAATGTGCAAGCTAGGACGTGGTTACTGCTTTAGTAAGATTGATCTAGCTAATGCATATAATCAAATCTGTCTTTCTCCTGACAGCCAGAAGAAGCTGGCTCTCAGCACTCACAAAGGGGTTTTACTGCAGAAAAGACTTCCTTTCGGAATTAAATCCGCACCAGGGTATTTCCAAGAAATCATGGAACAGTTAACGCAAAATTTGCGAGGAGTTGCCATGTATTTCGATGATATTTTGGTAAGTGGTGACAACGCAAAAGATCATTTGATGAACCTGCGAGCTTTGTTCAAAAGACTAGAAGAAAAAGGTCTTCGCTGCAACCGTGAAAAATGTGTTTTCGCCCAAGTATCAATTGATTACCTGGGTCACACTTTATCAAGTCGAGGAATTGCAAAAGGGTCCAAAGTTGATGCCATACTAGAAATGCCTACACCCAAGAACATTTCTACGTTAAAATCTTTTTTAGCATCTGTGCAAGTTTTATTCTAAATTCTTACCTCCATATTTTTCGGAAATCACCGAGCCGTTGTACAAGCTTACACGCAAAGGACAACAGTGGAAGTGGGGTGAAGTAGAAGCGACATCTTTCAAAAAGATCAAACGGTTACTATGCACAGAGACTGTACTTGCGCACTATGACCCATCTCTTCCGTTGGGTTTATCTTGTGACGCCTCAGAATGCGGAATTGGAGCGGTATTATTTCATCGCTTTGCAGACGGAAGCGAGCGTCCGATTCTCAATATTTCTAAAATTCTATCGGCAACACAAAGACGCTACAGCCAAATACAGAAAGAAGCACTATCCTTAGTGTACGCTTTGAAGAAATTTCATCAGTTTCTGTACGGTCGTAAGTTCATTGTGGTTACCGATCACAAACCTTTAGTGACCTTGTTTGCCCCTGATAAAGGTACTCCTGCAATGGCCGCGAATCGACTTGCACGATGGGCATTACTAGTCCATCAATATGACTACACGGTGGAATACCGTAGAAGCAAGGACCATGGCAATGCCGATGCTCTTAGTCGCTTACCATTTTCAAATGACACAAGTTTTGATGGGGAGGAGATGGAAGATGATGTCGATAGCGTTTGTTTAGTTCGAACAATCAGTCGTCAAATCAATCCTGACAATCCATTGCTTGTGGTCAGAGAGACTGCCAAGGATCCAATTCTTTCCCAACTAATGCGATTTGTGAAGGAAGGATGGCCGCATGCATTTTCGGAAGAGCTTAAAGACTTCAAAAAGTTGGAAAATTCGTTGTCAACAGAGAATGGTTGCGTTTTTTACGGCTTACGGGTAATAATTCCTTCAACCCTACGTAATCATATTCTTAAATTATTACACCTTGGACATTTCGGCATGCAACGGATGAAACAACTTGCCAGGTCAACTGTCTATTGGCCTAGAATTGACTTTGACATTGAGGATTTATGTCGCAAATGCACTTCCTGTGGCCAATTTCAAAATAAGCCGGATAAACCTTCAATCCATCCGTGGATGATGCCAGAAAAACCATGGTCAAGACTCCACTTGGACCATGCGATCAACTTTCTGGGAAGAAACTGGTTAGTCCTTGTAGACGCTTATTCAAAATATCCTTGCATTCATCCAACAACCTCAACGTCTTCGAAAAGTACTACTGCTATACTTGAACAAGAATTTGCTCATTTCGGATATCCCCACACGTTGGTGACCGATAATGCCACAACATTCATGTCTCAAGAGTTCCAAGCTTGGTGCAAACAACGAGGCATTGTACATCTCACCGGAGCACCTTATCATCCAGCAACAAACGGTGCTGCCGAGCGTTTGATACAATCGTTCAAACAGGCATTGAGAAAATCCTCGTTACCTCCAAAGGAAGCTTTGCAAGAATTTCTAATGCAATATAGAAGAATTCCTTTTGCATCGGGACTGTCACCAAGCGAATTGTTGAATGGAAGAAAAATACGCACCAAAATTGACACTTTGGTTCCATCCATTCCGCATCTCCTGCAGGGAAGACAGTCAAGACAAGCGAGCAAGCATTCAAATGCTGAAGACTCGGAAGTGGTTTCGAAAGTCGAACATCATTATTCACTAGGAGACCCTTGTTACGCACTATACTTCGGCCCTAGAAGAGATCGTGACCCACGATGGGTGCCTGCGATAGTTACGAAAGTCCATGGTACACGAATTGTCAATGTACGAGTCATTCCTCGAGGACCAACTTGGAGAAGACATCTTGATCAACTTCGACCTCGATACGGTTCGGATCAAGATGATGATCCCTGTGAAATCCCAACGAGCGTTTTGTCTACAAAAACACTTCCAGCCGGGACTGACCACGCATCTAGTTCTTCTTCGATGAACCAACGCAACAATCCGAGATTACCAACCGGAGACGAGTACGGGCGACACAATCTACGACGATCAGCGAGAACAAAGAGACCTCCAAAAAAATATTGTTGCTAAAATGTATATATATTTTTTTGTCGTAGTTTATTTGGGGAGGTGTTGTGATATTGTGCAATCGATGACGTAGTGTTTTCTTAAACGCTTCTAATCGTAATCAGCGCCTTCTGCTCGAACAATTATTGGACAGGCGCATCTCCAAGCATAATTGTTACTAGTTAAATATGCGCCTTTATTTTGGTTTAGCAGTCAGTTCAAAGCTATCAAGCTACTACAGCAAACTAATTAATAGCATTATATTTCAATACGGTTGTTTTTTGGCTAAGTACTTTTGTGAATATTTACTATTGTTTTTTAATAAACCTGTGTATTCGTGCAATCTCACACAGGACCAGTGCCAGCCTATTGGAGTGGGCTTGTCCCGAACAGCTTAGGTTAAGCTCAATTGCCACAGACCACGTCCTAATAGCATGCCCCATACACCACATGAAGCACGAGGTCTGAAAGTTTTTATGACAAAACTCGATGCTGGCTTAACAACATCACTGTCAGCATCGAGTTTCGTCATCTGTCCGGGAAGTACAGCAGCCTGGGGTAGTAAAAAGATAAACTCTCGGCCCCAGTCCTGCTTGTGTCTGACCTGGAGTAGATGTCCTTTCAAACGACGACGACGAAGGAGGGCGAGAGTTGTGTTTCAAAAAGTTTAAGAATCCATGATTTAGACACATGTTCTGTTGGAACCAAAGGTAATAATTTTTTACATTGGGCAAAATAATTGACAATTAATTGCATTTATTGATTGGTTAAAACAACAATTAAAATTAATTGATTGATACAAAAATAATTAAATAGCTACTAAAGTTCTTATTAATTTTTTACAATTCTTAAACGGTACCGTTTCGTTGTTGCCTGAAAGACATGTTTAAAGAAATAAGAATTGATTAGAAATTTTTTGAAATGATTTTTTTTGTATTTTTTTTTTTATGAGTCAATGTCGATTAAAAAATTTGTTTTTTATTAAAATAATTTAAAGAGCAAGATTTTAAGTGGTGGGCCACAGAAAACCAAAGTTTAAACTACAGCGATATAACTTTTTTAGTGATGTCATATTTGAAGTTGAATTACTTTTCCAAACAAAAGCTTCCATATTGTCTCTCTTCTACTTCTATGACATAAAATTTTGTCTCCCATGCGTTGCATTTCAAGACCCGTAACGATGCAAAGTAGTTGTTAAATAGAAACCTCAAGGTTGATCTGAAGGCAAAATTTGGTAAAAAAAGATAGAAACAAATCAGCTGTAATTTTTAGTTTTAGGTATCAAAACCCTTTTATTTGTTTTAATTCATAATGTGTTATAATCAGACGACAAATACTCACGAATTTTGAGTTTATCTTAAAAACCTTTTTCACTTTGCACTTGGCACAGATACTTTTCCATTAGTCTATTGTAAATGCTATGCACTCGTGTGATGTCACAGTGCTTATATTCTTGTCTTATAGACATGCCAATTAATTAACGATGCTTTGCATTTTGTGACTGGATTCCTACGTCCACACCAACAGATAACTTGTATTTATTACCAAACATCCAACAGCCTGAGCTTCAATGAATCCTTTGCACTGGTTCTGGGCATTTTCTACAGGAACGTCCTCTATTTTTTTACAGAAAGCACTTGCAGTCCAAATCAAAACACCTATTTGTGCCCGAACATTAGAGTTGCTTTCGGACCAAAGTCCGACAAGGACAGACGCTGCACACTGAACCAACCCCAAATAGAACATAAATTTGCAAGAAAGGTCTTCCAGACTTCATGTTTTAATTTTTGACGTCAACACTGCAGCATTGGTACTTTCCCAGATCCGCCTGGTTCATGCTTAACCACCTTTGTTGCAACTGCAAGGTTCAAAACTGAATTTTTTGTTTGTTTTTAATTATTTTATAATTAATTTAACTGCTTTTTTTGCCAAGTTTATTTCCTACGTTTTTAATCCCTCTTAAAGTGTTTATTCTTAACAAAAAGTCACAACTAAATACCACTCAGCTCTATAAGTTTTCGTTTATTCAACTTCTTCAGATGACTCATTCTGTTTGAATAAATCATCTGAAAAATTATTCTATTTGAATAAGTTATTTGAGGAAGTTGAATAAACAAAAGCTTATAGAGATGAGTGGTATTTAGTTGATATTTTTTCTTAAAATTAATTTTTATAATAATTTTCTCAGTCTAGGTATCCTACAATGGATCTACCACACTTTGCAAGCTTGAACCTGTTTCATTTTTCAATAGTTTTGAATTATTAAAGTGTTTAGTTTTGTTTTTTTATTTTTGGTAACAATCCTTACAAACGAATAGACAGAACAAGTAAATGACCGAATTAGCATCGAACAAGATTGTGTTTGATTGATTATTGTTTGGAAAAATAAAAAAGACATTAGAACGAACACGCAGTAGGGAGTAGCGGCCTTTTACCTTCGTTAGTTAAATAAAAAAAGAAATAACTAAAATTTGCTACGCTATATTAGTAGCCCAACGCTGTACCTTCGAGCTTAGAATTCGCCACCTTTTGCTTGCAAATTATTAAAGTTATCTCATCGACTGCTCAAGTTGTTTACTTGTAATTGTCAAAAATCAAGATTTTTTAAACAATAGAATTTTTGTTGTTTTTCATAAAAGAAAGTTTTTCGTTTTACAATCAATTCATCTTTTCTAAATCATGAAAACGTATTGCTAAATACGAAAAATTTTTCAATTTTTGAAATTTAGTTATATGGCCAGAAGTCTTGTTACTATCATTAAAATACGAGTATTTACTCTTTATCTCCCATTCTTGCTAAAAAACAACAAACGTTTTATGGTTAAAGTAACAATTAAGCAATCGTTGCTCTATCTTTGGAGATACCACGATGTTGCTACTGGGTTAAAAATTTTAAAATGGCATTGGTTTTATAAAGTGATGTGACTATTAAATTTACTTATTGAAACCGTTAAGCGGAGGAAAGTGACTTAAAAAGCTTCTCTCAAAGACGCAACGATAACGTGTTTGTTCTAAATAAATTTATTATATCCAATGGTATTTATTTTGTAAAATATCACAACACAAAAATGATTTTCGTGTGTCTTTATGTATTTTAGTTATACTCGTAATTTGTGTGCAGTATACATAATCATTTTTTTGTAATTGCATATCTTTCTATAATCAGTGAATGTTTTTATAACTTTTCTACAGAAAATTTACAATGTTTTTTTTGTTTAGGACAATTTTTTTTGTATAATCAATTTATCTTAACTATTATCGGTATCACTGTTTACATTTTGTAAACAACAGGAACTGGTCGCTGTGTAATTTTTAGCATGTTTGGGTAATTTTTTGTCAATGTTAGTTTGGTGTTGTTTTTCTTAAAATACAAACTGTTTTACAATAACAGTGCAATGTACAAAAAAATTGCTTTTGTGAGATTGCTTACGAAAGGTAAACAAAAATACTACAATATCTCTAATTACAGTAATACCAGTAAGGTTTTAATAACGACTAAAAATTTTTTTAATAAAGAAAATACTTTTTCTGAACGAAAAATACTTGTAATAAAAACAAATTAATGGCAGAGCATGAAAATAAATAAATGCTAGTTCTTAAAAACAATGTATTTTTTGCTAAAAACTCTTCTCTGCGCTTTTATGTTTTGTGACGTGGTACTAGGCTTCAGCGGCCTAGCTAAAGAGCCACCGGAGCCATAAATTGTCAACATTGTGACTTGAAAAAATTAAAATTTAATCACAATCTGCAGCAATAAAACTTTGCTTTTTTTTGCAGCGTTTTTATGCAGAAACTACAAACTTCATTTTGATTCCTTTGACTTAAACTTTTCGGCTGACAAAATGTAAACTCCACAAGCATGACAAAGTCCAACTACTTGTTTGCTTACATTAATAACTGTTGTTCTATTTTGTAATAATTTGCTTACAAACTTTCTTAATTTATGTTGTTCTTGAAAACCTTTCTCAGCTGCAAATCGTAAAACCGATTCATGCAACTGTTATTGTGTATTGTGTAGTTACTGTAGTTTACTTTTCTGATTTATTGTTTAACTTTTAATTATTCATTATAAACGTAAAGATCAAACTATGATTGCTATCTGTAAATTTTGTTTAGTGTTGATATAGTTTTGCACAAATTTTTGGTCTCGCCTTTTTTTTTCTGGTTACGCTCCTGGTAGGCCTACATATTTCGGATGTACATGTATTTCTGTAATTATTTGTAGATTTAATATATTAGAATGATAAAACTCTACTATTGTGATACAAATTTTTGTTCAATTCAAAAGACCATGAAAAATGCATATTAATAAAACTTCTTTGCACACATTGTTATGCTGCTGCCTATAAATGAAACAAGCTAAAAACACACATATGCTAATATAATATACATCTTCAAACATGATTTAATTACTTGTTATTTTATAAAAATTTATATAAAATTGTTACAAAGTTAAGTAAAAGTGATTTGCATAAGTGTACGAACAGAGAGAATAGAGCAGAGTCTTAGCATCCCAAGAACTCTCCCACCTCTGGGGGACATCTTGAACCCATGGTAACCTTTGTTATATTAAACAAATACAAAGTGATATTTTGGTTTTAGCATTAGTATTATTATAATACACCCAATTTATAAGGATAAATCTTTGATAATCTTCAAGGCTTAGAAAATATATTTGATATTTGACGAAAAACAAATAGCCTATCCATGAGCTGCGTCTTATTAGGTGACTTTTAAGCAAAACGTAAAAACACTTTTGCGTTACCAAAAGAAAACAATAATTATTTAATTACTTAAAAAAATAATAAAAGAAACAAAACTTTGATCAATAATGAGCAAAACATTTTTGTTTTCTTGTGTTGTAGCATGTTTTGTAACTTTAATTTCTTTCTATGAAAGTCAAAAAACTTGATAGTTCAAATTGTTTATAGTTTTTAGTTGTGTTTAGAATTAAACTTTAAATATTTTGATGATAAAATAAATTTAAAACTGAGTAGTGGACTGATATTAAACAATTTAAACAGTGACACTGTCTGCTGTTATTGACGCTATCAAGCCTTGTAAGCTTAATTTTTTTTAATTAGATATTTTGATAAAGCTTTGGGTTTTAAAAGGTGGCTAATTTAAATCCCTAAAAATAAAACGTGTTCTAAATGATTGGTCAGAAAACTAAACGAATATAATTTATCAAACATACGGACAAACCTCTGCTAAAAATGACTTTTTATTTAATTTTGATTTCCATTTATTTTATTTTATCTCTATATTTATCCTCCTGACTCTCACGAAAGCGCAAAGGCGCTAATACATAGAATAAGCAATTACCCCGACCTGCTTCCGACGATGTCAAGATATTGCTGTCCACTTGTAATTTAATAGAGATATGGCTGTAATTTAGAACTGCTTGCCAAAACCACCCAGCAGAATCCACGAATTCCAAATGTCCATATGATTTGACCAACTCCCTTTTCAAAAAAAGAATGAGATTTTAGAGATAGATTAATTAAATGTTTTCAAGTAATTGATCAGTCTAAAGCAATGATTTTCAAACTGTGTGCCACGGCGCGCTAGCGCGCTAACGTAAGATTTCCAAGTGTGCTGCAAAACTTTTTAATAACCAATAGTCTATGAATCTATTTAAATTTTTCGCTTTTGCTTGCTGTAGTAATTATGGTTTAGTATACTGTCAAATCATAATAAAGAAAAGTTTTCTAAGGGATAGTTATTAACAATTGTTTGGAACCGCCGTTTCCAATACATGTAATTGGAAACTATTAGCAATTATTGCTAACTAAGCAGCTTTGCAAATAATTTTTTACTTTGAACTTGGCCAAGGTCTGTGCTCCGTAAATTTGTTGCTATAATTCAGCTAACAATGCTATGCAAGGCCTGCAAGGGTCTTGTGAAGGCAGTCTGTACAGGACTCCTGCCGATTTGGTCGAAGGCGGTAAAAAGGCGTCAAATAGGCTTACCGCACGGGTTTCATGGGGCTTAAATCTTTTCAACAAAAAGAGAAAACCATTGTTGACGAATTGAATAAACTTATATATTACTTGCGAAAACTTGCGAACTCGTGTTCACAAATATAAGGTGTTGCCATTAAAACCTGATATATATTTTTTATCACACCAATTTTAAGTAGCGTGGCAAAAAAATTGATGGGACAAAAAAATTATTCGGTATGCATAACCTCCTTTCCCTTCCTACAAACCTGTTCAAAGTGAAAAATTTTTTAGTCGTTACTTGGAGTTTTAAGACAAAATGTTGTTTTTAGAACTTTTTTGTTTACAACTGCGATTAAAAAAAGCTCGCAAGAAATAATTTTATTTCTTTTGACCCTTTCACTGTTTTGCATTCGTGCAGACTTTTTTTGGACCGATGAACATTCCAATTAAGCAATCTCATTTTAAATCATTCAAAAAAATTAATCATGGTCTTAAAATTTTTTGAAAATTTCTGGAAAAGATGTATCAAATATCAAGTCATTTCTATTTTTAGTTGAAAGTCTTTGTTTTTCACAATCAACTTATCTTTTCCAAGTTATTTTGGGACATAATACCATAATATCTACTGTTAACCTTTCTGATTTGCGGGAAAACGTCGGAAGCTTTATTGTTAGTGTAGCAGTATGCATAACCTTGATATTTTTGATTAGCTTTGTAATCGTTTTTTTTAAAAAGTTACTGTAACGCCTCATTCCATTTTTTGTGTTTAAACCTCAGTGTTTTTGAAAACATTTTTATTTTATCATTACTTTAATATATAGAACTTATTCTTTTCAAAAAAATGTCTTTCTGCCGTCTTTCTATTGCGGCGTATTTCAAAAATACAGAAAGACTTTTATTCAGTTATCTTGATTTTTTCCTTCACAACATAACTTCTGTGAATCACTAAAATTTGACTTGTGTCATGCATTAAAAGTGTTGGACTGAGACAAAAAGAAACAGCATTCCTTAAAATTGTTTGTTCGAACAGTTTTTTTACATGCTGAAAAATATATAATAAAATTATTGCAAGCGGACGTGAACACGTAAATCTGTGTTTGTAGTTATGATTGCTTTTTTTCTCTTTTTGAATTACTTTTTTGCCTAAGAGAAAAATCTTTTGCATAACAAAACTTCTAGATTCATGTTAATAAATTCCGTGAATTTTTCAACAACCATTCATTTTATATTAATCTGAAGAAATGATCTGACAAAATACTGCTTAATAAAATACAATACTTTATTTTATTAAGAAAAAAATAAATTAATTTCAATTTTTATTTCGTCATTCTGATTTTTGTTTTTAAATTTTGTTCGCTATTTCATTGGTTTGTTTGTTCGAAAACTTTTCCAGTACTAGTTATCATCAGGGCTGGGTAGCCAGCCTGATTTTCGTCCCAAAAAAGTAATAATCTTTAACCCTACGTTAGTACCCTGGGGTGTTTCAGCACCCCAGAGTATTAAATTTATATGCCGTTTTGAGTTGGCAACACTTGCAACTTTGTTTTTTTAAAAACCCTTTTGAATAGGTGAGAGGAAAAAATGCTGAAAATCTTACAGTACTGTGACTTGTTCTTCTTATTTTTTTAGGGTAAATTATGGATAGTTACAGTAGAAATGTAGAAAGGTTGCAAAGAATGTTGCAAGAATGTGACGTTTTGAGTGATGCTGAAGATGACAGTGAAGGTGAATCAGATTTCGTTATAGAAGATGAAGTTATTTCTGATTCTGAGTGCTATGACTCGGAACATGACAAACCGGAAAAACAGCCCTTTGCCTGTTTTTTACACGCTGTTGAACGTTTCCACTATAAATGCATACATACTCTACTGTCATAACCCTGAAAACAAGCTAAAACGCCGTCTATTCATCAAGAGTGTAAGTATGCAGCTTGTTCAAGAGGCTCTGAAAAGAAGATTGCAGAATATTCACCTGTCAAGAGACCTCAAAAGTGGAATTAGAAGAATGCTGCCAGAGTCAGAAGAATCTTCAACATATTCACAGGCAACGACATCAAATCGTGCAAAGAGATGTGAATTGTGCGAGAGGTCACGTGACCGCAAAGTCAAAACAGTTTGTACCACTTGTGGTAAGCATGTTTGCAAAGACCACAGCAAGTTGTTTGTGCAATGCATAACATGCCATGAATCCGCATCTAACGATGAAGAATCAGAGTAACAAATAACACTGATGGCGATAAGGTTGGAAAAAGACTACCGGGGTACTCGTTTTGGTTGTGAGTTATCGCACATTAATCACTTTACAGTTTAGATTTATTCAATAAACAGCTTTGATGTTTTATTATTGTTTAAATCTATTTAATAAACAAGCATTGAAGCCCAATGTGTATATTGCTTGTTATTGACAACAGTTTTAATAATGGGGTGCTGAAACACCCCATGGTACTAATGACGTTCCTACCCCCAGGGTACTAACGTAGGGTTAAAAAAGGGTCATCACTTTCAATCAGAATCGAAAATATCCGTATCCAAAATATCAGTGTCCAAAATGTCCCATATTTTAATGTGGAGACTAAAAGGCTAACAATACAACTCTGCATGCAACGTCATGTTTATTGTTCAGCGGAACACTTCAATTATATGCTCGAATATGTTTGGTGAAACACTTCAATGAAGTTCGCGGAACACAGTTTGAAAAATGCTAGCTTACATCAATCACATGACACTGTATATCATTGCTACAACTTGCGCTTCTATGACGTAACAATAATCATCGTCAAAATTTACACCGGATAAAAGCACCTAGAAAGATAAAAGTAGGGCATCGAACCGTTCAAAATAATGTTCTGGTTCAGGCTCATCAAATTTTATTTTAAAAGGTTAAATTCCGGTTCAGCTCGGGTTCGGGTTCAAAGAAAATTATTACCAGTCAATACGAATTTCAATTCAAATTTAGTTCAATTCCTAATTTTAATCAAATAACTTTTATCTCCATTTTTGCAAGCGTATAAACTAAAATGGCTCGTGAATCATAAGCATAGACAAGCCAAACAAAAGAATTTGGGAAAGAAAGACTAAACCAGGGGTGTCCAACCTTTTGCTCGTCGCGGGCCAAATTTTTGTCTGTAAGTTTAACACGGGCCGCAATCGCTGGAACAACCGAAGTGATGTTGTCATGCGAATTAGTAGGAAAATTTCCGTCTCCAAAAGAGGTTTTTCTAAAACAAAAAGGTCTTCACTCTGAATCCGCCTTCAAATTACATTTTCCGTCTCCAAAACAATGTGTTTTCCAAAACAAACAAAAAAAAAGTTCTTCACCCTGCTTGTGGACTTTATACTTTATTTTGTCGCTGAATTCGTGCATTTTAAAAGCTCTTGCGGCACACTTCGGCATCTCCCGCGCAACACTGGTTGTGGAAGTTTAAATGTACTGCAATAATTCAAGTTGATGGAGCATTTAATTAAAAATTTCTTCGCGAACCGTACCAAAAAGCTTCGGGGGCTACATACGACCCGTGGGCCGCGAGTTGGACACCCCTGGACTAAACAATTTTGCCCAAACAATTTTTTACGAATTCCAAACGTAACAAATGTAACTGAGCAGAATATATTAGCTTTGTTTATGAACTTAAATTTTTTTGTGCCCAAAAATGCAATTAAATTTATGCTTTGAAATAATCAATTGTACCCTTTCAAAATTTTTTTGATAAAATCTGGTGTACAGCATATTCAAATAAACTATTTGTACGTAAACTAACTTCCTTTCTTACGAGAAAAAATTTTACAGATGCATCTTATGCCTCAAAAAGCATGGTCAAAGCCCAAAAAATCAAATTGTTTTGCTGGTGAACAAGTTGAGATGGCGATGATGTCCCTATTTTCCCCAATTTATTTCCCTTCAATTTGAAAGGTTATGTTTGTAGCCTAATAATATTTCATGGGTATAACTGGCACGTCCTTTTAGAGGGCCAT
Organism: Diplosoma virens; assembly: GCA_963680785.1. Lineage (NCBI taxonomy): Eukaryota > Metazoa > Chordata > Ascidiacea > Aplousobranchia > Didemnidae > Diplosoma > Diplosoma virens. The sequence continues at coordinate 28,007,010 of OY796889.1, forward strand.
AGTAAATAGTTGCATAATTTAAAAAATAAAAATTTTTAAAGTAGAAATGTTTCTGATACGCCTATAAATTTTAAAAAGTTAAAAACTAATAAATGATTTACCGGCAAGCTATTTACTGTAGTTGTAAATATAAAACTGACTTTATATATTTCAGCAAAATTAAATAAATGTATAATAATCATTTTGCTCGCCACAAAAGTACAAACAAAAATTTGTTTAAATTTATTTTTAATATGAAGTTTTTTTTGCTATTTTATGCTAGTGACCGAGTTTTAAAACTTCTTTATTTTGGTGTGTAAGCATTTTTTAGATATTCTTTAAGTTTTAAGTCTTAAAAAATTTGATTATAATGAATAAGAACCTTCAATTTTATGTGGTTGCTAAAACTTCCATGATCGGATCCAGTGGGGGGCAGGGGCGAAGAAGGCTTAAATTCTTAAATTTTAAGACAGAAAACCTACTTTTTTGGCATAACCATCACCTCCAAAAGATATCTTTAGAAGGTGGCCGAAAAACGTTTGATTGTGCTTTGACTGATGACCTCCTAAAGATTTAAAAATTTTCGGTGTCTACTAAAAAATTTCTTTCGGTGAACTATAAAACAACATCTTAGTATAAAAAAACCAAAATCGTGGAGAGAGGACTAAAAAGTATTTTCTTGAAATGCAAGACGAAACTTTAATTCTCCTGCACACTTAATTGGAGACAAATAATATTTTTGAAGTCGGCAAAAAAAGATATTGTTGAAACTGTATAATTAAACTGGCTCCCTGAAATTTTTAAAATTCTCTTCAAGAAAGGCGTGTCTTTTGTTAAGAATTACTGGCTTAAATTAACTTGAACCTTGATCAATTTGATTCGATTTAAATTATTTCAAATTATTTATGGACTTACAGCAAAAATGTCTATACAAAGTGATGGCTTTGATAGGGTGCGAATAGATTTGATAGCGGCCGCACCAGGCCCCCAAAATACATCAGAAAGTGACTCTTCCTACGCACGATATTGCTCTATTTCTTCATAGTAGCACCAGGATGGTCTAAAAGAGGGATGTCCAACCCGCGGCCCACTTAAAGTTCTGGTGCGGCCCAGCGACGATTTCCAGTTTTCTGGTTATAATGAAGGTTACGAAGAAAAGTTCCGCGAGATTGCTAAAAGACATTTGGGGCGGAAATTGATAAATAAGAGGAGATTCTAGGAGAAGATCTTTGTTTTAGAGAACGTCTGAATTTTGGGACGAAAAGTAAGAAATTTTTGCAAGAAAATAGATAAAGACTTTTTTTTTAGAGAACACCTGAATTTTGGGACGGAAAGTAAAAAATCAAAGCAAGATTCTTGCGTGAACAGTTTTTGCGGCCCACCAACCTTGGCACGATACGTAATATAGCCCAAATTGGAAAAAGTTGGACATCCCTGGTCTAAAATATAAAATAAAAAAGCTTTTTTTTGGAGATCAATTTTTTTGATACACTAAAAAGTGGCTCCCCCTATAACAATGACCATTTTTAGAGATTACTTTGCCTTGAAACACTAAATAGTGGCCTCCTTGCTTTTCTTACACCGGGCCCCCCTTTTTATAAGCCATCACTAACTATACAGTCTTCGATGTCCACTGCCACGGTCACCATCAGACATAATAACATAAGAATACTTTGTAAGACGACGGTCGTCTAAAGATACGGCCAAATATTCTATACTTTTCATACTGAAAGTTGGAAGAGCTATTGTCGTTTACAATGAAAATTGTTATATTAATTTCAATTGTCTTCACAATGGAAGTAAAAAATTTCGCAAATAGTTTTTACAAGTTAAGGTAAGGGATAGTTTATGAATTAGTATTAGTTAGAAATATATTTTATAAATATAAAATTGCTGCCAAAAATAGAGGTTCAAACACTAAATTATAAATATACAAAAATCAGATTGAAAGCTTAATGTTGAAAAATTTCTTAGCTTAGATACTAAATGATCTTCCATTCCTAATACTTAAAATAATTTTATCGCTTTGCAGTTGCACAATGCGTGTATTTTGACTTACTGAGAAAAAATCGCTTTATCTTGTGTTAAGAAATGTCGGAAGTAAGAAAAAGGTTTTTTTTAGTCTACGATGTCACAATTGCGGCATTCCTCAAATCTTTCTCATTTCAACAGATATTTTCACAAAAAGAGAAAAAAGCGCTATATTGTTTCACTTTTATTTCTTTTTTTATTTGAAGGGAAGCAATCTTGAAGCTGCCTCACTAGCGTTTACGCCTATTAGCGATTTTATTGACAAAAACGCTTGACGAAATGATTTAAGAGCTGAAAATACAACCATTAACGGTCAAAAATTAGGATTAAAGAGCAAAACTAATTACACTATTACAAAAACATCATAATTTTTACTAATTTTTTTCAACTGATAACAAGTTGCATCTATATTGCAAAGACTATGACTTCAAAATTTTATTTCTACTTTATTTGATTTCCACAAATGGGGCACTGCCTCACTTACTTCCCCTGACAGCACGTCCCTGTTCGTAAGACTTGGTTTTACAACCAAGATTCATACCGGTGAATTAGTTTAGTCTTTAATTATTTTAATATCTGTACTAGAATTTTTTAAAAATATTTTTAAGTTTGCACTGTTTGCCATCACTCCTCCAAGAAGCGCGTCTGCGGACATCCATGATAACATCACGTTAAAAATCATGTTTACAATTCTAACTCTTGTCAGAAATAGACAAAAAAGATATATTCCGAACCTAAACCGGAGCTGAACCGGAACTGAACCCATAAAAATAAAATTTGCCGAGCTTGAACCTGAACCGGAAAGTTGTTTTAAACGGTTCGACGCCCTAGTTTATATATAAAAGAAATAATAATAGACCTAGACAGGATTCTTGTGGTACTTCACAATTAGTTACTAATTCTTCAGAGAAATCATTTGAAATTTTTGTACGAGTTATAAATTACGGCATGAATGGTAGAATAATTTTGTCAAGCCAAATTGATGATCACTCAGTAAATTAAATTTGTCAATAAAACGTATAATTCTATTGTAAATAATTTTTTAAAAAATTTTGTAAAATTGTAAAAGCAGAGAAATTGGTAGATACTTGATACACTTGTTACACTTCCTTTTTTAAAAATAACCAATGGTATGGATGATGCTATAATTCTTTCGGTTTTTGGTAGTCAAAAAGAGACTGTTTATCCGAGAAGTCAGCAAAATCCAAAATATCTTGCAACAGAACGGCTATCCAGAGGAAGTTATTAATTCAGAAATTAAAAAGAAAATTTAAAACTTTTAAACATCCAAACGATTCCGCCCTGAAAAGTGCCCGGTATATTTAAAATTACCTTGGATTAGAAATATTTTCCTCAAATATGAAAAACAAACAAAGTCAATAATCAACAATTGTTTTGGATCAGTGCCGGTAAGAACCATTTTTTCTTCCAAAAAGATGCTACGTAAGCCTAACTAGGAGGAGACTTTAAATCAAAAAATGATCACATTTTCACCTTTCCTACAGACTTGCACGTTGAAGCTCAGTCCCTCAAAGACTGTGGCCACAATCTTTTATTTAAATAACCGAGAAACGAAACGTGATACAAAGTTTTCAACACAATAAAATTTTACAATTCTGTCCGATTCTTTTGTTATCTTAGGGTTAAACTGGACAGATTGCACACGTTTTGTCACCACCTTGTGGCATCTTTCCGGTATCACAAAATGCGCAAAAATATCTTCCCGGTCACGCTTTGTGTTATCTTCGATTTACTCGACAGCTTAGTACTTCTCAGCACACATGCTCGTCTCATGAATATAGTGCCTTGGTGCCACCTTAAGCATGGTCACTGGAATGCTGCGTTTCATTCTAACAGACCACTTACCAATGCTACAAGGTCACAAAGCCTTAATCTTGAAAACAACTTAAACATAAATTATTTTTCTAAAAAATTGTGACATTATTACAACATTAGTTGGTTTTGCCCACACCCCGTCAATTTTTCAATCTGAACTCGAGCCGGAATCTAAAAACTTGGGTGTAATCGTAATCGCTTACTTTAAGAAAAACTTAGAAGTGATCGATTACATTTCAAAACTTATCTTGATCAATGTAACAAATATTTTAAATGCTAATCGTGACACAGATTAACATAAAAACTATTCTACCAATGCGTTTCAGAATTTATGTTGTAGCAATCATAAAACACATGATTATTTTGAGTAATCGTAATCGTAATGGCAGAATAAGTAATAATCGTAATCGATCACTTTCAAATTTTGAGTAATTGTAATTGTACTTGCAGAATGGGGAATACAGATGTTCCCCATTGCTGCAATTACGATTCCGATTGTATGTAACTGCAGTCATCCGTATTATAATCTGTATTATAATCATCTGTATTATAATCCGTATCATCTGTATTATAATCCGAACTGTATAGATTTGATTATAGATTTAAAACTAAATATTTGAATTTTAGTTTTTACTCTTAATTTTTATTTTTTTACCAATAAATTATTAAAGAAATATCAAAAATATAATTAAAAATAAAGTTTCCTTGTTCGCTTTTATTATATGAATTTCTTGTATGTTTCTTTTTGGTATATGGTTGGTTATATTTGATCGAAATCGATTTTTATAATGATCGAAACCAAAGGCTTAACCGAAATACTAGAATTTAAACTGAATATACAATAAATTTGAAAAAACAACTTTTACAGCGTTTTTCGCTTGTTAAACACCTTCACTACGATTGCTACTTTTGCGGTTTTTTCTGAGGAACGGTTGGAACGTTTTCCGACTGCATATATGTACCACTACGTCTGTCAGTAATGGGCCTCGTGGTACATATACTATGTGCCAATACGTAGGAAACGTGTTAAGGTATTTTCTCAACCTTTGATATTGTTTGAAATAATCAGTTTTGGTAAATTTAGTGCTTAATTTTATTATAGATTTTATCATTTCAGGTTGCCCACCATTGCCATGGTAGCTTACAAAAAAAATCACAATGCTCTCTCGTATGATATTTGCTGCAAAGATTACGATGAAAATATGATATTTGGACACTTACCAAAACATCTGTATTACTGTATAAGCATACAAAATTGTCAATTATAGATTTTTATTGTTTTTAATGAAAATTTATCATATGACGGTTTACTTTTATTGATAGTATTGACATTCGGTTTTAAGTTAAAAATATGTTTAATAGATTTCTATATTTGGAAAAATTTATCAAGAAAAAAACATGAATTTGATTAACGAGTAAATCAAGGGTTTTAGGTTTATTTTCTAATTTTGCTAATAGCAAGAACTTAGGCATCGTTTATACTACAGTAGTTGCAAGAGCTTAGAAAAATACGGAGATTTAAATGTAACAGCTGTAATGTAATTGCAGCAAAGCTTTGCTTCATATAAAATTCAAGTGGTTGCAGTGCCGTGATTGTGATCGATATGGTCTCGGTTCAAAACCTACTCGCGCCATTATTTTGTGTCCTTGGGAAAGGAACACTGTACGACACATTACCCTGCTTGGTGGTCTTGTTCTAAATTTCAGTCATATATCTATAATACTAAAAACCAAATTAAAAAATTTCAAACGAACAGCAATATTTTGGCATCTCCAAAAGTAGGTTGTGGTAATTGCTTGTCCTATATGAAGTGCATCTGATGCTTTTCTGCGAGTAAGGAGGATAAAACAGAGATAAAATGAAATAAAATGAATGAAAAGTAAACACTTGTCTAGAACAAAAGAAGAATGATACATATTTAAAAAGTTTGAGGGATGTAAGCAGTAGCGGGATTCAAAACATTTGTCATCCCATTTTTTAATCTAAAAAGTCTAATTTGCCAGCAAACAAACTGATCAGTTTGAATTATTTTTCAAACTAACATTTCAAAATAATGGTTGAGCAAGCATTACTATAATAATATAAAGAATTGTTTGTAGTTTTAATGTTTTATGCAGATAATAAACTTTGAAACCAGAAGATAGCGTTGTCGAGTAGTTAGAAACACCGTAATTAATGGCGAAGGTTATCGACATTGTCTTGGGTTCAAAATTTATTCACGTCATTCTGTTTTGTTCTTGGAAAAGATACTTTATGGCACTTAACTTTGCTTGGCGTTTTTGCAGGCAGCTCAAAGATTCAGTTATATTCCTAAAAATAAACCAAAATCCAAAAAAATTTCAACCGGACAGCAATATCTCGGCCTTCTCGGAAGCAAGTCAAGCAATTGCTTGACAGTTGCTCTATGTATAGTACCTCCGACGCTTTCCTGTAAGTCATAGCATAAATATAAAATAAGAAAAAAAAGGTATAACTCAATGTATCAGCATACTAATATATATAATTAAGTGCTTTTTTTAAGTTGGAATTACTTCTCTAAAAAATTTTATGTTTATTATTTCTTATAGATTTCATGATTGGATATATTTTTTCACAATGTAATAATAAAATTTTACTCTATAGTTTTTCTAACTTGCTGAAAGCATCATTACGTAGTATTAAAATGTTGTTTATCAACCCAAATATACATTAACCCAACCTACAATCTATGTACTTAACTCTATGTATTTACTTAACCCAACATATATTGTTAATAACCCAAATGTACATTAACATAACAACAGTATCAAAATATTGTTTAATAACTCAAATGTACATAAAAATACAAGTAATACATAAAAGAATATTGCATGTCGTACAACAACATGCAACATATAATTACTATTAGTCTCGTTTTAAATATTAAAAACCAGTGAATCACGGCTGACAGCAACTAGTCGATTTGCCAAACTCATAAAATTCCCTGAGACGGTTCTAACAAACCGGTGCAAACCGGCTGAATCTCACTACTGGATGTAAGCGATTTACAGTGTGGCAACATATCATGTTGTACAACAATATGCAACATATAATTACTATTAATCTCGCTCTTTAAAGATTTTTTATTGGTAATACAGCTTTTTTTAATTTTACAAAAACAATTGCGTTTAATGTCTTAAAGATATTCCTATTTTTGGAATAAAAATTTGATTTCTGTGAAACTATTCATCAAAACAATAAAATCTCGACAAATTGAATCATAAAGTATATTTTAGCTTTATGCATGTAAAAAAGTTTTTTAGTCACGTTTTCCATCTGATGGCGCAAAAGGTTTATGATTTTTGACGGTTAGACTTACTTAAACTCGACTATTTAGTCAGTTTAACTAAAGCAGTTGTTGGTACGTTGATGTGAAGAATAAGGTTAGAAATTTAACAATGGCCAATGAATCAAGAGAGCAAGGTCAAGTGGTTGAGGAGAGGACCCGTTATTCTGAGTCCGGTTTGCATGATTATTTTATGAGCGTTGCTCTTCTAACTGGCTTGAGGAGTGATGATTCAAGTACTAAAGTTGGAGCATGCATCGTTAATCAAGAGGAAAAAATTGTTGGATTAGGATACAACAGATTTCCCAAAATATCACCAAATTGTGGAGAAAAATATCCAGTGAGCCGTAACGTTGATACTTTGGATCAATTGTTTAATTCAAAATACTCTTATATTTTGTACGCTGAAATGGATGCTATAATGAACAAAACGTGTCTATCACTAAAAGATTGTACTATGTACACTTTGATATTCCCATGGAATGAATGTGCGAAGTTGATTGTTGAATCAGGTATCAAGAAAGTTATATATTATTCGGATAAGTTTAACAAAAGTCCGTTTATAAAAGCTTCAGAAATTATTTTGAAACAAGCTGGAGTCAAGCTCGAGAAATTTATTCCGGAAAAGGAGGAAAATCGGAGCCACATGGAATATCTTGCAATGAAGACTGTTGAAATTCCAAACGCAGATTGATGCAATGAAGTAATCTATGCTTTGTTTTTTTTTATAATTATATTTACAAAGTAAAGATTTGAAACAATAGTGTACTTGTAAATTGTTTGAATATAAACGTAATATTGTAGACTCATAAATACCAGTAGAAAATTATTAATAAGAACATTTGATGAATAAAGATTAGTCTTGTTTGTAAATTAGCAAATCTTGGACAATCAGTAATAAAAATATACTAAATATTGTGATTTCATTTTGTATTTGTGTATTTGCCATTAATCAAATTACAGCCGTATTTCCGAAAAAAAGTTATTTAAAAAAATAAAACTAAAAATTTTTATTGTGTATAAAGTAGATTGTGATATATTAAAGTTTTAATTACTTTTTGTTTAAAATAGCAAAAAAATTTAAGATTTTGTTTGTTTGTTTTAATCTTTTAAATGTGTTTTCTCATATTCCTTGAATACAAAATTCAAATCAAATAAATAAAATTTTTTACCGGATGTTTTGCGTGTTTATATTTTGTAAAAATGGGTTCATATTTTACTTTGGGGTAGGGTCGTCCTTTGATACTAGAAAACCTTACTATCTCGGGAGTTTCAACAAAGCAAAATTGTAAAATCTTTAATACAGATAATTATGTTTTCACTATGTACATCGAAAAACAAACAAAAAATAAGTTTTTTTGACAACAAAAAATAACTGATATATGTAATATTTGATACAGCAAACAGAAAAATGTTTCTTTGCCAATCTGACTGAAGAAGTAGCCTAAACGAGGAGCCAGTAGATTTTAAAGAATCCATGGTGCTCGACGATAATTTTTAAAACTTCAAAGAAGAAAATTACTGGAGGCCTATTATTATTAGACAATGCACAACCTTTTCTGTCAGTAAATAATTCCAACTTATCAGGAGACACATCTTAGTTAAACATTGGAAGTGAAAATAAAATATTTTTATTTGCCCCAAAAGTTGAGTTAATTTATTCTTAGTTGATACTTAATGTTGGGAAGTGATGAAATAGGCCTATCGTTTAACAATAGGTGTAAGCCTACAATGTTTTTACCTATATCGTTTGATTAAATGAAGAAATTAAACAAATGGTTGTTAAAAGCTTCATTACAATCATTAATAAAAGCAATAAAAGATTGTCGTCCGCGTGATCGGGAGATTTTCGCAATAAAAGAGTAACGTTAATACTTTATAACAATGGCTTAATTTAAAATACCTTTATATTTTGTACGTTAAAATAGTTCCTATAATGATCAAAACCTATCTATCATTGAAAAATTGTACTATGTACACTTTTATATTCTATTTATATATTTATATATTATTTTTCACTACCACGCCACGCGGCACTCGCACAGAAATTTTAAAAGCGGAATGGCCTTATAGTCGTTGAGGATCAGAACGCGTTATCCACCACAAATCGCAAGTCACCAAACAATTTATTTGACAAATTTTCCAGTACCACAACGAGCAATTGATGAATAACGGTTTTCTAAAATTAACATATTAATTTATAAGCAGTGATACATTAAGCGAGACGAACGTTAAAACTTAACACACAAATTTAAGATTTACTATTAAGCCGGGAAACAATTATTATGTGTATTTCAAGTTGCTAATTATAAAATACTTTCCACTGAGCTATCATTTAATTTTGCAACTATATATTAATATATATATAAAAAACAACACAATTATACAAATTTCTTCAATAAAAAACAATAAAAAACAAACTCACCAACTTTTTGCGGCCAAATTACAAAACAATACTTCAATATTTCAACAGACCAGTTTTCGCTTTTACTATTGATTCTTCAGAACCAATCTATTCAAGGCGCAGATGACGAAACGATTTTCGTTACATGATTTTGCCAGAAGCGAAAATGCCAAAACGGTTAATCGACTTATTATTAGTTCCGCGCAAATAAGCGCCGACGACGATGTGGTCAAGCCGTTTATTAAGCAAATGACGTTGCGCCCAACTTTATCTAAACAAACAAGGCACAAAAATCTACAATTTCCCCCCCCCCAGTGTGAAGGGCAAAGTACACACGTCACACACAAAAGGATTTTCGCACGATAAACAACCACAATGCATTCACGCCTCACTGATCAGAATTTATTATAACACATAACTTTGTCACGGGTCTGCATAATATTCTCGATTTAGATTTCACATCTACTAACCTCACCACACCATGTTTGTCCGGGTAAGTGCTAACAATTATTCCCAACGGCCAATCTCCTTGTGCAGCAGAAGCGTCGGATATTAAAACAATGTCTCCACATTTCAAATTCTCGCGACGTTCTTGCCATTTTTTTTGTGTAAACAAAGTGCGAGGGTATTCTACAATCCAGCGACGCCAAAATGGATCTGCGATGTACTGGACTACATGGTAACGTTGCCGGACGTAAACGTCTTTGTCCTCGGAAACAACGATAGGAAGTCCAATATCCGAGTTCAATCGGAGCAGATGGTTTGGAGTAAGAAGCAGTTCTGAGCCAAGTTCAATTACAACGTCCGTCAACGGACGAGAATTGACAATAGCATCTACTTCTAACAATGCAGTCTGCAAGATATCATCGCTTGATTGTTTTCGTGGCAGCAAAGCGCCAAGAATGCGTTTTATCAACCCCACCATTCTTTCCCAGGCACCTCCCATGTGGCTAGCACTTGGTGGTTTAAAACTCCACTGAATAACCTGCTGCAGGAGATGCTCATAAATTTGCCTTTGATTCCATCCCTTTATATTATCTCGAAGAATCTTCTCCGCGCCTACGAAGTTTGATCCGTTATCGGAATACAAATATTTTACAGTGCCCCGTCGTGCAACGAAACGTCGTAAAGCATTGATAAAAGAAGAGGTAGTCAAATCAGGAGCCACTACTAGATGTACGGCTCTCACTGTCATTATGCAGCCGTATCTTTTTAGTTCGCTACGCCCATGCTTGACCATGATTGGGCGAAAATAGTCGACACCAGTGTGAGTAAAAGGTGGTTCTTCAGGTTCAAGTTGTGCAGGAGGCAAATCTGCCATAACTTGCACTTCATGTTTCGCATTTCGTCTGCGACAAAATAAGCACTCTTTCAGAGCACGCTTAATAAGAGATGTCGGACCCTCTACCCAGTACCTTTGCATGAAGCTATTTAAAGTACCATTGAGACCTTGATGTCCAACCAAGCGGGAATGGCAATTCTGAATAATCAAAGTAGTTAGAAAATTTTCGCGAGGCAGTATAGCGGGGTGTTTGGCTTCAAATGGCATATTCGCGTTAGCCAAGCGTCCTCCAACTCTCATCACGTCGTTACTCAAAAATGGACACAACTTCTGTAGTTAGCTGCAATACATTCGAATAACTTCGCTTTCCGTTTAGCTTAGACAGCCAGGTCGGGAAACATTTTCTTTGCACATAAATCACCAATTCAGTCTCAGCCTGTTGTATCTCCAAAGCGCTTACTGGCTGACGCCAAGGAGCTAAATCGGTTCCTCGACAGCGATCTATCAAATGTTGCTCAAATCTCAATAGCCAGGCTGTAGCCAAAGTCAACCTTTTTAACGAAGAAAAACGTGTGATCAATTGCTTGATAATTACTGGCTTTATCAGGCTGTGAGCCAACATAGCAGAGGTTTTCTTTCTTGGGAGGTTAAATTTATTGTAGACACTTTTCTTCTCCTAGGGCAAAGAAAGTTTTTTGGGCCATTTACTGAGAAGCATTTTTAAGAATTCCGGTCCTTCAAACCATGTGTCCGAACCAATAAGACGATTTGCGGCGCAACCTCGAGAGGCGTAATCGGCAGGATTAAGTTTCGTAGGTACGTGACGCCAATCATTTATGCACGTTTTTTCTTGATTCTGCGAAATTCGATTCCGGGAATATACAGAAAATTTTTTAGAGTCTGCATGCAGACTAAACAAAACCATTGTCAAATCAGTCCAGTATGTACAAGGACAGCGACCAAGTTTTAACTCCCGCTTTAAAGCTTCATCAAGCTTCACTGCATTAAGAGCGGCTTTAAGTTCCAGTCTTGGAATAGTGCTTGCTCTTGCAGCGAGCAAAGATTTACCTGCCAGTATGCAGCATATGACGTTTCCGTCGGTTCTCTCCAACCGAAGGTAATAACGCAGCCTCTAGCGTAGCTCAAAGCATCAGCAAACACATGAAACTGAATACCACAAGAGGCTCCAAACGGCTTGACACAGCGAGCAATTTTAATTTTATTTAAAGTTGTTAACCCCTCCTTCCAGGTCTTCCATCGCACTGCTTCATTTTCTGGAAGAGGATCATCTCATTCGTCAAACTTCATTACTAATAATTTTAATCATGACGATGTAGTTTATCTCCATTAAAAGTAATTCTTAGTTTTATTATAAGATAATAGTTGCGTCTCTTTGAGCGCTGCTCTCTTATTATGCAATATAACGTCCGATACGCTTTTTATTGCGCAATGCATGTATCTTTTTTCTCTCTTTTCTTCTCGTCGACAGTAATGACGTAATATGTTTTGTCCGAGCCCACTATAGTTCGATAATTTTGGAATGTTCTGGTGCATTCGAGCATAGCAATTTCTCTGGGGAGTTCTAGTTAAATCTCGCTTATACTAGAATTTTCGTCGGTACGTGACTTTTATCTATATAAAGGCGATGCATAAAGAGATAAAGACAGACGAATAAAACAGACGACGATAGACGGCGAGAGAGAGACGACTAAAGCGAAAAAGTGTTGCCTTGGAGAGAAGGTAGAATTTGGGAAGAGTGTTGAATTTATTTTGCGCCAGTGTTTTGGAGTTGTGTTCTACAGAGGTAGAATTATTTGTGTTGATTGAATCAAGTTATAGTGTTGATTTCGCTTTGCAGTTTGGCAAAGCGTGAAATAGAATTTCGTCGGTCGTGATTTTTGTAATACATTCGTTCTTCTTAGAGACAGTGTCTCTGTTTGTTGTGAAGAAGAGTCTTCAACGAAACCAATCCGAGCTTTCGTTAAACCAACTGTACAAAAGCTTTTCTAGAGACGGAATAAAATAAAATTTAGACACAGCTTTGTTTCAGCGCAGGTATTCGGGCTGCCTAGCTCAACTAGTCCTTTAAAATTCCCGAACAAAGTCTGTGACACCATCCTAATCCTCCCAAACACACACTTCGAAATGCCAAACGAGCTTCCAAAACAAAGTACGCAAAACAATCATCACCGACGTACCACTTCATACCAAGCACTCTTCCACTTACATCTCCACTCAAATCAATCACATCCTTCATCTTCGCTTTTTCTTCCACCGCAATACTCTCCATGATTGAATTACAAGTTGAGAACCACTTTGCAGATGGAAACCACCTTTTAGACAACAACTCTAACAAATCTTTAACCAAGCGCTTTCCCGTTTCTGCATCATCTACACTGACCAAACAATCGTCAAAATAGACATTCTCTCTTACCACTGTAAAAACATGTAGCTGATAGTTTTTGCCGTCCTAAGTAACGCAAACGCAGCAAAATTAGGTGACAATTTTGCGCCAAACAAATGAACTTTCATTCGATATTTTAACGGTTCAAGATCAAATCTCCCATTTGGATACCAAAGGAAGCGTAATGCATCTCGGTGATCTGGATCACAGCGAACTTGATAAAACATCTTTTTTATGTCCGACACTACCGCAATTTTACCGGCTCGAAAACGCAACAACACTCCCATCAGGGAATTGACGCAATCGTGACCTTTCATCAAGTTCTCATTTAGCGATGTGCCATGGCTTTGTGCGGCACAATCATATACTACTCTCACCTTTCCAGGCTTATTAGGATTTAAGACAGAATGATATAGTACATACCACACCCTTTTTGCGGTTGTTAGGGGTTTCTCTTTATCATCTTGCGGCACCTCTTCAACGTAGCCTTTATCTCACAGCGCTTGCATTTCAGAAACATACAAGCCTTTTAGAACGGGATCGCGATCTAAACGTTTTTTAACCGCTTCCAACCTGCGTTTTGCCATGGGCAGACTATCCAGCGAAGTCACTCAGCCCACTAATACGTCATAACAGTGGAAGCTGAAAATGGCCATCAACAAACTTGATTGCTTTATTCATGAGCTCATAAGACACAACATCTTTCAATGAATACCTTAATCCAAACTCCAGGACTTCGGTGTTTGCCCTCAGCCCCGACATTAAATTGTCTATATCTGCAATACCGACATTTTTATCCCGAGAGAAGATCTCTCCATCTTCCGTAACTATTGTATTACGTACATCTTTCAAATGGTCTGGCAGTTGATTATGGCGTAGCAAGAAACTGCAACCACTTTCTGCGAGTGTTGCACTAGTGCAAGGTCTCGGCCTCTTCAGAATCCATTCCAAAGAGACTTTATCGCACATGGGCTGGTGCTTGAACCACAGTCCTCTCGCACTTCTAACGGAAATTGTGATAGATAATTATCATTACCGATTAACAACGTAACAGTTGCATTAGGTATTTCAGGTAACGTTACATATTTTAAGTGGTCAAATTTTTTTGCACCTTGCTGCATGAAGCGGTAACAGGTATCTGCTTTACTATAACCACGTTTTCAAGTTCAAACTCGCGCTCAATATCTAATGGCTTGACAGACATAAAATAACATTTTGACTTAAGGTGCTCTGGTTGCTTGGTTGTTAGAGTTTCTACCAAAGTTTCCCACATAGATCTCTCAATACAAGCTTCTCAACTAACACTGGCTTACAAAAGGTCATTGATGAACTTGGATCGAGTAACGCGTATGTCAATACTTCTTTACCACCATGGCATACTCGAACCGGAAGTATATCAAGATAAGCACTTGACGCTTTACCAACGTGCATACCAAAATCCCGACTTAATTTTATTTAAATTCAATGTGGCAGAAATGAAATTCAATTTGGCAGAAATGAAATTCAATTTGGCACAAATGAAATTCAATTTTGTATTTCATTTGTGCCAAATTGAATTTCATTTCTGCCATATTGAATTTCATTTTTGCCAAATAGACTTGTAAATGGTATAGAGTTGTTTAGGGAGTTTGAAATTCCATAATTTTTAAACAGATAACCTACTTTTTGGGCCAAAGCACAATCAAAAATTTTAAATTTCTTCCAATAAATTTTCAAAATAGTCTTAATCTCTTTTTTATAGAATAGACTTAACAAAACAATCATCAAGTTAACGTTGATCGCGGCCGGAGATAATCTATGCCAGACCAAAAAATTTGGGAAAGGAGGGCAAAGCAATTTTGCCTAAATCATGGTTTTGCGCAATTTTATCAAAAGTCTAAGCGTAGCAAATATAACTAAGCAGAATACATTACCTTTGTTACGTACCTAAAATCTTTTTAACGGCCTTTATCTGCTCACGCAATATTGTTGTAATTTTCTTCTGATCATATTATTTAGTTTATTAATTTTTAATTTTATATATTTTCCATCTATTTTATTTCCTCTGAAGAGCGATGGGAGAGAAAAGGTCAGTTAAACTACATCCTCTCAAGCTTTAAATCAAAAAGTGTTTTATACATTCTAAAACCACTATACCTTCATGTTAGTTATCAGCTTTGGCAAGTGTCTTAGTTATAAAATGAATTTATATGTACAAGTGAAAATAAAAATGAGGAAAAATTTTTTTTTTAATTTTATTTGATCTAGTTGGCGATCCAATAATTTGTGGAAAATATTAATCTACTGCATGGCTTTTATTTATTGAGTTTAGTTCGATTTCATTGTTGTTGAGTTAAAAGTAATTATCTCAAAAACAAGTAAAATCATAATCATCCCAATTGAATCACAGTCCGAAAAGCCAATGGAAATTTGGTTCAATGCTGACTTTTTAGAAAAAACCATAAGCACGTCATTATGTTGGTTTTAAATGAATGCGGGAAAAGATTTTAAAGAAAAACTAAAACAGACAAAAATTTACAACAGCCTATATTTTCATTCAAAATAAAGACGAATGTTTGTTTCCTAAATCAGATATTATGTTTTTGTTATCCCATTCATTCAAAAAGATTGTTTTCTTTTGATTTAAAAGCATGCTACGCTTATTGATTGGAGTAAAGATAGTTTTTACAAGCTTGAAAACTTATAGCTTGTTAAAAGGCTGACAATAAAAACACTTTTGATAACCTTACAAAAGTTGTGTAATTTATTCATTTCAAAATAAAACAAAAAGAAATCATAAACATTTTCGGCTTACATTAGGCCTCTTCAAATGAATAAGATGTTAAGAAATTTTGTCTTCTAATTTAAAGATCGAGGTTAATGACCTGATTACATGGTTGTTTATCAAATTTGTCATACGAGGTTTTCATAAAAGGAATTTTTCAATAATTGATTAAAAATCCAAACGCAAAATAACAACCGCAAAGCTGATACACCACACAAAATTTAAATAATAGAAAAAACAATCTAAAATATATTAAATTTAGTATTGAATGTTCAATAAAAGTTGATCCTGGCCCACATTTTGATACTAATTTCATCACTTTGCAAGAAGTGGTTTTCGAGATACGCAAAATACGCTAAAAACTCTAAAGTTCAAATTTCAACTGTAGCATGTCAGATCTGTATGACGTCATAATGAGCCAAAATTTTGGGTGTTGATTTTTACCCAAAGCCCACCGCTTGAGGACCCAGGCATTTTAAATTTCAAAAATGGTCAAAACATAAAAAAGTTTAACAAATCTTAGTCAATTTAAAATTTATAAGTTCTTCTGGTATAAATTAGAGGTCAGTTTAACTGCAATAAATACAATAAAAAAGTATATATATATATTATAAAAAATATAATACAAAATTTTATTCAATCACTGTTTAAAAACTACAACAGTCTGTTTCATCCTTAGAATCGTCAGGCGGTTACTTATTCAAATAGAATTGCGCGATTTTTACGAATTTGTATTTGAATAAATAACCGCCTGACGATTCTAAGGATGAAACAGACTGTTGTGGTTTTTAAACAGTGATTGAATAAAATTTGTATTAAATTGCTCTGATTTTTTCATTGAGCACTCTGCGGGGAAGATTGATTTACTCCTGCAATAATAAAAGATATAAATATATATACAGTACAATAAAAAAGTATATATAAATATCAATATATACCGCCAGATGCAAGGACAAAAGAGGCTGCCTTAGAAAAAGTTATCAAAATTAATGAACCGTGGCAGAGTGCACTCGGAATTAAACTCTTATGTAGCTAATGATCTAATTAAGTTTTCCCATGAAAATCAATGAAATCTAACTTACCACTGAGTTGGAAAATACATGTACAAATTTGAATATAGTTTTTTTTCCGGACGCACTGTATAATCAAATAATAAGATGTGTTTTTTCTTAAAAGCAAAAGCTCTTTTCCAGATAAAATAATCAGACACCCTATTTGAAAAGCGTCAAACCTTGACAATTATAAGAGAAAAACTTGAGCTAAATCAGAACTAATGTATACAGCCTATTTTTAAGCATTCTGAAAAAACAAAATTTTGAAATCTAATGAAGATATTTTATTGTTTTATCAACGAAAAAGCCAACTTTGAGTAAGGTTCATATTTTATCGTTTGTTATATTGACAAACATTGCAAACCTATAATAAAAATGTTTTATAATCTAATTGGTAATTAAAGAAGGAGGAGTTCGGTTTATTTACAACTTTGTAAAAGTCTATTTTTTAGTAGTTTTACAGATTTTGAGTCTTTACTGGAATGAAAACTTGTATGAATGGTTATAATATAAATCATTTACTTTACGTGGAATAATTTCGTTGATGGAATCAACAGCAACTTTTAGCGGATATTAAATCTTCTTTGGTTGAGATTGATTTGACTCGCTACCTCATAATTAATAGGAAGTGTATTTTTTAGAATCTCGCTGTATTAAAAACAAAAACAAAGAAATATTGTTTAATTTTATAGCTTAATCATCAATAACAAACTTTTTTATTTATATTCTGGGACAAAAATTTCTAACTAAAATTCTAGCTTTCTAAAAGTACTTGTATGACTCGTTTTAACTTCCTTTACGATTCAGTGATCGAATTCCTCTCCGGCATCAATTTTCTATTGGCCGAAGCTGTGAAACCATGAAAAAATGATATCGCTTATTTGGCAAACATTTTCATTTTATTGAATGAAGTAAACAAAAAACTTCAGGATGCAAAAGATAACGCTTATCAGATGCAAAAGTGTGTTAACGTCATTTATATCAAAGCTTTCTTTGTACAAAGAAAATATGGGGCGAAACATTTTATCTCAATTTACAAACCTCTGCGTGAATGATGTCACGAAAGATGAACGACTGAAATACTGTTCGCGTTTACATAACCTAGTGGAAGATATGCACATTCGCTTAGCAGATCTCATTAACCTCACTGTCCCACGCTGGGTAATAACCATTTTCTGCTGATCTTGCAGATCTATAAGTTGCACTTCAAGATCAGTTCATCGACTTGCAAAATAATGACAAATCTAAAATGAACTTTATAGAAGATAAGTATGATATATTTTGGTTCAAGGCAACTGGTAAATACCCGCTCATATGGAACTAAGTAAAACCATAAATTCTTTCATTTCCGGCATCTTATTTGGTAGAAAAAGGGTTTTAAGCCGTGACTCTATTGCTATCAAAACAAAGAAATCAACTTTCAATAAGCAAACGAGGTGATTTAAGATTGTACCTGACGAAAATGTCTCCAAATATTAAAAAGCTTGTTAAAGATCACCAAGCTCATCCATCTCATTAGAATAACACCAAACTATAATTAGTCTACTTGTTTAATTGATTTGTAATAAATTTGTTTGTAACTTTACGTTTTTTTGCATTGCCGAAGGGCGATAATGATGTATAGAATGCTATAAAGGGGCAACGGTACATAAAATTTTAAGAACCATTGGTTTAAACGATAAACCTGTTGTTAAAGAAATACAAAAAATTTTAAAAACATTCTGTATTTTTGATGATTTCAATGTAAAATTATTGAATTTAAAATCTTCATCTAATTCTGCGGTTATCAGGGAATTATTTTAAAATTTTTTTGTTGAAATCAAAGTTAAGTTTTAAAAAAATCTCTGAGCTTTGATTACTGAACAGATTTTAATTTTCTTATATTTACAGAAAACTGGTGAAAAATTTGGCCAAAAATGGGAAAAATATTGGGCGTCTATTGCTTTATTTAGTTTGAGTCATTGTCAAACTTACCGCAAGCAACACCTTTTTGCGGGCCACAAGTTGGACGACCCTGGATTAGAGTCATGTTGTTTTCTGGGCGTTCTTTAAAATTTTTTAATCAAGCTTTTCTTTTTGAAACCCATCAGTGGAATTTTATCGAGCACAAAAAAAGTCAAACCTAACAATGTTGTTTTTTTTAGTTATTCACAAGCCAGGCGATTGAAAACAATGACATAGTGACGTCATAATAGGACGCGAGTTTTTTAAATAAAACTGTGCGATGTCAAGATAGTCTTCAAAGAACTCTGCTCCGACCAAGCAAAAGGGATTTCTCAATAATTGTGACTCTATCGTGGTTTGTGTATGCCGAATGTCTCGTTGAAGCATGCTCGGTTCATGTTTTATTTTATCAACCATGGCCCGCTTCTCATGATATTTATCGTGTGAAATTTTGTGCGACAGCGTTTCTGTGTCCCACGGTCAATGATTTGAATATTCGGTCATGCTCACTTTATATAGTGACGTGGTTGTACCACCTGAGAGACAGGCAACGAAATTATGAATAACATGATAGCGCTACTCTAGCTCTTTTAGGCCCACAGTTGCATATATGCAACATTAAGTTTGATAGGATATTGAGAATTACTCTTTAAAAGCTTTGAAAACAAAAAAGGCGCCAAATTGCAATAGTTTTAATCAGCTACTCTTTTCTAATTCGTTGTTTTAAATCATTCACGAATTTCACGCCATTTCATTCCGAACATTGTAAGTGGGTGGAGAGTTAAAGATATCAGTCAAAAGTGTTTTTTTGAAAAGGAAAATTTTGAACACCTAAAAGTAAGTTACTTCGTTTCTTTTGCGTGATAACTATTTATTAGGTGTTAAAGTATCATTTAAAAGTAATTTGAAAATATTTTATCGAACTATAGGTACTTTAGAATTTGTTAAAATATGATGTTACACCGCTGCAACATTGGGCTTTAATGGCTGCCACGTGAATTTATCAGCTGCATAACAAATTTTTTTAATTTAGTAAATAATGTTATAAAAGTCTTTTGAATTTACATTAGAAGTGTCAGAAATCTAGTTACAGTGTCAAAACACTGAGTAAAGGAGGGTTTGCTTTAACTAAAAGTATTTTTTTGCCATAAATGCTATAAATTTTTTACTTTAGTAACAGTAGGTATTCTATTACTTTGTAAGTGTATTTGTTCCAAATAGCATATGAAAAAAGAGAATTTTATATTAGTGTTGTATTAACTATGGTATTTTTATTAACACTGCTACTCAATTTTTCATTTTGGGCAGAATATGACTTCCAAGTATTATAAAGCAGAAGAGCTGATTGATGTGATTGATTGTGATGAGAGCGAAGATGGAGAAATAAATTAATCCGAAAGTAATAATGAAGATAACAATGTACATCAAATCAATCAGGTTGACTATTATTATTGCTTGTCTTTGGAAGTTGCGGCCCTTTTTGAATAGTCTAAGAACCAATTTTCTCCAACTAATACCTGAAGAACATTGTTGTATTGATGAAAGGATGTGCCAATACCGGGGTAAGACCAGTTAAATAAGACAATATATCAAAGGAAAACCCCACCATTGGGGTTTTAAAATATGGGCACGAACTGATATTCATGGTATACTGTATGATTTCGATGTTTATCAAGGTGGTGATGGCACGAGGACTGAACTTGGTCAAGGAGAAAATGTGGTGCTGAAACTAACATCAACTTTGAGTACGTTTTCCAATCATAAAATTTATGCCGATAACTTTTTCACCAGTTTGGCATTGATCGAAAAGCTGAAGAATCATGTTATGTTCTACACTGGAACTGCTCAAAAAAGCAGACTTTCTTGTTTGGTGCTAATGAATTAGGCGGAGTTGAAAAAAAACCAAGAGGCTTTTTTGATTACAAAGTAGAGCAAAACAACAATATTGTGGCCGTTAGGTGGATGGACAGCAAGCCTGTCACAATCCTTTCATCATGGACTAGAGTTGATCCAATGCAACAAACAAAAAAATGGGACAAGAAAGAGAAATGTCAAAAATCATTGCCTATGCCATGTGTTATTGGTGATTATAACAAGCACATGGGCGGTGTAGATTTGCTTGATCTTTCGTGGTGTCGTTTTGCTTCAAGATGAGGTCACAAAGATGGTACATATATCTATTTTGGCATTTCACATCAATATCCGTTAATTAATGCTTAGAACATTTATCGAAGAAAATACAAACTTCTTGGCCTTCCCAAAAAAGATATGCTGGCTAGACGACACTTTCAGAAACAGTAGTTGTTAATTTTATTGAAATTGTGGTTATTTAACCCTTAGATTACCAGGATTTTTTTATAGCATCTCTTACCGGTGGGGTCCATTTGGACCCCATTCAATATTATTTTCTATTGCTGCAGTGCAGTGGACAAGTTATAGGTTACACTTTCAAATTAGGCTTTAAAGATAAAAGAAACAAAAACTAGAGTAATATTTTATTAACTAGAAGACTTTACACACATTTATGGCACAACTGTTTTAGATGGTTTCCACATATAAATTTTTCACATTTTTCACATTTATCTCTGACTTTTTTATCTTCTGCGCGGGGACAAAATGAACAACGAGCTCGTTTTCTTTGACCTTCTGAACTAGTAGATGAAGTGGTATCTAATTTTCTTTTTGATGCTGGTTCATCATGTTTGTGTATCAGCTCACTTGCGAGCTGACGCAAGAAAAGTCGCCTTTTGTGCGTTTTTTTCTCCCCAAAATTTGGATTCAAATGCATCCAGATAATATAGCTGTTTAGGGCACTGATGTCAAGCATATTGTAAAAAACCATATTAGGCCATCGCCTGCTCATTCGTTTACACGAATATACCCTTACTAACTGATCAGCTGTATCCACGCCCCCTTTTGTTTTGTTATAGTCCAAAATCATTATGGGTTTTTTATCCTCTCGGGTGTTGTCAACCTCAGGTTGATCATGCATTGTGCTAAATAATGTGACCACTTTTCCTTTCCTGGGAACATAAGAGACCATAGTTCCGTGTTCATTGAAAGCAAAAAGGGATGTATTCTTTTGACGTCCTTTTGTAGTCAAAAGTTGTTGTGGTATCTCTTTCCGATTTTTTCTGATTGTTCCTAGAACTGTCAAATTCTTTTGTTTCAAATGGTTTCCCAAAATAAATGATGTAAAAAAGTTGTCACATGTTACATTTCGGCCACTCTTTTCTAAATTTTTCACCATATCCATCACCACTCTTGTTCCTTGATTTTGCTCCCTAGGTTCCCCTTTTTGTTTTCCAGTGTAAAGTTGAATATTACAAACATAAGCTGTTTCACTATCACAGCAAGCCCAAAATTTTAAACCATACTTTCCTGGTTTACTAGGGATGTATTGTCTGAATGGACAATTTCCCCGGAAAGTAACCAGTTGCTCATCGACGGTGACATTCTCTCCAACATTGTAGCACATCTGCAAAGTATCTGTCCACGCTTCAAATACTTTTCGAATGGGACTCATTTTATCAGGCAGTTTTTCCCGGCGCCTCTTTGCTGCATCATCGAAGCGCAGAACTCGAAGTAGACTTGTAAATCGGTTTCTTGGCATAGTTTTATTGAAAACAGGACGTCCATTTTCGTGACTCCATAACTCTGTTACTGCTTCATTTTTTGACTTGTAAACACCAATAAGAAGAAGACAGCCCAGGAAACGATCAAATTCTTTTTTGTCTAGAGGGATTCATTCTTTCTTGAATACCCTGGCACCTTCTTGATTTGTATATTTGATAATTGTTTCACTAATGTTGTTGTTCATAAATAGTTGAAACGCAGATGCAATTGTATCAATATTTCTAATAGCGTATCTGGTTGGCCCTCTTTGTGATCGCACAATATTGCACACGGTTCTTCTTCCAGTTGATTGTTGCAAAGGTTGCCTTTTCCACACAATATTTCCATCTTTAGATATGATTGTGCTTGAATTTTGGTTTTCTTCAAGATGAACAGAATCGTCCTCTGATTCGGAAGATGATAGTTCAGGTTCTGCAACACAAACCATGTAATGGGTTAGCAAGTAATAAAATAAAAAATATAAAAAAATTACATATAATATCACTAACATGAATATTTCTAGTCTTTTGACATGTTTGTAGAAAAATATTTTTTAACTCTCTGTAGAAGCTTGCTATCTTTCTTTCTGTGTACCATAAATTTACATATATGTTACATTTTCAATTTTTGAATTTAAAAATTAACTCTCAAGGTAAACCGAGCCAGTAACTTTTTATTGAAACACATGTGCTCTCACCTCTCATTCCATTTCCCTTATAACTCAAAAAAATGTAATGAAAATACTTTTCAAGCAAATACACAGAATACACACGCAGATGGCTGCAATAGTAAGACTATTTATACATAATATAAATAAATAATTGCCTTGCTTTTACAGCTCTTTGTAAACAAAAATACCCAATTTTCCTTACCTGATACATAATCATCTTCAATTTCATCAGCTGAAAATTCACCGTCAGAATCACTATAATCTTCAGATGTCTCTTCTAACATACGTCTTATGGCTTCTTCGTCCATTTTATGGCTATATGCACAAAAAGCTTACAAAAAAACTGACAGTTTCCTTCGAAACAAGCAGGAGTAATGCAGATCCGCTATGTTGTTGTAATACGATGGAATAGATGATGCAACATTTACTCATTACAAGTCATCCAATTGACAATACAAGATGATGCAATATCTACTGGTTATTACTCAGATGTAATAACGACAAAAAAAAAGAGCAATTCATTGTATTATAGCTTCACACAGTCAGCAAACACGGTTCAAAAGAAATAGAAAAATATCAAAACTGGTTGGGGTCCATATGGACCCCATGGTAAATAATGATATTTTTGTTATTATCTAAACATTCAAAATTAAATATAAAAAACACAAACTGCGATTATGTATAGACCCATAAAACAGACAAAGTCACAAAACATCGTTCTTTTTTATTTGATACTTTTTCCGCTATTTTTAATCAATTTTAAGCTGGGGTCCATATGGACCCCAGTGGTATTCTAAGGGTTAAAAAATTTTTCCAAGCCTTTTATTCATTCAAGCCCAAGTTGCTTCTGCTCTCACTATGATCAATGTCACACAAAAAAAAAAGGACGCCCATCGAAAAGCTCCTAAAAGAATTAAAAAACGCCAGTCGAAGATGTTAGAAAAGATGGCTATGCCCATTGGCCAGACAAAGTTAAAATTTGTGGGAGATGTAGACATTGTCAAAAAAAACATTACTACTTCTATTTACACAAAATGTGACGTTCGTTTGTGCTTTGTCGAACGGCGTAATTATTTTATAGATATTCACAATTAAAATTTAACTTAAGTAAAGAACTTTTTCCTTAATTTAGGAATAAACAGAAATGTGTTTTCGTACCAAACTTACAATACATTCGGTAACTTTTAAGACGCTTAAGGCCCAATGTTGCGTATATGCAACATTTTAAAAATAATATTCAAAATCAAATAAATTATTAAAAATCAAAAATTATGAGCTTTATAGACCATGTCTTAGCCATGTTTTCAATCTTTCTATGGGTAAAGGTGAATCCATAGATTACTTTAAACTTGCTACTGTGTGTCCTGTGTTCAGAAAAGGTGATTTCAACAATATTAATAATTATCCACCAGTTAGTTTATTATCAAATATTTCGAAATTACTTGAAAAAGTTATGTATAATAGATTGTACTCATTTCTAGAAAAGCAAAATTTTTTTTACAATTATCAATTTGGTTTTAGAAAAAATCATTCTACTACTCATGCAATTTCAATTTTAGTGGAAAAAATATCTCAGTCATTTGCCTGTAAAAAAGCAACCCTAGGAATTATTTTGGATTTATCTAAAGCATTTAATACAATTGATCATACAATATTACTTTCCAAACTTAATCATTATGGGGTTAGAGGCAATGCATTAAAGTGGTTTACTAGTTACTTAACAGGACGTACACAACAAGTAAAATATGCAGGAATTCTTTCTACAACTACTCTTGAAGTTACAAGTGGTGTACCTCAGGGCTCTAATCTAGGACCACTTCTCTTTTTGATATATGTCAATGATTTCAAAAATTGTCTGAATGATAGTGATTCTTTGATGTTTGCTAATGATACAAGCATTTTTTTACAAAATAAAGACATTAAGGAGCTATTTGATGCTGGTAATAAAGAACTTCAACTAGTTGACCAGTGGTTGATTGCTAATAGATTATCAGTTAATGTTTCTAAAACTAAATACATTTTATTTAGCACTGCTCAATCCAAATTGAAAACAAAAAAGCAAAATCTCACTTTGCGACAAAATAAAATTGAACAAGTTGAATGTATTAAATTTCTTGGTGTTTATATACAAGAGCACTTATCATGGTCAAGACATATAAATCACCTAATATCTAAACTACGTAGTGTTCTTGAAACTGTTATTAAAGTAAAGTCACTGTTAAACAAAAGATCTCTTCTCCTACTTCATCACTCTCTTATAAATAGTCAGCTTTCTTATTGTATTTTAAATTGGTGTTTTGGCAATAAAACTTTGGTTAAAAGATTACAAGGACTGTGCTGTAAATTTGTTAAATTAGTTTTTAGTTTTAACAGTAGCTCAACTGTTTGTGATATCATGAAAGAAAATAAACTGTTAACAATAGATCAACTTTTAGCTAAAGAATTAATTGTGTTTATGTTTAAGCAAAAAAATGGTAAAAACCCCATTGCATTTAAAGATGTTTTTACTAAAAACGAATCTAAATACAATACCAGAAATAAGTCTATCTTTATTCCAAAGAAATGTTTTAGCACAGTATGTCAACAAGCTATTTCACACCGTGGTCCCGCTTATTGGAATCGCATTCCCTTTGACTTAAAAAATAAAAAATAAAGTGTTCGATCTTTTACTCTGGAGGTTTATAAATATCTTTTAAGTAATGGGAATAATATTTAATTGTAGTGTTTAGATTCCTAAACGCGATACTGCCCCATGTATTTTTGATTACAGGTTTCTGAAAAGAGGGAAATGGAAATGGTGCACAATTTTTGAATTCAATCTCTGGAAGAAAAGCTTAATCGATCAAGATATCCAGTCTGCACACAAAGCTTCAAAAAAACTCTTAAATTTTGATTGTCTGCATAATTTCAAACTCAATCAAATTGTTTCTTTTTCACCCTTACCTTTGCTCTTTCATTAAAATTTCTTTTTGGCAATGGTCTACTGTTTCATTTCAGCAATTAATTTTGTACTTTTAGAATTGTAAAATAAGTTTCAAAACAGTTACTAAATGTTATTGAATTCGTTTAATTTTTTTATATTGCTATTATGCAGGTCTGCAAAAATTTTATCTAATAGTTTTTTCGTAGTGCATGAATTCTGTTGTTAAAGTTTTTTTAATTTTATTTTTTTAATTTCTATTTTTTTTTATTTTTATTTATAATTGTTATATTATTAATATATGTTTTTTCGATCAACTTCGACTAGCATAATAGTTTTTTTGTTTTGTTATGTTATGTTATCTTTTTTATCGTTAATATTTGTTTATTATTAGATGTATAATTCTGTAATTTTTTCGTTTATACTCTCTGCAATATTCACAATTCTTATTGTAGTCACTAGTAGCATTTAGAAAAGGTTTCCGGACCTGGTGAGGTTCTTTTTATGGGTGGTTTTTCTTTATTCACCCAGCTCAGTTGAGCTAAATTCCCATCTTGGCTAGCTGTGCCATCCATCATCATTACGCAGCCTGGTCATGCACTGGTTATTTAATCTTTCAGTTTGTTTGATAATAATATTATTATGTATTCTTTTTTTTCTTTTATTTTTTCTTTTTCACTTCTTATATCTTTATCTGATTAAAGTGTTGCCCCCATGCTTTATACTGTCTTGCACTTTTACTTTGTGTTTATCATATGCATGTTTTAACGTCTAACGTTGTGCTGCTTCTTCCATTTCTTGATGTTTTTAATATTTATAATTTTTGTATTAAACTGTCTAATAATGATCGAGAATAAAAAAAATGAATGAATGAATGAATGAATGAACCTCTTTGACATTGTACACAAAAGCTCATTATTTTTTTATTAGTATTTCCTAGTTTGGACCTAAGAGGGCTAGAATAGAGACGTGGTTTCATTATAATTGATTAATAAATTTTATTTGAACAATTTTTGGTAATATTATGTTAGGATTAGGTTTAAAACAAAACCCCTAATTCTAACAACTCTTTCAATTTTATGCGAGTTTCTTATCCTAAGAGCTGTTGAAATCTTGATATGTTTACCAAGCTTTGTTTGAGCAAAAGCCATTTTTAAGCAGCCATTTCGCTTGCTTCATACTAAAGCCAGCAATCATGTGGTTTGTAATTAGATCGCGGCAGGGAGAACCGAACTCGCGTCTTCTGCTTGCAAGTCACAGTTTTTACCACACTGAGCTATTCCGACAATGGCAAGGCAAAGCAATTAGATGTAACGTTGGATCTTCGGTTTTTTTTGTTTTTTTTTTAACAAAATGGGCGGTGAACATGGTTTTGTTGAAATAGTAACGCTATCATTTTGTTGTTATCGCAATCACTCAAAATTGAGTGTGAATTATCTCTAATCCGACAATAAATTGGCATTCATTATCCAAAACAATAAACAAATTGTGTGTGTCATGTTTGCTTTTGGACCATTCTCAGAATTTGTGCCCGAATACAATAATTGTCTAAATTATCGGGTGTCCCAAAAAAACAGAGTCGACTGAACGTAATCAAATCACTTAACAACGAAAGGTGTCAAGTAATAGCAGAAAAATTATTTTTTATAAAAACTTGAGTATTTTAGAGCGTCTGGTATTGAACCAAGCTGCGTTTTCATTAGAAGTCCGATCCCAATATTTTATTGTCACATTTGTTTAGTCAATTATCAAGTAACAATAGAGGAACGCTTTTTTAAGTAGAGCTAGTTACAAACAATTGTATGGAACCGCCATTTCCAATTAGCCAACAAGCAACTTTGTAAATAATGTTTTTTTGGAACTTGGCCAAGATTAATGTTACCTTAAGTTTTCTGCTATTAATCAGTTAACAATGCTACGCAGGGACTCCAAGGGCTCTGACGGCAGTCTGTACAGGACTACTACCAATTTAGCTGCTGGCATTGCAGTGGCATCAAAAAAGCTTTTGATACAGTAGATAACACTGTTTAAAACAAAAATTGATTGCAATGGGTATTAAAGTGGTGACTTTTGATTTAATTTCTTCATATCTAGCAAACAGATATCAATTTACAGGTATAAAATCAACCAATTCAAATAAAATTTTAATAAATCATGGTGTCTTGCAAGGTAGTGTCCTTGGACCTACTTTTTTCTTGTATTCATAAACGATCTTTCAATTGTTTCGAATTTAAAAACTATTTTTCTTGCTGATGATACTGATGAGCCCACTTTATTAAAAAAATTGGTAAATATAGAACTTAAAAAAATTAAAAATTGGTTGTTAAAAAACAAGTTTACTTTAAACACCCATAAACCAAGCACTATAATATTTGGTGAAAAGAAAACTGTAAATGACATAATAAACATTCACATAAATAACAGTCAAATTTTTCAAAAAGACAAGGTTAAGTACCTAGGAGTTGTAATTGATAAAAATCTAAAATGGAAACGCCAAATAGATTAATTAACTACTCGTCTATCTAAATCTGTGGAAATGCTGTATCATTTAAAAAAAATACCTTTCCATTAATAATTTAAAGTTCTTGTACCACGCACTTATAAAAAGCAGATTGCAATATGGCATAGTTCTATGGGGAAATGCAAATCAACCAGCATTAAAAAACCTTAATACAATGTATGATAGAGCTATACGATACATTACTATGAACCATATAGAAAATAATTAAATAAGTTGTATGCATCTTCTAAATTCTTAAAGGTAAATAAATTGTACCAATATTCTGCAAAGAAATTCATGTTTCGATTATACAATGACAGTGAGTTTAAAAATAAAATCCCACTAGTAAATGAAATTCATACTTATAACACACGGCAATCAAATAATAAGAACATCTTTATTTTACATTTTTTGGGGTGTAAATCATCAATAGTATTACAGTAAATTGTATGAAAATGTGGAACAAGCTGCCAATTAATATAAAAACCGAAAAAACATTAAATCATTTAATAATAGATTATTGTACAAATACCTGCTAGATACCTATGAAATTTAAATAGCATCCAATTTTACCCTTGTTAATTATAGTTTTTTAGTAATAATGCAAGATGAACTAGCTATGCTGTAAAACTAATTTAATGTTTTAAGGTTTAACCTTAGGAAGATTATGTTTTGCATTGTTTTTTATGCACCTCTTAATCTTTAATTGCTCGCTGAAATCTTTTATGTTGTTTGTTTTATCCTATCTGTCTTTATTTCAATCTAATTTATGCTGAGATCTATTTTATTGCTCAGTTTAATCTTATTGGCCTTTGTTTTTTCGTCCTTTATTGCTTTTTTGTTTTTTCATCATTGTGATATTGGTTTTTAGCTATTTTCCTTTATTTCAAATCTAATTTATGCTATTCTGTCATTTAATTTTATCTATTTGGCCTTCGTTTTTTTTTTTTTTTCTTTCTTTCATTGTGTCTGTAAGGTAGATTTATATTTATGATGTAATATGTCTTGTGTTAATCTTTTCTATGTTTAATAATCAATTTTACTACCAAAAACTTAATTAATACATTAAGTTGCTTGTTACGAAACTTTCAAATAAGCTGAGGATAGTAATTAAATGACTTTTTGTCCCATCCTATCCCTACATTAATATCTTTAGAGTGTATTTTGGCTCAATATAAATTTTTTTCAATTGATAAAAAATAAAGTTTATAAATTTTGCACCTGATTGTGAAGTGCGTTGGAGAGGAATTGGAGTGGGAAAATGAGAGTACTTCTGCAACTCCTTCACATAATATTTTTGTAATTTAAAAATCTTAACGTTGTCCATTAGTTGTATTAAGGCTATAGCTTTATTGAAACTATTTAAGCAAAATGTTATTCGCAGGATATGATATAAATATAAAACTTTTTAATCCACAAGCAATGAAAAAATCTAAGAGCTGTTCAAAATTATCATCAACAACAAAAACGAATATAAAGAATTCTTTTTTCGGTTTTTATAACATAAAGTATATCGTGTAATCTTATTACAAGAACTTGAACAAATAAACGCATTCAAGTGTAGCAGCTATCATGTTACTACAGTAAAACTTTGCCTCACTTAAACAATGCTGCACTTGTCCTATTTCGACTAAAAATACAAAATTTGATACGCCGAATTAGGAAAAACTGGGTCACTTGGTCGTTTCAATTAACATTAGAATTCCAGAGTTTTTACGCATTCCTATCAAATTTGATTAAAATACTTAAAATATCATTACAAATAAATCACATTAGCATTGTAAAAATAGAGCTGTTTGGAATCATCATCAATAACAAAAACGAATTAAAAGAATTCTTTTTTGGGTTTTCTTTGACAGCAAGTATAGCATGTTAACTTATTGCAAGAACTTGAACAAACAAAACGTATTCAAGTGTAGCAGTTATTATCTTACTACGGTTAAGCTTTGCTTCACATATACAATGCTGCACTTGTCATATTTCGACTAAAAATACAAAATTTGTTACGTCGTTCCGTCAAAAACTGGGTCACTTGGTCGTTTTAATTAACATTAGAATCTTTAGAATCTCCGGAATTTTTATGCATTCCTATCAAATTCGATCAAAATAGTTAAAATACCATTAAAAATAAATCACATTTAACATTGAAAAAATAGAGTTGTTTGAAATCATTATCTATAACAAAAACGAATTAAAAGAATTCTTTTTTCGGTTTTTTTTAACAGTAAGTGTATCATGTAACCTTATTACAAGAACCTGAACAAACAAAACGCATTCAAGTGTAGCAGTTATTATCTTACTACGGTTAAGCTTTGCTTCACATGTACAATGCTTCACTTGTCATATTTTGACTAAAAATACAAAATTTGATACGTGGCTCTAGCTAAAACTGGGTCACTTAATCGTATTAATTAACATTAGAATCTCCGGAATTTTTATACATTCCTACCAAATTTGATCAAAATAGTTAAAATACCATTTAAAAAAATCACATTAGTATTAAAAAAAAGAGCTGTTTGGAATTATGATCAACAGTGATCAACAGTGATGGCTTCAATAGGGTGCGAACAATGCGGCTGCAACCAGCCCCCCTGAAATATATCATAAAGTAACCCTGCTACACAGGAAACTGCTCTATCTTTTCATAGTAGCACCAGGACATTAATGGCAAGGGAAAAAAAAGAAAAAATTTTTGAAAAAAAACGACTTCCTATGCTGCTGATTTTTTTTTATAGCTCACTATGTCTTGGGGAAATATAAAGTGCCTCTCCATGCTTTGGATCACTCGGTAATGGTTACCCTATATTGAAGACTTTTTTTGTGATCACTTTGAATCACTCAATGGTAGCCGCGCCTAAATTAAAGACCTTTTTTTTAGAGATCACTTTGCTTTCATATACTAAAAATGGCTTCAGCTACCTTTTTTAAATACACTAAATAGTGTCCCCCTTACGTGTTTTGGACCTGGCTCCCCTTTTTGTAAGGCCATCACTAATCATCAATAACAATAACGAATAAAAAGAATTCTTTATTTATTTTTTTTTTTTAGCAGCAAGTAAACCATGTAAATTTATTGCACGAACTTGAACAAATAAACGCATTCAAGTGTAGCAGCTATCATGTTACTGCAGTAAATTTTTGCCTCACTTAAACAATGCTCCACTTGTCATATTTCGACTAAAAATACAAAATTTGATACGTCGATTTGGGAAAAACTGGATCACTTGGTCGTTTTAATTAACATTAGATTTTCTGGAATTTTTATGTATTCCTATCAAATTTGATCAAAATAGTTAAAATACCATTAAAAATAAATCATATTTAGCTATTCTAATGGTAAAGAAAAATTAGGGTTGGTTTGTTTTTCTAAAAAGTAAAAGTTAATACGGCTTCCGTAAAATTTCTTAAAGGATTTGTGGTGAAAACAAAATAATGTTATGAAGCGATTTGGGTTGGTGTAAATACAGTAGGTTAAAAAAGCAATGCAACCGAAAGTATTTCGAATATGTTAGTGTGAATATGTTTCGAAGAGTTCTTAATAGAAACCCAGAGTATAAATTGTTTGCATATTTTGATTTATTTTATCGAAATACCCTCTTCTAGTCTTATTAACTCTGTTTAAAAGTTGGTTTAGTGCAAGGCCTTAATTATGCATTTTAGATTGGGAGGGCTCAACTTGGAGGAAGAATATAATAAACCGAGATTTGCAATGCAACTTATGTGAAGACCTTTTTTTGGTAAAGAAAAATATTTAAACATTTTAAAATTTTAAAGGAGCTTGACGGATCTTGTTTAAACTGAAAGCAGTTGAGGAATAAGTAAGCAAAAAGCCTAATTTCTAAAAGCGTTTTGGAAAATTACGCTTGTTTTTCTGCAATCGCTTTCAGCCAAAACCAAACTTAAGAGGTTGAATTATTTTAACTTCATTCTTTTTCCCTAAAGCACGAGTTTTCGTTTCGGCCATTTTTTTCCGCTTTTGTTTTTAATCTGAACCGACTTAACCCTATTCTCCTCAACAGTCGGGCTTCTGAAGCCCGGCCCTTGTGAAAACGTTTATAATCACTTCATCTTTGTAGATAAAATTCTGGAATTTCTTGACTTTTCCTAATTTAAAATGCTGAATAAGATGGTACTATTTTTAGATACCCCCAAACAAGGGTTAACGGGTAAAATAGACGTGTTTTAGCAAATTTGTGAATTTTTGCTGGTTTTCGCAAGCAGAGCGTGGAATTTCAATTTCACGCCTTTATTAAGTGACATGAATTTTACCAAAAATCGGCTTTGCGTTACGAAGCAAATTACGTCGTTTGCCGAGGTCGAAATACCTTAGGCGATGCAGAACTTATTTCGTTTCAATAGCATTTTTTTTGAGCTTTTGGCGATTTTTTAAAAGCATTTTACACATATACATTCTTTTGTATAAAATAATTGCTGTTGGACGACTGCATGAATACCAATCAAACGGACAAAATTCAATCTTTACATTAAGCGTTTTTATAAAACTTTCAATATAACCAATTATAAACATTTATTCGTGGGAAAAAAAAACTAAATTAACTGGTTCACATTTTAGCTCTTATGCTGACATCTTTAGACAATTAAACAACACATGACTTTTTATAATCAGCTTTTTATTTACATTTCACGTTGCATTTGAAATAACAGGCCGTTTTTACGTTGGCATTTTCCTTACAATGAAAAATCCGACGTACTATTCAAGTATAAGTTTACTTGTTTAAAAAAGTTTTGTAAAAAAGTTTATAGCTTTTAGATGTGGGTTTTGCAAGCAGAAAACATAGAATAAAAACAAGACGTTTAATACGATTGAATTTCAATGAAACAGGGGTTTCCAGCTGGTATAAATTCATGACAGTTGTACAGTCTGAAATTTACACATATGACTTTTTTCCTCTCAAAAAATTTTCGTGCCAAAGTTTAAGAAAACGGTCTTTACTTATTGCGAACTGTTTGTTAAATTTATTTCGAAAGTTAAATAAAGACCAAAACAGCTTCTTTCTTGAAATTCGAAAAGAAATTTTTATGTAAACGTAAAGACCATTTATGGTCTTTATTTTCTTTTCGCAATGAATTTTATGTTTAAACTGAAAATGTCATTTAGAAAAAAATTAGTTATGACTTCTGGTCTAATATGATTATCCTATTATATTCTGACGTCTTTTTAGTTTTAAAATGACCCACTAACGGGAAACCTCTGAATAAAATCAACTTAGATATCTTAGTTACGGATGACCTGGGCTATTTACAAGGGTTTTTCTACGTAAAACCAGATAAAGCTCCGAGCCCTAATTTCATGTGCATAGAGCTTATAATCCATGTTAGAGCTGCTTTGAATTTTTGATTATATAACTTTCTCTTTTCCTAATTGCGTCAACTCCAATTTCGAAAATTTACGGAAGAGCGCTCGTAGTCGCGATTCGAAAAACAAAGAAGGCTATAGAAATTATTGACAAATTTATCCATTTTACGTCCCCGGGGAAAAATTTGAGATGCTTACCTACTTCCGCAACAAACCAATTGATGGTTTTTATGCAAAACGTTAACCGTGTATCAAGTCGTTTTGTTAATACAAATTATCGACAATTTTTTCGAGACTAAGAAGAATGCCAGTGCTATTTGTCAATCTGACAGCTGCATATGACACTGTTATTTCATTCAAACTTGACTTTAAATGCAGGCTGCTGAGGTTTCTGCTAGATAAATGCGTGGTTCGAATGATTATAAAACTGGTTCACAACGAAGGTTTCACTCTAACGGCGACCGCAAGCAAAATAATCTCGGGTGTCAGAGAAATATTATTTCTCCAAAATCAATCACGACTTTTTTAACATCTAGATGCATAATCTGCTTTCCACAATATCCAGATTAAGAAAAAATGTGAGCTAAAAGTTTACAGTAATCAACATTTATCATTGTGTTTGGTTCCGATTTATCTTGAAGTAAAATTGGACAAATCACTCAAGTTTTGTCACCACCGTTTGGCATTGCGCAAAAAACTTTGCTTGTTCCACTTCTAAGGTGACATGGGGACACAGAGCGGGTGCTGGTGCCAAAACATCAGATACAACTCTCTTACTTTTAATCTATTCAACAGCCGAGTATTGGAGTCTTGTTTGTTGTCGTAATACTTGGTTTATATTTAGTGTTTTAAATGACGCCTTGCGCGTAGATACTGGATGCCTCCGTCCCTCTCCAACAAACCACTTAACAGTTTTTTCAAACATTCAGTCATCTGAGCTCTGACAGCTAGTATCGACATTTGTTTTGGCTAAACGTGGTACTCTAGACCTGTGCTCCGCTACTATTTTGAACATGCAGCACACTTTGAAAAATTTCAAAAAGTAGCAGAACACCTGGACCAGGTAAAGAGCTAAATTTTGAACGCTTTCCGTCACCTAAAGTTTCATTTGGCTGTCATAAAAAACTTAAAAATTCAATCTAAACTCAAAAAATAAAGTGATGACTTTTTTTTCATTTGAAGTTACCAATTTGCGCATATCGTGCACAGTCGAGCCTGGTTGGAAATTGATCAAAAAAAACTATCAATTTATTAGCAGAGAGTTTTTATAATCACTAAATAAAGCTTCATATGAAAAAAAGCGTTTGAAATTTAGTAAAGACCAATAAAAGGTCTTGACATTACACAATGAGATGTAATGTATAATAAATTTTTTAAGTTTTTCGCTTGCTACTTCAGAGAAACATAACTTTATCTCTATTTTAAAGAGTATGTTTCTCGTTTTTTCGCAGCATATGAATTGCAGAGCACTGCTCTAGATCCTGACTATGGTTTATTTATCTGTTATCAAATGCCTATTGATAAGCACAAAGGTCTAAACACTTGCTTGTGTCTGCTGCGCAAAAACTTGAACAATTTTGCTGAATTAGGCGTATCCAATCTGCCCATCACATAAATTATAGATCGAACATTGAGTATTATGAGAGTACCTCCGGCCTCGTGCTTTCATTACCAGTGTTGCGACGGATGATGCCCCAAGCTGTGAGGTCCCGTCAAGACGGCGAACAATAAAACCTCCAGCTTGGCAAAAAGACTATTATATGTTTTAAATTGTTTTTTTGTTTCCTTTAAAACTTTACTTTACCGTTTTGTTGGATTTGAACTCGCGTCGCTAATTCTTCTACTTAGTTAATCAGTATTGTAATTTGTTTTCTTTCTGTTCGTTCTCTCGCGGCGCGTAATTATTGTAATTGGTTTTCTCTCTGTTCGTTCTCTCGCGGCGCGAATTTTGTTCTTAAAAAGCTTTGTTTCCTTCAGTTTATAGCACCGTAAATTATCTTGAGTTTTTTCATCCATTTTAATCTGGTCAATTTAGCTTAGCTAGTTTAGGGTTAGGTTAGTGTTTGTTTATACGCTGATTTAGCTAGAATAGGATTAGGTATGTTTTGTAATACTGTTTGCGTTTGTGTTTTTCCATTAATCCTTTGTATTTATTTCATTCTATTTGAATAAGGGTCTAGATTTTGTTAATTCTGGATAAATTGTTACTGACTTCAAATAGTTTCGTTAAAATTGTATAACCCTAAATTGTTTTGTATCACGTTCAAACGCCATTAAACTTTTGTTGACCTTTGTTCATCCAAAACAATTTGAATCTTCGATTACCTGACTGCGCAGGCTTAGACGAATCATTCCCCTCGTCCGTAGAAACAACCAGCGCCTTGCCTTACCCGTTAGAAATAGCGTGCCCGGAACAGTTTGAGTTATGCTTAAACGCTTTCAGACGGGTTAAAGACAACTGGGGGCAGCTCAACTAACCAGTCGACTGCCTCTAGTTGTCCTTAACTTATCTGGTTGCGGCCAGTTGGCCCATTTCGCCTGCAAACTGTAGTTGCTCGTTTTCGTTTCTGCATAGAAAAATGGAGTATCGTTCCTTTCTCTCATTGCAAATGCGGCGCCTTGCACAAACCAGAGATAACGTTGTGTCAGAGTGTCACATGTAGTGGGCATTACAAGGAGCACGAGGTCAGACAGTTTTGGATAAAAAATAAACGCTTGTGGCTTGGTACATGGCCAACAGCATTTAATCCAGAAGTACAGGGGCCAGTCCTATTTATGTGTTTTAATTGAAGTGGATACTTTTACATGCTACAACAAATTTGACATAGATTCGCCCTGTTTTACGTAATGATGAAAAAGGACTTTACAGCTTAGCATTCTTATCCAAAGTTATCTTGGAAAGGCCTTTTGGTGATCAATATTTTCTGAAGGTGATTAATCTAATAATTTTTCACAGTGTAAAACAAAAAAACGCACTTTTTAATTAAATATATTGGAACCAAAATGTGTTATTTTATCCCATATTTTTCATATCTACCATTGTTACCGAGATTTTTGCTTTTAGGTTTTCACTTACTTTTCTGCCTTTTCGCTGCTTGTTTTTCAAACGATTGTTTTATTATAATTTTTTTTATTTTGAATGACACAGTAAAAGTAACTGGTTGACTAATGGTTATTTCCCAGTCAGTCAATGTAAATCTCGAATCTTCACAAATGTTAAAATATTGCTGTTCAAGAAAATTTTTATTGGTCACTCTAGTTTTTATAAACTGTGATTTAGAGTTGCTGATAAAAAGTTTCTAGTTGGAAAAGTGGAATAAAATGTTTTTTCTTATAGAACAGTAAAATGTAAGAAGAAACGAACTTATACAATCTTGATCCGTTCCCAACAAAACAACACTTCCAACCTCTTGCCAGCCCTAATTCAACTGCACGTTGAAAGAAGGCCTTCAACAAAAAATTAAATTGATTTCGGGTGAAAGTCATTTCCGTTGTTGTACAGTATCTGCTATGATAATGAAATTTGGACCAGGCCAGAAAATGCAAAAACTAAACATGAACAAATCACGAAATCAGTGTCAAATATTGTGGCTCTTCCACGTGTTTGCGGCACTGCTTACAAATTTGTGCTTCATGCTTTGATCGATGCCGAGATATGTTCCACGACTAACAGTAACAATTATATAGACTCGAGTAATATTGTTTTCTCAGTGTTTTTTTGTAAAGTAATGCAATGGCGTAGTTTCATTTTAATACTTAAAAAAACTCTTTTTGCGGCGGTGAAATACGATGTGCATGTAAACAGTGATAGAAGATAAAGTTTTGTTGGTTTTATAAAATCAATTTTAAATTCTTTTGCGTAAAAAAATTCATTTTCTTTTTTTTTAATCCTTTTTTAAAAAAAGCAGCAATAACTATTAGTAACGACAAAAACATGTGGACAAAACATGTAAGCAAGTAAATGAAACTGGTCTAAAATATTTTTCATAATTACTGTAGACCATTCAAACAATGAAACAAGCTTCCTTAGCTTCTTCATTGTTTGTAATTGTCGTGCTCGTTGACGTCACTCTTTACGTCCAATTAATTACTTTACTTAGTCCATTAATTAGTCCGTTAATTACTTATGGACTAATGGACTAATTAAATGTTAATTAGTCCATTAAGTTTACGACTGTTACAACAGCGAATCCATTTCAATTCCATTTCACGCTAGTTAAAAGAGTGTCTTAACGTAAAATTGAAGTGACCTTACTAAATTGCAATTTTGCATACTTTATCAAATGAATTTTCAAAAACTTTTTTGCTCTAACAAAAGTTAAATAAATGATTTTTACTGTGCTTAAATTTCATAAAGATAGCATGAGTAGTTTTGAAGATATGAATCGTTGATTTGGTGAGTTTTTGAAGCCCGGCCGTTGAGGAGTCAATGGCTCGAAAAATGTTGAGAAGAATAGGGTTAAAGAAATCATGAGATTTATACATATTTTATTAAATCTGATCTGGACAAGGCTGCAGGGACGTGTTGTAATTAAAAAATTTAAATTAGCAACAAGAATAGGTTCTAAAAAGTTCTTAAACATCTTATTCACTTAATAGTTTTTACTTTTTTTAATTAAATAAAGTAAAATTTGATTTTTGAAAGATTTTTAAGAGCAAATTAATTCTGGTAAAAGTTCATATATCAGGTTAGTTAAAATAAGTCATTTAGATTTTAAATATATAGCATTAATAATTTTTTTTGCAATCCATTGTTTATTTAGAAAATTCGAAAAAATAAAGTCTGGGAACCCACCACTCGCCCACCATTTTTTACAAAAAAAAATTTTTTTTGATGCAAACTCACAATCTCTTTACAAGGTGGCGGTAGAGACTTAATATTTTTTTTACTTCTACAGTATATAAATTTGGATTTCTAATACTGGGTTGTCAGTTATCAAGACTTAAGCTAAAATAGCAAACTTGCAAAAAAGCTTTATTTTGGTAAACTTTTCTTAATGTACAGAAGCTAACTTTTATAGAATTAAAAAATTAAAAATGACAATTGGATCTAACGATTATTTTATGAGAATCGCTTTCCTCACTGCTATGAGGAGTGAAGATCCGACAACAAAAGTAGGAACTTGCATTGTAAACAAAGATGGAAAACTTGTTGGATTAGACTACAGCAGAGCGCCAACAAACATATCGTCTATTCCGTGGAAAAGATATACTTCAACAGACGAAAAATGGCTAGACTCCAAATATCCATATATATTTTGTACGCTGA
Organism: Diplosoma virens; assembly: GCA_963680785.1. Classification (NCBI taxonomy): domain Eukaryota; kingdom Metazoa; phylum Chordata; class Ascidiacea; order Aplousobranchia; family Didemnidae; genus Diplosoma; species Diplosoma virens. The sequence continues at coordinate 28,046,302 of OY796889.1, forward strand.
AATGGATGTCATAATAAATAAAAACTGGTTGCTCTTTAAATGGCTAAACAATGTACACTTTGGTACATCCGTGGAATGAATATGCCAAGCTGATAATTGAGTCAGGAATCGAAAAAGTTTTTTATTACTCGGATAAGTATCCACCAAAAAAGTATATGGAAGCGTCGAAAGAACTTTTCACCCAAGCAAACGTTGGATGCGAAAAGTTTACACTTGAGAATGAAGAAAGTTCTAAAATGTTTGAACAGATGGCCAGTACAACTGTAAATATTCCAAGATAAGAATATTAATTGTTTATCATAATTGTTTTAACTACATAATCGTTTTTGTGATAGTTATATCACATGTGAGAAAACCAGTATAAAAAAGTTGTAATGTTAATTTATTTAGTTTTTGTAGCGTAAATAACATACTCTTGAAAAAAAGTAAAACAATTAAAAGCTTTTTATTGAGAGCAAATAATTGCATTGTTAAGACTTACTAACAATATTGGCATTGAAGTGGTGTTGATTTCTTCTTCATGGTCAATATTAAAGATTGCATGGGATAGGCCACAAATTTTTTAATTATTCCTCATAGAGACTTCTTCTTCTTCTCATTTCGGCCTTTCCCTTTAGTCAGGGGTGGCCACAGCGTATGATCACTCTCCACATCTTTCTGTCTTCAACATCCGTCTCCTTTGCACCAGCTTCCCCCATATCTTCTTTCACTACATCTATAAATCTTTTCTTTGGTCTCCCTTTGGTCTTCTCTTCTTTCCCGGTAACTCCATTTCCATCATCTTTCTTCCTACATACTCTTGGTCTCTCCTCATGACATGTCCATACCACCTCAGCCTGCCCTCCCTCATCTTCATTCCTAACCGTTCTACCTTAACGGTACTCCTGATGTGCTCGTTTCTAATCTTGTCTTTTCTCGTCACTCCCATAGTAAACCTCAACATTTTCATCTCTGCGACTTCCATCTCTTCTACTTGTTTTTTTGTGACTGCTACTGTCTCAAGTCCATACACCATTGCTGGTCTTACCACTGAACTGTACACTTTTCTGATTACGCATTTGTTTGTTTTGGCAAAAAATAGAGACATGCAATGTTAATAATTTTTGTAGATGTATAACCTTGCGTAAAATTTGATTTAAATGAATTTCGAGTCAAAGTAGGCCTATTGACAGTTGTGTGTCCTTTAAGATAAACTTTTTACCACTATCGCTTTGGCGGTTCTTCTTTTACGGTCGCAAGAAAAAAAGTTAACTTGCAACAAAATCAAAAAAATGTTTAAGTTAACTACAAAGCAGATTATTATTACAATCGGCTTAGTATTTATTTTTTCTTCTGCAGAACTGACGTAAATGTTGCTTGAATCTGCATGGTATTTTCGGAAATATTCGACCCACGAAGTGCGGACCACGCAGTACGGACCACATCGGCACGCGTACTTCCGCTTATTTTGCTTGCTCGTTGCATGCTATAATTCGGCTGCATTTCCGTGTATCTTTGCAACTAAAGGTATATACATCAAGCATGTAAAATCAGCGAGCAATGGGACATAATTAGTTAACATGTACGAAGTATGTTTATCAGTAAACGGAACACAAGAAATAAATACAGATAAAAAAACAAAACTATATTAAAAAAAAGAGGCTATCTAATAGCTATTTGGCCATTTCTGAAGAGCATTTTTTGGCAAGAATATTGTAACTGTAAAGAGCAATATTATAACTGTAAAGGGCAAGAATATTGTAAAGAGCATTTGGGCAAGGTTGTGATAGTAACGTAACAAAAGCACTTTTGTGAAGACATTATAATTCTAATTTTTAGATATTTGTGACATCATTATTAAATCATTGTCATTTCATTTTACAATCAAATTCTTATATCCCTCAAAGGGTTAAAACAACTGGTCAACAAGCTACTAACTCAACCTGCTTTCACTGAAGCCTAGACATTGCTGTCCGGTTTAATCTTTTTAATTGATTTTTTAATTTTTTTAGAGATATGACCGATGTTTAGAACGGAATTGCGCAAGAAGGTTATGAGCCACGATCGTATCGATCATGTTCGCCATCATTTATTTATTTTGCCATTATCGTTCTTATCTACTTTGCCATCTTGTCAGCTTTTCATATCAAACATGCATTTGGAGACAGATTTGTTTTACTTAAATTAAAATAAAACATAATTTTTACCGAATTTAAAATTGGTAACGTTTTTACTTTATTAAAGATCAAAGATTCTTAAACCGAAAAGTGCGCATCCTGGTTTGGGTCTGTTATTGGGAGCATTAAAAGTCTACAGGCAAGGCTGAAATATTGGTGAAATATTGTAAAACATGTAAAACTTATATTTCCCATTCAGAACTTAAAAAGAGAAAGAGGGCAAAAAGTTTTATGATTGGCGATAAGGAATCGGAGACCCGAATTTTAAAATACCCGTTACAAAGTGCAGAAACAAAATATTCAAAGTATTTAGGCTATAGCTAATTGCTTAAAAATTTTAAAAACAAGCCAAAATGATATTTTGTGCGTAAAATTTGATGAGGTAATATTTAAGAGAGTAAAACCACTCTTTAACCAAACCATACAAATTCACCTGCATGCTAAAGCTACTGGAAGAGAGATTACTAGTATACGTCAGTATCATCATCAACATGATATCATATTGTTTATTTATTCCCTTAACTCTCGATCAATTTCAGAGGCACTTAAACGTGTTTTAAAAGCAAGCGTTATCAAGAAAATCTTAAATTGTTTTCAAAAATAAAAATTCATTATTATATCCCAACTGTCAAACAAACAAAAAATATTTAAAAATTTTTTATCAAAAACAAGCAACTGATGCGCTAAAAGTAGGGTCGTCATTAACCGGATCAACTGGGGTCTTAACAAAGCTTTTAGAACTTCGGTGCGCCCGCGGGTTTAGCGTCAAAAAATAGACTAAAAAATGTTTTACAGCTGGGCATTTCAAAACGCGTTTTTAGCGGCCCGCTGATAAAATTTGAAGCATTATTAATCTAGCAGTCTCAGCAAATAGGAGAAGAGGAAAGTGCTATTTAGTTTAAACTTAAGGCCAAAGTGTGTTTCTCCCTCTCCGAAATAAAAATACAATTTACGATCGTTTTTATATATCTTCCCTATTTAAGCACAATCGGATTGCTCTCAGTTCATTCTGACGATTCCTCTCGATGAGTATCAGATGAAATGTCTTGGAAGAATAAACAGGCTTTTCAAAGCTATCTTAAAGTTTGGTACCATTAATCGACTCTTCAAACTTTTTTCTTTGATTTTTGGCGGTAAGCTGCAAGTGACTACTGTATAAATCAACGTCTACCATTTCTTTTAAATAACCAAAAAGAGAAAATTATGTTCAAGACATTGAGAAATCAAAACAGCACTGCACTTGCTTTGCTGTTAGCTTAAATGATATTTGATTGTGGTACATTGTTATTAGGAGCATTACGAAAACTTCGACCAGCACTTTGTATTCACACATGAGCCAAAAAATTCTGGAAAATTGTCAGTTTTTCCATTATTACGTAGTATTATTTAGTTTCTATTTCTAACGTTGTAATTGCGTAATCGGTTCACCAACCTCCATTTAAATTATTGTATCTGCAAATTGTTCTTATAAATGTATTATGCAGATTAGTTTTACTGTTTCTATTCAAGCGCATTAACTGACTGAAGTTTTATGGCATGGTGACATTTTGCGGCATTATTACCGGTATCTACTTTTGTCTAGAGCGTTCAAGAAACGATTAGTATCATCTACTACTGTTAAGCAAATTCAATGTTATAAGTTACATAGCGTGTTTGATATTTTATTTTCTGATTGTTTTGTGACACCATAAACTACTTTGTCCGATTGTGACTTAACATAATAATTAATCAAAGAAATCAGACTGGATTTAGTAACTTCAATTACTATCCGGTAACTTTGGCTTATATAGTGTGAATAGCGTTGTAAATTTTTTCATTCATCGTTTTTGTTTAAGTGTTTAAGTAGTCAAGAGTCAGTGTTGACGCCCTTGGAATATTAATTTTATTGTAAGATAGTTTGTTGTTGCCTGTGTAACGAACAAACTATTAAGTTTAATGTTAGCCATCTGTGTGCTAATTTATTCTTATAGTTAGTCAGAACAAAGTTGTTAAGTAGTTATTTGCAGTTGCTGGCACTGTGAATTGCTTTGAAGTTTGTTAAAGCTAAAGAGGCAAGTTTTGCAAGAATTGGTAAAGTCCTGTTGATTTTATAAATATATTATTCACTTCTAAGAATTTTCGCCACAAGAAAATCCTTCGCAGGAAATTTGGCCGCAAAAAAATTCGCCGTAGGAAAATTGGCCGCACGGAGTTTTCGCCGCACGGAGTTTTTGCCGTACACGACCGGAACAAACTCCATTTATGGGATTTGAAGAATGACAATGATCATCGAATGCTGCGCATATTGACAGAGTATCATCTTTATGAGTGGTATGCACTCTTGCCTTGCTCTGCTTTACTTCACATTTCCAATAGGTTTTTTCCCCATATTTCCTATCCAATCTATATATATAATTACCATTATCCACAAGTTTTGCACAACCTCTACTACTTTTCATTGCATAAACCATTGTATGGGTAAGGTCTGCCAATAAATTTGTTCAACATTGTGCTTAACAAAAATTCAACTAGCAACAAGTTATACTGGAATTCAAAGCTGTGAAAACACAAAAACAATTAGGTCAATAAAAACTTTTGAATACAATAAAAAATTAAATACAATAAAAATCGTGGCGGCACACTGCACACGAACACCGACTGAAAAAGAATGAATACGAGAAAGTATGGAACAGACACGGTTTGTACCAAGTTGCGGCGAAAATTCCGTGCAGCCAATTTTCCTACGATGAATTTTCTTGCGGCGAAAATTCCGGAGGCGTACAAAACACTATATAAAGAATACTGAATATAATCAAAACAACATGCCAACCCGACATGTTCTTGTATTTGCATTGCAAATTTGCCCAGTCTTTTGAACTTTTGCTGGAACATTAAAAATAAGGTGTTAGTTATCACGCCAATAGGTTCAACTGTGTGCTTTTGATCACTGAGACTCAAAATTTTTTAAACAACAGCACTTTTATTGCTTAAGGTAAAAGAAAGCGAGAAAGCGTTTGTTTTTGACCATGAATTTATCTATTCCATGACAAAATATTAAAAAAACATTAAATTTCTGAACTTTTTGTCTCAAATTTCAAACCTCTCTAAACTGTTTATTTTCACCCTATATTATCGATTCAGCAAGGAAATTTATTTTCATTTTTTTAAACTTGTTTTCTTTTCACCTTTCTAAGGTGAGTTTACATGGGTTTGGCATTGTAAACCAGATGACAATTCAACCGACAAGAATAAAAATAAATTTGTTAGCACAATAGGATAAATATTAAAAAACACCATGGAGTGCTATTATGCATTTTTTAAAAATTGCAATGTATACTAGTAATAAAAGTCTTGAGCTCAATTTCTGTGGTCTTGGTTTGTTCATAATATCAAAGAATGTGGTCTCGGCTACGCAACTGATGCATATATCAAATAAAATTCACAATAGATTTCAGCTTTCCCTGCTATTTTTGCTTTTACTTCTTGGTTTATTAATATTTGCGCTCTTTACGCAGAAAAATAACTTTACATGTATAGTTGAAATACTTTTTTTACAGTTAAACTAGCCAATGATTTTACTCGCTTGGTGGCGCTACAAATTAGCTATATATTGATCACTGCTATCTTATATAAACCAATTTTTTGTAAATATCAAAGTCAGTTGTCAAAACAGTTTGTGAAGGAACTTTGATTTAACTTTGTTTTCTGCAACAACAAAAAATCAAACAAATCTAAAGATAGAAATTAATTCTGTTCTTGATTCAGATGATTATTTTATGAGTGTTGCTTTTCTTACAGCTTTGAGGAGTAAAGATCCAAGTACAAAAGTAGGAGCTTGTATAGTAAACAAAGATGGAAAAATAGTTGGAGTAGGTTACAATAGAAGCCCAGGAGATATTTCTATTCCTTGGAATGTAAAAGATAAAGCTGAAGGTTGGATTAATACCAAGTATCCTTACATACTGCACGCGGAAATGGATGCAATTTTAAACAAATCTTGTGAATCGTTAGAAGATTGTACAATATATTCTTTATTATTGCCGTATAACGAATGTGCAAAGCTAATAGTTGAGTCAGGAATCAAACAGTTGATTTATTACGTTGACAAATATTCTACTGGTGCAAATGGAGAAAGTTTGGAAGCAACAAAAATTTTATTTGACAATGGAAATGTAAAATATAAAAAATTTGAACCCCACCAACAAGACACGGTCAACTTTTTTAATATTATGGAAAAACAAACTGTACGAAGGACCGCTTAGTTTAAAAATTTTTAGTTCATTTTTATATTAGATATAAAAAAAGTATAAATTCATAAACGATATAACTTAATAATAAGAATTTGATTAAACTGTGGTCTTACTTATTTAACTGATAAAAATTGCTCATAATCACATTAAAATCATAATAACGAAAAAAAATTTTAAATAACTGCTTTAATTCAATATTAATTATAGTAAAAACCAAAAAAATTCCTAAATTATTATTAATTAAGTGGCAGTTTAATAGACACAGTAGTCATTTTCTCTAATCAGGCAAGAAAGAAGAGAGTACAGGCAGGATGGAACGGATGGAGAAGAGTATCAGGAGTAATCTGCGACAGGAGGTTACCAGCTAGAGTAAAAGGAAAAGTGTACAGTTCAATGGTAAGACCAGCAATGGTGTATGGACTTGAGACAGTGGCAGTCACAAGAAAACAAGTAGAAGAGATGGAAGTCGCAGAGATGAAAATGCTGAGGTTTGCTATGGGAGTGACGAGAAAAGACAAGATTAGAAACGAGAACATCAGGAGTACCGTTAAGGTAGAACAGTTAGGAATGAAGATGAGGGAGGGCAGGCTGAGGTGGTATGGACATGTCATGAGGAGAGACCAAGAGTATGTAGGAAGAAAAATGATGGAAATGGAGTTACCGGGAAAGAGGAGAAGAGGGAGACCAAAGAGAAGATTTTTAGATGCAGTAAAGGAAGATATGCAGGAAGTTGGTGCAAAGGAAACGGATGTTGAAGACAGAAAGATGTGGAGAATGATGATACGCTGTGGCCACCCCTGACTGAAGGGAAAGGCTGAAAGGAGAAGAAGAAGTCATTTTCTCTAATCGATAAATCTGTTAATTAGATAATAATGTTATTATTACTTTTTACAATTTTTGAGATGTAGGTAAACCATGATTATTATTCAGATTTTAATATACAAGATTTATCCAAATACATTTTACATATCTTATTGTTTGTAAGATTATGATTGACAAAGTTTATGTCTATAGTGTTTTTTTAATAAAATATTATTCTAGAAATATTAGTTTTCTTTGTATTACGTTGCTTAAAATTTACAGCTTTAGTTATTTTTAGCTTCGTTAAAATAATTTAAAAATTTCTTTCTCGAAATTGCTTTGTTTTACAGCATTTTGTCAAAATAAATATTGAGTTAAAAATATGAATGTTTTTTGTTTCCTTACATCAGTGTTTCTCAAACCATGGGTCGCCAAGGCTATGCGGATGGGTCGCAAAGCCTTGTAAATTACCGCACGTAAAAGAAAAAGATCTGTGCGCACAAGATTTGAGAGGTGAAGAACCATCTTGAGATGTCATTACGAATTTAAGAGGAAAATGAAGAAATCGGAATCAGATTCAAGATGAAGACCTTTTTTTTTTTTTAGAAAACACTAGATTCTTGAGATGACAATCAAGAAATCAGAAACAGATTCAAGGTGAAGACCTTTTTTTTTTTTTTTTAGAGATCACTACGTTTTCACTACGCTCAGTCAAATTTATTTGGGTCGCAGTCATCTTTGCAAATCGTTATTTTTAGCGATTTTGGGTCGCAGAAAAAAAGGCTTGAGAACCACTGCCTTACATTGACTACAGTGCAATTTTTTTTGTTTTTAACGCCACAAATTAACAAAATATTTAGGAACAGTGAACGATCTAACATATAAAGCAGTTGATTAAAAAAATAAAACTCTTTGCAAACGTGAAAATAAAAATACTTTTCCGATGATTTTTGGAATTGCTTCAAGCAGTAGTTCCTTACGGATAAATCTGAGGATTTGTAAGGTTATGAAGCATTTTCAAATTTGCGTAATACCCCTACTTTTTAAAATCAATAAACAATGATTTTGGGTTAATTTAGCTTTGTTTTCTTTAATCGCGTCAACATTTTTTGAGATAATTTTTGTAGGCCTGATTCTCAATTATAATGTCAAACATATTCATACGATTAAGTTCAATAACAAAGTGCAAATTAGACCCTAAGGTGTATTCAAACTTTATTTAGCGGGTATAAAACTTTTCCAAAAAATTAAGGCCAAAAAGAAGCCTTTTAAATAATGCAATGACCGGCTTTTGTTTTTATAGCTCATAAAATAGTTTATCAAGTTTTCTTAAAAACCAACCGCCAATTAAATTAATGATATTAACAGCATGGCATAAAGTTGGAAGTTTTCGAAGAAATTTTTAATGTAAAAAAAGATGAGTATAGGGAATCACTCCTAACTCTGCCACTGCTTTAATAAATATAACCAAAATCACTTTTGGCCTGCAATATATTCAATAGATCGAAAAAATGCACACACAGGGGTAATTTGACCTCTTACCATCGAGGCAAATGATACATTACTGTGCAAAAGTACAAAGACTCATTCGATTTCGACCAATATCACATTGGTACTTCGCTGTTTACGACCGCATTGCTCTAATTTTCAACAGCCAGGACAATTACTGGTGAAAATTGACTTGGTAAAGTGCAAACAAGAATTAAGCTAGCTAATTTGAGAAAAAAAAAATTTTTTTTATCTAGACACAAATATTAGAAGATTGAAAGCATAGTTTGGGGGCCTCAATTTGTAAAAAAGAAAAGGTAATCTTGTCATAAAACAATAGAAAAAAAAAAAAACTTTTAAAGGTATAGCTTAGCTTAGTGCATATAGCCTAATTAAGAACAGAAGATACTATTGGGTAGCAAAATCCTCCGCCTGACAGCTGTTTCAACTATTGAAGTCTCGTCAGTGACGGTTTGATTTTTGCAAATGTTGAAAATTTAAAAGGCAAAATGACAGAAGTGACAATTTGATTTTTACAGAATGTCAAAATTCAAAAAAGATTAAAGCAACGAGAGAAGTTTTTTGTAAATTGGAATCCTAACATCAAAGTCAAGAGCTAAAATTAAATAGAAAATCCGAATAATATAAAACCAAAAGTAATAAAATGCCTAAGAAATTGACAAGAAATTGACAAATTGACGTAGTCGAGACCATTGATTTTTAATGACGGAAGAAATGGTAGAGAGAATAAAAGAGAGACGAAAATAAAAACATACAATATGAAAATGTACAAAAAGTTGTGAAAAACAAAGTAGGAAGGAATCTGAGATAGAGAAAAGGGTCATTGGTTCAACGAACGATATATTGAAATCGAAAAGATGAAAAAAGGAGATTTGAATGAAACGTAATGCAAATTTGGGAAAATATTGCGATCAAATAAAAATATAAATAAATAAGGGATTAATAATAAGAATAAATAAGGGAAGCACTCGAAATTGGGTGAAGGAGCAAGACCCCATTTGTGTATGGACGAACGGAATCGATCAACACTGGTCCACAGCCAATTAACCTTGATTCAAGCTGTTCGGGGAAAGCTCATTCCAACAAGCCTGGAACGGGTTCTGGTTATGAAAGCACTGAGCCTGAATGTATTTTCACAGTACTCTGTGTTCCATCTACGATTAGTCCACTGAGAAGCGCGGATGCCAAGTCCGGCAAAGTTGTTTAATAGCTTCCGCGCAGCTGGAACAAACAGGCATCTCGATCTTAGTCTCTCTTGGCGAGCACCTGAGGACCCACCGGCAAGAACCTAGTTTGCTAGAAAATTTTGGGGGGGACAATTTTGTGTGACTACGACATGTTTAATACTTGATTACTAATAAATTCAGTGCGAGATTAAGCAACCTGGAGCCTATAGGCAGTCAAACTTCAATCAAATTCAAAATCATGGTGATCTCTAAAAAAAAGAAAAAAAAAAAAAGTCTTCGCTTCAATTTGTCTCCGATGTCATCATTTTTCTCTCAAAATCATGATGATCTCTAAAAAAAAAAAGGTCTTTGCTTCAATTCGTCTCCGATTTTATCATTTTTCTCTCAAAATCATGTTGATCTCTAAAAAACAAGGTATTCACCTTAAATCGATCTTCTATTTACCACTTTTCGTCCCAACTAAATGATAATCTCTGAAAAAACATCTGCAGCAAACTCAGACAATAAAGACAATGTCCTTAAGTTTGCCATAAATTTGGGGGTCACAAAAGGTATTTTATACCCCCTTCCCAGATGTTGGGAGGGACATGTCCCTCCCTTCCCCCTTTAAAATAGGTCCCTACCCACCGGATATGATCAGAGCTAGAGATCCACGATAAGCCAACGAAGATCTCACTACTAGTCGGCAAAGCTGGCTAGATGCCTAAAAGTTAGATAGGTGGTCCTTTGGAGTGGGATGCAAGCATCCAGTGACTACGCGCAAAGCGTCATTCAGCAGACTGTGTATGAGTCGAGTGTAAGCGCTGCAACCCCCGCACCGATGCGCAGTACTCAGCTGTTGAGTAGACTAGAGATAGGGCAGCTATGCGCAGTGATTTGGCACCAGCACTCTATCCTGAGCTTACAAGTCGCCTCAGCAGTGTGACGCGGGAGTATAGTTTTTTTACGCAATACCACGAGATGGTGACGGAACGTGAGCGATCTATCCAGTTTTACCCCAAGATAAAAAAGGGTTGGACAAAACGGTAAAAGTTTTATTGTTGTTGTAAACTTATAGCTTACTTTTGGTGTCTCGGTTATTTAAATGAAAGGCTGCCGTCACAGTTTTAGTGTAACTAGGCTTTAACCTCCAAGTCTGTAGATACGCCGAAAGTGTAGTCATGTCTTGACTTAAAAACAAGACAAAGTTTATTTGGTTGAATCAAGAAGTACCATTTAAAACATGGTACACTCAGAAGACTATTGATAATATTAACGCAGTTAATGAAAGTTAGTGAACCTGACAAAACAAAAAATACGATTGACCACTTGACTGAATTGGAAAGCGAAAAGACCATTAAATGGTCATCAAGTCAAAACTGCTCATTTATAATGAAAATTAATGTGCAAATTATAACAATAACAAGTAAAGACACACACAAAAATCCAACTTAATGTACAAATAATACCAAGTAAAGATAAACTCAATAAATCACAGAGAAAAAAAATTTTTAGAAACAAATAAAAATAAAATGTTGCTAGATTAACTAATCTCATTGAAGTTCCCTTCAGGTCCTTCCTGTTTCCGGTAGAGTGCAACATTGCTAGATCGTCTGCATAAGCAAACTTTTTTGGAAATCCCAAAGGACAAAGAATTTTCGAAAATTTTGTGTATTATTAAAATCGATCAAAAACAATGCTATAGTCAAAATAACATTAACGAAAAGAAAGTTGAAAGACAATATTGCTAGCAGAGAAACTACTTTTCCTACAAATAACAACAAGATTACTCTAGATTAAATTCTTGAAAACCAGCAAACATCAGTACATTTCAGGATGATTCGAAAAACAGAAACAAAAGTATGAGTTGAAAATTAAATTTTTTTAAGATAAGTTTTGTTTTAAAAAATTACTTGTACATGAAAAAAGGTTATTAAATAATCTCAATTCATTTATGAACCTTTTTTTGCAGGCTTTGTAAACTATTGAGCCTCCTTAAAAACTGGTCAAATCGACAAACTTTAATACGGCAACTGCAAAACATCATTTAAACTCCGATATAATAACCATAATTAATCCTTTAAATAGAATAGAAAAATTAACTCCACTGAGCTATCAAAAGCCGTTTGGAAATTAAAACAATCAGGACAATCGCCAGAGATAAGATGGAAAATCTTAGACCACGCAACTCCATATCAGTGTGGTTCTAAAACATGCAACTTATGCTTATCAGAAAAATTACAACTATTTCTGACTCAAAAAAATTACTAAAAAACGCTCGGAGTTGGTTTCAAAATGTCGACATCGAAGTAAGTTTAAATTACGAAGTTTTAATTACGCTGGCAATTAATAAATATATTTATTAATTTGCACACTTGGATTACCTTATTTTTACATCTCAGTTTTACCCACTTTCTTGACCAGCAAATAAGATAACCCACCTCTTTATTACTTACTTTTTGAAATAACAAAATTCTTAAAATATACCCTGTAAAAAAATTTTACTGATTTAATTTTAATTCGTACCCTGTTAATTGTCATTTTTAAACGCATCTCTTATGCATCTTTTACTGTAGTTTCCACTGCAGTCTATTTAATCAAAATTTTAACTCTTAACATACCAAGAAGGCTCTTTCAGGGACCTCAGAGGTCAATTTCTTTGGCTCCCGCCTTAACTATAGTTGCAATTTTTCTCTTAATCTTTGTATGTGTCATAAATTTGAATAAGATAAATATAATATAATCAAATTCATGAAAAAATTTTGAATAACATTCAAAAATCAAAAAAATTCACCGGGAATTGTGGTGGGACCCCCTTGGTATACTATGTTGCAAATGCCTAATGTTGAAATTCATATTTTTTAGAAATAAATTTTAAGCTCTAAAAATTTCTAAGTGCTATACATTGTAAAAAATGGCTGGCCGAATAAGCACACACGAAGATATTGCTCAAATTTTGATTGAGTGGGATAGTGACCCAGAAGATGTCTTGAGCAGATCAGATGATGACTCTATACCACAAGGAAATGCATCAGAATCAGAATACAATCTTGAATTGAATTCAGAAGAAAGTGAGTTTGCCAGCAGAGCAGAATCAGATGCTAATTTAAATGAAGACGATGAGTTAATTGCAAAATCTGGAAAGGTTTGGAAAACTTCCGCGCCAGTAACACGCCGGCGCAGTTGCAATGTCCAATGAAACAGTACATGAAATCAAAACCAGCAAAATATGGGATTAAAGTTTGGGCAGCTGCAGACGTAAAGACCTCCTACCTATATAATTTGCAAGTTTATACTGGAAAACTTCTTGGAAATGCACCAGAGAAAAATCAAGGACGTTGGATTTTGTGTGACACTGTAACCAATGTTTGAAACCGAAAGAAGTATCACCACAGACAATTTTTTTACATCAGTGCCAACTGCAGAATTTTTCCTCCAGAAAAATATCACTATGACAGGAACATTCAGAAAAAAGAAGCCAGACATCCCTGCAGTTATGGAAGATGCAAAAGGAAGTGATGTTTTATTGTTAAAATTTTTCTTTTATGACGGACTGGCAGTTGTATACTATGTTCCCAAAGAAAATAAGACTGTTCGTGTACTGGCTTCGTAATATCTTGATAATTCATTGTCTAATGAAGACCACAAGAAACCCAACATGATACTTGAATATAAATGTACAAAAGGTGGAGTGGACAATGCAGACAAGTTCGTAAAAGAATATTCTTGTGCCAGGCAAACCTTGACATGGCCTTTGCGACTTTTTATGAACATGCTTGATATTGGAGCCTTAAATTCGTATGTTATTTGGATGTACAAAAACAGAGACTGAAACAATAGAAAATCTAATCTAAGATCCCATTTCTTGATGGAGTTGGACAAAAAAAAAAGACAAAATCTAACATCTCGTGCAGAGCATGTAATCCATATGGTTTACAGATTCACATCATTAGAGCTACTGAAAGTATAGGCGTTTCCATAGTTCGAAACACTGAAGCTTCAGATATATTCTCAATGTCAAGCCCGAATCAGAGACGCAAGATAGGAAGATGTTCTTATTGTCCTCGAAGCAACGACCGAAAGGTCAACATTATATGCTCCAAATGCAAACGTTTTGTTTGCGAAGAGCACAGAGTTACCAAAGCAAAGCATCTGTGACATGTGTAAAAACCTGCCAAAATGAAAGTGCATGAACTGTGTAATCATGATTATGAAATGGAAAAAGCAATTTTGCAAGTAGTTGACAGTAATATTATCTAAATTGTGTTGATTCTACTCAATACCCTTATTTTCATATTCTGGGCCTAATTATACAAAAAAAAAGATAAAATAACAGTTGGGATAAAAATCGGGGTTTGATACGATGTCACATTAAAAAGGGCTAATGATGAAGAGTGTAGGTAACAATTTTGCTAGTGTTTTGATGCAACATTATATTATTGTATGTTTCGGGCTGGCTGTGTTTTTCTGCAGAAAATAAAAAATAAACAAATACCGGTACCATAAATATTTATGTCATGTCCAAAAATGATTGTGTCACTGAAATCATCGTCGTCGTCTTCGTTTGAAGGGCATCCACTCCAGGTCAGACACAAACAGGAATGGGGCCGAGGGTTTATCCTTTTACTACCCCAGACTGCTGCACGGCCTGAATTAGATGCTGTCAGTGGTGTTATTAAGCCAGCATCGAGTTTCGTCATCCAAAAATGTCAGACCTCGTGCTCCATGTGGTGCCCGATGTATAGAGCATGTTGTTAGAACATGGTCTGCGGTTTGCTCAGAGGCGCCACACTCGCTATTTGGTGAAGGAGCGAGACCCCATTTGTGCATGGACGAATGGAATTGCCCAACACCAGTCTGCAGGCGGTTGAGCTTAACCCAAGCTGCTCGGGGTAAGCCCATCCCAACAGACCTGCCACCGGTCTCAGGCACAAAAGCACGGAGCCTGGAAGCATTTTCACAGTACTCCGCTTTCCATTTGTTATTTGTTCATTCAGAAGCGCGGATGCCAAGTCTGGCAAGGTTGTTCAAAAGATATTGCGCAACTGGCACAAACGGGCGTCTGGATCTTAGTATTACTTGGCGAGTATCTGAGGACCCACTTAAAAGACCATACAAGATATGATCGGGGTCCAGAAATCCACGGTGAACCAAGGAGCGTGTCGCTCCCATTCGGCAAAGCTCAGCTGGCTGGATGCCTGAGAGTACAGGTAGGTGGTCCGTTGGAGTGGGACGCAGGCATCCAGTAACTATGCGCAAGGCGTCGTTCAAGACACTGTCGATGAGGCGAGTGTGAGCATTGCAAGTGTCATTGAAATAATTTTCAGTAACACACAATTCTATAACCCAGCCATCGGTGGCACATTTCTGTGTCTCTTGATGCCGGTCCCAAGCCCGGATAAATTGGGAGGGTTGCGGCAGGAAGGGCATCCGACGTAAAACTTTTTGCCAGATTTATACAAATGCGTAATCATTGTAAATCCATACCGGATCGGTTGCGGCCCGGGTTACCAACAACCGCCTCAGGTGTCGCACAGCAGGGCACCTGCGGAAATTATGCTACTGCTAAACAAAGTGAAAATAAGTGCAGAAAGAGAGGAGGAAGGCGAGTAAAGAAGCAGCGAGAAGCATGGAAAGGAAGATGCTCACTCATAAGGGTGGGTACTTTAAATATTGGAACGATGACTGGAAAGGGAAGAGAGCTGGCAGATATGATGGAGCGAAGGAATGTAGACATATTGTGCCTACAAGAAACTAACTGGAAAGGTAGTAAAGCAAGGAACATTGGAGGTGAATGTAAAATATTTTACAATGGAGCTAATGGAAGAAAAAAGGGATAGGGATAGTGCTGAGGGAGGAGCTGGCTGAAAGTGTCCTGGAGGTGAAGAGGGTGTCCGACAGACTGATAGCCATGAAGCTGGAGGTAAATGGGTCCATCCTAAATATAGTAAGTGCATATGCTCCACAGGTTAACTACAGCATGGAGGAGAAAAATGATTTTTGGGAAGACCTGGATGGATTGATAGAAAGTATATCAACAGAAGAGAAGATAGTTCTTGGTGCAGACTTTAATGGACATGTGGGCGAAGGAAACATCGGGGATGAGGAAATAATGGGGAGGTATTGTGCTGGAACAAGAAATAAGGAAGGATCAATGGTTGTGAATTTTGGGAAAAGGATGGATTTGGCGATTGTCAATATTTATTTCAAGAAGAAAGATGAACACAGGGTGACGTATAAGAGTGGAGGAAAAAGTACCCAAATAGATTATGTGATGTGCAGAAGGAGGAACCTGAAGAAAATGTGCAAATGTAAGGTAATATTGAATGAGTGTGTCGCAAAGCAGCACCGTATGGTGGTATGCAAAATGGCTCCCATGGTGAAAAAGAAAAAAGCAGAGAAAGTAAAGCCGAAGATACGATGGTGGAAACTGAAAGAGACAAGCTATCAAGAAGCGTTTAGACAAGAGTTGACCAGGATTTTGGGAGGCAAGGATGGGTTACCTGATGAGTGGGATAAAACGGCAGAAATGCTAAGAAAAACAGCTGAAGCTGTACTGGGAGTGACATTTGGGAAACGAAAAGGAGACAAGGAGACATGGTGGTGGAATGAGGAAGTTCAAAAAAGCATAAAAGAAAAGAAAGAGGCAAAGAAAGCATGGGACAAAACAAGAAATGAAAATACTAAAAAGGTATACAAAGAAAAGAAGAGTAAGGCAAAGAAGGCAGTTGCAATGGCAAAGGGATGTGTGTATGATGATTTGTATGCTAGATTGGAAACAAAAGGAGGTGAAAAAGAGTTGTACAGATTGGCTAGGCAGAGAGACAGAGCAGGGAAAAATGTGAGAGTTATAAAGGATGAAAAAGGTAATGTTATGGTAAATTCAGAAGCAGTGTTAAAGAGATGGAAGGAGTAATTTGAGAAACTGATGAATGAAGAAAATAACAGAGAGCCTAGGACAGAGGAAGCAGAAGTGGTTAAGGAAGAAGTAAATTGTGTCAGTAGAGAAGAAGTAAAGAACGCACTAAGAAGGATGAAAAAAGGTAAAGAGGTTGGACCAGATGAGTTGCCAGTAGAAGTTTGGAAGTGCATGGGAGAGATGAGGATAGAGTTTTTGACCAGACTGTTCAACAGACTATTAATGGGTGAACGGATGCCAGAAGAATGGAGAAGGAGTGTACTTATCCCAATCTATAAAAACAAAGGGGACGCACAGTGCTGTGGAAACTACAGAGGAATAAAGCTAATGAGCCACACAATAAAAGTATGGGAAATAATTATTGAAGCCAGGTTAAGGGATAGAGTGGAGATCAGCAAACAGCAATATGGGTTTATGCCAGGAAAGGGAACCACCGATGCCATGTTTGCTTTAAGAATGTTAATGGAAAAATACAGGGAAGGTCAAAAAGAGCTACATTGTGTATTCGTGGACCTAGAGAAAGCTCACTACAGGGTTTCACGGGAAGAGCTGTGGTACTGCATGAGAAAATCCGGAATAGTGGAAAAGTATGTACAACTAGTACAGGATATGTATGAGGGAAGCGAAACAGTAGTGAGGTGTGCAGTAGGAACTACAGAAAGTTTCAAGGTTAAGGTTGGACTGTACCAGGGATCAGCGTTAAGTCCATTCCTGTTTGCAGTGATAATGGACAGGCTAACGGATGAAGTAAGGAGAGAACCAACATGGACGATGCTCTTTGCTGATGATATTGTGATTTGTGAAGAGACCAGGGAAGAAATGGAGCGGGATTAGAATCCTGGAAGTATGCATTGGAAAGAAGAGGGATGAAAGTCAGTAGGTCAAAGACTGAATATCTTTGCATAAATCGAGGAAATGACGATGAAACAGTGAAGATGGAGGATACGAAAGTGCCAAGAGTAAAGGAATTTAAGTATTTGGGATCAACGGTGCAAGAAAGTGGTGGTTGTGAGAGGGAGGTAAAGAAGAGAGTACAGGCAGGATGGAATGGATGGAGAAGAGTATCAGGAGTAATCTGCGACAGGAGGTTACCAGCTAGAGTAAAAGGAAAAGTGTACAATTCAGTGGTAAGACCAGCAATGGTGTATAGACTTGAGACAGTGGCAGTCACAAAAAACAAGTGGAAGAGATGGAAGTCGCAGAGATGAAAATGCTGAGGTTTACTATGGGAGTGACGAGAAAAGACAAGATTAGAAACGAGCACATCAGGAGTACTGTTAAGGTAGAACGGTTAGGAATGAAGATGAGGGAGGGCAGGCTGAGGTGGTATGGACATGTCATGAGGAGAGACCAAGAGTATGTAGGAAGAAAGATGATGGAAATGGAGTTACCAGAAAAGAGGAGAAGAGGGAGACCAAAGAGAAGCTTTTTAGATGTAGTAAAAGAAGATATAAAGGAAGTTGGTGTGAAGAGACGGACATTGAAGACAGAAAGATGTGGAGAATGATAATACGCTGTGGCCACCCCTGACTAATGGAAAAGGCCAAAAGGAGAAGAAGAAGAAGAAGACACAATTCTATAGTTTAAACCGATTTATTATGCTTAGCAAACCGTTGAAGCATTGAAAACAATGGGGTGCTCAGAGGACCCCACATTGGTAAATGAAGTTAGTATGCTCACTTTAGTATGTTAAAGGCTAACGCAATTTTAATGCAAACTTTTCAAATTTAATCATTATTTGCAAACAATAGAGCAAGCTACGTAAAAACTTTTTCTTTGACAATAGCATTCATTTATCGATCAATATTACAACCGTAGTTTTCTCTTGTTGTTGTTTTACGTTTTTCGCCGGCATTCAAGCGCTTTGTTTAAACTGTATTTTTATCAACTTTTTTTGTTTTATTTTTCAGATTTCATCTGGCCCTTAACGAGCCCAGGCAGGCAAAACACTCTGTTGGGGAAAATAAAATAAAATTAATGTTAAATTAAAAAATTTTGTGATTTGAAATTTAATTATCTAACCGCTCTGACTCGACGTCATTGAGCACTTTTCTGATGAACGCCGATTAATAATTTTAAACTTTGAGAAACTTTTATATACAGGGGTGTGCGAAAGTAGGTATACAGTAGTGTCACATCAGTGAAATTAGTGACATATTACATTGAAGTGAAAGCGACATATTTACTTTTAATCATTTTGTTTTATTAAAAGGCCGGTATTTTTAATCATTTCGTTTTATTATTTCTATTAAATTGGAAATTTAACCATGGTCGGTAATTTATTTTTCTATACCTACTTTCGCACCCCCCTGTCTATATATTTCAGAGCTTAATTTTATATTTTTTTAATATTTTATTTTAGGTTTGTTTAGAAGGAGTTAATATACGTAGCATAGTTAGGGATGAGATGGCTACACTGGTAGAATTTTTATAATGATGGTATATATGAAAAAGGATTTTTACCATTTGCCTTGAAGCCATGTCACAGACTTTGTTTGGGAATCCTAAGGGACCAGTTGAGCAAGGTAACCCGAATACCTGCGCTGAAACAAAGCTGTGTCTAATTTTATTTTACTCCGGCTCAAGAAGTAGTTTGCTGTGAGCCGGAAGCTTTTACAGAGTTGGCTTCGGCTAAGTTCTGATTGATTCGTTGAAAACTTTTCTCCGCAAACAAACAGAGACCACTGTCTCTAACTAAAACGAATGTATTATAAAATTTACGACTCACGACTGACAAAAATTCTCTTCTGCGCTCTGCCACTGCAAAACGAAAATCAGCGCTATAACTTAATTCATTCAATGCAAATAATTCTACCTCCGTAGAACCAATCTCCAAACACTGGCGCAAAAACAATTATAACACTTTTATATTTTTTTTATATTATAGTGTATACCATTGATAAAAGTCCTGAGATCAATTTTTTGCGCTCTTTGTTTCGGCCTCTGTATCAAAAAATGTGCTCTCCACCACACAACCAGTGTATAATTCAAACCAAATTAACAATAGATTTTAGCTTTCAGTGCTACTTTTGCTTTTAATAAAAAGATAAAGCATATTGGTTTATCAATGTTTGTACTCTTCATATAAAAAAAAGATGCCTTACATTTAAAATACATTTTTTACTGTTAAATATTGAAATGATTTTACTTGCTCACTGGCGCTGCAGATTAACAACATTTTGGACGCTGCTTTTGTTTTAACCATACCATGCTTTTCTTTTTTGTAATAACCAACTTTTTGTTATTATCAAAGTAGGTTGTCGAAATAGTTAGTTAAAATATTTTGATTTAAATTTGTTTTTTGCAACAACCAGAGAATCAAGTAGATCTAAATATGGAAATTATTTCTGTTCTTGGATCCCGTGGTTATATTATGAGTGTCGCTTTCCTCACTGCTATGAGGAATGAAGACCCGGCAACAAAAATAGGAGCTTGCATTGTAAACAAATATGGAAAAATAGTCGGAATAGGTTGCAATAAAAGGCCAAGAAACTTTGTATTCTTTGAAACAAAAAAGATGAAAACCACGATTGGCTCCCCTCAAAGTACCCTTAATGCTCTACAACCAGAAATGGATGCAATTTTAAACAAAGATTTTGAATATTTAAAAGATTATACAATGTCTTCTCTAGTTTTGTCGTATAGCAAATTTAAAAAGCTAATAGTTGATTCAGCCATCAAAAAGTTGGTTTATTACGTTGATAAATATTCTACCACTAACAACAAAAAGTATATATACATCAAAAAAATATTTAAAAATTATAGCAAGCAAAATTAAACATTTCATTTATTTTGTAAAATTTTATTAAAAAGCTGAACGTTTTCGACTATCATCAGTCCTTATCAAAGCATCTAAAATTGTTTAAAATCATCTAAAAAATTTTTAACCATAAACGACAATTACAATCAATTAAAATATATAAAAAACAACAATTTTCTCAAGTTTATGCTGTCACTGTTATTACTAATTCATTTTATAGGCAAAGACAATTACACAAAACAACGTCAGAATTCACAGAGAAAAAAGGAGAAAAAAAGAGAAAAAAATGAGAAAAAATAATAATTTTGCAAATCACATGACTAAAATTAGAAGAGTTGTAGTAAAAAAGACGAGCCATTTTCATACAGTTGTTTATTTAATTTAGGTTGATGTTTTTTAATTATTAACGCTTCGTGAATTTTACAGTCGTAATCTGATGAACATTTCTTTATAACACTAAAACGATGTATTAAGCTATCCATATCTTTTTTATTACACAAATTGCATTCAATAATATGATCTTTTATTTTGCTTTTGACCGAAGAGCCTAAATTTAAGTGTTCCTTTGCTTTGCTGTAATTGTCTTTGCCTATAAAATGAATTAGTAATAACAGTGACAGCATAAACTTGAGAAAATTGTTGTTTTTTATATATTTTAATTGATTGTAATTGTCGTTTATGGTTAAAAAATTTTTAGATGATTTTAAACAATTTTAGATGCTTTGATAAGGATTGATGATAGTCGAAAACGTTCAGCTTTTTAATAAAATTTTACAAAATAAATGAAATGTTTAATTTTGCTTGCTATAATTTTTAAGTGGATTTTAAAAATCACCTCTCTTCCTAAAAAAATATTTGATGAAGCAAATATGGAATGGAAAGCATTCCAGCCCAGACATAAAGAGACAGCAAATTTTTTTGAGGCTATTCTAATGCTTTTTGGTGGGGGGGGGTGGATTAAAATCCATAATTTTGAAAATTGAAAATCAGGCCCTCAAAATTTGATGGTGTGCTAAAAAAAATTAAAAATAAAATCACTCTTTTTACTTCACTCGCAAAAAAAGCCCCTTGTATATATAATATGCCCCCTCAAAATTTATTGCATCGTTTTCTTCAAAGTACAGCGTGTCCATAAAGTCCTGCACACATTTAAAATTTTGATATCACAAAAACCGCATAAGGTAGAAACTTTAAATTTTCGACAGTGATTTATACCACCATAAAGTTTTTTTGTTATTTTTTACAGGTTAATTTATTGTTAAAATAAACAAGAATAAATCGTTTTTAATAAAGGCATAAGTTTGCAACAAAATATGAAACATGTTGACCATTCAACATTGATTTTGGGACTGTCTCTTCCTTTTTTTACAACCTTGCAAAGATTTTCTGATCCCCATATTCAAATGTTATGCTTATTGACTTTCCCCAGATACATAAAAAGTTGCTTCGTCGGAAAAAACCACACTGTTAAGATAGTCATTGTCAGACAGACAGACAGACAGACAGTCATCATCAATGCGCTGAAGAATTTCTTCAGCAAAAGCTGCTCGACGAGGGTGATCATCCGGTTTAAGAGCTTGAACAATTTGTAACTTGTAAGCATGAAGCCAAAGTTGTTTATGTAAAACTTTGTAAACTGTGCTTCGAGGAATAGCAAGTTCATTTGATGGTACATGAATTGATTTCCTTGGGCTTTGATGAAATGCTACACGCACAGCATCAACAGTCTCTTCATCAATGCTTGGCCTACCCAATCTTTTGCGATCCAAAACGCTGCCAATTTTCATAAAATTTTTAAACCATCTTATAATGCTGTTAGTGTGAGCAGGGTTTGTCTAAACTCATTTCTAAATTTACGTTGTACTGCAGTTGATGATTTTCATTTATGGCACCAAAGAACACATTGCGCTTTTTGTTGAATGGTCAACATGTTTCATACCTTGTTGCAAACTTACGTCTTTATTAAAAATGACTTATTCTTGTTTATTTTAACAATAAATTAACCTGTAAAAAATAACAAAAAAACTTTATGGTGGTATAATTCACTGTCGAAAATTTAAAGTTTCTACATTATGCGGTTTTTGAAATATTAAAATTTTAAATGTATGCAGGACTTTATGGACACCCTGTATTGTCAATACTTTACTGTAATATAGTTCTTGTCCTAAACTTTATTTAGGAATCCAAAAGGGCCATTTGAACTAGGTAACCCAAATACCAGTGCAGAAGTAAAGATGTACCGGTTCAAGGAATACGAGACTGAAGTTTTTAATACAGTTAGTTCCGGTTAAGTTTGAATTGATTCTTTAGAAAACTTCTCTCCGCAGACAGAGATGGACCACTGTCTCTAACTATTAAGAAAATATTTACAAAATTCTTAAAACTTGAACAATTTACGAAATCTTGGCTTTCAAGCTTCATCAAACTTTAAAACGATTCCAGCGCCACAGCTTAATAGTTCGTCTGATACACAAAATAATTTTATCTCAATAGAAGTACTGTATCCTTCGAAAATACTGGCGCAAAACAATTCCAACACTTGTCAATCAACTCAACCAAAACTTGGACTGGATTGTGGAACTTAAACCGGAATTAAGTGAACTAATTTGAAAACAAAGTGCCCGCTTGTATAAGATCACGTCACGTGACGCCAGATTACGGTAGAAAATACTCGAAAGTTAAAATTAAGGATTAACCCTATTCAGACTGGGAGTTTTGGAAACTTTGTACGACTGGGGGGGCGGTAACTGCCCGCGGTCTTTGCTTGCTTATATCTCAACAATTACTGGCGCTGGAATTGTCATTCAAGTTTGCATAGAAAGGAAATTTTATACTATTTTAATATAGATACTTAAATGTTGCATTTAAACATTATTTGATATTGAAAAAGCGAGTTTTTAAAGATTAGTCAATTTTCGTAAATTGGCTGAAAACGAGAAAGCGATTTGAGAGAATTAACGACTTGGGCTGTTTGTTGAACGTCATTAATCTGTAAAATTAGAAGTAAGAATGCTGACAGCTGAAATCCACTTGGCAAGATTATTACTATTTACTGAGATAGAAATTCTACACAAACGAATCTGCTAAAAGTGGTTATAATAGTGCTTACAACACTTCGATGTTTGCTATTGATCAAATAATTTTTTTAATTCACTCCCTTTTGTGAACAGTTTAGGCAAGAAATTTTATAACATAAAAAGAAAGGCAAATCATTACACAAAAAAATTGTGTTTGTAGTTCCACATCGCAGGGAACTCACCTAAATTTTTTCTTCACTATAAAAGAATATTTCGACTTGACTGATTTATTTAGAGTTGATTGCTTTTGATCACATCGATTTTTTTAATTTTAGAGAAATCCTTTTTTGTTTCGAATGTTTTCTTTTTTTGGTTAAGTACGCTAATTCACTAATAAAAAAATTGTTTATTAAAATTTTGCTAACGTTATCTGACGTAATTGTTTAACTTTTAATTTTTGTACGTCTTGTTGAAATAGTTAGGTCTAGTTTTCGTAAGAGTTATATAAAGTTAAAATATTTCAAAAAAAACAGTTTAATTACCATCAACTTAAATTTCAACTGTGACAAGTAATGTAACTTTGTTCAAAACTTATGAAACCGACATTTTTTTTGCGATAAAAATTATTCAATTGATAGTCTGAATTTCAATATTATTGTTTGAAAAATAAAAATACCAGTACAATCATAGAATAATATTGCACTCAAACACGGCTCAATGTATTTGTTTGAATATTTTTTGAGTTTGTTTATGTAAATTTTTGAAAACTGTTACCAGGCTGAACAAAAGATAGGAAGCGCCATTTCAATGCTATTTCTTTTTTCATTCCGGACCTGATATTTCTGATATACATATTTCACACCGACGTTCTTTTTCTGATTGAGAAGGAAATGTCGATAACAAAGCGGTATAAATACTTAGTTCCACGACATTTCGCTAAGTATCAACTTTAGTATTTTTAGAATTTCACTGGTAGACCAGTGGTTCTCAAAACGGGGTGCCGCACCACCCTAGAATGCCATTTGCGTTTTGCTAGGGTGCCGCAAGCTATTGCACATTATTCACTAGTCCAGGAAAAAAGTTGAGTGTTGTAATGTTATTTTGAATTACTAGCTTTAATGTTACTACATATATCTATGTTTCTCAACCTATGTGCGACGAAAAATTTCGGAAAAAATTATCTGGGGGCGTCAAAAATTGCGCTTTTTATACGTGAAATATGTATTATTCGGAGCGAAAACCGTTTTTATTTAGAAAGAACTGATTTGGGGAAGGAAATTCACAAGAGAGACCATGAATTCAAGTGAAAAGTTTTTTTTTTAGAGATCACATAATTTTGGGAGCGGAGATCAAGGATCCTAGCTCAAGTGCGCCGCGCATTTCGAAAGATACTAATCATGAGCCGCGGCCAGAACAACGGTATTTTTAGAATAAAACTGATTTTGGGGACAAAAGCTTAAAATCTGAGCCCAATTCTGAGTGAAAACTTTTTTTTTAGTGATCACCTGATTTTGGAAACAAAATTTAATAAAAATGGTCTAAAGGTGCCTCGATTTTTGAAAAATTTCAAATTTGTGCCGCAATCGGAAAAAGGTTGAGAAACACTGGGTTAGACCTTGCCTTGGATGAAAGGTTTTACTAATTTCAAAACAAGACTAAATCCAACTTCAAAAGAATTCTGTTTGCGCGGCTCCGTGTGTTTATTCATTGCCAATACACTTGCTGCATTTATGTGACAAATATCAAGCAAATACGAAAATGCAATGGTGGTCCATTTTCGAGACTTATTTTTACTCGAATAGAAAGTAATTTTTTGGTCTACAATGTCTGTACCTCCTTTCGTTTAATCAAATAACTTATATAAAGCTGGTTTCTTCTTTTAATTCTTTGAAATTTAAAAAATTGGGTGCATTATTGATAAGATTGAAATATTTCGCTTTCTTGTGGTTACAATAAAGAATTAAGCTTGATATTTTTTTCAGGTTCGTTACAAAAAACTTTTTAAAAACCAATATCTCTATTACACACTGGCTTTATTTCGTTTGATATTTTTTTGCGCTTAGCTTAAATAGTTCCGATGGTAGTAATATTACGTTTCAATACCCATTATACCAAAGGTATTGAAGTGCATGATCGTAGAAAAATCAACTTCTATAATAAAGCCAAATTATGAGCTCGAGATTTTATCCGAATTTGTTAAAAAATTTTACAGGAAAAGAAATCTAAATCTACAGTTACGGCTTTTTCAACATAAACAACTTCCCTTGGAAAGTGAGATTGAAAGCGTTTTATTACCTGATAAAGTGTTTAAGTAAACATAGTTAATGAGCTGTTCAGTCTCAATTGTTTTGATGAACAGTGTACAATTTGTCTTTTTCTCGCTTTTGACCGCTTTTTTCTCATGTTTTATGAAATAGTCAAAAAACTAGTAAATAGGTGTCAAAAAATTATTAATAACTCCAAAATTACTTGAGCGATTTTTTCAAAAATTGCACCAACTTTTGGATGAATAAAAATCAGAAAAAGTCATAAAATTTGAAAAAATTCGTGCAAGTAGTTTTTGAGCAGCACACAGCATTTTAACACCGCGGGCAGTTTCACCCCCTACCCAATCGCAATATGATTAAAATAGAGTTTACAATTGGTCATTGTTTGCGTTTACCTAGAACAGGCAATGAGAAATTTGGGACGTGAAAGGATTAAGTAATTAGAAGTATAGTAAAAAAAAAAAATATTTAATTAATCATTGCAAAACACTCTAGAGCAGTGGTTCTTAACCTTTTTTTACGTATTTACCCTTTTAACAAAAGTGCTTACTAAATTTACCCTCAATATACTTAATAATGCTCATTTATTAAAAAACGAAATTAGCAAATTACTTCAATTATACTTATTTAATGTGACGGCTGCCCTTGTTTTTTGGCAACGAGCTTTTCAATGTCTGGTGAAGTTGTAGATAATGCGCAACGAATGTCAGATTCAACGTCAAGTCGGTTTCGTGCTTTAGATTTGATAGTAAGCAACGCAGAGAAGCCGCACTCGCACAGGTAAGTTGAAGAAAACGGAGCCAAAATATTCAGAGCATGAATACCTAGCCGTGGATAGCAACGTTGGATTTTAACCCAAAACTCCTCTAGGTTGTAAGTATGAAATTCATCTTTTGCAAAAGAATCGTTTGTTAATTCTATAAATTCTTCTTGAATTGCTTCAGGAACATCTTCCACTTTACATACAAAAGGATTTCTAGCTACTTTCATCAAAATGCTAGAAGTATTTATCTCGGGAAAATATTGTTCAAACTCATTTTGCAGGTTTTGTAAATGACTGATGATGTCCTCCTTTAAATTTTGTTCAAAATCATCTCCAGTTATCTCAGTCAAGCGGTGAAATGATGCAAAATTATCATTATTTGTTCGTTGGGTCCAAAGCTTGAGCTTTGCCACAAATGCATTGATGGCATCAGTGTGCACGTTTATATTACTTCCTGGACCTTGCAGTTTCTTGTTTAGTTGATTTAATGTTTCGAATATGTCAGCAAGATAAGCTAAGTACGTAGAAAATTCGACGCCACCAAATGTTAACAATAAATCATTTTTTTGTTTTGCAACCAAAAACGACTTGACTTCTTCTCTTAGTTCGAAAATACGAGAGAGCATGTTCCCTTTTGAGAACCAACGAACTTGAGTGTAATATAAAAGTGCGGTATGATTGGCATCCATATCTTTGCAAAGCTTGCTGAAGAGTCGAGTGTTGAGCGCTGAACTTTTCACATAATTAACGACTTTAATCACAACAGACAAATGCTTGTGAAGTCTCTTCGGAATGGTTTTGGAAACGAGCGCCGCTTTGTGAATCATGCAATGCGTTCCTTGAATTGTTGGATTTTTCTGCTTTATCAGGGAAACCAATCCAGAGTTTGCAATGGCTGGAGTACCATCAGTGCAAACCCCAACAAGCTTACTCCAACTCAATTCGGTTTTATCAAAAAAGTCCATCAACAATTGAAAAACATCGGCTTCCTTTGATGTTATTTCCAAAGGTTGGCAGAAGAGAAATTCTTCACTAATCCTGTCATCTGCAACATATCTGATATACACAAGTAGCTGTGAGAGATTGGAAACATCGGTAGTTCCATCCAGCTGAAGAGCAAAAACAGGAGAGAAATTAATTTTTGATATCACCTTGTTCTTAATATTTTCAGACATGTCATGAATTCGGGATTTTATAGTGTCATTGGACAGTGAGGTTTATTTCATTGTTTGAGATGCTTTTTCTCCAAGCATCAGCTTCACACTTTCCAATATGCAAGGTTTTAAAAGGATTTCACCAATTGTATGTGCTTTTTTAGCTTTTGCCACATGCAAAGCAATGGCAAATGATGCATGTACAGAAGCATTGTTAGTCTGCCAAAACATTCCAGTTCTGTCCAGCTTTTGTCTTTTCAGATTGGACAGTTTTAACTCAAAAAAGGACCGGTTTTTGCTTATCATACTTGGATGACCATTTGCTAGGTGTTGTTTTAGCGGAGCAGGTTTCATGGTACTGTTTAAAAATGTTTTCATGCACAGGACACACTGAGGAATTTGAAGACCATCCTGAATAAGATATGTAAATCCAAAATTCAAATAATTGTCCTGATACTTTCTCTTTTTTTGTGACATGCTATATTTATGACTAAATTTATGACAAAATCCAAATAATAGGCTAGCTTCGAATTCGCATTAGCAATTACTCTAAACCAGGAAGGATACTGTTATGTTCTTATTTCGTTAATGAAGTCTTTATTTATTGCATTTATTATAAACAGCATAATTCAAACATTCACAGAAGTCTTCGAGAGCACGCTAACAATTAATTCGGCTTTCATTAATCACCGTCTGACACACTCGTTATTATTTCGATTAAATCAATGTTCTAATTACCAGCACGTTACGGTATCTAGTATGTTATTGTTATGCGGTAAAGATCATTGTTATCTCGCATTATGGAATGCGCACTGAAGTGTTGCCATTATCTTTATTCATCACAGATACTAGGCTATCAATACCTACAGCTGCCCCAATTTTTTTGTCCTGTCAACTTTTAGTAGCAGTACATCAGTACATCACAGATACTAGGCTATCAATACCTACAGCTGCCCCAATTTTTTTGTCCTGTCAACTTTTCTAGGCTGAAACCATGCTTGAAACTAAGGCTATGTGTTGCCACAATCAAATTTAGAACTACGTATAGGTTGCTCGTTTCAGTTAAAATTTCATTTGATATAGAAAAGAATCTAACCCTTTGTATTGAAAGCAAAAACGACAATTTCTAGTCACTGTCTATCCCTGCACAAAAACAAGACAAGTTTGAAACTTAGAAATCTGTCGCTGCCCAATGACTGTATTAAAAAGTTATTAAAAAATTAAAATCGATTTCGATCACAAGATCATCATCACTTAACCATTCTATCAATTCTGTGGAAAATATAAATATAAAAACAACAAATTTGGATAAAAATGAGCCTAATAATTACACTGCAGTGAAAAAACTATTTTGAAAGCTTTACAAATTTAAACTAAAATACTATTAACTACAACAAAAAACGTATAACTGGCATCACACTGTGATACAAGCCAAAACCAAAGTGATGTCAACCATCTTTCCAACACGTTATTGCATAACGTCAGTAACTGTTGGTCACTACTCTAGTAAATTGAGAAAGATATATTTATGTTAATATATATATATATATATATATATATATATATATTATGTTTGCGCTGTTTGAACTCATACAATTAAACATATCTTTCTCAATTTACTAGAGTAGTGACCAACAGTTACTGACGTTATGCAATAACGTGTTGGAAAGATGGTTGACATCACTTTGATTTTGGCTTGTATCACAGTGTGATGCCAGTTATACGTTTCTTGTTGTAGTTAATAGTATTTTAGTTTAAATTTGTAAAGCTTTCAAAATAGTTTTTTCACTGCAGTGTAATTATTAGGCTTATTTTTATGCAAATTTGTTGTTTTTATACTTATATTTTCCACAGAATTGATAGAATGGTTAAGTGATGATGATCTTGTGATCGAAATCGATTTTAATTTTTTAATAACTTTTTAATACAGTCATTGGGCAGCGACAGATTTCTAAGTTCCAAACTTGTCTTGTTTTTGTATAGGAAGGTCATTTACCCCCCATAACAAAGAAATTTACCCCCAGGGGTAAATTTACCCCAGGTTAAGAATCGCTGCTCTAGAGAGAAAAAAATTCCAGACGCTAACGGTCACGTGCTATTAATCTGCTTGCATGTGCTTAACATTACAATTTGATAAAACGAACAATTAAAACAATCATAAAACAGCTTGCAAATAAAATAAATAAATCAAATTAAGAGGGGGTTTAAAAGTGTTGATTGTAACAAAAATAACTTTACCATGATTATTCGAGCACAATTTTATTCGCACGATAAGTTTTAATATAAACGTTTTTAATCCTCGATTATTTAAAAATATCTGAGAGCTGTTTGGAATCATCATCAATAACAAAAACGAATAAAAAGAATTTTCTTCTTGTTTTTTTAACAGCAGGTGTATCGTGTAAACTTATTGCAAGGATTTGAACAAATAAGATGCATTTAAGTGTAGCAGCAGTTTTGTTACTGCAGTTAAGCTTTGCTTCACGTGCACAATACTAGACTTGTCATATTTTGATTAAAAAATACGAAATTTGGTACGCCGCTCTGTCAATTACTGGGTCAGTCGTTCCGCTTCAATTAACATTAAAATTTCCGGAATTTTTATGCATTTTAACAAATTAATTCAAAATAGTTAAAATACCATTAAACGAAAATTGCATTTAGCATTGAAAAAATCTTGAAAGCTGTTTGAAGTCATTACCAATAACAAAAACGAACCAAAAGAATTCCTTTCTCAGTTTTTAACAGCAAGTATATAATGTACACTTATTACAAGAACTGGAACAACTGAGACGCATTCAAGTGTAGCAGCTATCGAAAAATTGAAAGATAATTTTCCTTATCTCGACAATGTTACTGTAGCCGGAAGAACGCAAAAAGAACACGACGCTAATGTTAATCTTTTATCGAAACAATGCGTCGTAACAATTTTACTCTTAATGAATCAAAATCTGTTAGTTCGGTTAACTCTATCAAAGTTTTGGTCTACCTTGTAAAAAGTGGTTGCATTAAACTTGACCCAGATCGATTACGTGCGCTAAGAGATTTTTCGCCTCCTGCAAATCTTAAATAGCTTGAAAGTGTTTTGGGAATGTTTACCTATTATGCAAAATAGATTGATCATTTTGCAGATAAAGTTCGGCTTTTAGCAAATGCAATAACTTTTCCAATCGACAGAAATAGTGACGCTTTAAATTCTTTTCAGTCGTTGCAGCAAGAACTCAAGAACGCGGCATTACATTCGAACGACGTAAGTAAAGCGTTTGTTGTTGAATGTGATGCCTCGGATATCGCAATATCCGCTACTCTTAATCAAGGAGGCAGGCCCGTCGCCTTCATGTCACGGACATTACAGGGTAGTGAAGTACGATACCCTGCATTTGAAAAGGAGGCTACCGCTATCATAGAAGCTATGAGAAAGCGGTCGCATTTGTTATTAAGGCAAACATTTACAATTGTAACAAATCAACGCTCTGTGGCGTTTATGTTTGACAGCCGACGAAGATCGAAAATCAAAAATAACAAAGGACAACAATAGAGAATGGAGCTTGCATTCTATTTTTACAAAATTAAGTACGGCCAGATACCCTCTCTGGAGCATTTTGCGCAAGCGTGTCCGAGTCATCGACATTAAAAGAAATTACATTCAGGTATAATAAGACTGTTACATTTCGTTCGGACAAAGATCTGCCATATTCAACTTTGAAGGTTAAACGAGTTGTCGCTTCCTGTGAGGTATGTGCAAAAATGAAACAAAAATTTTGTCGTCGAAAAGAAAGCACATTAATAAAAACAATCCAGTCAATGAATGCTTGAGTCTCGAATTCAAAGGTCCTGTTCCATCAGCTATTTCAAACAATTATTTATTAATCGTTGTGGATGAGTTTTCGCGTTTTCCTTTTGCTTTCCCGTCTAAGAATACAGCGTCGCCTAGTGTAATTAAATGTCTCGAAAAATTGTTCACTTTTACTGGCACATCGAGCTACAGTGGCGAGCAAAAAAGTAAGACTTTTTTATTTGATTTGATTTTTTCAAAATAATTTAGTTAAAATTAAATTATATTTCTCAAAAAAGATCAATTAGTATTGGATTTAATATAACTTTTTGTGCTCTCTTTAATGATATATTACTTGATTATAATTCAATTTTAACAAAGTTATTTTAAAAACATCTAAAAAAAGCCTTACTTTTTTGCTCGTCACTGTATATTTATACTGACAATGCCGCTTTTTTGCATTACGTGAATTCAAAGAATACGTATTAAAATGAGGTATCGCTAGCAGCAAATCAAGCATTTAACATCCTGTGGGAAATGGGCAAGCTGAGAAAACAGTGGGCACTGTGTGGAAAGCTGTCCAGTTGGCATTGTGTGCGAATAATATGTCAATTATCACATTATGAATGTGTCTTAAACGATGTTTAACATTCTATCAGGTCGTTGTTGTGTGTCGCTACTAACTCAAAACAGCACGAGCAATTTTTTTAATTTTCAACGGCGTTTCTGTACATGGCAATCATTGACGACGTTGTTGACAAGTGATAATAAAGCTTTCGTTTGACAATTTATTCAACACACCAAAAGCGACCCATACGTTGACGAAGTAGAACTTGTTGATGTAAATTCTACGTATGTTGAGGTTCGGTACCCTAATGGAAGGGAGGCTACTATGCCTACGCGGCATCTTTTTCTCTGTCCGAACGTAAATAACGAAGTTGTAAATTTTTGCGGTCAAACGTTTGAAAGTGATGTTACTGAAAATGATTCATATGTGGCTGTTGACTCTGGCGAAAATACAAATAAAACACCGGGTTAGACGAATTCTAAAAAAAATAATATTATTCCTCTTGAACAAAATGTGAGACGGTCAAATCGTTGCAATAAAGGCGTACCCCTGCGAGATATGACGTTAATTATTAAACAATTTCTTGTGTAAGGGTCAATGAACTGAAGTAATTATTAACTTTTACGTGTTTTACTTTTCTTGATTTTTGCTTCAGGCGTGATGCTTTTGTGTTTGTTGTTCTTGTCTCGCAGAAGTGGTTTAGTTTTCCAGCGTGCACCGACTTTTCGTGCGACGACAATTCATCCAGCGACACTTTGTCCACGTCTTTTCGTCCAATAGGGTTAGGGTTAGGGTTTAGTGTTTCCTTAACAAGACTTCTTTTTTTGAAATTGGATCGAA
This sequence comes from Diplosoma virens, assembly GCA_963680785.1. Taxonomy (NCBI): domain Eukaryota; kingdom Metazoa; phylum Chordata; class Ascidiacea; order Aplousobranchia; family Didemnidae; genus Diplosoma; species Diplosoma virens. The sequence goes on from OY796889.1 coordinate 28,079,226, forward strand.
AGTCGTTGGACAAAAGAAATACGACAAAAAGACGTGGACGAAATGTCGTTAGACAAATTGTTGTTAGAGGAAAAGACCACATACCGTTTTCCAGGGAGACGGTGCTTCTATTGCATTTTATGCATAACTATGATTTTTCTTTGTTTGGGTATTGAGTTTTCTTTTAAGTTTATTTAAGCGAAATAAATATTTCTCTATTATAATCATCGCAGCCAACGAGCAATAATTGCGCTGATTTAGCTTTGCTGAAAAAAGACAATTGTGCTGTGTATTTTATCAGCGCAAGTGCTACGTCAATAATAAAAATAGTTATGAAAATTTTTCTATCAAAAGACAGATGCTGAAGCCCGAAAATTTGGCTTATGATAACTTCATTTTTATTGACTTTAAAGTAGACCCCCATGCCAAAATATTTACCTTCTCAAATACACTTCTGTTTAATGTTTATAAAAAATTTCAAATTTTATTCTGACATCGAAACGAGCACTGGCCCAAATAATACTTACTCAAGCTTCTGGGTAAATACAAATGACAAGCCACGAGGCTGTTTTACCATAATCGTGTCTATTGATTGCTTGACCATACTTTTTTTTTCGTAAATTTTGTTACAAATCCTAAGCTATCACAATTACAAAATGATTTTATTATTCATTTTTGAGAAAAAAATTAGCCAATTGTTTAAAAATGGAAAGGTTAAATGGTCGTACTATTGTGCAATTATTGTTTTAATTAAAAATGTTTAAATGTTTCTTATTCTTTATTAAAACACTCTGGCACACATTATTTACACTAAGACATACAGTATATCTTCTTTAATCTTTGAGCTAAATTGATTACTTAACTGTGTTTTGTGCTAGGGATGCACTGATTAGAATTGATCTAATTAAGCTGTATTCAAGTATGATGTATTTTGATTAAAATGATGTTGGATTGATCCCAAAAAAGCAATCGCTATACTATCAGCTGATTACATGTGATTAAAAAAATTCTTAATATTTCTTTATTTGCTAAAACTTGCTGGCCTGGAATGATCAATAAACTGTTTGCTAAAAATTAAATTATGTAGCAGCATAAATATAACTTAAATTTAGTAGATTTTTAGGTTGATTTATACACAAATTTTTAAGGATATTTTTAACAGTGATTCAATATAGGTCATTTACTTTTAGAAACTTTGATGAAAAAATTTTTGGGCTTTTTACCAAACACGGTTTAGAAAAAAAAATCAAGTTTTTATCACAATAAAAAACTTGGATGAATCGAATGTTGGATATACAAGCTATGAATTAAAAATAGATGAGAGAAAGCTAAATTTAGTTAGGGAGAGTTTTTTCATGAATAACCCAAGTGGCTTAATTTAATTACATTGAAACCAAAAAAAGAATTAATATCACAATAACAATCTGGATGTGCCAAAAAATACGTTTGTAAAAAAGCTTACAAAATAAATTAGACAAAAATATGCTTCATCCAAATAAGTAAATCAATTTAAGCCAACACACTAACGTTTAAACAGAGATTTGCAATATATAAAATTGTATAGTGGTTTATTTATTACACTACAAGAGGTAAATATAATTTTTCAAATCAAACTGAAATTAATTGAACACAAAGCAAAAAACTCTGTGGCATTATGTCAGATATTAAAGAGATACATACTTGTCGTTTGCCATAAGTGGTAGCCTAAATATTTTTTCGGATGAAAAGTTACAAGAACAGATAAGTAGGAAAGTCATATTGATGGCAAACACAATCAACGAGTTGCAGTTTACAACCTTCTGTTGTCTCCTGAGGAAAAAACTAGCAAATCTAAATTACTACATGTCTACAATCATTTGCAAATATAAACTAAAAAAAATCAAATAAAAATTTTTAATTGAATAGGAATATCTTACGATTTGCGAAAGTAGGTCTGGGTAATCGCTTGATGTTGCCTTAAGTTTATTGCCTTCAACGTTGTCTTGCAAGTCAGAGGATAAATAAAGATGATAAATGGTATACTTTCAAAATTAAAGAAATCTATCTACTTGAGCTAATTGCCGTTGTTCTGCGAAAGTAATCTGAAAAGGACGTGGCACTTTCCTCCTGTCCCCGCTTCTGGCGACCCTGGGTGGGAGTAAGTCTGTAAGTATAGTTGGCAAATAAAGAAATTTCAAAATATCATCTAGTAGGCTACAAAAGTATCTTTACAAGCTTTTTTATATTTAAACACTTCTGAAGCTATTTATTTATTTATTTATTTATTTATTTATTTATTTATTTATTTGTTTTCAATTTTTTAGGATTCTAAACTGTCTCGGGGCCTCGCCCCACAGGTTTGGCTTCTAAGCGCATCAAAGCTATATCAAGTTGTAAATAACCTTACATATCATGTAAAAATCCTTTCAAAGTTATTTTTTTATAAATAGAACTTTCATACTTCATTTGTAATATAATTTTAATTTCACAAATCGATAGTTATTTTTTTGTTTTTTTAGTAATTTGGATTTTTATTATGACGTAATATTTTCACGGCCAAGTAATAATTGCATAATCCGTAAACCCCCTCTTAATTTGATTTATTTATTTTATTTGCAAGCTGTTTTATGATTGTTTTAATTGTTCGTTTTATCAAATTGTAATGTTAAGCACATGCAAGCAGATTAATAGCACGTGACCGTTAGCGTCTGGAATTTTTTTCTCTCTAGAGTGTTTTGCAATGATTAATTAAATATTTTTTTTTTACTATACTTCTAATTACTTAATCCTTTCACGTCCCAAATTTCTCATTGCCTGTTCTAGGTAAACGCAAACAATGACCAATTGTAAACTCTATTTTAATCATATTGCGATTGGGTAGGGGGTGAAACTGCCCGCGGTGTTAAAATGCTGTGTGCTGCTCAAAAACTACTTGCACGAATTTTTTCAAATTTTATGACTTTTCCTGATTTTTATTCATCCAAAAGTTGGTGCAATTTTTGAAAAAATCGCTCAAGTAATTTTGGAGTTATTAATAGTTTTTTGACACCTATTTACTAGTTTTTTGACTATTTCATAAAACATGAGAAAAAAGCGGTCAAAAGCGAGAAAAAGACAAATTGTACACTGTTCATCAAAACAATTGAGACTGAACAGCTCATTAACTATGTTTACTTAAACACTTTACCAGGCAATAAAACGCTTTCAATCTCACTTTCCAAGGGAAGTTGTTTATGTTGAAAAAGCCGTAACTGTAGATTTAGATTTCTTTTCCTGTAAAATTTTTTAACAAATTCGGATAAAATCTCGAGCTCATAATTTGGCTTTATTATAGAAGTTGATTTTTCTACGATCATGCACTTCAATACCTTTGGTATAATGGGTATTGAAACGTAATATTACTACCATCGGAACTATTTAAGCTAAGCGCAAAAAAATATCAAACGAAATAAAGCCAGTGTGTAATAGAGATATTGGTTTTTAAAAAGTTTTTTGTAACGAACCTGAAAAAAATATCAAGCTTAATTCTTTATTGTAACCACAAGAAAGCGAAATATTTCAATCTTATCAATAATGCACCCAATTTTTTAAATTTCAAAGAATTAAAAGAAGAAACCCGCTTTATATAAGTTATGTGATTAAACGAAAGGAGGTACAGACATTGTAGACCAAAAAATTACTTTCTATTCGAGTAAAAATAAGTCTCGAAAATGGACCACCATTGCATTTTCGTATTTGCTTGATATTTGTCACATAAATGCAGCAAGTGTATTGGCAATGAATAAACACACGGAGCCGCGCAAACAGAATTCTTTTGAAGTTGGATTTAGTCTTGTTTTGAAATTAGTAAAACCTTTCATCCAAGGCAAGGTCTAACCCAGTGTTTCTCAACCTTTTTCCGATTGCGGCACAAATTTGAAATTTTTCAAAAATCGAGGCACCTTTAGACCATTTTTATTAAATTTTGTTTCCAAAATCAGGTGATCACTAAAAAAAAAGTTTTCACTCAGAATTGGGCTCAGATTTTAAGCTTTTGTCCCCAAAATCAGTTCTATTCTAAAAATACCGTTGTTCTGGCCGCAGCTCATGATTAGTATCTTTCGAAATGCGCGGCGCACTTGAGCTAGGATCCTTGATCTCCGCTCCCAAAATTATGTGATCTCTAAAAAAAAAACTTTTCACTTGAATTCATGGTCTCTCTTGTGAATTTCCTTCCCCAAATCAGTTCTTTCTAAATAAAAACGGTTTTCGCTCCGAATAATACATATTTCACGTATAAAAAGCGCAATTTTTGACGCCCCCAGATAATTTTTTCCGAAATTTTTCGTCGCACATAGGTTGAAAAACATAGATATGTGTAGTAACATTAAAGCTAGTAATTCAAAATAACATTACAACACTCAACTTTTTTCCTGGACTAGTGAATAATGTGCAATAGCTTGCGGCACCCTAGCAAAACGCAAATGGCATTCTAGGGTGGTGCGGCACCCCGTTTTGAGAACCACTGGTCTACCAGTGAAATTCTAAAAATACTAAAGTTGATACTTAGCGAAATGTCGTGGAACTAAGTATTTATACCGCTTTGTTATCGACATTTCCTTCTCAATCAGAAAAAGAACGTCGGTGTGAAATATGTATATCAGAAATATCAGGTCCGGAATGAAAAAAGAAATAGCATTGAAATGGCGCTTCCTATCTTTTGTTCAGCCTGGTAACAGTTTTCAAAAATTTACATAAACAAACTCAAAAAATATTCAAACAAATACATTGAGCCGTGTTTGAGTGCAATATTATTCTATGATTGTACTGGTATTTTTATTTTTCAAACAATAATATTGAAATTCAGACTATCAATTGAATAATTTTTATCGCAAAAAAAATGTCGGTTTTATAAGTTTTGAACAAAGTTACATTACTTGTCACAGTTGAAATTTAAGTTGATGGTAATTAAACTGTTTTTTTTGAAATATTTTAACTTTATATAACTCTTACGAAAACTAGACCTAACTATTTCAACAAGACGTACAAAAATTAAAAGTTAAACAATTACGTCAGATAACGTTAGCAAAATTTTAATAAACAATTTTTTTATTAGTGAATTAGCGTACTTAACCAAAAAAAGAAAACATTCGAAACAAAAAAGGATTTCTCTAAAATTAAAAAAATCGATGTGATCAAAAGCAATCAACTCTAAATAAATCAGTCAAGTCGAAATATTCTTTTATAGTGAAGAAAAAATTTAGGTGAGTTCCCTGCGATGTGGAACTACAAACACAATTTTTTTGTGTAATGATTTGCCTTTCTTTTTATGTTATAAAATTTCTTGCCTAAACTGTTCACAAAAGGGAGTGAATTAAAAAAATTATTTGATCAATAGCAAACATCGAAGTGTTGTAAGCACTATTATAACCAGCTTTTAGCAGATTCGTTTGTGTAGAATTTCTATCTCAGTAAATAGTAATAATCTTGCCAAGTGGATTTCAGCTGTCAGCATTCTTACTTCTAATTTTACAGATTAATGACGTTCAACAAACAGCCCAAGTCGTTAATTCTCTCAAATCGCTTTCTCGTTTTCAGCCAATTTACGAAAATTGACTAATCTTTTACAGTAAAACTCGCTTTTTCAATATCAAATAATGTTTAAATGCAACATTTAAGTATCTATATTAAAATAGTATAAAATTTCCTTTCTATGCAAACTTGAATGACAATTCCAGCGCCAGTAATTGTTGAGATATAAGCAAGCAAAGACCGCGGGCAGTTACCGCCCCCCAGTCGTACAAAGTTTCCAAAACTCCCAGTCTGAATAGGGTTAATCCTTAATTTTAACTTTCGAGTATTTTCTACCGTAATCTGGCGTCACGTGACGTGATCTTATACAAGCGGGCACTTTGTTTTCAAATTAGTTCACTTAATTCCGGTTTAAGTTCCACAATCCAGTCCAAGTTTTGGTTGAGTTGATTGACAAGTGTTGGAATTGTTTTGCGCCAGTATTTTCGAAGGATACAGTACTTCTATTGAGATAAAATTATTTTGTGTATCAGACGAACTATTAAGCTGTGGCGCTGGAATCGTTTTAAAGTTTGATGAAGCTTGAAAGCCAAGATTTCGTAAATTGTTCAAGTTTTAAGAATTTTGTAAATATTTTCTTAATAGTTAGAGACAGTGGTCCATCTCTGTCTGCGGAGAGAAGTTTTCTAAAGAATTAATTCAAACTTAACCGGAACTAACTGTATTAAAAACTTCAGTCTCGTATTCCTTGAACCGGTACATCTTTACTTCTGCACTGGTATTTGGGTTACCTAGTTCAAATGGCCCTTTTGGATTCCTAAATAAAGTTTAGGACAAGAACTATATTACAGTAAAGTATTGACAATACAGGGTGTCCATAAAGTCCTGCATACATTTAAAATTTTAATATTTCAAAAACCGCATAATGTAGAAACTTTAAATTTTCGACAGTGAATTATACCACCATAAAGTTTTTTTGTTATTTTTTACAGGTTAATTTATTGTTAAAATAAACAAGAATAAGTCATTTTTAATAAAGACGTAAGTTTGCAACAAGGTATGAAACATGTTGACCATTCAACAAAAAGCGCAATGTGTTCTTTGGTGCCATAAATGGAAATCATCAACTGCAGTACAACGTAAATTTAGAAATGAGTTTAGACAAACCCTGCTCACACTAACAGCATTATAAGATGGTTTAAAAATTTTATAAAAATTGGCAGCGTTTTGGATCGCAAAAGATTGGGTAGGCCAAGCATTGATGAAGAGACTGTTGATGCTGTGCGTGTAGCATTTCATCAAAGCCCAAGGAAATCAATTCATGTACCATCAAATGAACTTGCTATTCCTCGAAGCACAGTTTACAAAGTTTTACATAAACAACTTTGGCTCCATGCTTACAAGTTACAAATTGTTCAAGCTCTTAAACCGGATGATCACCCTCGTCGAGCAGCTTTTGCTGAAGAAATTCTTCAGCGCATTGATGATGACAATGACTACCTTAACAGTGTGGTTTTTTCCGACGAAGCAACTTTTCATGTATCTGGGGAAAGTCAATAAGCATAACATTTGAATATGGGGATCAGAAAATCTTTGCAAGGTTGTAAAAAAAGGAAGAGACAGTCCCAAAATCAATGTTGAATGGTCAACATGTTTCATATTTTGTTGCAAACTTATGCCTTTATTAAAAACGATTTATTCTTGTTTATTTTAGCAATAAATTAACCTGTAAAAAATAACAAAAAAACTTTATGGTGGTATAAATCACTGTCGAAAATTTAAAGTTTCTACTTATGCGGTTTTTGTGATATCAAAATTTTAAATGTGTGCAGGACTTTATGGACACCCTGTACTTTAAAGAAAACGATGCAATAAATTTTGAGGGGGCATATTATACTGTATATACAAGGGGCTTTTTTTGCGAGTGAAGTAAAAAGAGTGATTTTATTTTTAATTTTTTTTAGCACACCATCAAATTTTGAGGGCCTGATTTTCAATTTTCAAAATTATGGATTTTAATCCACCCCCCCCCCACCAAAAAGCGTTAGAATAGCCTCAAAAAAATTTGCTGTCTCTTTATGTCTGGGCTGGAATGGTTTCCATTCCATATTTGCTTCATCAAATATTTTTTTGATGTATATATACTTTTTGTTGTTAGTGGTAGAATATTTATCAACGTAATAAACCAACTTTTCGATGGCTGAATCAACTATTAGCTTTTCAAATTTGCTATACGACAAAACTAGAGAAGACATTGTATAATCTTTTAAATATTCATAATCTTTGTTTAAAATTGCATCCATTTCTGGTTGTAGAGCATTAAGGGTACTTTGAGGGGAGCCAATCGTGGTTTTCATCTTTTTTGTTTCAAAGAATACAAAGTTTCTTGGCCTTTTATTGCAACCTATTCCGACTATTTTTCCGTATTTGTTTACAATGCAAGCTCCTATTTTTGTTGCCGGGTCTTCATTCCTCATAGCAGTGAGGAAAGCGACACTCATAATATAACCACGGGATCCAAGAACAGAAATAATTTCCATATTTAGATCTACTTGATTCTCTGGTTGTTGCAAAAAACAAATTTAAATCAAAATATTTTAACTAACTATTTCGACAACCTACTTTGATAATAACAAAAAGTTGGTTATTACAAAAAAGAAAAGCATGGTATGGTTAAAACAAAAGCAGCGTCCAAAATGTTGTTAATCTGCAGCGCCAGTGAGGAAGTAAAATCATTTCAATATTTAACAGTAAAAAATGTATTTTAAATGTAAGGCATCTTTTTTTTATATGAAGAGTACAAACATTGATAAACCAATATGCTTTATCTTTTTATTAAAAGCAAAAGTAGCACTGAAAGCTAAAATCTATTGTTAATTTGGTTTGAATTATACACTGGTTGTGTGGTCGAGAGCAAATTTTTTGATACAGAGGCCGAAACAAAGAGCGCAAAAAATTGATCTCAGGACTTTTATCAATGGTATACACTATAATATAAAAAAAATATAAAAGTGTTATAATTGTTTTTGCGCCAGTGTTTGGAGATTGGTTCTACGGAGGTAGAATTATTTGCATTGAATGAATTAAGTTATAGCGCTGATTTTCGCTTTGCAGTGGCAGAGCGCAGAAGAGAATTTTTGTCAGTCGTGAGTCGTAAATTTTATAATACATTCGTTTTAGTTAGAGAAAGTGGTCTCTGTTTGTTTGCGGAGAAAAGTTTTCAATGAATCAATCAGAACTTAGCCGAAGCCAACTCTGTAAAAGCTTCCGGCTCACAGCAAACTACTTCTTGAGCCGGAGTAAAATAAAATTTAGACACAGCTTTGTTTCAGCGCAGATATTCGGGTTACCTTGCTCAACTGGTCCCTTAGGATTCCCAAACAAAGTCTGTGACATGGCTTCAAGGCAAATGATAAAAATCCTTTTTCATATATACGTACCATCATTATAAAAATTCTACCAGTGTAGCCATCTCATCCCTAACTATGCTATATTAACTCCTTCTAAACAAACCTAAAATAAAATATTAAAAAATATGAAATTAAGCTCTGAAATATATAGACAGGGGGGTGCGAAAGTAGATATAGAAAAATAAATTACCGACCATGGTTAAATTTCCAATTTAATAGAAATAATAAAACGAAATGATTAAAAATACCGGCCTTTTAATAAAACAAAATGATTAAAAGTAAATATGTCGCTTTCACTTCAATGTAATATGTCACTAATTTCACTGATGTGACACTACTGTATACCTACTTTCGCACCCCCCTGTATATAAAAGTTTCTCAAAGTTTAAAATTATTAATCGGCGTTCATCAGAAAAGTGCTCAATGACGTCGAGTCAGAGCGGTTAGATAATTAAATTTCAAATCACAAAATTTTTTAATTTAACATTAATTTTATTTTATTTTCCCCAACAGAATGTTTTGCCTGCCTGGGCTCGTTAAGGGCCGGATGAAATTTGAAAAAAAAAAAAAAACAAGTTGATAAAAATACAGTTTAAACAAAGCGCTTGAATGCCGACGAAAAACGTAAAACAACAACAAGAGAACAATGAATGTTAAACAACAATGAATGTTATTGTCAACGAAAAAGTTTTTACGTAGCTTGCTCTATTGTTTGCAAATAATGATTAAATTTGAAAAGTTTGCATTAAAATTGCGTTAGCCTTTAACATACTAAAGTGAGCATACCAACTTCTTTTACCAATGTGGGGTCCTCTGAGCACCCCATTGTTTTCAATGCTTCAACGGTTTGCTAAGCATGATAAATCGGTTTAAACTATAGAATTGTGTCTTCTTCTTCTTCTTCTTCTTTCGGGCTTTTCCATTAGTCAGGGGTGGCCACAGCGTATCATCATTCTCCACATCTTTCTGTCTTCAATGTCCGTCTCTTCACACCAACTTCCTTTATATCTTCTTTTACCACATCTAAAAATCTTCTCTTTGGTCTTCCTCTTCTCCTCTTTTCCGGTAACTCCATTTCCATCATCTTTCTTCCTACATACTCTTGGTCTCTCCTCATGACATGTCCATACCACCTCAGCCTGCCCTCCCTCATCTTCATTCCTAACCGTTCTACCTTAACAGTACTCCTGATGTGCTCGTTTCTAATCTTGTCTTTTCTCGTCACTCCCATAGTAAACCTCAGCATTTTCATCTCTGCGACTTCCATCTCTTCCACTTGTTTTTTTGTGACTGCTACTGTCTCAAGTCCATACACCATTGCTGGTCTTACCACTGAATTGTACACTTTTCCTTTTACTCTAGCTGGTAACCTCTTGTCGCAGATTACTCCTGATACTCTTCTCCATCCATTCCATCCTGCCTGTATTCTCTTCCTTACCTCCCTCTCACAACTACCACTTTCTTGCACCGTTGATCCCAAATACTTAAATTCCTTTACTCTTGGCACTTTCGTATCCTCCATCTTCACTGTTTCATCGTCATTTCCTCGATTTATGCAAAAATATTCAGTCTTTGACCTACTTACTTTCATCCCTCTTCTTTCCAATGCATACTTCCAGGATTCTAATCTCCGCTCCACTTCTTCCCTGGTCTCTTCGCAAATCACAATATCATCAGCAAACAGCATCGTCCATGTTGGTTCTCTCCTTACTTCATCCGTTAGCCTGTCCATTATCACTGCAAACAGGAATGGACTTAACGCTGATCCCTGGTACAGTCCAACCTTAACCTTGAAACTTTCTGTAGTTCCTACTGCACACCTCACTACTGTTTCGCTTCCCTCATACATATCCTGTACTAGTCGCACATACTTTTCCACTATTCTGGATTTTCTCATGCAGTACCACAGCTCTTCCTGTGGAACCCTGTCGTAAGCTTTCTCTAGGTCCACGAATACACAATGTAGCTCTTTTTGACCTTCCCTGTATTTTTCTATTAACATTCTTAAAGCAAACATGGCATCGGTGGTTCCCTTTCCTGGCATAAACCCATATTTCTGTTTGCTGATCTCCACTCTATCCCTTAACCTGGCTTCAATAATTATTTCCCATACTTTTATTGTGTGGCTCATTAGCTTTATTCCTCTGTAGTTTCCACAGCTCTGTGCGTCCCCTTTGTTTTTATAGATTGGGATAAGTACACTCCTTCTCCATTCTTCTGGCATCCGTTCACCCATTAATAGTCTGTTGAACAGTCTGGTCAAAAACTCTATCCCCATCTCTCCCATGCACTTCCAAACTTCTACTGGCAACTCATCTGGTCCAACCTCTTTACCTTTTTTCATCCTTCTTAGTGCGCTCTTTACTTCTTCTCTACTGACACAATTTACTTCTTCCTTAACCACTTCTGCTTCCTCTGTCCTATGCTCTGTTATTTTCTTCATTCATCAGTTTCTCAAAGTACTCCTTCCATCTCTTTAACACTGCTTCTGAATTTACCATAACATTACCGTTTTCATCCTTTATAACTCTCACGTGCTGTACATCTTTCCCTGCTCTGTCTCTCTGCCTAGCCAATCTGTACAACTCTTTCTCACCTCCTTTTGTTTCCAATCTAGCATACAAATCATCATACACACATCCCTTTGCCATTGCAACTGCCTTCTTTGCCTTACTCTTCTTTTCTTTGTATACCTTTTTAGTATTTTCATTTCTTGTTTTGTCCCATGCTTTCTTTGCCTCTTTCTTTTCTTTTATGCTTTTTTGAACTTCCTCATTCCACCACCATGTCTCCTTGTCTCCTTTTCGTTTCCCAAATGTCACTCCCAGTACAGCTTCAGCTGTTTTTCTTAGCATTTCTGCCGTTTTATCCCACTCATCAGGTAACCCATCCTTGCCTCCCAAAATCCTGGTCAACTCTTGTCTAAACGCTTCTTGATAGCTTGTCTCTTTCAGTTTCCACCATCGTATCTTCGGCTTTACTTTCCCTGCTTTTTTCTTTTTCACCATGGGAGCCATTTTGCATACCACCATACGGTGCTGCTTTGCGACACACTCATTCAATATTACCTTACATTTGCACATTTTCTTCAGGTTCCTCCTTCTGCACATCACATAATCTATTTGGGTACTTTTTCCTCCACTCTTATACGTCACCCTGTGTTCATCTTTCTTCTTGAAATAAATATTGACAATCGCCAAATCCATTCTTTTCCCAAAATCCACAACCATTGATCCTTCCTTATTTTTTGTTCCAGCACAATACCTCCCCATTATTTCCTCATCCCCGATGTTTCCTTCGCCCACATGTCCATTAAGGTCTGCACCAAGAACTATCCTCTCTTCTGTTGATATACTTTCTATCAATCCATCCAGGTCTTCCCAAAAATCATTTTTCTCCTCCATGCTGTAGTTAACCTGTGGAGCATATGCACTTACTATATTTAGGATGGACCCATTTACCTCCAGCTTCATGGCTATCAGTCTGTCGGACACCCTCTTCACCTCCAGGACACTTTCAGCCAGCTCCTCCCTCAGCACTATCCCTATCCCTTTTTTCTTCCATCAGCTCCATTGTAAAATATTTTACATCCACCTCCAATGTTCCTTGCTTTACTACCTTTCCAGTTAGTTTCTTGTAGGCACAATATGTCTACATTCCTTCGCTCCATCATATCTTCCAGCTCTCTTCCCTTTCCAGTCATCGTTCCAATATTTAAAGTACCCACCCTTATGAGTGAGCATCTTCCTTTCCATGCTTCTCGCTGCTTCTTTACTCGCCTTCCTCCTCTCTTTCTGCACTTATTTTCACTTTGTTTAGCAGTAGCATAATTTCCGCAGGTGCCCTGCTGTGCGACACCTGAGGCGGTTGTTGGTAACCCGGGCCGCAACCAATCCGGTATGGATTTACAATGATTACGCATTTGTATAAATCTGGCAAAAAGTTTTACGTCGGATGCCCTTCCTGCCGCAACCCTCCCAATTTGTCCGGGCTTGGGACCGGCATCAAGAGACACAGAAATGTGCCACCGATGGCTGGGTTATAGAATTGTGTGTTACTGAAAATTATTTCAATGACACTTGCAATGCTCACACTCGCCTCATCGACAGTGTCTTGAACGACGCCTTGCACATAGTCACTGGATGCCTGCGTCCCACTCCAACGGACCACCTACCTGTACTCTCAGGCATCCAGCCAGCTGAGCTTTGCCGAATGGGAGCGACACGCTCCTTGGTTCACCGTGGATTTCTGGACCCCGATCATATCTTGTATGGTCTTTTAAGTGGGTCCTCAGATACTCGCCAAGTAAGACTAAGATCCAGACGCCCGTTTGTGCCAGTTGCGCAATATCTTTTGAACAACCTTGCCAGACTTGGCATCCCCGCTTCTGAATGAACAAATAACAAATGGAAAGCGGAGTATTGTGAAAATGCTTCCAGGCTCCGTGCTTTTGTGCCCGAGACCAGTACCAGGCCTTTTGGGATGGGCTTATCCCGAGCAGCTTGGGTTAAGCTCAACCGCCTGCAGATTGGTGTTGGGCAATTCCATTCGTCCATGCACAAATGGGGTCTCGCTCCTTCACCAAATAGCGAGTGTGGCGCCTCTGACCAAACCGCAGACCATGTTCTAACAACATGCTCAAAAAAATAAAATAACGTAATAAGCTTTTTCGAGCCACCTAATGAACATGGCAACCGTTGCTAAGCCAAGAAAGCTTTGGCTTTATTTAGTTTGTTTCAACCGCCAAGCCATGAAGGGGATAGTTTATTTCGGCGATCTTATTTTGAGTTGGGAATATAAAATTAGTTTAAATTTTGCAATCTGTTATCTATGTAATGAAAACTAATTTCTTGCACTTGTTAGGCTGGATTTTTCGTGTAATCAGATATTTTACGTATTTTTTAAATAAAATTTTTTAACATTTTTTGCACTTTAGCTCGCTGTCACTTTGCTTTCAAAATTTATTTAATTAGGTCCAATTTTACATAACTAAAATTGAGATCAAAATTAGGTAGGCGACCAAACTATTTTGTAACTGTATTATGGTAAGCAGATTTTCTTATTTTAATTTACAAATACAGTACATACGGATTTATGTGTCTGTGTCAACAATTTTGTAGAAATGAATAGAAAAATGACTATTCTTGTTTTGAATAGTAGAGTTGCATCTGTTTTGTTTCTAGTGCTTACGCGTATTCTTGTAAATTTTTGAATCTCCAATCTTATTGCAATCAAATTATTTGACATAATAAATTTCAGTTAATTTTTAATATGTTCTGACAGTTTTTTCCATTCAATTACTTGGGATAAATAAAGACAGTTTATAATAAATATTTGCTCATTGCTTTTTAGTAAAGCATAGCTTCTTCTAGCATTCATCTTCTATTGGCTAAATTAAATAAAAATATAATAATAATTTGATTTTGCAATAATTGTTTTTGGTATCAAACATTTTTGTTTTCGAATAACTTGGTTTTTGCATCTACCATTTTAAGTTGATTTAGACTACGGAAGTATTTAAGCATAACTTCTTAAATGGTACTTAATGCAAAAACAAAATAATATGGTACCAAAAACGATTATTACAGTATTATATTATTATCATATTTTTGTTTATTTTAGCTAGTAGAAGATTTTCTGGCACTCTATAAAAATTGCTTTGATAAAAAATATATAAGATTTTAATAGTATTACCTTATATTTGTGCGCAGGAGTTGGCAAACTTTCCTAGTAATAAACAAGTTTATTTAATTTATCATTTATTGCTTTTTCTTTTTGTTGAATAGAATTTAAACCACATGAAAGCTGTGCAGTAAGCCCATTTGATGCCACTGCAATGCCTACGGTCAAATCGGTATGACTCCTGTACAGGCTGCCTTCACAGTTTGCTTGTAGGCTTTGCACAGCATTGTTAGCTGAGTTACAGCAAAAAATTAAAGGAAGCATTGACCTTGGACAAACTCAAAGTAAAACATTATTTACAAAGCTGCTTGGTTGCTAATTGGAAACGGTGGTTCCATACAATTGTTTGTAACTAAGCTCTACTTAAAAAAACTTTTCTTTATTATTATTTGACAATGGACTAAACGAAGTGTCAATAAAGCATTGGGATTCAACTTTTAATGAAAACGCAGGTTGGTTCAATACCAGACGCTGTATAATTATCAATTTCTCCATAAAAGATAATTCTTATTTTGTTACTTGACGCCTTTCGTTGTTAAGTAAACAGTCGACTCGCCTTTATTGGGAACACTCGAAAATTCGGACAATTATTTTATTCGGGCAAAAATGCCGAGAATGACACAAAAGCAAACATCACACACATAGTTTTTGTTTTTTCAACAATGAATGCCATTGTATAGTCGCGTTAAGATTAAATAGAAACGCAGTTTTGAGTAATTGGTATGTAACAATGCAATGATAATATGACTGTTTCAACAAAACCAAGACAAACAACTTTATCGTCCATTCTATTAAAAAAAAAACAAACACAAACCAGAAGATCCAACGCTACATTTCATTGTTTTGCCATTGTTATTTTGAGTACTGTCTGAATAGCTCAGTGAGGTAAAAAAGGCCAAGCCGACATTGTAAACAACAATAGTCCTTTCAACTTTTACAACGATCTCAGGCGTGGTCGAGTGATTAAGAGGGCCGTATTGTTATGTTATCGAAACAGTCGTAGTTGAAAGTCTACTCCCACCATTCTTTTGTGTCCACGGAAAAAACACTTTACAGTATTTTCCCCTGCTTTTTCCCTGCAAACCACTTTATTAATAATCAAAATTTTTACATTAGAAATGAACAATTATCAAAAATTATAACAACGTAAGCACAAAATATAAAACCTTATTTAAATTTAAGTACAAAATAAAATTGTCTCTGGATCCAAACGACGGAGCAAACGTAATATTCTTTCTTTTCTTTGTTGCTTTATTGTCTTTCCTAAGTTTGCCAACCTTCACCAATTCTAATGGTCTCTTGTCTGTTTTCTCTTTAACGCAAATCTTTAAACTAAGCAATCAACACGTTGATGCATTGAACAACAAAATTATTCATTGCATTGACAGAAAAATTTGAAATGCTGGTTTGATTCACCACAATTGCTTAAAAGTCAATTGCTCTATGTATAGTACCTTTGACACTTTCCTCCTGATAAGTATAACGATGAAAAAAAGAAAATGACGATTGTTACAAATTTACAATTATATCTTTGATAATTGAGTAATATATAATCAGTACTTCTATTTAGCTAATATAGAAATAATGCATTTGTAATAACGTTAGTTAAATATCCACAGTGAATAAGAAAAAAATATTTTAATAAATATAGTTACAACAACAAATAAATGTAAACACTGTACATTAAAAATACTCTGTAACTTACGCTTTACTAGACAACATTAACAACTTTACCAAGAAAATTATTGTCTAGCTTTGAAGCAAACAAATTTCACCAAAAGTCAAATATTTAGTTATATCATTATTATTATTTATACAAAAAGATTTATCACTATTTCAAAGTCAAGATAGTTAGTTACATCACAATCAGTATCACATACTAAGAAAGTACACAGAAATCGATTTAACACTATGAAACAGCTGCTCAAATAAATACAAGTAAACTTTGCGTGCACGGGTTTGCAAACTTTCGTTAATAATATACAAGTTTATTTAATTTGTCAATAATTGTTTTTTGTTTTTGTTGAAAAGATTTTGAACTCCATGAAACCTGTACGGTAAGCCCATTTGATCCCTTTGCAGTGCCTACGGTCAAATTGATACGACTCCTGTACAGGCTGCCTCACAGTTTGCTTGTAGGCTTTGCACAGCATTGTTAGCTGAGTTACAGCAAAAAAATTAAAGGAAGCATTGACCTTGGACAAACTCAAAGTAAAACATTATTTACAAAGCTGCTTGGTTGCTAATTGGAAACGGTGGTTCCATACAATTGTTTGTAACTAAGCTCTACTTAAAAAAACTTTTCTTTATTATTATTTGACAATGGACTAAACGAAGTGTCAATAAAGTATTGAGATTCGACTTTTAATGAAAACGCAGGTTGGTTCAATACCAGACGCTGTACAATTATCAATTTCTTCATAAAAGATAATTCTTCTTTTGTTACTTGACGCCTTTCGTTGTTAAGTAAACAGTCAACTCGGCTTTATTGGGAACACTCGAAAATTCAGACAATTATTTTATTCGGGCAAAAATGCCGAGAATGACACAAAAACAAACATCACACACATAGTTTTTGTTTTTTCAACAATATGTTTGTATAGTCGTATAGTTGTATCAACCATTGTATAGTCGCGTTAAGATTAAATAGAAACGCAGTTTTGAGTAATTGTGATGTAACAATACAATGATAATGTGACTGTTTCAACAAAACCAAGACAACCAACTTTACCGTGTGTTTTATTTAAAAAAACAAACACAAACCCGAAGATCCAACGTTACATCTCATTGCTTTGCTATTCCATCGTCGCAAAAGCGCAGTGCTCTAAAAACTGTTACTTGCAAGCAGTCATGGCTTCAGCACGGAGTGAACGGAAGGGCCGCACTTGGCCGCCTAAAAAACGTGCAAAAGTGGTCCCTCCTAATTAAATTATTGCTCTATCTCTTTATAGTAGCAGTATGACGGTGGCCCCTACCTTTCCACTTCCGGAAAGTGCCCTCTTGCCCTTTGTCTGCACCTTAACTTTAGGACGAAAGTAGGAATTATGTACTCGATTGAAAGTGATGGCTTTTTTTTGAGAACACTATGTTTTTGGGACGGAAATAGAGATTGTATCCACTAGTTGAGGACCTTTTTTAGTGATCTCTTCGGTAATCAGACAAAAAAGTTTTCCCAATTTTTTTTTATTATCATTGCAAAATGAATTTTAAAAAGTCACCCCCTTTTTTCTTGCACCATCCCCCGTTTGGTTAGGTCATTCCTGCTTGCAAGCAGAAGGAAACAGGTTCGTTCCTTCCTACTGAGATCGGATTAAGAACCATGCAACTGGTAGCTTTAGTATAAAGCATACAAATAGTTGTATAATAATAAATACTCCCACAAAATAGTTGTATAATAACAGGTTTTTTTGTTGGCCATGGGCGTGAAACTTATATGGCCTGGAAACTTTTTAAAATGGCTTGACGATTACGCGCCTAAAAACTGAGATATTTTAACTGTGACCGACAAGTAAAGATCTTTTTCTAATTTTCACTTCACATTAAGGAAAAAACTTGATTAATTATAGTGAAGAGAAAAAAAGTTTTTGTTTTTCGTTTAAGATTAATGTAACAGGTTATAGCAAGGTTAAAAGCAAAGTGTCCAATTTTTAAAGCCGAGAACATTTGACTTATCAAAAATATTTGCAGGCTTTGTAAATTAATCACCGCGGCCGAATTTTACTTTAAAAAATCTTTTTTTGGTCTTTTACTTTGCATACAAAAAAGTTTTTGGATCCGCAACTGCTCTATTTTAGGCCCGTTCAGCCAAGCGGAACGCAAATTGTTTTGGTGTTGCCGTAGGGCAAGGTTAGAAAGTGCAAATTTTTGGAGGTACAAAACAGTTTCAATGGAATCTTTGGTTTTTGGCAGAATAATTGTATCTTCCATAGATACAACGGATTAATACAAGCAATTATACAAGAGTTAAACTTTCATTTGATTTTAGTTTAGTACAATTTTGTGCAGAGTTACACAAGAGTTATACTTTCACTTTATGATATGTAAACAAAATTAACCAGGAGAAAGAAGAATTGATTTTATATGCGACTCCTTCAATTTTGTTCCAGTTTTTTAATCTAAAAGCTGCTGAAATCTTGATTGTATTTACAAAAGGCATTCTTAAGCAGTCGCTTCGTTTGCCTCACATTACAGCCAGCAGTCATGTGGTTTATTATCAGATCTCAGTAAGAAGAATCGAACTGGCGTACTTCTGCTCGCAAGTAACAGTTTTTACCTCACTGAGCTATTCAGACAGTAGTCAAAATAACAATGGCAAAACAATGAAATGTAGCGTTGGATCTTCGGGTTTGTGTTTGCTTTTTTTTTAATAGAATGGACGATAAAGTTGTTTGTCTTGGTTTTGTTGAAACAGTCATATTATCATTGCATTGTTACATACCAATTACTCAAAACTGCGTTTCTATTTAATCTTAACGCGACTATACAATGGCATTCATTGCTGAAAAAACAAAAACTATGTGTGAGATGTTTGCTTTTGTGTCATTCTCGGCATTTTTGCCCGAATAAAATAATTGTCTGAATTTTCGAGTGTTCCCAATAAAGCCGAGTTGACTGTTTACTTAACAACGAAAGGCGTCAAGTAACAAAATAAGAATTATCTTTTATGAAGAAATTGATAATTGTACAGCGTCTGGTATTGAACCAACCTGCGTTTTCATTAAAAGTCGAATCTCAATACTTTATTGACACTTCGTTTAGTCCATTGTCAAATAATAATAAAGAAAAGTTTTTTTAAGTAGAGCTTAGTTACAAACAATTGTATGGAACCACCGTTTCCAATTAGCAACCAAGCAGCTTTGTAAATAATGTTTTACTTTGAGTTTGTCCAAGGTCAATGCTTCCTTTAATTTTTTGCTGTAACTCAGCTAACAATGCTGTGCAAAGCCTACAAGCAAACTGTGAAGGCAGCCTGTACAGTAGTCATACCGATTTGACCGTAGGCATTGCAGTGGCATCAAATGGGCTTACTGCACAGCTTTCATGTGGTTTAAATTCTATTCAACAAAAAGAAAAATCAACAAATGATAAATTAAATAAACTTGTTTATTACTAGGAAAGTTTGCCAATTCCTGCGCACAAATATAAGGTAATACTATTAAAATCTTATATATTTTTTATCAAAGCAATTTTTATAGAGTGCCAGAAAATCTTTTACTAGCTAAAATAAACAAAAATATGATAATAATATAATACTGTAATAATCGTTTTTGGTACCATACTATTTTGTTTTTGCATTAAGTACCATTTAAGAAGTTATGCTTAAATACTTCCGTAGTCTAAATCAACTTAAAATGGTAGATGCAAAAACCAAGTTATTCGAAAACAAAAATGTTTGATACCAAAAACAATTATTGCAGTATTAAATTATTATTATATTTTTATTTAATTTTAGCCAGTAGAAGATGAATGCTAGAAGAAGCTATGCTTTATTAAAAACCAATGAGCAAATATTTATTATAAACTGTCTTTATTTATCCCAAGTAATTGAATGGAAAAAACTGTCAGAATATTAAAAATTAACTGAAATTTATTATGTCAAGTACTTTGATTGCAATAAGATTGGAGATACAAAAATTTACAAGAATACGCCTAAGCACTAGAAACAAAACAGATGCAACTCTACTATTCAAAACAAGAATAGTCATTTTTCTATTCATTTCTACAAAAAGTGTTGACACAGACACATAAATCGTATGTACTGTATTTGTAAATTAAAATAAGAAAATTTGCTTACCATAATACAGTTACAAAATAGTTTGGTCGCCTACCTAATTTTGATCTCAATTTTAGTTATGTAAGATTGGACCTAATTAAATAAATTTTGAAAGCAAAGTGACAGCGAGCTACAGTGCAAAAAACGTTAAAAAATTTCTTTTAAAAAATACGTAAAATATCTGATTACACGCAAACACCAGCCTAACAAGTGCAAGAAATTAGTTTTCATTACATAGATAACAGATTGCAAAATTTAAACTAATTTTATATTCCCAACTCAAATTAAGATCGCCGAAATAAACTATCCCCTTCATGGCTTGGCGGTTGAAACAAACTAAATAAAGCCAAAGCTTTCTTGGCTTAGCAACGGTTGCCATGTTCATTAGGTGGCTCGAAAAAGCTTATTACGTTATTTTATTTTATTGAGAATTAACAAATTAATTTCAATTTCTATTTTGTCAATCTAATTTTTGTTTTTAAAAATTGTTTGCTATTTTATTTCTTTGTTTGTCAGAAAACTCTTTGGATACTACTTATCATAAAATTGAAACTTTTAAAACTAAGTAAAATTTAAAGCATAACAAAATGACTGCATGAGACAAGAACAGCAAAAAAATAGTTCCCACAGATTAAAAATATTGACTTGGGGTAGTAAAATCATTTGCTAAATAAATTGCTTTTATTGTTTAAATATCGTCAATGACAATTCAAATTCGCAAAATCAAAAATCTTGCTTCGAACTGCGTAAAAACAAATAACGTCAAGAGCAAAAAATAAGTCAATTGATTTTTATAGAAAAAATTTTAAGCAACTCTGAAAATCAGACAACAAATTTAAAAGTAATATTTTTGTTTTATATATTTATATAGAGTAATCTAACAGTTTGAAGTGATGTAACATCCATTGGTTTAATAAAATTATCCTTTTATTTAATTTTCTGATATTTAAAAGTTAACTTCTACATTTTTCTTCTTTAAATTTTATTTGCTTAACCCTTAAAGTACCGCTAACTCGTTTTGCGACGATGCAGCAAAATTGCAAACAGAGCAAAATTCGCTTTTTTACAAATTAAGTTTTTTTTTGTTCAGAGAAGCTAATTGATTTGTGTATCATTAAAAGGATAATTTTTTCTTGATTAAAATGATATAATATTTGTTTAAATGTGATAAAAAATGAGTGAGTAATTGATAAAAATATTAACCATAGTTTTTTTTTTTTTTTTTTTTTTTAATATTAACCATAGCTTTTCAGAAAAAAACGCTTATTTTTGATTTAGTGCCGTAGTGTGGTTATAAAGTTCAAACTTTTTGGTTGCTATATGTAGTAAAACATTTAATCTATAAATCTAATCGAAATCCCTTGAAAAAAATTTTTCAAAATTATCTTATTTTAAAATTTATTATAATTATCAACATCGCACCGTATGTGGGTGCTCGCACTGTGACGTTAAGACAAATGGAGCCGCTCTCTGGCTCTCACTGTAACCTTATTGTTTTCACAAGTTCTTTTCTTTTTTACTTATTTGTCTTCTAATCTTTTGTTTCTACAATGTTTGGGTGAAAAATATAGTTTTTGACAAACAGGATCGATTATTTAAAATTTAGATTTTTGAAATAAATACAAATTAATTTAACAATGGAAGGCCCTATTTCTAAAAGTACCTAAGTCATATTTTCGAAAAAATGAGATAAGCTGAAAAAAATTTTAAAAAATGAGATAATTGTTTACTTGTCAGAAATATTCTGACAAAAAATCTTTTCAGGAAATCACTTTTTGAATAGCACAGAGGTTTGAAATCTTAGCGTATTTCTATTGTAGAAGTAGGGTTTTTGAAAACTTTAAACCTCATTTTTTCAAAATGACATTATGTGACTTAGGTACATTTAGAATTAAGCTCTTCAATTTAAAAAATTGTTGGATGTGGATGCGTTTAACAGTTTAACAGTTCAACAGTTTAAAATGGAACATGCGCCTCAAAATCTCATTGATATTTGTCCACGCAAAATTTTCGTTTGGCTCTTCGATTTCAATTTCTTCATCAATATTTTCTTCGCTTGAACTTGAAAAAATTTCACTTATGTCTAAATCTAAATCGTCCTCAATTTTTAAAATTTAGTGAACTTCATGGTTGTCCACTTACGTTTAACACCTCTTGAAGTTGAAGGCATTTCGGGTTCGATCACTTTTTTAGTTTTATATACTGTTTTATAAGCAGAATAAAGTAAATACAATAACAAATAAACTAACGAATAAATGTGCTTTGAAAGCGCTCACTGTACATGTCGGATGAACTGTCGCTCACGTGACATTCTCGCACTCGCTACATTCTCGCTCTCCCAACATTCATGCGTCACGCGAAACTGGTATATTTCTGGAATGATACCAGTTTTGCGTCGCTAATCAACTATCGTTGATTCCGGTCTTCTAAAAGTTAAAAAGAAACTTTTGATTGTGAACGAACGTAACAAAATAAATTATCTGCAGAAAAATGCTTTCGAATGATATGATGAAACTCAAAAAATGAGGTAGACAATCAGTGCGAATTTAGTTTTTTTATCTAAAAGACATTGCTAATAAGATGATATTGATATTACTGTAACTGAAAATCTTAACATTATCCAGTAATTATAAAGATCCTTTCGATTTACTAAAACTATTCAATCAAAATGTTATCCGCAAGATATGATATAAATATAATAGTTTTTAATCCACGAACATCGAAAAATATTGAGATTTGTTTGGAATCATCATTGATAACAAAAAATAAAATAAAAATAGGAAAAATTTCCTTCTTTTTTTTTAACAGCAGGCGTATCATTTAAATTTCTGCAAGAACTTGAACAAACAATTCTGCATTTGTCAACGCTATTTTATCGAAAATTATGTCACTTGTCTCAGAGTATAAATAAAAAAAGTTTGCTATTGACGATTAAACAAAAAAAATTAAACAATAAACGCAATATATTTAGAAAATTATTTTACTCCCGTATGTCAGTACTTTTTTATCTGTGGCAACTATTTTTTCGATGTTTTTGTCTGATTTAGTAATTTTGTTATGATTTAAATTTTACTTAGTTTTGAAGGCTTTGATTTTATAATAACTAGTACTCAAAACCTAGAGTATAAATTTTTTATGCATTTTACATCAGTTTTGTCGAAATACAGTACACCCGTAGTCTTATTGAGTCTATTTAAAAGTTCGTTGAAACCAGAGCTGTAGTTATGCGTTTTAGATTGGGGGGCTCATTTAGGGAAGAATATAATAAACCAGGATTTGCCATCTAACTTAACCCTATTACAACTGGGAGGATGGGGATATGCCTGCGCTGTTAAAATGCTGTGTGCTGCTCAAAAACTACTTGCACGAATTTCTTCAAATTTTATGATTTTTCCTGATTTTTATTCATCTAAAAGTTGGTTGAATTTTTGAAAAAATCGCTCAAGTAATTTTGGAGTTATTAATAGTTTTTTGACACCTGGTCACTGGTTTTTTGACTATTTCATAAAACTTGAGAAAAAAGCAGCCAAAAGCGAGAAAAAGGCAAATTGTAAACTGTTTATTAAAACAATTGACACTAAACTGTTCATTTAACTATGTTTACTCAAACCCTTTACGAGGCAATAAAACGCTTTCATTCTCACTTTCCAAGGGAAGTTGTTTATGTTGAAAAGACTTAACTGTAGATATAGATTTCTTTTCGTGCAAAATTTTCTAACAAATTTGGATAAAATCCCGAGCTCTTGATTTGGCTTTATTATAAAAGTTGATCTTACGATCAATTATATACCTCAATACCTTTGATATAATGGCTTCTGGAACGGAAAATTACTACCCTCGGAACTATTCAAGCTAAGCGCAAAGAAATATCCAATGAAATAAAGCAAGTGTGTAATAAAGATATTGGTTTCTAAAAAGTTTTTTGGAACGAACCTGAAAAAAATATCAACCTAATTTCTTTTATTGTAAACTCTAAAACTACAGGAAAGCGAAATATTTCAATCTTATCAACAATGCATCTAATTTTTTAAATTTCAAAAAATTTAAAAAAGAAACCAGCTTTATACAAGTTATGTGATTATACGAAAAGAGGTACAGACATTGTAGACCAAAAAATTACTTTCTATTCGAGTAAAACCAAGTCTCGAAAATGGACCACGATTGCATTTTCGTATTTGCTTGATATTTGTCGCATAAATTCAACAAGTGTATTAGCAATGAATAAACACACGGAGCCGCGCAAACAGAACTTGTTTGAAGTTGGCTTTAGTCTTGTTTTGAAATTAGTAAAACCTTTCATCCAAGGCAAGCTCTAACCCAGTGTTTCTCAACCTTTTTCTGATTGCGGCACATTTTAAAAATTTTTCAAAAATCACAGCACCTTTAGATCATTTTTATTAAATTTTGTTTCCAAAATCAGGTGATCATTTAAAAAAAGCTTTCACCCAGAATTGGGCTCAGATGTCTAGCTTTTGTTTCTAAAATCAGTTCTATTTTAAAAATACCGTTCTTCTGGCTGCGGCACATAATTGGTATCTTTCGAAATTCGCGGCGCACTTCAGCTAGGATCCTTGATTTCCGCAACCAAAATTATGTGATCTCTAAAAAAAAACTCTTTACCTGAATCCACGGTCTCTCTTGTCAATTTCCTTCCCAAAATTAGTTCTTTTTAAATAAAAACGGTCTTCGCTCCAAATAATACATACTTCACGTGTAAAAAGCGCAATATTCGACTCCCCTAGATAATTTTTTTCCGAAATCTTTTGCGGCACATAGGTTGAGAAACACAGATAGGCCTATATGTGGTAACATTGAAACTTATAATTCAAAATAACATTACAACACTCAACTTTTTTCTAGGTCCGTGAATAATGTGCAATAGCTTGCGGCACCCTAACAAAACGCAAATGGCACTCTTGGGTGCCGCGGCACACCGTTTGAAAACTATTGGTCTAACCAGTAAAATTCTACAAAAAATAAAGCTGATACTTAGCGAAAATGTTGTGGAAACAAGTATTTATACCGCTTTGTTATCGATATTTCCTCCTCAATCAGAAAAAAAAGTCGGTGTGAAATATGTATATCAAAAATATCAGGCCCGGATTGAAAAAAAAGAAATGGCATTGAAATGGAGCTTCCAAACTTTTGTTTAGCCTGGTAACAGTTTTAAAAATTCACATAAACAAACTCAAAAAATCTTCAAACAAAATACATTGAGCTGTGCTTGAGTGCAATATTATTCTATGATTGTATGTGCAATATGTGCTTGAGTGCAATATTATTCTATGATTGTACTGGTGTTTTTATTTTTCAAACATTAATGTTGAAATTCTGACTATCAATTGAATAATTTCTATCGCAAAAAATGTCGGTTTCATAAGTTTTGAACAAAGTTGCATTACTGATCGTCACAGTTGAAATTTAAGTTGATGGTAATTAAATTACTTTTTTGAAAAATTTTAACTTTTTGTAACTCTTACGAAAACTATACCTAATTAATTCAACAAGTCGTACAACAATTGAAAGTTAAACAATTACGTCAGAAAACGTTAGCAAAATTTTAATAAACAAATATGTTAGTTACTTCAACTGGATGGCCTTGAACACCCAAGTAAAGAACTTAAGTGAGATAGGTTGTGGTTGATAAATTGTTAGATTTGCTTTTGACAACGCGCGATTTATACACTTTACACCTTTCTTTTCATTAGAACCGATGTAATTCTGGTGTTAATGCGGTTTATCTGCAACAAATTACGTGCATTCATGTTCAAATAGAATCCAAATAAAATACGCTTATTAAAATAAACACGACAATCATTCAAATTTTGTAAATAACAACAAACCAAATCAATTAACCAATTAAAACACTAATTATTTACTGCCAGTTGAAATCGTCTATAAAAACATTCTACATACCGAAATATTTTTTCAAGGGCACTTTCTTCAAGTTATCAATTTATCGACCACCGTAAATATCACAAAATATTGACTTCCAATTCCACTCAAAACAACTTTTACGCGTTCTCTCTCTCGTTTGACTTCAGTTTCGGCAAGACGAGTTTTAATGCGAAGACGTCACAACCCCCACAGAGAACCTCAGTCTGATGAACTACTGAACTACCGCGGCTATCACTTTTAACAAATCTACAACCTAAGAATTCAAAGCAGCGCTTGCTTGTAGCGAAAATTGATAGTGATTATTTAAAGCGAAAATCAACCACAAAATATTTGATTAATGATTTAGCGTACTTAACTAAAAGAAGAAAACATTCGAAACAAAAAGGATTTCTGTAAAATTAAAAAATCGATGTGATCAAAAGCAATCAACTGTAAATAAATTAGTCAAGTTGAAATATTTTTTTATAGTGAAGAAAAATTAAGGTGAGTTTTTTGCGATGTGGAACTACAAACACAATTTTTTGTGTAATGATTTGCCTTTCCTTTTATGTTATAAAATTTCTTGCCTAAATTGTTCACAAAAAGGAGTGAATTAAAAATTATTTGATCAATAGCAAAGATCGAAGCGTTGTAAACACTAATAAAACAAACTTTTACCAGATGTGCTTGTGTAGAATTTCTTTCTCTGTAAACAGTAATAAGCTTGCCAATTGGATTTCAGCTGTCACCATTCTTACTTATAATTTCACGGATTCATGACGTTCGACAAACAGCCGAAGTCGTTAATTCTCTAAAATCGCTCTCTCGTTTTCAGCCAATTTACGAAAATTGACTACCCTTTAAAAACTCGCTTTTTCAATCCCAAATAATGTTTAAATGCAACATTTAAGTATCTGTATTAAAAGTCAGTCTTATTATATCTCTAATAGTAGTCATATTTAATATCTAATAGTCATATTTCTATTAAATTACAAGCGGATAGCAATATCTTGGCATCTCCGGAAGCAGGTCGGGATAATTGCCTACATTATGTATTAGCGCTTCCGTCGCTTTCCTTCGTCGCTTTCCTGCAGGAAGATAAATATAGAGATAAAAATAAACAAATAAAATTAATAGTCAAGTTTTGGCTAAGTTTACTGATTTACGTAGAAAAGGGGCTTTTCCAGAAGGTTAGGTTACTCGTGATATTAAATGCAACGGTGGGCAAATTGCGGCTCGCCGACTTTTTGTTTGCGCTCTTCTAGCTAAACAATAATAACAAAATCGAACAAGCTTAATTTGTTAAAAAACCCACTGCATCAGTTCAACCCTATTGGATGAAGATTTTAGGACGATTCTTATGAAACGCATCTCAATTAAAATTTTTCAATAAGGGAGACAAGGTTCAATCCAAAATTTGTTAAAAACTTTTTTTATTTTAATTTAAAATCGATTTCGATCACAAGATCATCATCAGTTAACAATTCTATTAAGTCCGTGAAATTTTAAGAATAAAAATTAATAGAAAATTATTGAAAATTTATATGTGTAATAGAATAAAATAAAATGTACTCACTTAACAAAAAAAATTCTTTTCAAATAGTAAAGTAAAAATTCACTGTCAAAACTATTAAACTGCTAGTGCCAATTAAATTAAATAAACTATACAATAATAAACATCAAGAAAAACAGCTGATTGCGTATTCATAAAGGCGATTGTGACGTGTGAAGATTCAAAAGTTGAAATACAAAACATTTTAAATTAAATCTTAGAAATCGATTTTAAATTAAAATAAAATAAGTTTTTAACAAATTTTGGACTGATTCTTGCTCCCTTATTGAAAAATTGAAATCGAACAATGTACAAATGTTATTCACGGTTGAATTTGGATTAAACGAAGATTTCTAATTAGGTGCTAAGTCGGATTACAGCGTAGAAATAAAAGCATTTCTTTGTTTGTTGCAAAGGACCATTTACACTACAGCAAAAATTTGAGCAAAGTGAGCGCTATCTTTGTTTCATTTATTCCTTGCCCGCCGAGACATGTCGGTAACATTAGAATAAAAGAAACAAAGATAGTGCTCGCTTCTCTTAGATTCGCTTCTCTGTAATGAAATTTGTAAAATCATAATGAAGATTTGAGAGAATTAATTCACACCGATTTGAATCAGGGTTGCCAGATTGGCTTTTTTTAATTTGATTGGCATCAAAAATTTTGTTTAGCTTTTAGGTTTTTTTTGGCTTTTTTTTTGGCTGTCGAGTGCAAACTAGCCTTGATTTTAGGAGAAATATTGAAAGATCATAGACAGATTTTAAGTGAAAACCTTGTTTTTTTTAGAGATCACCGTGATTTTGGGACGAAAATTGAGAATTCATTGATAGATTAAGTGAAGACTTTTTTTTTGGAGAACACTTTTTTTAGCAACAAAAATTAATTTTTGTCTGGCTTATTTTTGATAATTTTGGCTACTTTTTTACCTTAATTGGTTTATTTTCAAATTTTGCATATGGCAACCCTGCTTTCACTTCATATCGTCCAGATTTTCAAAAGCTAGTTAATAAAGTAGAAACCCACAGTAGATCTACAGTAATGCTGGTAAAATCTCGGAAAAATTGTAAATCGTGTAACATTGTATTTGTTTTTATAGTTTGATTAAAACTTGCTTTGTTTACTGTATTTACATTAACATCTCGAACAGAATTTATGGCTCTTTGGCAGTTTTGAATTTTCACATGTGGCTCTTTTATTAAAAACTTTGCCCACCCCTGTATTAATGACTCTATATAGTATATGTTGAGCCTTTATTTTGTCTTTGATGGCTGTGCTATGATTTATGCTTGTCTTTTTAATTTTACGAACACTTTTGGACTTAATGGTGATTGATTTATGCAAATTAATTGTTGAGCGGATCTAAAACACTAATTCTGTAATGCGAATTTCAAAGGGCACAATCTGCCCCCTGTGCACCCGCGTTTAAGAATATTAAAGGCAGGGGAGACAATTGCCCCTGCTTTTGACACCCCTGTTGCTACTACAACATAGTATTTAATAATACTAAAATTTCTAAATTTAACTACTAAAATGTGGTTAAAAAGTTAAAGGTATTTACAGAATAAATGAGCCGCTTAAAAGCAGTTGTTGAGAACAATTATTTGAGACAAGGCTCTTCAAAGAAAGAAATTACTGTAGGCCTATTATTATTAGACAATGCACAGTTTTTTTCTGTAGTAAATAATTTCAACTTATAAGGAGACACATCTAGGTTAAATATGGAAAATAAATGAAAAGTATTTTCATTTGCCTGAAAAATTGAATTAATCTTTTCGCAGCTAACACCTGATTTAAGGAAGTGATTTGATGAAATAGACCTATTCGTTTAACAATAGATGTAAGTGTTCCGTTCCTAAAAATTGCCCAAATTATTTAGATTCACAATCTCATAAAAAATCTCTTTGATTTCGCTTTGGTCCGGCTCAAATAGCCTAAGAAATAACGGTTTTATAAGTAATTTAAATATTTATATTTATTTACAAGAAAAAATGGCAACACTGCATAATTTCACGAATCTTGAAGTACATTCCAGAACTATCCGCTTGACCTGTTTTGACTATGACGTAATAGTGGTTTTTTAATTTGGATAATTTCAGAACATTCGAGATACTTACGACCGAGTAATATACATAAGACTCGGTCGGAAGCACAGTATGTTTCGTTGTGGTAACTTAGAATTGGAAAATTGTTAACTGTGTGAAGTCATAGTTTTTGAACGCAAGTCTTTGGTTGTCTACGTGATTATTGGAGAATTAAGCTAGTAAGCTGCTGTTGATTTATTTAAGGCCCGTTTCCACTACGAGCGTGGAAAAAATCATTCTTTGTTTGTTTTATTGATTTTTTTTGCGCTCGCTTCAATTTTAATGGCTCGCTTCAATCGAAGATCAATAAAAGAGAGAAAGAATGCTCTTTTCCACGCTCGTAGTGGAAACGGGCCTTTACTGTTGATTTATACTATTCGGGCTCCTAAGTGGATTGGAGCATATTTTTTAATAAAGAAGATATTGTGGTAGTCTGAGCTGTGATTTAGCTAGACTATATTTTTGCTGTCGCTGGTTCGAAGGTCAGATCCAGCAAGAAGATTAAGAATTTTATCGTTTAATAGACACCGAGATTGTGTTATTGGCGAGCATAGCCGTACCTGCCGGGGGTGCAGGGGGGGCAATTGCCCCCCCAAGTTTCGAAGATTTGGGCAAAATTAAGATTTTTCGGGCAGCGATATGAAAAATTTGGGCAAGGTCAGGAAATTTAGAGAGGTGATGATGACGAACTGCAGGAAATAATAACCAAATTTAGGTGTAGACCTTTTTTTTTTTTTTTTTTTAGAGAACACCTTGATTTTGGGACGAAAATCGAAAATTAGGAGACTGAATTTAAGTGAAGACCTTTTTTTTTTTTTTTTTTTAGAGATCACCATGATTTTAGGACAAAATTGGTTTTTGTCTGAGAAACTCAGACAATTTTTTTTCATATCCGAAATGTACTCTAAAATCATGATTTGGGCAAACGTCACAAAATTTGGGCAAAACTTCATTGCCCCCCCAAAATTTTTTGGGCTGGTACGGGTATGTTGGCGAGGCTTTCTTTACAGGCGCCGAAAAGGTAGACGATTAAATAACGTACTAAGTTACCGAATAAATTTGCTACTATTTACTAAATTCTACAGTAAGCTTATAGTATTTTTACCTATCGCGTTTGACTAAATAAAGAAAGTAAACAAATAGTTGTAAAAAGCTTCATTGCAATTGTTGATAAAGACAATAAATGCTTGTCAGCATTAAACCAAGTGATTTTCGGAATAAAAGAGTAACGTTGATACTTTGGAGCAATGGTTTAATTCAAAATACCCTTATAATTTGTATACTGAAATGGATGCTATTATCACTTGAATATTAAAAGTTAAATATGATTTTCTTTTAATGGTATTTTAACTATTTTAATTGAATTTGACAGGAATGCATAAAAAATGCGGAAATTCTTGTGTTAATCGAAGCGGAACGAGTGACCCAGTTTTTGACAGAGCGACGTATCATCTTTGTAATTTTCAATCGAAATATGACAAGTGCAGCATTGTACATGTGAAGCAAAGCTTGACTGTAATACCATGATAACTGCTACACTTAAATGCGTCTTATTCGTTCAAGTCCTAGCACTCAGTTTACATAATACACCTGCTGTAAAAAAAAGCAAGAAGAAAATTCTTTTTATTAGTTTTTGTTATTGATGATGATTTCCAACAGCTCTCAGATTTTTTCAATGTTCGCGGATTAAAAACTATTATATTTCTATCAGATCTTGCGGATAACATTTTGCTTAAATAATTTTAGTAAATCAATAGCATTTATACATTTATGTATAAGTGCTGAACAACGTTAATACCTTTAGTTACACTAACACTAACATCATGTTACTGGCAATGTCTTTTGAGAAAAAATACTGAATTCGCGCCGATTGCCATTTTTGTTTTGTTTTTTTAAAGAATCACGTCATTCGAATTTTTTTTTTTACACGTAATCTGTTTATTACTTTTTACAATCAAAGGTTATTTTTTAAGCAAATATAAATTTATTAAATAAAAAAGATCGAAGTTAATTTTTGAATGTTAGAAAACTTAATAAAAGGATAAATTAATCATCAAATCAACGGATATTTTTATCACTTCAAACTTTTAGATTAATTTATATCAAAGTACAGTAGACCTCGATTAATTCGGATTCGATTTGTTAGAGAAAATTATCCGGATTAGGCGAAGGTCCAGATTATGCAAAGACTATTTTTTCTGTTCTTTAGTTATCCAGAGTTGTAGAATATCGATAGAAATCACCTTAAATAAATTTGTGAAGGCCGAATATTTGAATTATTTTGAAATAAACAAGTTTTTGAAAAAACTCTACGAGAGCTTCCCCCTCCTAAAACTACCAAAGAGCAACAGCGTGTTGTGGAATTATTTGCATATTATGCACAATGGATTTCGCACTATTCCGACAAAATAAAACCGCTTGTCATCAACAGGGTCTTTCCATTAAAAGATCAGGCTTTGTCTTCATTCGTTAACTTGAAATCTGAACTTGCGGAGGTAACTCTAGGCGTTATTAATGAGAAACAGTCGAAACTGATGCTTCTGAAGTAGCGATTTCCGCCATTCTCAACCAAAGTAACTGACCAGTCTCATTTTGGTCTCGATCGCTGAGAAGAAATGAATTAACCCAATCTAGTGTTGAAAAAGAAGCGATGGCGATTGTCGAAGCTATACGTAAATGCAGCCATCTGCTCTCGAGAAAACCCTTCAAGTTGGTCACAAACCAGCGTTCCATAACTTACGTGTTTAATGATAAAAACTATACGAAAATTAAAAATGCTAAACTATTAAGATTGGTTTACACTGAAAGCGGAAGCGGAAAAATCAAGCGGAAAGCGGAAAATTCCGCTTTCCGCTTGCTTTTTCTGCTTCCGCTTTTAGTGTGCACCACATTAAAATGTTAGCGGAAAATACGCTTTACAGTTGAGTTTTTTCGCCAAGTGTAACTGGGGGGTCACAATTGTTGACAATTTTTAAATTTAGTCCACGGTTGCTATTCAAAGCTATGTGAAAAACAAAGCAGCTGACGTTGTTGGAATTTTTTCTTAATTATACAGTGCCATGAAACTATTTAAACGTGATATCCCTGGTAACGAGCTAAACATTAAACTAATACTTTTTATCTTCCATACGTTTCTACCTTTTATTATTGGTCTAAATTCAATATATTTAAGTGATTCTTAAAATTTTATAATGCTATCTTATTATTCAAGCACTTATAGATATAGACAGATACAGCAAAGCATACATTTTATCAAAGCAATTACAGTCTTTTATTGCATAATTGACAAATCACAATTAAAAGATATAACATTTTTAAAAACAATGTTGTCTACATTTTTCTATTAATATGATTAAATAATTCTCATTTGAAAACAGAATGTGTAAGTTATGAAAAAAAAGGTATCAAGAAAGTTTTTGATTTGTAAAACGATTTAAAATATGTATGGAAAATAAGTATGTTCAACTGATGTTGTAAATTGTTACTTTTTTTAAAAAAACACATGTACAATATAATAAACCTTAGCAAAAAAATGGGGTCTCTTTAAGAAGTCACCATAAATGATTTTTGCTTGTGAAACTAACCCGGATCCCCCTGCGGTTACTATCGCTACTTAAAAGGATCTTTTTCTTTTGGTTTCTTTTTTATTCCATCCTGTGCTAAAAGGGGGATTCGAGGTGAATTTCACCAAAAAAAAATTGCTTACGGTGACTTCTTGACGAGACCCAAAAAATATTATGTATCCATAATAATTATTTTCTCACAAAAAATAGTTTTAACAAATTACTATCACATTTTATACTTGAATCTTATTGTAATCACTTCTTAAAAATTTAACAACAACCATACCAAAAATGAGCTAACAAAAACAAATCTGTAAGCAAATATTAAAACACATTCTGTACTGTATATGAATCTGAATTTTAAAGCATATTAACATCAAATTTATAATAAGTAGTAAAACATCATCACAATTTGGTTCCACACTGAATTCAATTTATCAATAAAATTTTTCAAACAATTGTGTAGACATCATGAAAGAATCTACTCATGTTGAATTGGCACAAAATTTGTACAATAAAATTGGAAAATTTAGCGGCTACTTTAAGTTAAATTGAGAAAAATACGTCAAACACATGCACTTCAAATTGTACACTTTGCTTGCTAAAAATAACATCAACAATGTTTTCTAACAGCAACATTTCCCATCAACACTATATCTAAGTTTAGGACAATACAAAACCATTCAAGGCAATATAAGTCATATCTTCTTCTTCTCCTTTCGGCCTTTCCCATTAGTCAGGGGTGGCCACAGCGTATCATCATTCTCCACATCTTTCTGTCTTCAATGTCCATCTCCTTCACACCAACTTCCTTCATATCTTCTTTTACTACATCTAAAAATCTTCTCTTTGGTTTCCCTCTTCTCCTCTTTTCTGGTAACTCCATTTCCATCATCTTTCTTCCTACATACTCTTGGTCTCTCCTCATGACATGTCCATACCACCTCAGCCTGCCCTCCCTCATCTTCATTCCTAACCGTTCTACCTTAACAGTACTCCTGATGTGCTCGTTTCTAATCTTGTCTTTTCTCGTCACTCCCATAGTAAACCTCAGCATTTTCATCTCTGCAACTTCCATCTCTTCCACTTGTTTCTTTGTGACTGCTACTGTCTCAAGTCCATACACCATTGCTGGTCTTATCACTGAACTGTACACTTTTCCTTTTACTCTAGCTGGTAACCTCTTGTCGCAGATTACTCCTGATACTCTTCTCCATCCATTCCATCCTGCCTGTATTCTCTTCCTTACCTCCCTCTCACAACTACCACTTTCTTGCACCGTTAATCCCAAATACTTAAATTCCTTTACTCTTGGCACTTTTGTATCCGTTATCTTCATTGTTTCGTCATCATTTCCTCCATTTATGCAAAGATATTCGGTCTTTGACCTACTTACTTTCATCCCTCTTCTTTCCAATGCATACTTCCAGGATTCTAATCTCCGCTCCACTTCTTCTCTGGTCTCTTCGCAAATCACAATATCATCAGCAAACAGCATCGTCCATGGTGGTTCTCTCCTTATTTTATCCGTTAGCCTGTCCATTATCACTGCAAACAGGAATGGACTTAACGCTGATCCCTGGTGCAGTCCAACCTTGACCTTGAAACTTTCTGTAGTTCCTACTGCACACCTCACCACTGTTTCGCTTCCCTCATACATATCCTGTACTAGTTGTACATACTTTTCCACTATTCCGGATTTTCTCATGCAGTACCACAGCTCTTCCTGTGGAACCCTGTTGTAAGCTTTCTCTAGGTCCACGAATACACAATGTAGCTCTTTTTGACCTTCCCTGTATTTTTCCATTAACATTCTTAAAGCAAACATGGCATCGGTGGTTCCCTTTCCTGGCATGAATCCATACTGCTGTTTGCTGATCTCCACTCTATCCCTTAACCTGGTTTCAATAATTCTTTCCCATACTTTCATTGTGTGGCTCATTAGTTTTATTCCTCTGTAGTTTCCAGAGCACTGTGCGTCCCCTTTGTTTTTATAGATCGGGATAAGCACACTCCTTCTCCATTCTTCTGGCATCCGTTCACTCATTAATGTTGAACAGCCTGGTCAAAAACTCTATCCCCATCTCTCCCATGCACTTCCAAACTTCTACTGGCAACTCATCTGGTCCAACCGCTTTACCTTTTTTCATCCTTCTTAGTGCGTTCTTTACTTCTTCTCTACTGACACAATTTACCTCTTCATTAACCACTTCTGCTTCCTCTGTCCTAGGTTCTCTGTTATTTTTTTCATTCATCAGTTTCTCAAAGTACTCCTTCCATCTCTTTAACACTGCTTCTGAATTTACCATAACATTACCGTTTTCATCCTTTATAACCCTCACGTGCTGTACATCTTTCCCTGCTCTGTGTCTCTGCCTAGCCAATCTGTACAACTCCTTTTCACCTTCTTTTGTTTCCAATCTAGTATCCAAATCATCATACACACGTCCCTGAATATAAGTCATATCAGATGCCAAAATATAAAAAATAAGTTTCAAAAAACTTTACCATTGAAAAGCAGCAATAACATGGCAAAAGAATTGGTGGAACAATCTAGTATTAGGATAGAATAAATCATGAATAAAAAATAACGTCAAATTTTATTTTCTTACTAATTAACTCAAATGTCACAAAAACTATGCCCATTACATACAATCATTCAAAAACACATTAACATGTCATATGGGTAAAAAACTGGCACATCTCAGAATAAGAAACCACCACTTTAAAAAAATATACATTAAATTACAAATTCTCAAGTTCATGCACCACCACAGTGGCCATGGGTTGTACTAGAAATTATAGACAACACCAATAAATCTTTTCAACTGCAACCTGGAACAAAGTACAAACACAACACCACATCAATAATCCATGAAAGATCTTGGAAGAGTGGGGATGATGCAAAAGTCAAAATCAAGTTTGGCTTTATTAAAAGATTAAAGAATAGCTACTTCAATATCCATCTCAGAACTATGTAAACAATAATATTTGCTTTATTTTATATAAATGCAAAACTGTACTTTTTTGTACAGTTAAGTGCATTGACAAACATGCTTAATAGAAATAGCAAGAGTTTTGTCTCAAAAACAGGATCACTCAAGTCTTTTATTTGAATGGCTGGCACAGAGAACCAGTAATGGACATAACTAAATTTAAGGATGTGCCTTTACACTAGATGGAATGCAAGCATTTGTAATGAGTAGGCACAAAAAGTATTTTCTTTAAAAACCATTAATTGATTTATTTTGTTTGATTCATGAACCATGCATGCACAAATAAAGTTGTGTAAAAATTGTTCAAAAAAATGACGCAATCAATTTAAAAGTGGAATTCCATTTGAGAAAGGCTAAATGGAAATGCTGTAATTGCAGTGCACAAGCCCAGAGCGTAAAAATATAAGCATAAAAAGATGGAAATTTTATTCTTCCTTTATTTACAAAAAAAAATTTTCAATAAATCAATTTAAATCCAAGCCAATGACATCCAACAACCAAATATTTCAAATTATTACTAGATGATATTTTTCATTTGCTGTATTGGCAATAAATACTTTTTTTACTTAATCTACCTGGAACATAAAATTCATTATCATGATGCGAAAAACAATTACAATAACAATGTTTTGCAGAACTATTTTTATGCAATCAAAATTAACAAAATTTGGAATTATGATAGAATAAGTTAAATAGTCTATTGAAATAATGCAAACTCAACTAAAAATAAAGTAGGCTACTGGTAATAGGTATTTAAAAAAATATTATTGTCTTTGGCTTTACTAAAATTGATTTAAAAATTTAAATAAAAAACAACATATAATAGAAATGCATCCTTTAGCTTTAAAAACTTACACATTTATTGCATTGCTACAAATTTATTTTAAGCTTTAAAAAATAACTGAGCATAGTTCAAAACAGATCTTGAGTTGATCACTAAGATTATGTCAAACAATGTCAACTCTTAATAAATAACTTTAAGAAATAATTAAACTTATTGGACTTTAGTATTAAAGATCAGTTGCTACATAAATGCGAACGAATATTTGATGTGAATTGGTGATTCACTATCTTTTTTATTTTTTCTTATTAAGTAAATCTATTTGGGTGTCTTCAAGAAGTCACCGTAAACAATTTTTGGTGAAACTATCCTGAAATCCCCCTACAAAATGAGGAAAGGACTTCTTCAAAAAGCAATGGTAACCACAGGGAGGATACAGTTTGGTTTCATGAACTAGTCACTTACGGTGACTTCTTGAAAGGACCCGTATATTCTTAGTATACTGATATGATGACTGATTTTGCTAAACAGTTTACTATTGTATTACCGTAATGTATTGCAATTTAAATAACTTATTTTTAATTGATACCTATTTATTGCTTTGATAAATGAAGCTGAAAATTAATATTAATGTATTAAAATTTTTTTTAAAAATTATAGTCTTTATTCTTGAAGCAATAAAAAGGTTACACATAAAGTGCACAATTAGATTATATTTTGAAATTCCACAAATTTTTAAAATTTAGTTAATCTAGAAAAAACTTGCCAAGACATAACCCTGTCCAAGTTTCTATGCCGAAATATGCTAGTTATTTGTATTTGAAATAATCCCAAACCAGCTAAATGCCTAAGATTTTATAGAAATCAAATTTAAGTAAATAACATTAACTTATTGGCCATGTCTAGTTTTTATAACATTAAAACCGCATTTATCTAACTTAATACAGGTAATACCAGTTGACCTGCCAGCCGTTTGTACTCTAGTCGAGTGAGCGGAAAGCGTAAAAAGTTGAAATATTTTAACTTTGAAATTTTTCCGCTAAGCACGAAAAATCTTGCACTTTGGCGTTTTTTTCCGCTTTCCGCTTTTAGTGTGAACTAACTTTCCGCTTTGGTTTTTTGCGCTTTCCGTCTTTCCGCTTGATTTTTCCTCTTCCGCTTTCAGTGTGAACCTACGTTGGCGTATCGGACTGTCTCAGTTTGAATATGATATTGTTTATCGTGCAGGAAAATTTAATACCGCCGCGGACACGATGTCTAGAATATATTGTGCTAATCTAAATTTTTCGTCATTGTATGAGATACACGCCGGACTCTGTCACCCAGGTATAACTCGTACTTATCATTTCATTAAAATGAAAAATTTGCCCTACTCTATTGTTAAAGTTCGTAAAATTGTAAATGAATGTCGCATTTGTGCTGAAATCAAACCTCGTTTTCATAAGCCGATCGAGTCGCATTTTATAAAAAAAGAAATAAGTAAAATTTGCTACGCTACATTAGTAGCCCAACGCTATGCCTTTGAGCTTAGAATTCGTCATCTTTTGCTTGCAAATCATTAAAGTTATCTCACCGGTCACTCAAGTTGTTTACTTGTAATTGTCAAAAATCAAGATTTTTTGAACAATAGAATTTTTATTGTTTTTGATAAAAGAAAATTTTTCATTTTGCAATCAATTCATCTTTTCTAAGTCATCATGAAAACGTATTGCTGAATACGAAAAAACTTTTAATTTTTGAAATTTAGTTATATGGTCAGAAGTCTTGTTAATGTCCTTATTATAATACGAGTATTTACTCTTTATCTCCCATTCTTGCTGAAAAACAACAAGCGTTTTATGGTTAAAGTAGCGATTAAGCAATACTTACAAAATCACGCAAATTTAACAACGATGATCTACAGTTTATCCATAACGAGGTTAGTAAACTTCTTAGTGACAACCTTATAGAGCCGTCGTATTTTCTATGGCGTGCTCAAGTACTGGTAACGAAAGATGAACGCCATAAACGTCGAATGGTTGTTGATTACTCCCAAACTATTAACAAATTTACGCTACTAGACGCTTACCCCTTACCTAACATAAATGAGCAAGTAACTGAAATTGCAAAAGGTACAGTTTTTAGCACTTTAGATTTAAAATCTGCTTATTACCAACTTCCATTATGTCCTGAAGACCGACCATATACGGCTTTTGAAGCCTGCAGGAAGTTATATCTGTACACCTGTTTACCGTTTGGAGTCACAAACGGTGTTTCTTACTAACAACGTGTGATTGACCAATTGATTGACAAATATCGTTTAAAGGGAGTTTTTGCTTATGTTGATAACATCACTGTTTCTGGCTATGACAATGCTGACCATGATTTAAAACTAAAGGCGTTACTAGCAGCTTCCCAAGCTGAAAACTTAACTTTTAACACTGATAAATGTGTTTTTGAGAAAAACCAAATAGACTTGTTGGGATATCGTGTGTCTCACCTAAAGATACGGCCTGATCTCAAACGATTGCGCCCTCTGCGTGAACTACCCCTGCCTAAAAGTAAAACGGAACTTCAAAGAGCGATCGGTATGTTTTCGTACTATGCAAAGTGGCTTTCTGATTTTTCTTTAAAAATTAAATTTCTTATTGAATCTAACAAAAACAATGCTTTTCCTCTATCTAATGAATCGGTAAGAGCGTTTAAAATGCTTAAATCTGAATTAACTTCTGCTTGTTTAACTTGTGTGAATGAAGGATTGCCTTTTACAGTAGAATGTGATGCTTCTAATCATACTTTAGCAGCTAGTCGAAATCAAGGTGGTCGCCCTATTGCTTTTCATTCCCGGACTCTTTCTCCCAGCGAACGTCGATACTCGGCTGCCGAAAAAGAAGCGGCGGCCGTCATCGATGCCGTACGAAAATGGAGTCATTTTTTATTTTCTGGACGCTTTCGGCTGATTACTGATTAACGAGCTGTGTCTTTTCTGTTTAGCCCCAACGCTTAGGAAAAATTAAGAATACGAAAATTCAACTTTGGAGAACAGAGCTGGGCAATTTTGATTACAATATTGTTCATAGGCCGGGCAAGCAAAATATTGTTCCAGATACTCTATCAAGAGTGTGTAGTGTAATGTACAACGGGCTTAATCTAATGGAAATGCACAAAGTACTTGGCCATCCAGGAGTTACTCGATTGTCACATTTCGTAAAAACCAAGAGCTTACCATTTTCTGTCGAAGACGTCAAAAAGGTATGTTCAAACCAGGGCTGCGAACTCGAAGCAATTTTAATTGAGTTCGAGTTCTTTAAATTTCAATTTTTCGAGTTCGAGTTCGAGTTCGAGTTCACAAAATAAAGTTGAAAAAATACAGTCGGAATAGAGTTAAGAGAATAATTCAACCGCGAAAAACTGAGTATATGTTAAAAATGCTTTGTCATCAATGTTACCAATTTTAATCTATTATTAAACAAAATAAAAGAGGATAGCAAATTATAATTTGGTACCAACGCTGAGAAATGTTATAGTTAAATTTACTCATTAAATGAACTCAAACATCACAAACTTTTTTCAAGTTCGAGTTCAAGTTCGAGTTCAGAAATTTTTATTTTTCAAGTTCGAATTCGAGTTCGAGTTCGGCCAAAATTGCCGAGTTCTTCGAGTTCGAGTTCGAGTTCGAGTTCGAGTTCGAGTTCGCAGCCCTGGTTCAAACTGTCAAATTTGTGCTGAGATAAAATCGCGCTTCTTTCAAAAACCTGTAGAAACTCTTGTTAAAGCTATGCACCCATGGGAAAGACTAAGTGTCGACTTCAAAGGTCCGTTACCAGGTAAAAATAAGTAATGTTTGTTTGTTGTCGATGAATTTTCCTTTTGCCTTTCCATGCAAAGACATGAGCTCAACTACGGTAATATCATGTTTATCAACTTTGTTTAACATCTTCGGATTACTACTTTATGTTCATAGTGATCGTAGTTCAAGTTTTATTTCCAGGAAACTAAAACAATACTTGAACGATCGAGTAGTGGCTACCAGTAGATCAACGCCATATCACCTTACTGGTAACGCACAATGTGAGCGAGTGAACCAAACTGTTTGGAGAACGGTAAAGTTAATGCTACGTAACCTGAATTTACCAGAGTCTTTATGGGAAACTGTGGTTCCTCAATCTTTACAAGCTGTTAGATCCTTACTATGCACGACAACTAACGCAACGCCCAATAAACGCTTCTTAAACTTTC
Source organism: Diplosoma virens (assembly GCA_963680785.1). Classification (NCBI taxonomy): domain Eukaryota; kingdom Metazoa; phylum Chordata; class Ascidiacea; order Aplousobranchia; family Didemnidae; genus Diplosoma; species Diplosoma virens. The sequence goes on from OY796889.1 coordinate 28,120,629, forward strand.
ACCGCAGAAGTATGTTGGGGCGCTCTCTTCCTAACTGGTTGTTGCAACCTGGGCCGCTACTGTTGCGGCGTTCGTGCGAACAAAGAATCAACCTCTTGTTGACGTAGTGGAACTAGTTGAAGCAAATCCTAACTTCGCTATCGTAAAATTTTCAGACGGTAGAGAGTCAACAGTTTCTGTTACAGACTTGGCTCCTTCCCCAACCCGCGAAGTGGAAGCAAATGAAACCAATCTTTATGTCCCTTATCCTACCAGCAATGCCGAAACAAGTGAAGTCAATTCTTCTGTCTCTTTTTCAACCCACGAAACCGAAGCAAACGAAATCGATCCTTATGTTGTAGCTCGACCACAATCAACGTCCAACGCTCCTTTAAATGAATCTCAAAGCAGTGAATTGCATGAAGAGAGATCTCAACAAGCACTGCCTTCCAATTTCCGCTAAATCGTTCAGACTTGAGACGCTCGACTCGAACGCGTAAACCACCGGACAAATTTGGCGTATACGTAACTCACTAATTTTGTTTGTTTTAATGTGTGTTTTATTTTTCGAGCGGTGGAAGATTGTCATGATTTAACCTGGACTCAAACCATTCTAACACTTGCCTTATTCATAAGTTTATTTATTTCTCTCGTTGTCATCTTCTTATGTAACTTGCTGCCTAGGCGCAAACTTCTTTTTAACTTTAAATAGCAATCTGGTTTTGTTTAATGGATTTTAGATAATTTATTTTCAAACGCTTAATTCTATTCGGATTGTTATTATGATTGCTTTCTTTTCAGATATTAGTAACGATTTTGTGAATAAAAGCCTAGTTTACGGTTTACTTTATGACAATTAATTAAATGTATTCAAGTAATTGATCAGTCTAAAGCAATGATTCTCAAACTGTGTGCGATTTCTTGTGCTGCAAAACTTTTAAATAACCAATAGTCTATAAATCTATTTAAATTTTTGGCTTTTGCTTTTTGTATTAATTATATTTTAGTACACTGTGAAATAATAATAAAGAAAATTTTTTCAAGGAGGGCATAGTTATTAATAATTGTTTGGAACCGCCGTTTCCAATAATTGGAAACTATTAGCAACTAAGCAGCTTTGTAAATAATGTTTTACTTTGAACTTGGCCAAGGTCTACGCTACGTAAATTTGTTGCTATAATTTAGCTAACAATACTATGCAAGGCCTGCAAGGGTCCTGCGAAGGCAGTCTGTACAGAACTGCTGCCGATTTGGTCGCGAGCAATGTAAAGCCATCATTTGGTCTTCCCGCACGGGTTTCATGGGGTTTATATCTTTTCAACAAAAAGAGAAAAGCATTATTGACCCATTGAATAAACTTATATAAATGTATTACTTGCGAAAATTTGCGAACTCGTGTTCACAAATATAAGGTGTTGCCATTAAATCCTAATATATATTTTTTATCACAGCAATTTTAAATAGTGTGGCAAAAAAATTATTCGGTACGCATAACCTCCTTTCCCTTCTTACAAACCTGTTCAAAGTAAAAAATTTTTTAGTCTTTACTTGAAGTTTTAAGACAAAATGTTGTTTCTAGAACCTTTTCATTTACAACAGCGATTAAACAAAGCCCACAAGAAATAATTTTATTTCTTTTGACTCTTTCACTGTTTTGTATTCGTGCAGACTTTTTTTGGACCGATGACCATTCCAATTGAGCCATCTCATTTTAAATGATTCAAAAAAATTAATCATGGTGTTAAAATTTTTCGAAAATTTCTGGAAAAGATGTATCATCTTCTATATATGCAATATCTAATATCAAGTCATTCCTATTTTTAGTTGAAAGTCTTTGTTTTATCACAATCAATTTATCTTTTCCAAGTTAAATGAAACATAATACCATAATATCTGCTGTTAACCTTTCTGATTTGCAGGAAAACGTCGATAGCTTTATTGTTAAAGTAGCAGTGTGCATAACCTTGATATTTTTAATTAGCTTTGAATCGTTTTTTTAAACAGTTACTGTAATGCCTCGTTCCATTTCTTGTGTTTAAACCTCAGTTTTTTTGAAAACATTTTTATTTTATCATTACTTTAGTATTGAACTTATACTTTTCAAAAAAATGTCTTTCTGCGGCTTTTTTAAAAATTGCGGCGTATTTCTATTGCGGCGTATTTTCTATTGCGGCGTATTTTAAAAATATAGAAAAACTTTTATTCAATTATCTTAATTTTTTTTCTGTGCACAGCATAACTTCTGTGAATCACTAAAATTTGACTTGTGTCATGCATTAAAAGTGTTGGACGAGACAAGAAGAAACATCATTCTTTAAAATTGTTTGTTTGAACAGTTTTTTTACATGCTGAAAAATATATAATAAAATTATTGCAAGCGAACGTGAACACGTGTATCTGTATTTGTAGTTATTATTGCTAAGAAAAAAATCTTTTGCAATACAAAACTTCTAGATTCATGTTGATAAATTCCGTGAATTTTTCAAAAACCATTCATGTTATATTACGAGGGTCAGTCAATAAGTAATGAGACTTTCTCAATAACTTTGGTGTTCTTGGAGTTATGCAACTGAAATTTTATGTGATGATTATGAATGGAGTTGTCATCTTATTTACAACAAAACTTGTTTATTTTCAGATTACTGTAGGTGTGACGATAAATTGAAATGACTACTAGGCTAGGAAACAGCTCATGCTTGGAACAAAGAGGAGTCATCAGATTTCTGTTGGCAGAGAGTGTAAAATCATGTGAGATTCTGTCTAGAATGCAAAGACAATATGGTCCTTCCTGTATGTCTAGAGCAAACTTCTACAAATGGGTGCAAGCATTCAAAGATGGACGCGAAAGCATTACTGATGATCTGAGAAGTGGAAGACCTGTGGATGTCTCTACCCCAGAAGCAGTACAGGCAGTTGAAGACCTGATCAAATCTGATAGAAGGGTCACTTTAGATGAAATTGCTACAAACTTGGACATCTCCCATGGCACAGTGTACGCAATTGTGCGTGAGAAGCTGCGTTTTTCAAAAGTCAGCTGTCGCTGGGTTCCAAAGATGTTAACGGATGATCACAAAATGCAGCGCCTGATGGCTTCCAGAGCATCACTACGCAGATACAGAAAGGAGGGAGATGTATTTCTATCGAGAATAGTGACAACTGATGAGACCTGGGTCTTTCATTATGAACCTGAATCGAAACGACGATCAATGGAGTGGAAGCATGTTTCTTCCCCAGTGAAGAAAAAATTCAAATCTCAGAAAAGTTTAAGGAAAGTGATGCTCACTGTGTTCTGGGACAGAAATGGGCCGATCACTATCAGTTTCTTGGAAAGGGGCAATACTGTGAACTCAGAGAACTACTGTGAGCTTCTAACTCAAGTGAAAAAAGACATTAAGAACAAACGGAGAGGACTTCAATCAAGAGGTGTGATTCTCCTTCAGGATAATGCAAGGCCCCACACAGCAGCAAGAACCCTAGCCAAAATTGAAGATTTAGGCTGGAAACTTCTAACACACCCACCCTACAGCCCAGACCTTGCACCATCTGATTTTCACCTCTTCGGCCCACTCAAAGAGAGTATGAGGGGAATTCACTTCCAGACTGATGAAGAAGTGAAGGCTGCTGTGAGCAACTGGCTAAGGACCCAGTCCACGGAATTCTATGCCAAAGGAATAGACAATCTAATATCAAGATGGAACAAGTGTGTTGCAAAGGAGGGAGACTATGTTGAAAAATAAAAAAGCATTTTTTGATTACCAGTCATTGCAAACTTGAGTTATTAAAAAAGTCTCATTACTTATTGACTGACCCTCGTAATTTAAAGAAATGATCTGACAAAATATTGCTTAATAAAATACGGTACTTTATTTTATTAAGAAAAAAACAAATTAATTTTAATTTCTATTTCGTCATTCTGAGTTTTATTTTTAAATTTTGTTTGCTATTTCATTGGTTTGTTTGTTCGAAAACTCTTCGAGTACTAGTTATCATCAGGGCTGGGTAGCCAGCTTGATTTTCGTCCAAAAAAGTAATAATTTTTAAAAAGAAGGTCATCACTTTCAAACAGAATCCAAAATTTCCATATCCAAAATGTCAGTGTCCAAAATGTCCTATATTTTAATGTGGAGACTAAAACGCTAACAATACAACCCTGCATGCAACGTCATGTTTATTGTTCGGCGGAACACTTCAATTATATGCTCGAATATATTCCGCGAAACACTTCAAGTAAGTTTGCGGAACACAGTTTGAAAAACGCTAACTTACATCAATCACATGACACTGTACCTCATTGCTACAACTTGCGCTTCTATGACATTACAATAATCATTGTCAAGATTTACAGCGAATAAAAATACGTACAAAGTTAAAAGTAGGGCATCGAACCGTTAAAAATAATGTTCTGGTTCACATTCAGATTCATCAAATTTAATTTTTACGAGTTCGATTCTGGTTCAGGCTAAGCAAATTTTATTTTGAAAGGTTCAGTTCCGGTTCAGCTCATGTTCGGGTTCAAAAAAATTATTAGCAGTCAATACGAATTTTCAATTCAAATTTAGTTCAATCCGTAATTTTAATCAAATAACTTTTATCTCCATTTTTGCAAGCGTGTAAACTAAAATGGCTTGTGGATCATAACCATAGACAAACCAAACGAAAGAATTTGGGAAAGAAAGACTAAGCAATTTTGCCCAAATCATGGTTTTGCACGATTTTACTACGAATCCTAAACGTAACAAATTTAACTAAGCAGAATATATTAGCTTTGTTTATGTACCTGAAATTTTTTGGTGGCCAAGTAATCAATTAAATTTATGCTTTGAAATAATCAATTGTACCCTTTCAAAAATTTTTTTTATTACTGTAAATCTGGTGTACAGCACTTTGAAATAAACTATTTGTACGTAAAATAACTTTCTTTCTTCAAAGAAAAATTTTTACAGTTGCATTTTTATGCCTCAAAAAGCATGGTCAAAGCCCAAAAAATCAAATTGCTTTGCTGGTGAACAAGTTGAGATGGCAATGATACTCCTATTGCCCTTCAATTTGTAAGGTTTTGTTTGTAGTCAAATAATATTTCATGGGAATAACTGGCATATATTTTTAGAGAAACATGGTAAATACTGTAGTTGCATATTTTAAAAAAATAAAAAATTTTAAAGTAGAAATGTTTCTTGCACGCATATAGGTTTTAAAAATTTAAAAATTTATAAATTATTCACCGGAAAACTATTTACTGTAGTTGTAAATTTAAAACAGACTTTATATATTTCAGCAATATTAAATAAATGTATAATAACCCTTTTGCTAGCCACAAAAGTACAAACGAAAATTTGTTGTAAATTTATTTTTAATATCAAGTTTTTTGGCTATTTTATGCTAGTGATCGAGTCTTAAAACTTCTTTATTTTGGTGTTTATGCATTTATTAGATACCTTTTGGACTGGCAAATTATACGCATATTTATAATAAATAGGATGTAGCATTAAGAGTCTAACTACTTTCTACTTTGTCAGCACGCTATAGCGTAATAATTTGGGATCGCTGAATTTAACAAAATTAATTTTGTCAAAATTTGACTTTGTTGAATGCCGTTTCGATCAAAAGTTGTTTCGATCAAGTGTCGTTTTGATCAACTGTCGTTTTGATCAAGTGTCGTTTTCATCAACTGTCGTTTTCATCAAATGTCGTTTCGATCAAACGTCGTTTCGATCAAGTGCCGTTCGATCAAGTGTCGTTTGGTCAAATGTCGTTTTGATCAATTGTCTTTCGATCAAACGTCGCTCGATCAAGTGTCGTTGGATCAAGTATTGTTTCGATCAAATGTCGTTTCGATCAAATATCGTTTCGATCAAGTGTCGTTCGATCAAACGTGGTTCGATCAAGTATCGCTTGATCAACTGTCGTAGCACCCGCGATTGACACGGTCGCAGTTCAAAATCTACTCTTGTCATTCCGTTACAAATTAAACTTAAATTACTTCTTTTTTCGAAGAAATTATCACCATGCTGCTTTAGTTCACCTTTAGTATAAATTGTTGACTATATAATTTAGTTAGCAGCTTTAGTGTGGCAATGGTAGCTTTGGTTCATTGATTTTGCCAGTTTATTTGCAAGCATGTAAGATATAGAATCATTAATAGGCTGACAATGTTTTATAAATTGTCTTTGAACAAATTGGATCATTTCATTCCATTACAACCAATAAAAATAAAAACATTTTATCTATAAAACTTATTACTTTATACGCCTAATGCGCTTAGTACATAATTTCATTTAACTCATGCCATAATTCATTATCATAGTTCACTACCGGTCATTAGTTAAAACTAACTCTGTAATGCAACTGGCAATAACAAAAAAGTCGTGTATCTTTGCACTAGGTTATTTAACAAAGTTTAAAATGATCATCATAGTCTTAAGATCTAATTTTTATTTATAAGTTTATTTTGTAATGTTTGGTGCGTCTTCATTTCAATAAATTTTTCACTTTAATGCTTTAGCCTACTATCTATTTGAAACTGCACTTTCTTTATTCAGCCCACATGACTAATTTTTTGCTTTGACTTATCGCCTAGAAAGTCGTTTAAAAAGTCACTGTTTTGCCGCACAAGAGGTATAGTGACCAACAAATTGTGGCAATTTCAATATAAAATGGCGACTGATCTAAGCCTAAATAAAATTAAAATCAGAACATCAAACCGGATCCGTTTAAAATAAAGTTCCGGTTTAAGTTCAGGTTCAGCAAGTTTAATTTCCTGGGTTCAGCTCCGGTTTAGGTTAAGCAAATTTAATTTGATCCGTACGAACTTCCACAGGGTGTGGAATGATTCCAACAGAAACGCTTTCAATGTTGTCATCCTTCAATTCTGCAAGTGCTCTGTGAATTTCTTCAGTTGTCATTCCTCGTTTACGAAACAGGTTATTGCAAATCTATTTCAATATTTAGGTACTGAAGTTCTCAACGGTTACTGTAAAAGTAAAAGAATATTTGAGAAAAATTGACTTTGCTGACATGATGTCATTGTCCCATAAATGAGACATAAAAGTTAAACATTTAGTATACTCACATGATGACTTATTCACATCAATTTTATGTTTTAGTCTGTGTATCTGTCTTTCCTATTAGTAATTAGGCAGCATACCCTCACTGGGCTGTAGTCACATTGACACTGGTTGCAATATTGCAAGTTTGGCCGCGGAGAGCTAAAATTAGCTCTACTTGTATTGTTCTAGAGTCAAGAATTATAAACTTTTTGATCTGGTATTTACAAAAAACATAGAATACTTGATTATTATCCTGTAAGAAAAGATAGCTATGAAATATATGCATCAATATAAGTTCCAGTGAAATTTTAATTTACGTACGTCCCAAAAAAAGGACGATGGCCGTTAATGTAATAACACTACACCCATTATATGTTTTTTTTCGTTTTTTTTTTTTGAAAAAAAGCAATTTTTATTAGAAAGAACATGTTTATTTATATCGATGCCATATTTTTTAAAGGCCTCCCAAGCTGGAGAAATCTACTTTGAAAAAGGAAGAAAATCCGAGCCACATGGAATATCTTACAAGAAAAACCATAGAATTCCACAAGTAAATTGATATTATAAAGATTTTGTTTACAATTTTATCTACTAAGTCATGGTTGGATAGTTTCCTTGTAAATTGTTTGAATATACAGCGTAATATTTTAAATTCATGTGCATCAATATTTTTTTAAGAACTTTTGATGTGTAAAGTTATTCTTGTTTATAAATAATTGAATTTTAGATGTTTAGTAATAAAGATGTATCATACTAATTGTTTCGATTATATTTTTTATTTTTTATTAGTCAAATTACAGCCGTGCTTCTGATAAAAAATTATTTAATAAAATAAACTAAATAATTTTATTCCATATAAAGTTAGAAACATATGATAAAACTTTTATAAAAATTTGTTAAAATAAAAAAAATTGATATTTCGCTTTTTATTAATTTTTGTTTTGTTATTTTCTTCTCATTTTTCTTATATACAACATTTTAATTTATAAACTAAACTTTTTAAATAGTTACAAACAATGTTTAATAAAAATATTTCACACCGGATTTTTCGGGTGTTTGTACTTTTTAAAGATGGATCATTTCTTTAGTTTGGGATATATGTCGGCAACCTGCGACTTGAAGTCGCAAGTGGCTCCTTAAACTCAACTTTCTTTAACAACTTTACTTTTTCCAACCAAGTTTTTTGTGCCATTGCTGACTGAGTTGAAGAAAAAGTTATCCTAATAAACAGAGTGAACAGTGAAGTTGGTTGTTTTGGTTTTGTCAAAACAGTCGCACTATCATTTCATTGTTACTTAACATTCACTGAAAACTGAGTGGTATTTAGCTTTAATGCAATCTTGCAACCATGCAATGGAATTCATTGTCCAAAAACATAAAAAAAATGTGTGTGATGTTTGTTTTTGTGCCATTCTCAGCACTCTCAACGAGCAGTGTTTTTTTTAAGGTGTTTTGAGGAACCGAAACGGTCTCTCAAAATTGTCCAGCGGTCTCTCAAAATCTGCTACTACCATAGCCGTACCTGCCGGGGGTGCAGGGGGGGCAATTGCCCCCCCAAGTTTCGAAGATTTGGGCAAAATTAAGATTTTTCGGGCAGTGAGAAGAAAATATTTGGGCAAAACCATAGTTTTTCGGGCAGCGATATGAAAAATTTGGGCAAAGTCAGGAAATTTAGAGAGGTGATGATGAGGAACTGCAAGAAATAATAATCCAAATTTAGGTGAAGACCTTTTTTTTTTTTTTTTTTTTTTTAGAGATCACCATGATTTTAGGACAAAATTGGTTTTTGTCTGAGAAACTCAGACAATTTTTTTGTCATATCCGAAATGTACTCTAAAATCATGATTTGGGCAAACGTCACAAAATTTGGGCAAAACTTCATTGCCCCCCCAAAATTTTTTGGGCTGGTACGGCTATGGCTACTACAATAGTGTAAACAAAGCTAAGTATGCTCAGGAACAATAGGAAAAAAATTAGCGCTTTTTCAAAATTGCTTAGAGGTTCCTCAAGCCAAACCTTAAAAAAAACACTGTCAACAAGCTCAAAATATGTTTACAGAATCCGATTACGTAGTTTGTAACCAGGTTGAAGATGTAAACTCAAACTTTTAAAGCACTACCAAACTTCTTTGTTGCCGAAAGAAAAAAAAAAATATTTTTTTCCTAAACGGACTTTGCGATAATACAATGGCATTCATTGTTCGAAAAAACAAAAAATTATGTGTGTGATATTTGCTTTTGTGCCATTCGCGGCACTTTTGCCCGAATAAAATAGTTATCTAATATATCGGGTGTCCCAATAAATCGGACTTGACTATACTTAATCAAATTACTAAACAAAAAAGCGTCTAGCAATAAAAGAAGAATTAGCTTTTCTGACAACTTAAGTATGTACAAGCGTCTGGTATTGAACCAAGCCGCGTTCTCATTCAAAATCGAATACTTCTGTTTTATTGTCACGTTTGTTTAGTGCAGTGTCAAACAATAATAAAATAATGCTTTCTTATCTGTAGTCCATCGCCAAAAAATACAAAAGGAACGCTTCTTTCTGACGCTTTTTGTTGTTAAGTAAGTAATTTGATGAAGTATAGTCGAGTCCGCTTCATTGGGATACCTGATAATTCAGACAATTATTTATTCGGGTAAAGTGCTGAGGTTGACACAAAAGCAAATATCACACACATAATTTTTTGTTTTTTCGAACAATGAATGCCATTGTATTATCGCAAAGTCCGTTTAGGAAAAAAATAATTTTTCTTTTTTCTTTCGGCAACAAAGAAGTTTGGTAGTGCTTTAAAAGTTTGAGTTTACATCTTCAACCTGGTTACAAACTACGTAATCGGATTCTGTAAACATATTTTGAGCTCGTTTTAACCATTTTGAAAAAGCAAGAAACAATGCGAATAATTCAGATCTAAAGCAGCAGGTTTGGTAGTGTAATTTACAATTTAGATGCTGTGGTAGCCCGAATCATAGCCGTACAAGCCGCAGGGGCAGAAAGGAAAAAATTTATCTGGTAAAACCAACCATTTCTGCTTCATTTACTGCTAAAAACGCAAGTAAAGATCAAAAATGTCTTTCTATTAAATCTAAGTGACATTCGGGTATCTCTGTGGAAAATGCGAAATCATGGGCGATCCTCGAAAAAATTTATGCAAAAATAGATTGCCCCAATTTTTAGTCTGGTACGGCTATGACCAAAATAAACATTTTTAAATTTTGACTGTTGCGGTTAATCTATACTAATTTTTAGGCGTTAAAAACAAGTAAAAATCCTAAAAATTAGTAAAAAGACTTTGATTGAATGCGTCATGTCATAAACCAGGAATGTTCAACCTGCCGCCAGCCGTACATTTTCATGCGGCCTGCTACTCACTCAAATTATGTTTGTTATTTTTTATTTAATCTATCTTTAGCTGAATTGTTAGTTAAGAATTTATCTTCTGGACGAATAACCCATATTATTCTAATCATTAAAATAAACTTAAAGTTAGAAGATTAATCTTAAATCAGCATATCATCATTTTTGAAGCTAATTTCTGAAATAAAACGTTTTCCAAAAGTCAAGTGAAAAACAAAGAAGGTCTTCACTTTACTTTTAGCCTAACAAAATAACAAAATAACTGGTCACAGGTCAATATATTCACTGGAATTCCTTTGGACCAAAACAACGTAAAACAAATCTCATTGATACTTTAACACATCGAGCCTTAAAAATCTGCTCTAAATCCACATTAAAACATGAACTAGATAATATTCGCTCTATTCTTGTACAAAATGGTTATCCAGAATTCCTTATTGATTCGAGAATTTCTAAAAAACTTTTACGTTTCCAACAAAACACTAAAGAAGGCCCCAAAAAATGTCCTGTCTATGTAAAACTACCTTGGATTGGCGAAAATTCCCTGAAATTTGAAAGAAAAATAAAATTATCTATTAATAATTGTTTTGGAGCGGTCCAACCACGAGTGGTCTTTTCCACCAGACGAATTTTACCTGCTATACATAAAGACGTTCTTCCCACTTTTCAACAAAGTAACGTCGTATACGAATACGTGTGCCACTGTGATAGTCGGTACGTGGGTCGAACGTCTCAACGTTTGCAGGACAGAATCCGCCAGCATGTGCCGAAGTCTATTCGGAATAGAACCAGTAAAGAACGTAAACAACCAGAACGTCCAGGTAAACTAGCTAATTCAATACCGCACTGTGACTCAGCGATTGGAAACCATTTGTTACATAACCAAAAATGTGCATCTCACTATAAGGACAATCAATTTTTTATTCTCTCTAAAGCACGATCCGATTTCCACTTATCAGTCTTAGAATCAATTTTCATCACTCTTCGAAAACCTAATTTGTGTAGACAGAAAGAGTTTGTTTACAAACATAAATTGTTAGCATAATTTAAAAATTTTCTTTTTTAGTTCCAAATTTTAACACAAAGCTTGCATAATTTTGTTCCTTTTTTTGCCAAAAAAAAATTTCTTACGCTGACGAAACGTGATTTTATTTATTAATACTTTTCAATTATTATGATAACTACATTAACCTTAATTTTTAGCCAATCAGAATCAGCTTTATAACTTTTGAAATACTACATTCAGTTCTGCAATTCATTCTAGCGAAACCTCCTGAAGAGAGCTAGACGAAAACGTTCGGGTTTTCAAAACAGCCTTTTTTAAGGCTACTTAATTAACAAAAGAGCTTTAAATGAAGCATTTGTTGTTAAAAACAAAATAACTTTTCGAGGGTTACTGGTTTTCCGCTTTTGTTATAGAATGTCGTCGCTGTCTTTAATGGATAAGATTTAAAATGTGTATAATTGTTCTGCTGGCCGCGGTTTTGACCATCCTGTCATAAATAATGAATTTTATATTTTGAAAGAGATTTGCAGTGGTGAAAAAACAACTTATTGTTAACTCAAAGTTAAAAGCTCAAATTATATGACATTAACCAACTTTTTAACTGACAACAAATGTGAAAATTCTAAGTCAAAAAACTTCGAAAATACCATAATTCCATTTTATGAAAAATAGCATTTGCTAGGTTTTTTTTGAAAAATAAATCAAAAATAAACAAAAAAAATGCACTAAAGTTAATAGACCTTTACTAAAACACCCTAGGTTCTTTAAGTCACGGTAAAGGTAAGCTTGGTTTCACGTTGAATTTATTACATATTTTGTGAAGTGTCCTGAGACAGGCAGGCTGATGAGGTTTAAAAACGCCTTGCAGTGTTGTCTTGTATTTTCTTGATGAAGAGAGGATTGAACCAAATAGCGTTTCTTTTTATATTTTCACTTTTGCTTCTTTGTTTATGATTATTGAATATTGCAAAACAAGACTAATCCAAAATATATACAAAGATAAGTACTTTTATTATGACTAAAATAGTACTTAATCATGAGAATCAGAACAAAATTTATTTGTTAATTTAGATTACAACCCAGTACACATAAAAAAATTTCAAAAACCGCAGCAGTCTGTTCCGCCAAAAAACGGCTCATCAGGCGATTATTTGAATCAAATAAAAACAATAAAAACAAAAATAAATATACAAATATATAAATCGAGAAATAAAACTAAAAAATAGGAAATTTAAAAAATCATAACAATAAAATCCTTGAATAACTGGAAAAACTACGAAACAGCTTTTTCTTATTAAAGAAGCGCAACTGCACGGACGCAAGTAGATCTCTTTTCACTGGCAAGTGACATGGAATAGCTAAAGTGTTGATATACGTATAAGAACAATCATGAGTAATAAAAAATAGAAAAATCATAAGTAACTAAACAAAACGGGTTCAATGCCCAAGGAGATTACGGAAAATATTTTAGTTTGAATTTATTTTTATGACGACACCTGTCGGTGAGTTTCATTTTTTTATTGAATATCCGCCGAGAAATGGATCAGCCAAAAGAATGGCTGGTTTTTCATCAAGGCAAAAGTTACACTTAGCGGCACCTGGTTAATAGGTTTTGGAGTTGGCCAATATGCCCTATTCAATACGAGAATCCTTCCCATTATCTATGCTTCCCATAAGGCTTGCAATAGTTCGACTCCGTTTTGCAGCAACCATAGTAGCATTTGGGAGGGTCGTTGCCATCAGTTAAAATGCTGGGTTTATAAATAATAGCTTTCTTCCGGCAATTGCCAATTAGGGGCATTTAATCTTGCATCGACATTTGCAAGGAGGATGTGCATTATTGTATTTTTATGCCAAGATACTTCTGTTGTGTCTAGATAGGATCGCTGTCATGTTCGACATGCAGCTGTAGCTGTTCTTTACCGTATTTTTGTTACAAATGTTGTGGAAACGGTAAAGGGAAGGGAAAGTGTTTTTCAAGTAAGTTAAGGAAAGTTTTGCCAATATTGGTCTTCACGTGCTCACTGAATGGCGGCTTATACCATAAAACTTTTCGTTTTCTTTTTTTTTGTTTTATCTGGTACGGTGAGGTTACTGGAATATTGGTACTGCAATTCGTTGTGGTATCCACTTTTTGCATCACAGAAGCAGCTGCATGCCAAAAATGGTAGCAATACTGTCCAGACATAACAGAAGTATTTTGGCATCAAAATTGACACATCCTCCTTGCAAGCGTTGACGCAAAGTTAAATACCCCTAATCGGCAATTGTGGCAAGAAAACTATTCTACGTCACTCGCCGGTGAGAAGAGATCCACTTATATCCGTGCAGTTGGAATTTTTTAATACAAAAAAGCTGTTTCGTAGTTTTTCCAGTTATTCTAGAATTTTATTGTGATGATTTTTCAAATTTTCTATTTTTTAGTATTATTTTTTGATTTATAAATTTGTATATTTATTTTTGTTTTTGTAGTTTTTATTTGATTCAGATAATCGCCTGATAAGCGGTTTTTTGGCAAAACAGACTGCTGCGGTTTTAAAAAAAAATTTATTTGTAGGTTTCATCTAAATTAATAAATATATATTGCAAGAGTGAATCAAATCTTTTAAACAATGATTGAATAAATTTTGTATTATATATGTATATTAGATTATTACATAATTTTCTTGTTGTCTGATTAAATTAACAGCATGGCACATCTATTTGGTGAAATAAGAAAATCTAACATAAATCAAAAAATAAACTATTGCATTTTACCAAGAAGAAAAGATAATTTGGCAGTAACTGAAAGTTTGGAGGGATAGCTCAGTATGACAACAGTCTGACTTGCAAGGAAAAGGACACGAGTTTGATGCTCAAGAGTTTATTTGAGAGATTTCCTTTATTCTATGGTAAAGGCACTTTATGACAAATTCCTAAATGGAGTCAGGCTACTTAGCTACTCTACTTAACATAAACAACAGCAACCAGGCCATACGACCATACGAAGAAGAGTAATATAAGGTTTTTCTCAAAAGCAATAGGAAAAAGGCTATTGTTGCATCTAAATAGCCCTTTTTCTTTTTTGATCATAGATACACGCTTCACAGGCGGCGGCATGGCGATTTGCTTTGTCGTCGATTCGACTCATTTAGTTTGAGTTTGTCGTCGCAGCAGATGATCGTGTCGTCACCAGCTCTTGTAAACTCGAAGTAAATCGATAAATTCATAAAGTAAATGAATGAATTAAGTTGAAGTGTTTTCGTATTTTTAATAGTTGTATTTATTCTTGTTCATTTATAGAAATTGGTCTAAACAATGCAAATCGCCTTAAACTATCCGGCCGTGGCTGTCAAGTATTAAACAATACAAGCGAGAGCACTAGGGTTTGTTTTGTGCATTTATTTTCGGATTTTAGGCGCATTTAATTTAGGTCCAATAATTTGCAGTGGACTGTTGTGTTAGACATCTACTAATGTCGAGTCGCATTAAGTTTGCTATGGTTTCTACAAGTATTATAAGCTTTTTCTCAAAAACCCAACAACATGGCAAAGAAGAAGTAAATCACTTATCGCAATCGTTTAAGCTATTCATTTTAGGCTCTAAAAAAATGTTTTAAGACTTTATTTTGTTCTTCATCGTTTGGGAAAGATGGATGGGAGGTGAATGGTCCACTAGATCTTTCCATCAACCAGGTCGCCAGTTTCTTGACGATATCTGATAGAGCACAGGCTCCATTTGGATGGTGATAGATGGGGTAAGATGTTATTACGTAATCAGCTGCCTGCTCCTTTGTGCCACATTCACAAGCCGCCGTAGAAGCCATACCTCATTTGTGCGTTTCTGAGCTAAATAGATCAACGCCGGTTCAGAGGCGGTTAAGCCTAAACAGCATGCAGGTCTGAAAAAAGTTTTAACCCATGCAGGTCTAAAAAAGTTTTATCCCGGTGGCGTTGGACTAACATCTTTAATCAATATATAAAGTCTAGAGACGTTTTCTCGTCATTCCATGCTCCATTTACATTTTGCTCATTGTGCTACACTGGTGCCTCACTGGGTGGAATTGTTCAGCAGTTCCAATGCAGCAAGCACAAATGGATATCTTAAGTTGCCGCAGCTTTCCACCAAGTAGAGAAAGAAGCTTTTTATATAGGTGATGTTCTGGCTCCTGAGACTAGAGACAGTTGGGCTTTTTGGCGGCAAATCTCAGTTGGTTGGATGTCTGATAAGATAAAAAGGTTGCCATTGGTGTGGGGCGCAGGCATCCAGTTACTATGCACAAAACATCGTTAATGGCCTTGTCAATAAGGCAAGTATGGGCATTGCGATACCAAACAGGCGGGAAGTACTCAGCCGTGGAATGGACCAGGGCAAGGGTGACTGTGCGGAGTACTGTAGCATCCGCATCCCAGCATGATCCACCTAATTGGCTTATAAGCCCAACGCGAGATGTTAACTTCTTGCGCAGTGACACTAATTGTCGGCAAAACGTGAGTGCTCTATCCAGCTTTATTCCAAGATAAGTGGATTCAGCACAAAACGGTAGGGCTGTTCGTTGAAAAAAGATGCTAAGCTTACGTTGTGCCTCCTTGTTGTATAGGTAGAAGGATGCTGACACAATCTTTGTTGCACTGAGCTTGAGCTTCTATTTGTAAAGGTAGGAGGACAGGATTGCCATGTCCTGAGTAAGATTCCCCTCCAACGCCTCGCAATCGCTTGCATAATGAGAGGTGACCAGGTCATCAGCATAAGCAAATATTCTGCCGAATGCCACTGGCAGGTCATATGTATAAATGTTTAACAAGAGAAAACCGGGATTAATCCATGTTGAACGCCATTCTTAAGGCGTCGTAACTGCTTTGTTTTTCGGTACCAGTGATGAGAGTAAAACTACAATTACCAACAAGTTTCATAATCAATAAGACCAAATGTGCCTGTGAAAATGGAGATGGAGTAGCTGGCAGGTGAGGCAATACCATACAGTATTGTAGGCTGCTGTGAGATTGACAAACACAGCGCCGGCCTTCTTTTTGACCAAAAAGCTATACTCAATTTTTTGATACATAAATTTATTAATAAAATCAGTCAAAGTTTAATGGGCCAAATATTAACTAAAAATTAAAAACTAAAACTTATTAAAATATAAAAATTAAAAAATTAAATTCTATTTAAGTTTTAACTCAAAGAAACAAAGTGAAGCCTCAATGAAAGCTACCAGGCAAACGACGCAACAGCTGACGTCATGATTATTAATCACGTAAAAATGAGAAAAACGCACACTTTAAAATTTGTCGTAAAATCAAAAACTGTAAACACCCACTAAGATCGAAAACGTTGATTGAATAAATTATTTTAGACTTTAGTAATGGAAGATGATTTAGTATCTCAGTTAAGAAAATTTACGACATTAAGCTTTCAATCTAATTTTGGTACATACATAATTCTGTGTTTGAACCATAATTTTTGGCAGTACTTTTTATATTTATAACATACAGATGCTCCTCTACTTACGTTCATTCGTTTTACGTTTTTTCGATTTTACGTTTGAACTGACTGCATAAAAATTTTTGTAAAAAAATTGTGAGTGAATTTTTGAGTTTAGCACGCTCTCCGTAGTACGAGACGTTCAAACGCTACTTACGCATGCGCTACGTTTGTTTACATGGCGCAAACGATAGACTAAATTGCCAAACCTCTTCCCAGTTCACCGCGTGTTACCCTTGTGTTGAAACGTCCTCTCTGTGATCTCTGTATTTACATTGTTTTTCGTATTTGTAACCCTAAGCAAATATGGTTGGTAAAAAGCGTAAGTCTACTAGTGATAGTGGTAGTCAAAAGAACCATTTCAAGCACCACTGCCAAAGGTAAGTAAATTTGAATAAAACTCATTTAATTGAAATTATGTTGCTATGTGTGTGTTACACACACAATGTATAGTACAGTATGAACGGTCATACATTACTGGAACGTTCAGTAACATCTTACGTTTATTTTCACGTCACGTTCGGCCGTTCGAAACGTAACTAAAACATAAGTTGAAGAGCGTTTGTACATTTCTAACTAACACTGATTCATAAACTATATCTTAACTTGTAAAAACTGGTTGCGAAATTTTTTACTTCAATTGTAAAGACAATTGAAAGTATTGAAACAATTGCTATTGTGAGCAACAATAGTCCATCCAACGTTTAGTTTAAAAATGTACAATATTCAGCTGTATCTTTAGACGACCATCGGGGACTAAGTTTCAAGTTAATTTAAGCCAATAATTCTTAACAAAAAACGCCTCTCTTGAAGGGAGTTTAAAAAGTTTAGGGCTCACATTTAATTACACACTTTAACAATGCATATATTTTGCCAACTTGAAAAATATTATTTGTCTCCAATTAAGTGTGTATGAAAATTGAAGTTTCTTGTCTTTCCATTGCAAGAAAATACTTTTTAGTTCTCTCTTCACAATTTTGAGTTTTTATACTATGACATTGATTTTCACTTCAGCAAAAGAAATTAATTGGGAGACGTCAAAAGCCTTAGAATTTTTAGGAGGTCATGGGTCAACAAATTATCCAAATTTTTTTGGCGAACTCCTAAGAGGTATGGTTGTGACAAAAAAGTAGGCTATTTTCCAGAAAATTTAAGGGTTTAAGCCCCTTCGCCCCCTGTATCCCATCATGAAAGCTTTAGTAAGCAAAATCGAAGGCTTTCATACAAAATAAAATTCCTTAAGACTTATAAAATCTAAAGAACTGATTTGCGTTAAACAAACAGATTTTGCAATTCTAATGTTAAAAAAACTAAAAATTTTGAAAGTTTTCACAAACAAAACATTTTTTGTCGGAAGTGTGGTCGAGTGGTAAAGTGCCGGGATTGTGATCGATATGGTCTCGGTTGAAAACCTACTCGCGCCATTCTGTTGTGTCCTTGGGAAAGACACTTTACGGCACTTTCCCCTGCTTGGCGGTCTTGACAAGCAGTTCTAAATTTCAGTCACATCTCTGTAAAACTAAAAACAAAACTAACAAATTTCAATCGCACAGCAATATCTTGGTATCTTTGAAAGCAGTCGGGGTAATTGCTTGCCCTATGTGTAGCCACACCATATCTCCGAAATGGAAAACCGGGATCTCGTTAATAGAAAAAGATTTGTGACTATAAAGGTCTTTATTTTGAATCAGTCTCTAATTTCATGATTTTTGTGCCTAAAATAATGTTCTCAAAAAAAATTTTTTTCACTTCGAATCAGTCTCCAATTTCTTAACTTTCGTCAGTTAAAAGTGGTGTTCTATAAAAATAAAAAGCCTTCACTTCGAATCTGTCTCGGATTTTATGATTTTTGTCCTGAAAAAACAGTGTTCTCTAAAAAGTATTCACTTTAAACCAATCTCCAATTTCTTAACTTTCGTCTTTTAAAAGTAGTGCTCTTTAAAAATAGCAGGTCTTCACTTCGATTCAGTCTCGGATTTCATTATTTTTGTCTCCAACAATAGTGTTCTCGAAAAAAAAGTCTTTACTCCGAATCAATCTCCAATATCTTAACTTTCGTCCCTAAAAGTAGTGTTCTACAGTATATAAATAAAAGGTCTTTACTTCAGATCTATCTTGGATTTCTGGAAAACCGGTCGGGATAAAACCCTAAAAATTGATACTGTCCCGCCAAAATGCTTGGGGCTAAATATTAACAATGATGTTTGGGGCAAGCGTCTTTATGATACACTCAGCCTACAAACATTTTCATAAATCAGTTTATTAAATGGCATTCCATGCAGCAATCAACTGACATATTCACTTTGTTTCCCTATACGCTACTACGACAGCGGTGACATCGAATTCTGAAAAAACTTTTGTAAGCAGTGGGCTGCATAAAAACATTAAATGGACCACAGGTTGGACAATGGATATCCCTGGTCTAGAATTTTTTCTCTTTCTTTTGAACATTCAAGAAACGCTAAATTAAATTTTACTGTTGAATTGAAACTACAAATTACATAATTGTTTGTCTTCTGATTGGTTGAATAATGATGGCGTTGTCCGATTGTAATAATTGATTGAGAATTCTTGCCAGAGCTTGAAATATCTATTGTTATTTTATAACATGGTTCAATTTATATAAAAAGTCCGTGTTTTCTTATCATTAATTTCGGTTGATTCATTCGATTGATATAATGGTTAGAATTAGTTTGTGTTGCTTAGCCTTATGTGACTGACAAACCATTAAGTTTAATATTAGCCATCGAGGTGCTAACTTATTTTTAAATTTAGTCAGTAAAAAGTTGTTGAGTCATTATTTACAGTTATTGGAGAATGTGATTATTCGCGATTTTAGGCATTGTGAATCTCTTTTAAATTTCCTAAGGCGTGAGCCAAGTTTTACGCGAATCAATCAAGTTCTTTTGATTTTTGAGAATGTATTTGTCACAGTCAGAAACTGTGGTTTCTTTGTATCTGTGGAAAGAAGCTTTTTAAAGAATCCATACGTACTTAGCCACAACCTACTGTTTAAATAATTTCAATCTCGCGGAAAACTATCTTTAGAACCGGCATACATAAAAATTAAAACAGCTTTACTTCAGGGCAGGTATTGGGTTACCTAGTTCAATTGATTGTTTTGGATTCCCGAGTAAAGTTATGACAGAAGGTTTATCGCTAAATACAGTTTCGTTTATAGTAAGTGTTTATTGTAATTCGTAGGTGTACATTTGTACAAAATGCAGTTTTAATTTTTTTTTTGTTTTTTCAGCTTCCAAACTTCAACAAAAACAGTTGTTAAAAAGTTATTGCATTGCAGTAATTGACAAAATTTGTATTTTATAAGTTGAGTTTGTTGTAAAAGGAAACAGGAGAGAAACAAGATAAAAACGAAAATGGCCTTTGTTTCTAGATGTGGTTCTGATGATGATTTCATGTTTACTGCTTTCAAAGAGGCATTAAACAGCCAAGACCCAAGCACGAAGGTGGGGGCATGTGTTGCCAATAAAAACGGAGAAATTCTTGGAAAAGGTTTCAATAGATTTCCAAAAATATCGAAAAATTTTAATGAAAGTTATCCATGGAACCGCGAAGTCCCTACTTGGAATGAATGGTTGGAATCAAAGTATGCCTTTATTTTGTTCGCTGAAATAGATGCAATAGCAAATTGTTCGAACTTTGACGATTCCACTCTTTATACCTTGATACATCCATCAAATGTTGGTGCTCAACTGGTTGTTGAGAAAGGCATAAAGAAAGTCGTTTATTATTCGGATAAACATCAAAACCTTCCAACCATTGAAGCATCAAGACGTATTCTTCGCCTAGCTGAAGTGGAGGTAAAAAAGTTTCAACCTAGAGAAGAAAATAAAAGTTTTTTTGACAAAATCGCACAAATAACTGTTGAAATACCAAAATAAGTTATTGCGTACAACATAATTCATACGTTTTTAACTCCCATTTTTAACCCATCTTTTAAATGCATTTTTCGTAGTATAACATTACTTATAACTGAATTGTACTTATTAATATTGATGTTATAGTACTTTTTTTGTAAAAAAAACGTTCTAATTTTTTAAATTTTGTTGTAAATAAATATATATACTGTATATTCAATTAAAAAGATTTTTAGTGTGTAAGAAAGATGAAAGTTGTTTAGATATATTATATATATATATAGATCAGAGTTGGATCAATTACAACATTACAGATAAATTACAATTACATCAAAATTTTTTTTAATAACGTTATAATTACTTTGTACTGAAAAGCTCAAATTACAATTAAAATTACAATCAAAATTTTAGAGTCAGTAAATTGTTATGAAAAAATTTTTTTGTTATTACAAATCACCAACTGTTTGCAATTAAAAAAAACAACTTTCTTTTACAATCTTAAACTTAAAATAAATAAACTAAACACTCTTAAAAGTCAAAGGAAAGAAAAGTAATCTCTTTAAAAACATATACGATGGATGCTAGCTTGAGCCAGTTTTACTTTACTGTTTAACATGACTAGACTTATCATACGTCCCGATTTAGGTGGGACAATTCCAATTTATAGGGTTCTGTCCCAGCGCCCCTTCAAATTAACATTATTTCCCGATATTTCCAATTTTAAGCCAAAATCTTTTTTTAAAAAAACACTAGTTTTTTGGAACGAAAATCAAAAAATCCTAGATAGATTCGAATTAAAAATCTTTTTCTTAGAGAACATCACTTTTAAAGGACGAAAATTAAGAAATCAGAGCCAGATTCACAGTGAAGACTCTTTTATTGGAGAACACTGCTTTTAAAAGTCGAATTTTTTTCTTAAACCAACGTCCCGGTTCACTTCTTTGGAAATATGGTATGCCTAAACATGACTGATTTATTTATTTGACTAAATGGAGCAAAAAAAGTTGAATTAGTCTATTGGTAGCATCACTATCATCATCTTCTAAATCACCACCAACTTCAGAATCATTGCATGTGCAAGAAATTCTACTTCTTCAAATTTCAGGTATTTTACAATTACTTAAAAATTAAACTTAGTCTTGGAATGGCACAAAAATATTATCTTTTTAAATTTTAATTATTTTTATTTGTGCAAAATATAAAATAAATTTCACTTAAATTCACAACATTGATATAAAATAGTTCAGGAAATATTTCAATATAGGTGTCACAGTTGTATAAAAAGTTTAGCTTTACCATTACATTAGCTTAATAAGACTTTTCAAAAAAATGCAATATAAATTTTAGACACCAGCTAACACATGTTTACATTTTAAATTTAATGAGATGAAAAACTTAGTGTAGAAGGCCTAAGCTACTATGTATGCAATATAAAAAAATTGACTAGCAGCAACAAACTAAAGTTATTTTTCTATCTTACTATTCTTGGCTAAACAAACAATGCATTTTTATTTTTTATAATGAGGAAAAAACTGTACTTTTTAATTTTTAATGTTAGCAAATATACCTCTTATAAGGGCATGGTAAATATATTCCCGGGTTGTGGTATAAATGTTGCACTCATTGTACAATCGCTAGTAACATTTAGTTGAAAAAATTATTCCATCAACTTTACAAACATTTTTTTTTCTAAAAAACCCTAAGTTTACTTTTAAATATTTTATATTCAAATCTCATTTACATAAAAATAAAACATGCCCTTATTTCACCAGTTAAGCCAATTAAAAATTTTTACAAATGTAAACAAATTTTTTTGAAGCCAATTGATTATCTTAAAAAACTATTTTGCTTTCCTAAAAGAAGCATTTTTATTGGCAACCTAACTATCATTGCTTGTTAAAAAAATATTAATAAACGGAAACATGTTTACTATTGCTTTGTAATTGATTAAAGAAAAATAGTCCAGGCAATTAAGGGGCATAGAGTTCTTTGTAAACTTGTTAAAAGCAAAAAATGATTGTAATTTGGTCTACAAGTTTTTAAAATTACGATTGCAATTGCAATTACATAAAAACAAAAAATCTCAATTAAAATTACAATTACAATAACATGAAAAAGTATGAACGATTAGATTCAATTACAATTACCATTGTAATACGATTCAACTCTGATATAGATAGATAATTTCATTAATTTTTACGGATGCGCACAAAATAGCACAAATAATTATATCAATAATTAAATGAATTAGCGTATGGTTGTAGAAAGCAGCAATGAATATGCGTTCTCACATCAGATGGAGTGAACGGAGGGGCCGCACTTGGCCGCCTAAAAACGTGCAAAAGTGTTCCCTCCTAATTAAATTATTGCTCTATCTTTTCATAGTAGCAGTATGACGCTGGTGCCTTCCTACTTCCGGAAAGTGCCCTCTTGCCCTTTGTCTGCACCTTAAATTTTGGACGAAAGTAGGAATTATATACTCGATTGAAAGTGATAGCCTTTTTTTTGAAAACACTATGTTTTAGGAACGGAAATAGAGATTGTAGCCACTAATTGAGAACCTTTTTTAGTGATCTCTTCGGTAATCAGACAAAAAAAGTTTTTCCAATCTTTTTTGTTATTATCATTGCAAAATAAATTTTAAAAAGTCACCCCCTTTTTTTCTTGCACCATCCCACCTTTGGTTAGGCCATTCCTGCTTGCAAGCCGAAGGAAACAGGTTCGTTCCTTCCTACTGAGATCGGATTAAGAACCACACATCTGGTAGCTTTAGTATAAAGCATACAAAGCGGCTGTTCGAGCTTATCTCAATAAACGCCGCAAACGTGTCCCTTCTAAACGAAAACTGACCCCCACAAAATAGTTGCATAATAACAAATTTTTTTGTTGGCCAGGGGTGTGAAACTTATGTGGCCTGGAAAGTTATTAAAATGGCTTGACGATTACGCGCCTAAAAACTGAGATATTTTAACCGTGACCGACAAGTAAAGACCTTTTTGTAATTTTCATTTCACATTAAGGGGAAAAACTTGATTAATTATTGTGAAGAGAAAAAAAGTTTTTGTTTTTTGTTCAAGATTAATGTAATAGGTTAGAGCAGGGTTAAAAGCAAAGGTGTCCAATTTTTTTAAGCTGAGGATATTTGACTTATCAAAAATATTTGCAGGCTTTGTAAATTAATCACCGCGGCCGAATCTTACTCTAAAAAATCTTTTTTTGGTCTTTTACTTTGCATACAAAAAAGTTTTTGGATCCGCAACTGCTCTATTTTAGGGCCGTTCAGCCAAGCGGAACGCAAATTGTTTTGGTGTTGCCGTGGGGCAAAGTTAGAAAGTGTAAATTTTTGGAGGTACAAAATAGTTTCAATGGAATCTTTAATGCTTGGCAGAATAATCGTATCTTCCATACATGCAACGGATTAATACAAACATTTATACAAGAGTTAAACTTTCATTTGATTTTAGTTTAGTACAATTTTGTGCAGAGTTATACAAGAGTAATACCTTTACTTCATGGTATGTAAACAAAATTAACTAGGAGAAAGAGGAATCGATTTTAAATGCAACTCTTTCAATTTTGTGTCAGTTTTTTAACCTAAAAGCTGCTGAAATCTTGATTGTGTTTACAAAAGCCATTCTTAAGCAGTCGCTTTGTTTGCCTCATGCTACAGCCAGCAGTCATGTGGTTCATAATCAGATCTCAGTAAGAAGAATCGAACTGGCGTACTTCTGCTCGCAAGTAACAGTTTTTACCTCACTGAGCTATTCAGACAGTACTCAAAATAACAATGGCAAAACAATGAAATGTAGCGTTGGATCTTCGGGTTTGTGTTTGCTTTTTTTTTAATAGAATGGACGATAAAGTAGGTTGTCTTGGTTTTGTTGAAACAGTCATATTATCATTGCATTGTTACATCACAATTACTCAAAATTGCGTTTGTATTTAATCTTAACGCGACTATACAATGGCATTCATTGCTGAAAAAACAAAAATTATGTGTGTGATGTTTGCTTTTGTGTCATTCTCGGCACTTTTTCCCGAATAGAAAAATTACCTGAATTTTCGAGTGTCCCAATAAAGCCGAGTCGATTGTTTACTTGACAACGAAAAGCGTCAAGTAACAAAAAAAGAATTATCTTTTATGGAGAAATTGAATATTGTACAGCGTCGGTTATTGAACCAACCTGCGTTCTCATTAGAAGTCGAATCTCAACATTTTATTGACACTTCGTTTAGTCCATTGTCAAATAATAATAAAGAAAAGTTTTTTTAAGTAGAGCTTAGTTACAAACAATTGTATGGAACCACCGTTTCCAATTAGCAACCAAGCAGCTTTGTAAATAATGTTTTACTTTGAGTTTGTCCAAGGTCAATGCTTCCTTTAATTTTTTGCTGTAACTCAACTAACAATGCTGTGTAGGGCCTACAAGCGAACTGTAAAAGCAACCTGTACAGTAGTCATACCGATTTGACCGTGGGCACTGCAAAGGCATCAAATGGGCTTACTGCACAGCTTTTATGTGGTTTAAATTCTATTCAACAAAAAGAAAAATCAACAAATGATAAATTAAATAAACTTGTTTATTACTAGGAAAGTTTGCCAACTCCTGCACACAAATATAAGGTAATGCTATGAAAATCTTATAAATTTTTTTTCAAAGCAATTTTTATAGAGTGCCAGAAAATCTTCTACTAGCTAAAATAAACAAAAATATGATAATAATATAATACTGTAATAATCGTTTTTGGTACCATATTATTTTGTTTTTGCATTAAGTACCATTTAAGAAGTTATGCTTAAATACTTCCGTAGTCTAAATCAACTTAAAATGGTAGATGCAAAAACCAAGTTATTCGAAAACAAAAATGTTTGATACCAAAAACAATTATTGCAAAATCAAATTATTATTATATTTTTATTTAATTTAGCCAATAGAAGATGAATGCTAGAAGAAGCTATGCTTTACTAAAAAGCAATGAGCAAATATTTATTATAAACTGTCTTTATTTATCCCAAGTAAATGAACGGAAAAAATTCTCAGAACATGTTAAAAATTAACTGAAATTTATTATGTCACGTAACTTGATTGCAATAAGATTGGAGACACAAAAATTTACAAGAATACGCCTAAGCACTAGAAACAAAACAGATGCAACTCTACTATTCAAAACAAGAATAATAATTTTTCTACTCATTTCTACAAAAAGTGTTGACACAGACACATAAATCCGTATGTACTGTATTTGTAAATTAAAATAAGAAAATCTGCTTACCATAATACAGTTACAAAATAGTTTGGTCGCCTACCTAATTTTGATCTCAATTTTAGTTATGTAAGATTGAACTTAAATAAATTTTGAAAACAAAGTGACCGCGAGCTACAGTGCAAAAAATGTTTAAAAAATTTTATTTAAAAAATACGTAAAATATCTGATTACACACAAACACCAGCCTAACAAGTGCAAGAAATTAGTTTTCATTACATAGATAACAGATTGCAAAATTTAAACTAATTTTATATTCCCAACTCAAATTAAGATCGCCGAAATAAGCTATTCCTTCATGGCTTGGCTGTAAAAAATTAAGCCAAAGCTTGTTCGGCTTAGCAACGGTTGCCATGTTCATTAGGTGGCTCGAAAAAGCTTATAACGTTATTTTATTTTATTGAGAATTAACAAATTAATTTCAATTTCTATTTTGTCAATCTGATTTTTTGTTTTTAAAAATTGTTTGCTATTTTATTTCTTTGTTTGTCAGAAAACTCTTTGTATACTAATTATCATAAAATTGAAACTTTTAAAACAAAGTAAAATTCAAAGCATAACAAAATGACTGCATGAGACAAGAATATCAAAAAAATAGTTCCCACAGATAAAAAATATTGACATGGGGTAGTAAAATTATTTGCTAATTAAATTGCTTTTATTGTTTAAATATCGTCAATGACAATTTGAAATGCAAAATTACAAATCTGGCTTTGAACTGTGTAGAATAATATCGAGAGAAAAAAATAAGTTGATTGGTGTTTATAAAAAGAAATTTTTAAGCTACTTTGAAAATCAGACAACAAACTTACGCACGAATTTTTGTTTCGGCCCTTTTTTTCCACCTTCGCTTTTAGTCTAAACCGATCTTAAGGAAATCATAATGTTTATACATATTTTATTGAATATGATCCTCTGATAATTTCTGAAAAAAAATGAATGAGGCTGTAGAGGCGTTTTGTGATTAAAAAAAATCTAAATTAGAAACAAGAATAGATTCTAAAAACTTCTTAAACAATTTATTCATTTGATAGTTTTTACTTTTCTTTAATTAAATAAATTAAAATTGGATTCTTGCAAGATTTGTAAAAGAAAATTGATTTTGTTAAATGTTCATATGTCAGGTTAGTTGAGATAAATCATTTGTATTCTAAATATACAGCATTAATGATTTTTGTTGCAATCCACTGTTTAGCCAAAAATGTCGAAAAAAATAAAGTCTGGTAAACCACCACTTGCCTACCATTGTTATAAAGAATATTTTTTACAAAAAACCATTTTTGATGCAAACTCACAAACTCTTTACAAGGTGGCGGTAGAGTCTTAATATTTTTTTACTTCTACAGTATATAAATCCAGATTTTCAATACTGACAAGTCAGTTATTAAGACTTAAGCTAAATTATCAAAATTGCCGAAAAACTTTATTGTGTTAAAATTTTCTTAATATACAGAA
Organism: Diplosoma virens; assembly: GCA_963680785.1. Lineage (NCBI taxonomy): Eukaryota > Metazoa > Chordata > Ascidiacea > Aplousobranchia > Didemnidae > Diplosoma > Diplosoma virens. Next base: position 28,148,081 of record OY796889.1, read on the forward strand.
GCTAACTTTTGTAGAGTCAAAAAAATTAAAGATGACAAACATACCTGTTCTTAGATCTTATGATTATTTTATGAAAATTGCTTTCCTCACTGCTATGAGAAGTGAAGATCCAACAACAAAAGTAGGAGCTTGCATAGTAAACGAAAATGAAAAAGTTGTTGGATTAGTATACAACAAAGCGCCGGCAAAAGGAGTGACTATTCCGTGGAAAAGAAATACTTCAACTGACGAAAAATATTTGGACTCAAAATATGCTTACATTTTGTACGCTGAAATGGATGCCATACTAAATAAAACTTGTCTGTCGCTTGACGATTGTACCATGTACACTTTGGTACATCCGTGGAATGAGTGTGCCAAGCTGATAATTGCGTCAGGAATCAAGAAAGTTTTTTATTACTCGGATAAATATCCTCCAAAAAAATATATGGAAGCATCGAAAAAACTCTTTGCCGAGGCAAAGGTTACATGCAAACAGTTTACACCTGAGAATGAAAAAATTTCTCAAAGCTTTGAAGAGATGGCCAGTAAGACTGTAAATATTCCAAAACAAGAATGTTAATTTTTCAGCATGATTGTTTTAACTGTACGAGTATAATCGTTTTTGTGTCAGTTATATCACAAGTGAGAAAACTAGTACATATAAAAGATTTGTAATGGTAATTTTGTTTATTTAGTTTTTTTAGCATAAATAACACTGGGGAACACAATTTTTGTTGCATTGATACCGACACTTGTTTTTACCTAATTTTGTGGTGCTGAATTCAAATATGCAGTTAGTTTTTTTCGTAAAGCTACAGATTTTTTGCAATTGAGCGTTTTTATTTTTAGCAAATTTTGCAGTCCTAACGTAAAATGACAGGGGTTATTACGTAATAGCCATTTGTACTTAGAGCCGCATAAGGAACTTTGAGTATACCAGGCATCAATATTCAAGTCTTCTACATTTAACCAATATGCAAATAAGAATATGTGAAAATCAATGTGTACTGTCGATATAGACGAAATACAAGATCGAATTTGGCTCTGTTCAGGCAAGATTTTGCGCTTATAGCTTCTGCGCTTGTAGACTTCCTCGAGGCAATCTCGCTTAATGCTCCAGCAGTAGTCTGCCATCATGTTTCTGTCCCATCTGCCTTGGTAGCAATTTTCCATAGTCATAAGGTCTTGATGAAACCGCTCCGCTTGTTTATCACTAAGGAAATGCAGCTTGATACTCATTTTACACACAAGGTCGCGATAAGCTAACAGCATTGTAGTGACCAGAACGTGGTAGTTATCTGCCTTCTTGTTACCAAGAAAGTTTCGTGCAACTTTTACAAAAGATAGCCATGCCACCCTCTCCTTGTCATTTATCTTGTTGACAAATTTCTCATCACAAACAAGGGTACGAAGCTGAGGTCCATCGAAGGCACCAGCCTTGATTTTGTGAAACGACAATTTAGGAAAAGCAGAAACTATATGCTGAAAACACTCACTATCACTATCCAGTGCCTTCACAAACTGCTTCATCAAGCCAAGTTTTATGTGGAATGGGGGAAAAACTATCTTCTCTCGGTTTACTATGGGTCGTGCACAATGTTTGGCATGCCTGCTTTCAAAGTTTCCCGGATAGGCCACTCCTTCTGGGTTTGGTGTTTCTCTCGATCTCGGCTGTACCACATGCAAAGATAACAGGGATATTTTTAAACAAGCTGCATAAAGATGAGAAACGCCAGACTCGAGGGTGTTTTTCATCTTTATGCAGCTTGTTTAAAAATTAATTTCAAATCCTCTTAATTCTTCAAATATAAATTTCTTCTTCGCTTGTCAAGCTCTAGGAGAGTAAGCGCGATGCTTAACGCTTGTCGGGTAAGTCCCGGTCATGAGGTACGGCCTTGGAATTACAACATAGTGGATTCTATGTATTCCTTGTTCAGTAAATCCGGGAATAACTTATAACAGCTGCTTTAAGTCCATCTGTCGTCCGGGATCTGTAGTCTAGTGGTATAGTAACCTGCGTGGAAGACTACAGGTCCCAGGTTCAATTCGCGGTGAGATAAGCATCACTGATGAGTTCTAATGAGAGCGAAACTCGAGTCTGGTGTATCTCATCTTTATGCAGCTTGTTTAAAAATTAATTCCAAATCCTCTTAATTCTTCAAATATAAATAACAGGGATACTTTGTAAAAACTCTCTGTTGGCCAAGGAGAAAGCTGACCATTTTAAGGTCTACGCAAAGAATCCAGTTGTGCTCATGATATTTGAATAAGTTGATGACCTCTTTATGTCATCATACGTTTCGCTCAAATGCACAGAGTCGTCGTCGTCGTTTGAAGCGGTATCCACTCCAGGTCAGACACAAACAGGACTGGGGCCGAGGGTTTATCCTTTTACTACCCCAGACTGCTGCACTGCCTGGATCAGACGCTGGCAGTGATGTCATTAAGCCAGCATCGAGTTTCGTCATCCAAAACCGTCAGACCTCGTGCTCCATGTGGTGCCCGATGTATAGGGCACGCTGTTAGTACATGGTCTGCGGTTTGCTCAGAGGCGCCGCACTCGCAATTCGGTGAAGGAGCGAGACCCCATTTGTGCATGAACGAATGGAATCGCCCAACACCAGTCCGCAGGAGGTTGAGCTTAACACAAGCTGCTCGGGGTAAGCCCATTCCAACAGGCCTGGCACCGGTCTGGGGCACAAACCACGGAGCCTGGAAGCACCTTCACAGTACTCCGCGTTCCATTTGTGATTTGTCCATTCAGAGGCGCGGATGCCAAGTCTGGCAAGGTTGTCCAAGAGATTCCGCGCAGCTGGCACAAACGGGTGTCTGGATCTTAGTCTCACTTGGCGAGTATCTGAGGACCCATTTAACAGACCATGCAAAATATGATTGGGGTCCAGAGATCCACGGTAAGCCAAGGAGAGTGTCGCTCCCATTCGGCGAAGCTCAGTTGGCTGGATGCCTGAGAGTATAGGTAGGTGGTCCGTTGGAGTGGGATGCAGGCATCCAGTAACTATGCGCAAGACGTCATTCAAGACACTCTCAATGAGGCGAGTGTGAGCACTGCGACACCAGACTAGCGCACAGTACTCAGCTGTTGAGTAGACTAGAGACAAGGTGGCTATGCGTAGTGTTTTAGCACCAGCACCCCATCCCGAGCCCACGAGTCGCCTCAGCAGTGTGACGCGCGATGATAGTTTTTTGCGCAATGCCACTAAATAGTGACAAAACGTGAGCGATCTGTCCAGTTTTACCCCAAGGTAAGTAGGGGTTGGACAGAACGGTAAAAGTCCGCCGTTGTTGTAGACCTTTAACTCACGTTTGGCCTCTCGGTTGTTTAAATGAAAGGCTGCCGTCACCGTCTTAGTGTGACTGAGCTTCAACCTCCAAGTCTGGAGATACGCTGAAAGTGTGGACATGTCTTGGCTTAGAGTCCCCTCCAAGTCCTTCCAGTTTCCAGAAGAGTGCAACAATGCTAAATCATCAGCATAAGCAAACTTTCTGGAAATCATGGAAGGAAGATCGTAAGTATAGATGTTAAATAGGAGGGGAGCCAAGACCGATCCCTGAGGAACGCCGTTTTTAAGACGGCGTAGCCTGCTTTGCTTGCTGTCACCGGTGGTAAGGGTGAAACTTCGATTTTGGACAAGCTCCATGATCATTTTGACCATGTGCTTATCTGGAAGTAGTCTCAGCAGCTTGCAGGTAAGGCCACGGTGCCAGACAGTGTCATAAGCAGCTGTCAGATCGATAAATATGACACCGGCCTTCTTTTTAGCCTCAAAAGAATCCTCGATGTTCTGGGTTAGCAGAACAACTTGATCTACGGTTGACTTCCCGCGTCGGAACCCAGCCTGCTTTTTAGGGAGCAGTGGATCAACGTTTGAGGATCTTGTAGGGGACACAGAGCAGAGATATCGGTCGATAACTCTTTGGGTCCCCCCGGGCTTTCCGGGTTTTGAGATCGCGACCACAAGCGCTCTTCTCCAGATCTTGGAAATTTTGAGTCGGCACAAACAGGAAGAAAGGAAGTCACGTAACCAGGACTTCAAAGCAGCTCCGGCATGGATTATATGCTCTGGGCAGATGGAATCAGGTCCCGGAGCTTTACCTGGTTTTAAATGTTGAAGGGCAGCAGCAAATTCTTTCTGTGAGAAATTGTCAGAGATATTTACTGCGTCTGGTGTTGTGGCCCTCCAAAGGTCAGACACTTCTTCAAAGACAAGTCGAGATGACTTGCGGTCAACAGCCTCGTATTTCCCATTTCTAACCAACTGAGATGCAATAGCATCGGCTGAAACGGGACAGTGACGAGGAGAGTGTCATAACCTACCAGTAAGGTTGTTCAAAATACTCCACGCTTTTCGACTAGAGTGTGAGAAGTCAATGCTCCGAACTGCCTCGGACCATCGATCCCTCCGATTTCTGTCAAGCTTGGCAAGCAGAGCTGTAGCAGCCAAGCTCGAGTCGTCTCCCTGAGGAGACTGCAGAAAGGTTTTATAGAGGGATTCACACTCTGCATCCCAACACGGAATGTAGGTATTTCCATACCCGCGTGGGATAGTCTTTTTGGCTGCTTTCTTAATGGTGTTACAGAAGTCCTGGTAAGCCGCATCCACATCAAGTGAATCAGGCGGCAACAAAGTCTTTGCGAATTTATTCGTCAAAGCATTGTAGTGACTCCATTTGGCCTTGCGGAAGTTCCATCGCTTAACAGGCATGCTTGGCACTGCCATAGCAAACCTTGGTGGTGTAATAAGCGAGGGTCGATGTTGTGACCTGGGGAACTTGTCAAGGAGGCGTCTATCCGGTAAGCGACTGTTTGGACCTACGCTGGCGAAAGCTAGATCCGGATTAGTACCAGTGTTCCAGCGGCCGGAATAAAAACTGGCAGCGTCCTTGACATTATATAGGAGGGCAAGACAATTAACACTTGCCCATTCAGCCAAGCACTCACCGTCCGGACTGTTGTCGTCGTAACCCCAGTTAGCATGACGACAGTTAAAATCGCCAGCGTACAGACAGGGGTGAGGAAACACTGGGAGATCCAGGGTTCGCAATCGCGTCGGCGGTGGTTTGTAGACGTTGACTATTTTATAGCCATCAACGTCCACACACAACCACTCGATCTCCGATGTTGGTGGAGATTGGTCCAAAAGTATGTATCTCAGTCGCTCGTGGACAAACGTGGCAAGGCCATGCTTCCTGCTTAAAGAAGACCCAGCTAGTTGGTAGTTTGGAAGCACCAACTTCTCTGCATCAGTGCAGTGGGTCTCCTGCAGTAGGATGACGAGTGCCTCAGACTGCATAGCTAGGTGATGAAGAACGTTCATCTTGCTTGCAGTGAGGCCTTCGATGTTCAGCTGAAGAATAGTGGGTCTTCGGAACTTGTTGGCAATGTGCCCTGAAAAGGGAAGTTTTATCCTAGCATTGCCCCGTCCTGAAAAGGACGTTTGCCGATTAGCAGACCCACACTGAACATCGGAATGGGTGGATACCCTTCCGTTTTGGTAGGTTCGGTTTCGGTCTGTCATTTTAAAATCAATGAACAGACTTACTCACGGCCCAGGCTGCGTGAAAGCACCTACCATCTGCACAGAGTGACCAACGGAAACTCCTCCATAAAGGTTGCCATTGTGTAAAAGAACACACTTGAGGCTCTGCTTAGAGCTATCCAGAAACAGTCTCCATTCAGTTGGGATGTACGAGGCAACACCTAATTGCCTGAGCAGTCCAGGGATATCGTGACAGTAACAAACTGTTTCTGTTCTGAGAAAAATGTCCCAAAAGACTGGTATCGCTTTCGGAAATACGAAACTTTTGCAGAGTCATCAAGTAGATGCTTTTCTTGCAGCCTAGAAGCTAGCATCTGTGCAGATTTCTTGGAGAGTCCCAAATCACGAACTAAATCATTCAATTCCGTTTGGCTAAACAGCTCAGGGGCTGATAGCCGATTGGTGTCATATGAAAAGGATTCATATTCAGAAACCATTTCGTTATTGCAGTCCTCATGCTCTCGCTGATCATCATCACTGTTTGCACATGCGGAAAAACCACTAAAAACCGGGACCTGAAGTTCTTTACAATGTGGAACAGGTCAAATGGCTGAAAGAATGCTTGCATAGGAGATCTTATGCCAATTTTTCTTGCCAACACCTTTCGTGTTGACCATGCAAAAATAGCAGTCAGTCGCATGATCTCGGGGTTCCCGCCAAACCATGGGAACTCCAAAAGGCAATCCCTTTCGTTTTCTTTTTGTCCAATCGTGAAGCATTTTCTCACAGTTATGACACACGATATGAGATGGTCATTTCTTGTCTTGGTCACCAAGGAAAATTAAAAAATATGCTTTGTAGGCACCCTTCACAAATGAAGTGATATTACGCCTTTGACGAAGCAGTGTATAGCACCCACATAATAACAGAAAAAATCCGGCTTGTTTTTACGTTCACGTCTACGAGAAGAAGCCATGTTTACACCTGATATAACAAAACGTTTTGTAAGTCAAATAACTCAAGAAAAAACTGGAAATAGAACAATACCATAAAAGTAATTTAATATACAAGTGTAAAAGATACGGTAGACTTAAGATCGTAGTTGGCTGAGCCTTGATGAAGAGCCTAGATTAGTTAATAACGTGTGCAGTGCTTTGGCACACTCTCGACTGATAACGCGAGGAGTTTTCTACAATTGCACGCTTTTTGGCTGCTTAGTAATCTGGTAGTCTTACATGACCGCACACAGTCAGTACTCCTTCCAGGTACTTCTATAAACAGACCGTATTGATGTTCTGATTTAATTTTTTCGATTGCATTTCCAGCACTTCTTGCTGTCACTGACTGACACATGCTTCACTACAGCGAGATATCTGACCTTTGTTCGCACCAATTGCATGCTTCACTGATTGTACTAAAGGTGCGCAGCTAAAAAGTTTGCTAATTTGTGATGGGGACAAAAGTTAATCGAGCATTTGCGACTATTAGCTGGTGCGCAGCACTTCTCGTGACTTCGAGACCAAGGTTAGGTTAATTACCTATACAATATAGGTATGCATCGATCCGTTTTTATGGGAATCCAGATTTTCAAATTGCGCAAAAACTAGAGCATGTAGATGAAAACCGACTTCAGATTTGGAATTAGCGTCAAAAATCTATCAAGAATCATTTAAAAAATCTCATGCAACACAACATGAAAAAAAAATTGTTCCGCTGTGTAATATATTGTAGTCTTGAAAAAAGTAAAACAATTAAAAGCTTTTTAATAATTTGTAATGAGAGCAAATAATTGCTTTGTAAAGGCTTACTGCCTATATTGGCATTAAAGTTGTGTTGATTTCTTCTTAATGGTCAATTACAGAAAAAAAACTTGTATATCTTTGTTGATCCTCCAAACTTAACGGTTGCAGTTTAGTTTGTTGAATAAAGTAGTTGATAAAAAAGATATTATAATTGTACTATGTTAAAAACTGAGTGATTTTCTAAATTGGAAAAGATTGATTGTAATAAAAATAATTAGACGTAATATTTTGTCTTTTTTTTTGCAAAATGTTCTTTATTATAATTTCATAAGCCTACACAATGTCCAACCGACTTCACAATATGTTTCAAAAACAACTTCTACAGTTTTTTTTTGTTTCTTTACTTTGTCATTTTCTTACGGTTCGGTCATTGTTTGAGACAATCGAGTTAGGTAAATTTAAGGCAGGGATGTAGAAGAAAAAAAGTTTAATGTCACAAAAACCTTATTGGTAAAGCTTGCAGAAAAAAGGTTAATTAATGATTTAAAATTATTTGACAACCTTTTTTCTTGTACAAGAATTTTTTTTAAACAAAACTTATGTTTAAAAAATTTATTTTTCAAGTCATACTTTTGTTTCTGTTTTTTGAAACATCCAGAAATGTTTACTGATTCTCAAAAATTTATTTCAGGGTGATCTTGTTGTTATATAAAAGGAAATTAATTTTTCTATTAGCAATATAAATTTTTGCAACTTCCTTTTGTTTAATGTTGTTTTAACTATAGCATTGTTTTCGATCGACTTTGATAATTATACAAAAAACTTCGGAAATTCTTGATTTATTTAAAGACAAACTCCCAATATTTTAATTCTAATTAAAGCGGAACAAGTGACGCAGAGTTTTGATAGAGAACATATTAAAACTTTGTATTTTTTAGTCAAAATACGACAAGTGCAGCAATGTGTAAGTGAACCAAAGCTGAACTGTAGTGACATTACAGTTGTTGGGTTGACTGCGTTGTATTTGTCGAATTCTTGCAGAAGATTAAACGATGAACTTGCTGTTAAAAAATTACAAAGAATTTTAAACACATTTGGTATTTTTGTAGTTGCAAAATAAATGCAAGTTTGTCTTCCGATAAATTTTTGCAAACATGAAGATCTTAAAAAACAACTTTTTAACTAAAAAATAAAGATCAGCGGACAAAAAAAAAAAACATGATGCGCCTAAAAACTTAAGATATTTTAACCTTAACCGACAAGTAAAAACCTTTTTTTTGGCTTTTACTTGACATTAATGGGAAAAAATTTGGTTAATAAAAGTCAAGACAAAAAGAAAAAATGTTTTCACTTGTTATTTAAGATTAATGTATAATAGGTTTGAGCAGGGTTTTTTTTGAGCCAAGAACAATTTTGACTTATCAAAAATTATTTTCAGGCTTCGTAAATAAATCACTGCGGGCAAATTTTACTCTGAAAAATCTTTTTTTTGTTCTTTATTTTGCACACAAGAAATTTTTGGACACGCATTTACTCTATTTTAGGGCCGTTTAGCACTGCGGAAAGCGAATTGTGTTGGTGTTGCCGTTGGGCAAAGTGGAATAGTGCAAATTTTTGGCGGTACCAAATAATTTTGCTGAAATATTTGATTTTTGGCAGAATAACGAATAAATTGTATTTTCCATACATACAACGGATTAACACAAACGGTTATACAAAAGTGTAAATCTTCCCTTTATGATATGTAAACAAAATTAACTAAGAGAAACAAAAATTGATTTTAACTGTGACTGTTTCAATTTTGTTTGAATTTCTTAACCTTAAAGCTGTTGAAATCTTGATTGCGTTTACAAAAGCTATTTTTAAGCAGCCGCTTTGTTCGTTTTATACTAAAGCCAGCAGTCATTTGGTTCATAATCAGATCTCGGCAGGGAAAACCGAACTCGTGTACTTCTGCTTGCAAGTCAGAGTATTTATCTCAATGAGCTTATTCCGACAATGGAATAGCAAAACAATGAAATGTAACGTTGGATTTTCGGGTCGGTGTTTGCTTTTTTTTAACAAAGTGGACGGTTAAAGTTGGTTGTCTTGGTTTTGTTGAAATAAAACTATAGAAAAAACTTTTATATAATAATATATAACAATGAATAATAATAATATAAATAGAACGAAATAAAACTTTTATTAATTGTGTCGCGATACAAATTCTGGGAATGAACTGGCTAGATTATGAACAGGTCTGAACTTATTATTGTATTCTGTTTTAGCCTCATATCTCCAAGCAACTTTCGATATTATACTATAAACAATATTACGATAAACTTCGACTACTAAACGTTTAGACAACGTTGACACAGGCGACAATAACACAAAAGATTCCAATCTCTTTAACTTAAGCTACTCAGCTAAAATGAATAAATGAATGACAAACTGCTAGCTAGTATATTGTATATACGTAAATCAGCCAAAACTATCAAATAAAAGCCGAAGATATTGAAACCAACGAGAATTTTTAAAAAAATTATTATATAGCTTTTGCAATCGGACGAAGCACTTTGTGCCATCTTAAATACAATCATATAATGAGGTAGAAAACTGGTTGTGTAACTTGGTAAAATAGAATTTGCTTCACACTATTAGATTATATCAGACAAAAATTATGTCATCACTGCAATGGCTTAATAAATAAAGACCTTTTACCAACATTTGATGGAAAGTCTTTGTTTGCACCTACAACTCGTAATTACGTATGTAAATCCGATGATAGAGTAATATATACAAACATTCTCAAATAAACCGCGTAGTAAGAGCGGTATGGAAACGCTCATCTTTTAAAAATAAATATAGAAATTAGAAACCCTAAAAAATAACCTTTTTGACATCACTTTAGAATCAACACCAAATCAGTAGAATAAACATTTTTCATTGTACGTATTTAATGTATCATCAAATGAACTTTAGATTAAAAAATATTTTTTAAATATTAAAAAACTTTAGCAGAAGATTTTATTATTTCGTTGTTGACTTGGACCCGCGATGCACATCTTGTTTTCCTTAGCATGTCTCTAAATTGCAACCACGTTTTGACGTAAGCATTAGAATTTTACATTGCCATTCGGGGGCCATGTAGTTAAAAAATATTAGACTGCAAACATTGTGGATTAGAACTCTTAATTGAATGACAGAGTTTATCAAATTTATGAAGACGAAACGTCGTTCACACTCTCAGAATTGCAAGCAATTACATTTTATACAATTAAATAATCAAGATTGTTTCGATCTGTTTTTTTTCTGTTATCTAAATAGTCCAAAAATGCTGTGATTGTCTTTAAAAATTAGGTTGGAATTTTCAGATATTTAACGAATTTTATTTCTTGCCTAAAAAGACAGCATGTGATTATTTGATTATTTGATTGAGTACTAAGATTATTTTGTTTCAAGTTGGAGAAAGCAATGTGACTTTTACTCTATCTTGTTGAAAATTGGTCCTACAAAATGGGCTGCTTTTCTTTCATTGTCCTATTATTTTCAATGATCTAACTTTTATCTCTTTTAAAGCAATTTTTTTAGCTTTTTCATTTTCCTTTTTTTTTATAGCATCTAATTTTGTGACGAATCAACTTATTGATATACTGTAAACTAATATAATATTGCAATTTTGTAATTCTTCAGGACAAGGGTACCAAAAATTTTTTTGTCGGAAGGGCAAACAAAGACACCTTTTATTGTTGAATAGAAAAATTGTAGTTAGCACTAGAATTACCGATGCGGTCATTTTGATTTTATATCGCTCCTATCTCGCTTATATCGTTAATGAATGAGTTTTAGAACGTAAAGAAATTCTTGTGTTGACATAGATTGGGTTGAAAAGATTTGGAAAAAGTAGCTTTATGAGCGGAGAGGTGGAAAGAGTACGTCCTCGGGCAAGGATAGAGAGTTTTGATGTCACTGTATTGACTGGCACAGGAAGGGTTTTCCAAAGATGTTGTTCAATAGCAGAGTCATGGACAATGATTTGAGAAGTGCACTTTGTCTTGCAGGCACGGAAACATTAGAGCGGTCTTGGGAAAAAGATGGTTTCTGATTGACCTGGGAACCTGTTGTTTAATGCGTCCACTGCAAAACTGTGGGATGTACGTCCTACGTACCGACTATCACAATGGCACACTAATGATAAATAACATTATTGTGGTGGTGTACAGGTAATAGATACTTTTTGATTGCGAGAAGAAGAGGCCTGATTGTAAAACAGCAAATGTTTCAACAGCAAAGTAGCAACGCCGAATGGCTATGGAATTTCTGTGGCAGCATTGATGCCGGCTTGTTCGCGTTTTTTGTTCCTCTTCAATTTGTGGGGCAATTTGCAGCAGCAATTATGGTTGCTGATTTAAGTCTGAGAGACTTTGTGCTGTGTTCTGTAATTGCAGTGCATTTTCTCTTTTGCATGTTTCACCTTCCCGCTTCCAGTGATTCAGCACCGACGTGAACTGCTTAGTAAGGCAACTATATGTTTTCTTTGTGTTTGTAATCTTAAGTTTTGATTTAATGATTTATTTACAGAAAGGCGCTCAACTGTAGTTCTTTGCTGTTATTTTCTTAAATTAAACTTCGCTACAGTAATTTGCTGTACATAATTTTGATTTATTTTTATTTACCTGTTAAACCTTTCTTGTTTGTTTTGAATTCCTTTTTCTCGAAGACAAAGCAATGATTCGACTTCATTCGGCATCAATTTGGTTCTGAATCACCAGAAGAACTTTGTCGGCATTCAGCCAACTTTAGCTCTCTTTACTATTACTTAAGTAAAAAATATTCTAATTTTTAAAAGTCGTTATAACCTTATTTCCATTCTTGTTGGTTAAATTGTCTTCCGGGTTAGAATACCAACCTCATGTAAACTTACCTTAAAAAGTGAAAAAAAACAGGTCTTGGAAAGGTTTAAAAAGCTTCTTTAAATAATTTTATAGCGTGAAAATAAACAATTTTAAAAAGGTTGGAAACCAAAGACGGATATCCACAAATTTATTGTTTTTTTTTTTATTTTCTCGTAAAATATAAAAGAGAAGTTTATTGTAAAAGCAAAAGCTTTTTGCTTCGTTCTACCCCAAGCAAAAGCTTTATTGCCAAGAAAATTTTGAGCCTTAGCAAACAATTGAAGCTGTCGATAACTTACACGAACTTGGGATCTGAAGGACACAAGTTTAGTCTCAGTCTATCTGTGTGATTTTGTATTGTACTCTTGGGAAACACCTCATGACAAATTTTTAAATGGAGTCATACTGCTTACCTACTATGGTCACATCTAAACATTTAATTATCTAATAGCAAGAAAGAGCTTGGTTCGCAAACAAAATTCATGATATCAATGCAGGATTTGAGATTTTTTTATCTCAATTAAACTTCTATGTTTATCCTCCTGATTTGCAGGAAAGCGTCGAAGATGTACAATTATTGCGACCTGCTTCCGGTACTTTAGTTTATATTTAGAAATATGACCAAAATTTAGAGCTGCTTCTTAATAAAAGGTTTTAGACTGAAAGCGGTCGCGGAATAAGTAAGCAAAAAGCCTAATTTCTAAAAGCGTTTCGAAAAATTACGTTTGTTTCTTCTGCAACGCTTTCAGCAAAATCAACCTTAAGTTTGAATTATTTTAACTTCCATCTTTTTTACGTTAGGCACGAATTTTTGTTTTTGACAAATTTTTCCGGGTTCGCTTTTATCTGAATCGACTTTAAAGAAATCATTGGGATTTATAAATCGTTGATGAAGTGGCACAATTATATTAAATACATAATAAACTTGCTATTTGAGCTACAATGTTTTATATTGTGAGACATTATGTTAAAAACTTTCACTCATTAAAATTTACTACAGCTTTGTATATTCTTACTTTAATTAATTTTAACATGGGACTCTTCATAATTAAAAGCTTTTTAATAATTTTTCGTCAGAGCAAATTATTGCATTGTTAAGATTTACTAACTTTATTGGCATTGAAGCAATTCTATTTTTTTTGATGATGATGATGATATTTTATTCATGCTTAGTAACAGTATTTAAGTATATGCAATGTACATTAAGCAAAGCATGAAAAGGAAACGCGACACAACGACAAACGTTAACCATGCAGAAAGTATAGAGAGAGTTGAGAAAGAGAAAAAATAAGAGCACGGCCGCGTTACCTAAATTCTAACTAAATATCATTATTTAAAAAGACAAAAAAAATGACAAAAAATGACAAAAAATGTGCAGTGCAGGAACGGTTATGTAAATCATTGGGAGGCACAACCGCCCTATATTGCTAACTATAAATTTAGCTCAACTGAGCATGGTGAGTAAAGAAAACCTCCCGAAAAGAAACCTCACCAGGTCCGGAAACCTTTTCTGGATGCACTGCAAATACAAACATAGAAATAAAACAAAATATACTTATCTATATATATATCTATATATAGATAAGTATATTTTGTTTTATTTCTATGTTTGTATTTGCAGTGCATCCAGAAAAGGTTTCCGGACCTGGTGAGGTTTCTTTTCGGGAGGTTTT